>BSBK01005442.1:1177500-1835000 GCA_027943335.1 Chamaecyparis obtusa | reverse complement strand
CCTTCCTCTCTCATTTTCTCCATCAATTCATATCAAGTTTTCAGATCTCATCTCACAATCTCTCAAGCAAGATCAAGCAAGCATTCTATCAAGGATTTTCAAGGAAGCATTCAAGCCCTCTTCTCCATTCAAGTTCTCCTTTGAAGATCAAGGATTCAAGCATTCAATCCTTTGAAGGGATTTGGTTTAAGCATTGAAGATTCATCATTCAAACCCTAGATCTATCCATCATGGTGGTGTGATCTTCCTTCAAGATCCTTTGCTCATCTTCAAGATCCATTCATTCTTCTCTCAAGGTGGATTCCAAGCATACAATCATGGAGGTTTAGATTTACATTTGTTAATGTTATGTCCAAGCTTTCATATCAACATACTTGTTTACATTTGAAATACAATCGCATATCTATTAAATACCATAGCTTCATTGTTAGATCTACTTCTACTACTTGCTAGCATTCTCTATTTCAATTCCATTATTAAAGTTGATTCCAAACC
This sequence comes from Chamaecyparis obtusa, assembly GCA_027943335.1. Classification (NCBI taxonomy): domain Eukaryota; kingdom Viridiplantae; phylum Streptophyta; class Pinopsida; order Cupressales; family Cupressaceae; genus Chamaecyparis; species Chamaecyparis obtusa. The sequence continues at coordinate 1,834,505 of BSBK01005442.1, read as the reverse complement.
GGGGTTTGACTAAGGCAAACCCCTCATCCAAACAACAAAACCATTTTTCTTGCAGGTACATGTATAGGTACAGGACGATGAATTAAAGTGCAAATCTGGATACCCTTTTCGCTAAACTTTCGGGATCCACGAATAAAATTTTCATCGGAGTAGTTGGGTCAAGGACAATCTTCAATGAGGGGTAGGATCCTGCCTTGGGGAAGACCTTGCCCCGCTATCTGGGTCAAGGATGACCTCCCTTGAAAAAGAAAAAGATTTCTAGGTTTTGTAGATATCGGAGTTTCGGTTTAAGAACACGAAAATCAATAGTTTCTGAGACTGTTTGACAGGGTTTTCAGTCGATTCGGAGGTAAGTACCTTTATTTATTCATTTCAACATTAATCATCTACATTTACTTTCCATATCAATACAATTCCATGTATGTATAAAATATTAGTTTTGGGGTCTCTTTTATGTGCAAGCCGTTGTTCTAGGACCTCGACCATATTTTATCTTATTCACAACTATAGACTAAATCTTAAAAAAATCCATTGAAATACCCTCACTTGAGATTACATGCCCCAAATATTGAACCTTTGATTGAAAGAAGTCACACTTCACTGCATTAGCATACAACTGATTGTCATGAAGACACTACAAAACCAATCGTAGATGTTCCTCATGTTTTCCCATGTTTTTAGAATATATCAATATGTCGTCTAGGAAGAAAAGAACAAAATAGTCAAGGTAAGAACAAAATACTCCATTCATTAAGCACATGAATACAAATGGATCTTTTGTCAAACCAAAAGGAATAACTGTGAACTCATAATGTCCATAGTGAGTGCAGAATGTTGTCTTGTGAATATTTGTATCATGAATGCACAACTGATGGTATCCTGACTTAAGATCAATCTTGGAGAATACCTTAGCTCATTTAATCTGATCAAAGTGATCATTGTTTCTATTTAAAGGGTACATGTTCTTGATAGTTACCTTGTTCAACTATCTATAGTTAATACATAAGCGTAAAGATCCATCCTTCTTCTTAATGAAGAGTACGGGTGCTCCCCAAGGAGAAAAACTCGAATGAATGTTTCCCTTTTCCAAAAGATCCTCTAACTGAAGCTTAAGCTCACTCAACTCCTAAATGGTCATCTGATAAGGAGCCCTAGATATAGGTTGTGCGCTTGGAACAAGATCAATGCGAAAGTCTATGTCACTCCTAGATGGCATACCCAGAATCTCACTAGGAAAGACATCAATGACTTCTTGCAGTATAGGATGATCAAGAGTCTTCTCCTCTATTTCTACTATATCCAACTCATTCATAGTTATTGAAAATACCTAGCATCCCTTTCACATGTTTCACATGAGTTGCTTAGCATAAATCATACAAAGAGATATAGGGCATTAAATTCCCACTATTTCACAATAATTGCCAACATTATCTTTGCATTTGATTAACTTTTATCTACAATCAATGCTAGCTCTATGAGAACTTAACCAATCCATCCCAAGAACAATGTCATATGAACCCAAATGAATCACATGAAGGTCAAGTGTGGTGGTGAATGGACCTAGGTCTAATTCACACTTATAGACTAGAGAGTCCATTGAAATCCATGTCCTAGAGGCCAACTATACTTGCCAACTAATATCTTGCTTTACTGCCACTAGCCCACATCTCTCTACTATAAAAGGAGATATAAAAGAATCTTTAGCTCCTAAGTCAAATAAAATAGAAAGAGAAATACCTCTAGTAGTTCCAAAAGTCTCTATCATAGTACCCCGATGCTCTGCCTGATGATGGTCCACTACTGCAAATAGCTTGTGAGATCTGTCGGTGTCACCTACAGTAGGCTCAGAAGCTGGAGGTCTCTATCCTAAATACTGTGATGCATGGTGATGACAATTCACTACAATATGACCATCCTACCCACATGAGAAAAAACCATTGCCTCTACCGTGACCTCTCCCAATGGAGGGTGCACTAGATTGTTGATAGTTGCCTTTGCTTACAACTAAATGTGTGCTCTATGCATGTTGATTGTTCTGATTGTGCCTATTGCGCAACAAGCTATGAGACTTCTTAGAATGAGAACCACCATTCTGTACTAGAGGATTAGTGACCTTTTGTTGTTGACTGTGAAAATAGGGCAGGGGTTTCTTGAAGTTTCCTGCACCTTAATTCTGATTTCCTTTAAAGCCTGAAGATGAAGGAACTCATGTATGAACCCCTATCTATCCACCATGACTTGAATCCAAATTTGCCTCAATCAAAGTAGCCTTAATCACCACTTCCTTGAGAGTCTTGGGTTCAAAAACCAAAAATCCTCCAATAATGCAACCATTAAGTCCTCTGATAAAATGTTGTAATAAGCGTGGTGACTGATCATTGTATCCTGCATAGGGCTTAAGCTCAAAGAAACACTTCTCATGCTCTTGAATAGACATGAACATCTGCCATAAATTATGGAACTCATTTGCATGTTGTTACTACCACTGCTCTGATAGAAACTATTCACGAAAGTTTTCAAGGAAAATATCTCAAGTAACCGTCTCTATAGTGAGTCCAAGTTTCTGCTCCTCTATTTTCCACCATGAAGCTGCAAAGCCCTCAAGGCTCACAATGACACATCTTGCCTTAACATTAGTGTCAAACTGTCGCATGGTGAAACAATGATCCAAGTCTCTTCCTCAAAACCGGTGCCAAGACCATTAAAAGGAGGTGGTCATGCTCTCAGAAGGTCTCCCATCTTATTAGCCTTTACGGATCCCTAACTAAGGTTAGTGTCTCTCTTTTTTGAGCTCTGAGATCTCTGTCTCTCCTCATTATCATAATGATGGGATACTTCATGTTTGACCTTGATCTGCATAGGTAGGCACTCTAAAATGGTTTGGAGAATCTGCATGGCATTAAGTTATCCTGAGTCACCATGTTATTCTCTACCATCCTCTTCCCTTCTCTCCTTAGCATATTGACTAACAAGAGGGCTAGGAAGTCTTCTTCTTCCACATCCCCTGCTAAGGCCTCCACTTAGGCCTCTAGCTACAGATCTAGTCTTAGTGACCATCTTTACTACAACATAAAATCAAGAAGGACAAAATAAATCAAACATGATAAGATTGCAAAAATAATAGTTTGAAATACAAGCGTGTTATATGTCTAAGTTTTGTTTTCAAGTTTTGACCACTACACTCAAATGGGTGTACAAAATTCCTAGAGCTCCCAGTGTTTGCAACATGGGCTCTGATACCAAGTGTAATGCCCCCGCTAGGGAACCCAAGATATATTAACCTAAAACATGTTACTGAGTATGCAAAATATTTTTAAAAAAAATATTTACAAACAATAATGAATAAGTAAGTGGAAGTAAAACATAAAGTCCATAAGAACATAAACATAATCATGAATATAATCTCCAAAGGTAGATTACACATCTCAAGGGTTCCTTGACGTAGAAACTACGAATATAACAACAACCATGAATTACATATTACATCATAAGTTACATCTGAATAATAAAATACACATACTCATCAAACATCCACTGCACATGTCACAAAGTATGCGATTACAATAAATTACAAAGTACAAAAGAGAAGTATAAGATCAATAATAGAACTCCAAGAAGATAGGAAAGGAAGTAACTACAACTAGGATCATCCAACACTAGAATAAGGATGTCAGAGTCTCAAATGGTAAAAGAATCACTACTACCCGACCTCGTAGAAACATGTGGTGAACCACTCCCACCGTGCTAAGGAGATAACATAAAATTCCAAACGGATAACAATACCATACAATCAGGTAGACTAAGTAAGAATCCTAGAAGCTCCTATCTCAAGGTACAACTCATAATTCCAAGGTACACATAATAATCCCAAAAGAAACCAACACATGTAGGAAACCTAGAATGAAATCAAGGAAGTGTCATCACATGAGTCAACTCTAAGGTCACTCGGTAGCCTCATTGGACTTTGGCCCCCTAGTGACTCTATGCAGATCAGTAGTCCTCTCACGTAGACAAGGAACAAATAACTATGCTAGACTCACCATCATTACCAGATGGGAAAGCATCTTCTCCCACTACCATCCTTAGCCTGTGTTAGCACTCAAGGCATGGATGAGGAATAATTATCTTATTAATTTATTTTAAACCCCATTTAATTTAATATTATCGCTTGATTAAGTAACCTACTAAGGATACCCAGGTAGCCACTTCTGGGATCCGACACTTCCAAAGTAAGCCACTTCCCTTCTAACACCTAGATAACCTACCCTAGGTTTAACAATATCAAACCATGACTCTTAGTCAACATAGTCTCATAATGCCCAATAATTGGTTCCAAGAAGTGGTAGGAACACATAATAAAAAAACCATCATAAAATAAATCTCCACAAAGGTTGGGTATCATTTGATCAATTTCAGTCAAGTATGCAAAGCAAACAAACATAAACAGTAATTTCTAAACCTATCTTTGGTAATAGTCCTACTAGGATGACATACTATATCCCTCTATACCCCAAATCACATAAGGCAATTAAAAGACAAATAATAGAATTTAATTTAATAAACTAATTTGAAAATTTTGTCATGAAGTTAATTTATCCAATAATTACTAATAGACTATAATTACATTTAAAAATAATTAAATTCTAACCCTACAAATCAATTTATAACATCCACGAAATAAATTGATCCTATGCATTAAAATTACTAACTCAATATAATTTTATAGTCTAAAAATACACCAAACTAATTTAAGTTAAAAATAACAATCACAATATTAAAATCACTAAAATTCAGCCAATAGACTCATTTAATCAATAAATAATTCCATATAAAAAGTGCACTTAAAATTTCCTTGCAAAATTAAAACAAAGTTTCTTTTCCCAATTAAACATGCATTCATAAAAATAAATCTACCTTCCATCAACATTTTTCACAATAGTAAAATTCACCCATTTCATAATTAAACAAACTCAATATACATCCAATTAATTTAATCTCATATGTGCATATGTATTAAACTCAACATATACATATGTAAAAGAAAACAAAAATAACAAATATTAAAAAAAAACCTTATTATTATTATTTTTAAATAATATAAACTAAATAATTTTAATTCCTTTAAAACAAAAATAAATTAAAAATAATTTTAATTTTAAAATTATGTTGGAGGAGGGGGCCCACTGTACCCCTAGGGCTTCTCGTGGCACTCCCAAGGACTGCGCACGACAGTCCCAATGGGCTGTCATGGTAGTCCCTTTGGGCTGTTGTGACAGTCCCTAAGGACTACGCACGACAGTCAAAGGGGACCTGTGCGACAGTCATACATACATACATACATGCATGCATGCATGCATATATACATATACATAATGATATTTCTGGTGGCTTTCCCACATTTGATGAGTTGTGTCTACTATTATGTACTCCACTTTATGAGAATTGAATGTGATTAAATGGTGGACATAATGAATTAATTTGGTTTGATCTCCACAATGTGAGTAGATGCCCTCTTGTATTTTTCCATGCAATGAAAGGACATTATTAAAGCATTTTGAAGATGCCACAAAATGTTAATTATGAACAATTTGATTATTATAATACACACACACACACATGCATACATACATACATACATACATACATACATACATACATACATACATACATACATACATACGTACATACGTACATTCATACGTGCATACATACATACATACATACACACACACATACATACATACATACATACATGCACATCCACACACATAATAACATTTTTGGGGCTTTTCCACATCTGATGAGTTGTATTTTCTATTATATACTCCACCTTATGAGCATTGAATATGATTAAGTGGTGGGAATAATGAATTGATTTGGTTTGATCTCCACCATGTCAATAGATGGCCTCAAACATATTTCCATGCAATGAAAAGTCATCAAGGACAATACCAATTAATATGTATGTCTGTATGTACACACACACACATAAAATGTTTAAAAGCATTTGTTATCAACAAGCCATATATAAGAGGAGAAGATTCTCAAGAAATATTAACTCCTATAATGTCAAGAGACCTTCTGAACCTCCACATGAAAGCATTCTAAAAGAGAAAATTATAATTTGGTTGCAAATTATATAAAACCCTATAAAAAGGACAATGACCATATCAACAATTGCTTTAGTTAGTTTATGTAGAATGGTAGAATAATTGACAGGAACATGAATTGCACTGTAAGATATGTTATCAATCAAATTGCAACTCATCTTCTTATGAAACGATGCACACCTTTTAAGAAAAATAACTCTTCTCAAGACTAATGAGTTGCTTTCAATACTAAATTCCTGCTCCCCCTCCAATGTTTTTCGTGACTTCCTTGTATGCAGAAAGAGTTGGGCTTGATTGACATGTATGGACTGTCCTCCATTTAGCATGCAAAAAACATGGAAGCATTTTGAAGGCACTACAAAATGTTTATTATGATTAATTTAATTATTACAATACATTCATGCATGCATACATATATACATGCTTACATACATGCATACATACATATACATAATGACATTTTCGATGACTTTCCCACATCCGACAAGTTGTATCCACTATTATAGACTCCAATTTATGAGCATTAAATATGATTAAATGATAGGCATAATGAATTGATTTGGTTTGATCTCTATTATGTGAGTAGATGCCCTTGGGTATTTTTCCTTGTAGTGAAAAGACATCAAGGAAAACATTGATTGCAATTTTAAGTAAGCAATGCTATTGTTGTGTTAATAATGGATGATTTTGAGTTAAAAATTTAACATTGACGAGAATGATATAGGACTTCTAAAATTTGTTTTCTACATGTGCAACTTGTTTTTAATAGATGTTATTTGAGTTTTCTTGTGGATTATTTTTCCTTTATAGAACATGAGTTCCAATGAAGTGCAACAAAATTAGTTGGTCATTTTAAAAAAACCTAAAGTGTATCACAAATTTTGTATTGTTACAAATATATTATTATTTAGATTTGGAATCAATAAAAGGGAGCAAATTTGCTACAAATAGGGAAATAACCTAAACAATTGAACATGAAAATAGAACATTAAAAATTCATGGCACGATATAACAAATTCTTTATTATGAAGAAGCTAAAATCAATGGAAAACTATTGTGTGTTGAGTAATTTTGAGATTTGAAAGCTTTTGTGTGTATTAACATTTTCTAGGGTTTTTCTTTATGCTAACTAATTCATTTGTTTGCACTTGACTCAAATCATAGAGGACATCAAAATTCTATTATGCATATGTAAAAATTATTGGCAGTGGATGTCATTTGAGTTTTCTTAGGGAGTATTTTCCCATTCTAAAAGATGAGTTTTAATGAAATGCAAAAAAATTAATTCATCACCATTAAAATAAACTACTAAAATGTATCACAAATTTTGTATTCTTACATATATATAATTATTTGAAATAAGTCAGAAAGGAAGAAAGTTTGTGCTAATAGGGAAAGAATCAATTCCCCAAATAATTGAACATTTTAACATTAATATGAAGCTTGTAATAGAAGGATGAATTATGTTGCAAAATACATAGAACATTGACAAAATTTACCTGATATGTAGCGGTTTGCTGTAGCCTGCCTAGAAGAGTCTCATGAGCTACCATTGTCTATAGTGTCAAGAGAGTCTCTACCAACAATTACATTACAAAATATGCCCCCACTTGAATCTCAACCCATTTTATTTTGAAAGGATGGGTAATGTTAGAGGAAATATACTCCTGCCAAAATTAATAAGTTGTTCTTACAACTAAATTTCCCACCCCCTTCAACATTTTATAGCTCTTCCTTGTATGCAAAAAGACATGGATTACATTGAGCACGTGGGCTATCCTCCATTTAACATGCAAAAATGTGGAACTTTCTTATCACACTTGGCTTGTAGTGCATTATTTTAGGACATGGCTAACCTCCCTACAAAATGTACTATTGACCAAATTTCAAAAACCAGAAAACACAATAGATTTTCACAAAATTTTCAGCATCTATTCTTTGTGATCTACATATTTTGTGGTTGAAAACCACAAAAAAATTGTAAAAAAATCACTATGTTTTTGCAAATCTAGAAAAAAAGTTTGAATGTTTTTTTGTCTTTAGTGCGTTTTGTAGGGAGATTAGCTCGTGCCATTATTTTATGGTGCATAATTTATATCACTTTTTATTTATTTTTCCCTCATATTTAGTTTATTTACATGATGTGATGTAATGACATGTACGAGTCAGACGTATTTTTGGCATGGTATTTTGGAAATCTTTTGGCCTGTCTTATTTACCCTTTCTCTTCACCTGTTACAATGAAGTTCATGGAAGCTCTTGATATAATGGTGGAGAGTGACAAATGAGGCATTTCAAAGAAGCCTTGATCCTAATATCATGGCGAAGAGTGAGGAATAGCTCATGGTGTTTATTTTATCATTTTATATATTTCATTTTTGTCTTAATCTTTATGATTATTTTCTTGTGTGTTGTTTGCACCAAATCACTCAAGGATGATAGAAAGCATAACAAATAACAAACACCATCTTTAGCCTATCATATACTATCTATCCTTTCAGAACTTCCCATGTTATCCATCATATCCTTTCCATCTTGCATATCCTCTCATAGTTTTCCATGTTTCACATGGTATTCTTCCCACCTTGTAGTTTCCTATCCATTTCATTATTCATTCGTATGTTTGACTTTGGATTTGATCAATGGGGTAATTTGCATATGTTTTCATTTACATGTCTTGCATATCCTTTGGAGTGTGACCTTTTGATCTTAATCTTTGATTCTTAATCTTTTCATGTTTGATCCTTGATTTATCTTTTGTCTTCACCTATTGTAATGAAGTTCATGGAAGCCTTGATCTTGATATCATAGTGTAGAGTGATGAATGGGGCATCTCAAAGAAGCCCCAATTTTGATATCACAGTGGAGAGTGAGGAATAACTCACGGTGTTTGTTTGTTTGGGTTTTTTTTTCTTCATTTCATTTTAGTATTAATCTTCATGATTATTTTCCTATGTTGTTTCCTCTAAACCACGCAATGATTATACAAAATATACCTAATAGTAGAAGGCATATTTAGCCTATCATATGCTACCTATCCTATATATCCTTTCATAACTTTACATCTTATCCATGATGTCCTTCCAATCTTGCAATTTGCTATCCATTTGTATGTTTTACTTTGGATTGGATCAATGCGCTAATTTGCATATACTTTCCTCTACTTACATCTACACATCTTGCATTTCCTTTTTCCAACCTATTGCTAGGGCATATCACCAATTTTCACTCCTTCATTTCTTCCTACCTAGCATTATTATCATGAGCACATCTAGCACATTAGAGTACCTACACTATCTCTGAGTATCAAGCATCCATTATCATTGTCAAGAGCTATCATTCATTAGCAAGCATCAAAGCTTCATTTTATCATGATCAAATCAAAGTTATGCAACAAGATCTGAGAGCAAATCTATATCATTTGATTTTATGCATAAATCTTAGACTTTATTTATGTTCGTATGAACTCTAAGTTTGGAACTTCCAATACATTATTTTCATTCCCATATTCACAACATGCACATCTTCTACACCTTATATAATGTTATCAAACCATACAAAAAAATCACTCTACTCTTACTTTTTATTTTTTTATTTTTTTGATTACTTATTATTAGACTTTTGATATATTAATATACCATATCTTGCCATCAATTGGCTATGTCAGCTTATTAAAATACTAAGCACAAATGAATAATAAAACAGTTTGTTTAATTTTTTCATTACACCTTTCCTTACCCTTCGAATATACAGTAAATATTTTGAAGTTGAATAATTCCGTATTCTGCTTTCTTAGCCAGAAAGCAAGCAAACGGGGCAAACAAGTTCCATCTCTTTATATCAAAGGGAAATTGACTATTATTGTTTATTTACTTTCACGAGTTCTAGATGTTGTGATATATATATATATATCTCAGGCTGCTTCACTTTCCTTTCCCCTCGAATTTGCAGGAAATGTTTTCAAGTGGAATAGTTCCGTTTCTGTTTTCTTAGCCAGGAAGCAAACGGGGCAAATAAGTTCCATCTACTGATCTACACCGGTAAAGATCGACCTCGTACAGTAGCGCATTTCAACATTCCAAACCCTAAGATAATCTTTAAGAAGGGCATAAATATCTTGAAATTAATTTGTAGAGTCGTTAGAGGAGCCATGGCCGGATATGGCAGATCGGCGTTCAATGCCAAGGAATCGGGAGGCCAAATTTTAATGATAGTGACGAACACTCCTGCAACTGACTTAGCTCTCACCAATTGTGCCTATTGCTCATTGGCCGATTACAAAATTTTTTATGTTCAGCCTCTCCGTCAGGCCTTGGCATCTGTGGGAACATCCATGGTTCTCACCTTGCAATATCCTTTAAATTTCGGTACAATCCTACAATTTTCGTTTTAAGTTTAGTGTTAATGGATTGCTATTTTTTGAGTGGAGTATCACTGGTAGAAAATGCAGATCAATCCAAATATTGATTAAATATAGTTATTAAGACCAAACTTCTTTGGTTGAATTGATCTCCGCTCCCATCTTTGTCTTCGCTAGAGGATTTCGATCCTCGCCTTCTGTTCATTGCATAATTAGTAATCTGATTTTGACGAGCTATGAAGTTGACTATATCTACACTTAAATATCTGGGGGCACATGACATCTTTAAATGGATTGCTTTCGTAAATTCGTTTATTGAATTTCATTTTTACAGTAATTTTTATGATCCATATGACTACTCGTATGATCTGTAATGGCTAAACACATGGAGTGGTTTTTGTTGTCCACTTTCAAGCTGTTTAGGATCTTTTAATTCAATGCTTGGAAGAAATCTGGTATAAGATTTTATTTCCGGAATAATATTTTACTACAAATGATTTTAGCAGAGGGGAAATCTATAATCTTGGAGATAAAAGGTGCTTTTCTTTTAATTTTGAAGCTTTTGATAGGAGGATTTGGATCGTAAATATACGTTTTACTTGCAAATGTGAGGGGATTGTATCTATAATCAAACATGTAGCTGCCCATGCTACTTGATCTCTACGAAAGACTCTCACCATCCTCGCAGCTGAAACCATCATGGGTTCTCCACTAGAAAGGCCATTTTGTACTACCTCATTCCCGTAGACTTGAACGCTAACTCCATAGTTTGGTTACTCTGTTCATATTTGCCTAGCGAGTACAACCATTGGACTCCTAAGACCAACTTTGTATCACCCATGCTGATAACATAGGAATCATCTCTCATCTTGCAACCCCCTAAGGTCAACTTTATCTGTTGAATCTTTTTATTACGAGGATAAATTGCTCTGCTTACAATTGTAACATTAGACCCCTCGAAATCTTTTGTCTTCAATCCCATTTTAGTCACTAGCCCCTCATCAATGTAATTTTGAGTAGCTCTGCTATCAATAAAACTGTCACCTTTTGTCCTTGCAAGACCCCTCTAATATGAAAGGCATTATATCTAGGTGCCTGAGATAGTGCTGCAAGTATACCTCTTGAATGCTCCCCTCCTTGGTGCTCATGCTCAACCTCTTCTACAGCTTTCTCTGGCTCAGGCTCATCATTCTCTATATCGTCATCGAAGACTACCTCTATATATTGTGTTTGTCCTTTCCCTAAACACCTATGTCCTGGTTGCCATGGATCTCTGCATGTGAAACATAGCTTCTTCCTTCAGAGTTTGTTCTTAGACACCTTTGTTTGGTTTAGCTTAGGAGTTAATACCTTGGAAGGTGGTGTGCTCTTCTAAAAAGGTCTCTTTTGCAAAAAAAGAGGTTCCCTTTTTGGAATAGAATCTACACCAAATCCTCCAGGTTTAGAGCTCTCTTGATGGCTTCTTGCAATGAGCTCGGATTAAATGCCCTTAATAGATCTTTGAGGGGCTTAGCTAGGCCTTCCATTAAAAGGACTATGTGCCTTCTTTTTGTCACATTAGGATTCATCACCACAAGTCTCTGAAATTTTGCTACATAGTCTTCCACCTTACCCTATTGCCAACTCTTTGAAATGAGTTTATGGATCTCTTCTATCAAACCTCTTTGTCAATCTTTGGTCAAAGTCTTCCTAAAGTGGTGATTGAATCATGCCCTTTGGTTACCATCCCATGATACCACCATTCATGAGCCATTCCTTTCAGGTGTGAAGTGGCAAATTTGATAGCCTCTTCCTCAAACATCGGATTCAAGGAGAATTATGTGTCTAATATTTGCAACCAAGCCCTTGCTAAAGAGATACTGGATCCATCAATAGTAGGAATGGTGATCTTTCCCAAATGGTGTTGAATGTCCTTCCAGAATTGTGTGAATGTCATGTCTTTGTGTATGGCGATGCTTAAGGTATTGTATTCATCATGAAATCTTGTCATTTTTTCTTCCTGATCAGGTTGCTCTTCTTCTGTGCTTGCTGCTCCTTTATCAAGAAATTTGGCCCTAAATTTGTTTGTACTGGCTGAGGCCTTATCACCACCAAGGCTGCTCCCTTCTTTATAGGTCTACCAGCACTCAATTGCTAGTTCAATCCTCTTAGAAGTTGTACCATTTCCACCACGGTATCCTTGATGCTGGTCTAGAACTCTGTGGTCTCTTTAATGAATTCTTTAGGATTTTCTTCATATTTGTCACTCATGGCAGCCTTGTTTTTCTCTCTTTGATGATACCTCAAATCTCTATCACTCATGAAGCAAAACAACAGGCTGGTTGGATACCAAGCTCTGATGCCACTGAAATAACCTTAACAAATTTTCTAGATTTGTATGCACAAGGTTAAATATCGAGGACAAAATGCATAGAACAATATCCACAAACAACAAACAATAAACTTTATTCTTCCTTACCAACAGATTCCTCTTCTCCTAACTCAATATATATTAGCATTTGCAGAAAACAAACATAATAATATGCAATGGAGACATCATAGATATATGTCTCTAGAAATGATCTGAATGTTATGATATTAGTCTGATAGAATCTCAATATGGAATTGAAGAACAAAATAGTACCAAATACAATGGCGCACCAAGACCTAATTGGAAGGGACTAGTGGAAACTTTAAAGTGTGATTTAGTACTGTTGATGTGAGTTTTGTGACCACTCCAACATGCAGGATAAAATACTATGTATCCTATCCTCTCTCGAACAAGGAACCTTCAAATGCTAAACAATGTGACAAATGTGTGATCAAATGAAGCAACCCCAAGGTTTACAATGCAATAATGCAACTTTATGTTGGATATAGCTCAGTAAATGTGATGTAATCTTGTTGGTAATCATGAGGGAACTTAGGCCATTCCTCTTGGATTTATCAACTCTTTTCCTTCAGAGTGGCTGGAACTTGGGACACTAACTTGACTTCAAATAAATGACAAAAGGGATGAAGGGTTTAGAGAAATCTAAGCTATTCCTAGGAACAATGATATCAATGGATGATGCTTAGATGAGTGAATTCTGATAACCAAGCTTTGCTTTGTCAAATGAAACAACTACACAAAGATGATGCAATCTCTGAAGGTAACAAAGGATTTTCACATTGTCAACATTCATCCAAATACCCAATATTGGCGCAATCCAAATGAACATTCACAATGGAACTTAGCATTTAATCAAGTTCAGACAAACCTTACACTGCGACTTGCAATCAACAAGTAACAAAAGGTATGAACACGGAATTCATCATACCTCTTTGCATTCCTCCATTTCAACCAATGAAATTTAACTAAACTTAGAGAATTAGAAACCATGCAAAATATTGAAACAACATCCAAAGATCAACCGTGTCTTTAATGAAAATTGTATATTACTATATTAGCTTCAACATACGCTTGGCAACAATTTCTTGTTTCCTCCATCTACTCTACTTCTACTTGCAATCTAATGGCTAATTGACTAAGTCCCTATAAATGAGAAGGTCAAGCCTTTTATAGACCTCTTAGTTACAATGAAGGGCCTAGATTGATTTGAATCAATGGCCAAGATAATTCCATGAAATCTTTAATTAGGGTTGTTACAACAACCGCTTACAATCATTTAATGTCATCCAATAGGAAAATTACATTGCTTTGAAATACATATCCTTTTAAGGATGAACCAATAAGAAAATTCATTGTGGTAATACATGAAATGCTTTCCACATGTTCACTTGTAGATGAATTTGATTGGATAACTTGGACATGTCGACCTGGATTTCTTCAATTGGTTGAAGATGAGTGGGTGCCACCTCAGCTTGCACGACCCTCAAAGTATTCTTCTTCATCATCATAAAGAGGTCTCTACATATCTAACAACATCTCTTGATATTCAACATATTTTGGCCTTCGATTGATTGTGATGGTCCATATTCTCAAATTGCTTCATCTTCAATGTTCTTCTCCATCCTTGATCTTCTTTAATGACTTGAACATTATCGACTTTCATGTTGATATTGGATTTCCTTCATGAAATCCAAGATTTTGATAGCCTTCTCCATTTGTAGACTTATCTTATCTTGCATTTGTATTCCTTGTCAAAGTGTGAATCCTGTCTTGAACCTTCCTAAGAACGATCTTGTCTTGAGACAACACCTTATCCATCTTGAAGTGTCTTGATCTTGGATTCCTTGAGTCACTTGTCTGCTTGAACATTTTATCATGCCTTGCATTAAATCTGAAAAAAGAAAACATTTCGGATTAAAGCTACAAATAAGAATGAAAAACTCTAAAATGTTTTCATGATAAACAATTCTTCATTTGGAACTGGAATTGAATGATGAAATCTGATTTTATCTCTCCAAGTATAAACATCTGATTTGAAAACCCTTGTTTCACTCTTTCCTTGCACAAAAATGGATTTTCAGATATTCTGATTTTATTTGAAAAAACTTTCAGAAAATGCTTACCTGTCATTAATTTAATCAACATTCCACCCATCTATGTGCTAAAACTCATTCCTTACTGGAGTTATCCAAAATTTTCTGAGTTTTGGGGGTTTTGTGTAGCATGGACTACCTTCTAGGATTGTCCAACTTGGCCCCCTTAGTTCCAGACTCTCCTTGGCAAGCATTCTTAGACCCTTCATTGGTACTCCCATTGTGATTGATGCCTTTTTGGGCTTTTCTAATGTGTCTTGGAACATTGAAACTTGAGAACTTGGTTCCCCACTTGGATGGTCATATTTGGTTTATTACCTTTTGAGGTTTTCCCCTTTCTTTTCAATATTGTACTTACTTGGAGGTAATGCTTCTTTGTTAGGTTAGCACCCACATGCATGTTTTATGTCTAGTGCCTCTTTTTTGGCCCTAGGAATGTTCTATTGTATCTGCTGTTTGTCCCAGACCCATTGATCTATTTCTGGTCATCTGTGGACATTAATATATTTTTTTTTCTTTCTAGTTTTGTATTGTTTTTCTGCTATCTAAGTGAGAGCCGAGGGTCTTATGTAAACATGTAAAGAGAGCTCTAGTCTCAAATGCGAGATCAGCTTACATACAATCCAGTCCTAAGGGGTTAAGCCAACCTCAAGAATATAGTGGTGCACAAGTGTCAGTTTTATAAGGATTTTTGGTCTATGTTGTTGACAATCTTGGATTCTTCTTTTGACTTCTCTTTACGATTGCATATATTCCCAATTGGCATGCACTGTGTGGTTTCCATAGATATTTGATTTAATGGAATGCCTCTTTTTTCTTAACATCATTTTAATTTTTTTTCCTAGCATTTTTGATTTTTTACCATTTTACATGTTCTAATGACATTGATATATTGTCATAGACTGTCATTTTACAATGGGAACTTTTGCAGATTCTGTGCAATAGTGCCTTGCATCGCATGGATATTCTGCCAAATTAGATACTCATAACAGACACTCTTTCTATGCAAAGCATTCCACTATCTAATTAACCTATAATTATGAAGGCCATGAAAGACATATTGAGACCCATTGAGTTTCTATATTGTTACAAGATTTTGAAGGCCCTTTATATGTGATATTTATTTTCAGAATCAATTTCCTTTATAATCATTGTATTATTTTGAAAGCAGTGTATAGTGCTTGCATCTTTGGGTTCTCTTGAAGATTTTCTGCTTATGGTCTTAAGATTGTTATAACTTAACAAAACGACACATCTCATGAAAGTATCAAGGATGGGGAAATTGCTTTAAATGCTATTCAGCGACGACATGCAAGAGTTTCTACTCGTGACACTATTTCAGTGTGTAGGTAGGCATTTCCCAATCATCCTTTTTCCTTTCAAGTTTCAGCATCTCATTTTACCAGCCATTATTTTGTGGCCTTGGGATTTATTTGATCAAATGTTGGTAATTGTTAGTTTTATATGAGAATATGGTTCATCGATGTACGATGCATGCATGAATCTGAGCTTTAAAGCTATATTCAGGTTTGTTCCACCAGAAAAAAATTTCAAGCTGGTCTTGTTAACAGTTGAACTGGAGTTTGTCAAGGCCAGGGGCAAAAGTGAACAGGTAAGAAGTTTTCTTCTTATGCAAGAAGGCTTCGTTGTGCAATATATGATTCTTAATGATGTATATTTTTGTGGCTTCACAGCTTGATGCCATTGTTCTTGGTGAGCAGCTTCACAAAAGATTTCGGAGTCAGGTATCTTCTTCTTGTGTTTCATAGAAAGATGCTCTCATTTTTAGAGCATGTGGTTACTGTCATGTTGATTTTGGTTGCACATCTTGTTAACATTTTTCTATGAAAACCAATATGCTCACTATTTTTGAAATTGAATGATTGTAAGATCTCAATGAAATTGAATTATTCTTTAAGATGGTCTTCGTGCAAAGTTGCTGATATCACTGTGGTAGCTATTTCTCCTTTTTTGCTCTAGCTGTGGATAATTATACATTTTAAAAATTTCTGGTATAGAAAAATCCATGCCTTACTAGAGAGTGTTGAGGAGAGGAAGTATTGATGCTGAACAATATCTCACCATGATTCCATTACCTATAATTCTTAGAAGCACTTATGCCATTAAATTAATATTTTTACTTCTGAAATAATCAATATTGGAGACAGCATGCTCAATACATTACTTTGGTTTGGTCAACCTCTAGCTTTGTATGCCATATCTACGTTTGCCATTCTTGCCTACTGAATTTTAATTCTATATTATTCATGTGGTCATCTGCTTGTAGCCAAAGCTAGCAATTCCATGTAATTTTTTCCTACCTCACCAAGTAAATTTTTGCACATTACCTATTCAATAAGCATTGTTTTTCTTTAGTGATTCTTATAGTGTGATGAACCTGTGGAATTGAGGCCACCTGGCCTGGACAGCAGTGCTAGCTGCCAACTGTGCAAGTTTTGTCTTCTTGCAAAAAAATCAGAGAAAAATTAGATTGCTGCCAACCGTGCAAGTTTTGTCTTCTTGCAAAAAAATAAAAAAATAAGATTGCTGCCAATCGTGCAAGTTTTGTCTTCTTGCAGAAAGATCAGAGAAAAATCAAATTGCTGCCAACTGTTCTTGCAGAAAAATTCAGTTTTTTGTTTTAGAGTCTTCTATTATAACCGATTTCCTGAAAACGATTAGGTTTTGTTGTGTCTTCTAGTGTCCCCCGACCCCTTGAAGGAAATAAGATTTGGTTTTGTCTTATAGTGTCCACCACCTTAGGGTTTCCCTTTGGAGGCGGTGCCCTAAACTGCACTTAGCTAGTTTATATTGAAGTTTCCTGTTTGTTTTAGGGCATGCTGAATATTGTTGTTGCTATTGGGCATGGTGCACCTATAGGTGAAGGGACGAACCCCCCACAAATCACCTCTTCTGTTGTAGTTTGAATTCTATGCTGAGTTGTGTGAAATCTGTAGGCTCAAGCTGCTGCTGTTAAGAGACTCTATGTTCTGTAAGTCCAACTGCTGCTATTAAGAGATTTTATGTCAGTTTTCTATGAATAAATCAGTTTCCAAAATTTGCAGCTTCTAGTGAATCTGTGTAAGCACTATTGAATGTTTGAACAATCTATAAGAAATTTGGATTTCAGTATAAGTGAATATTTCTTTTCTTGAATCTATATTGTGTAAGCAGTTTGTTTTTGAATTTTATAGTTTAAGAAAAACAGAGATTCAAATTATACAGGCTGTTGATGTTTTGTAGCTTCAGTCGAATAAACACTATGAGTTAATACTAGTGAAGATATGTATATATATATTTAGTATATATGAGATGTATATATATACTTAAATATATTTATATATATATATTATTATTATGTAAATATTAGAGAAATTAATATAATACTCAAGAGATATTATATATATATATATATATATATATATATATATGTATGTATATATATGTATATATATAATAATAATAATTATCATTATATTAATTACATATTAATGAATAGACATGTCTCATGAAGGGACATGTCTCTTCTTGGCTCATTCTCAATATAAATGCAAGAGATTGTTGCATTTGGAAGACACATACAATTAGATAGTGCTATTACATTTGCAATGATCCTAAAACCTTAACATGGTATCAGAGCCAAGTTGCAAATGTAAGAGAGTAGTTTGTTGATGGTGAATGTGTGACTGTCTCAGAAAATACAGTCTCAGTACGAAGACCATATCTCCCAAATGCACCGTTGGATTTTGCTAAATTTCGGATATGTTTGTGAGAAACTAATTTAAAAGGATCTCACCGGAGCAATTGAAGAGAAAATTTCAGGTTCAAAAGTTTTGACCGACTTTGTACGGGTTTATAATAAATAAATAAAAAAATCTGAAAAAGAGCGAGGTTCCTTCTTTAAAAGCCTAACCACTTGAAGGGAGATCTAATAAGATTGAAGGTTGTGATAGTGTATAGAACCTTTGGATATTAGATATAGTTCATGTGAAGAGTTATAGTAATGTTTGAGAATGTGACATCATTCTGTGAATTTGCATGATATTTTCTATATGGGCTCACCTTATAGAATGAAATACTTGAAATTTATAAAAGATAAGTATTTCATGTTTTATTAATGCACAATCTTTGAGTTTTTTAATTCATGATATACAATTGGTTATTAAAATATTGTATGCTTCTATCATTGGTATTTCCAGTCGATATAGTTTAGTGAGCTATTTGTAATCTCTCTCTGACATACCTTCAGGACAGAAGCACAAGGTAATTGCATTCAAGGGAGAAAGAACTTGATGCTTGCAAACGAATTGATGATTGAGACTGAAGGGAGTCTGGAATTTTAAAAGAGGTCAAGAAGTTGATAAACTTGAGCTTCAGAGGGAGCATATGGTTCAGTCAACTTGTGACAATCTTGATCATATTGATTGAGAGGGAGTTCACTATTGAAGGTGAAACACTTCTGAGGTAAACTTGACAAAATTGATTATTATACTAATGAATCATGAATGTTTTTAATGGGCCTGCCCCTTGTGTAAATCATGAGGAAGTGACGACTTCCAAATGATTATCACTTGTATTTGTAGAAGTTATTGGAAGGTGACAATCTTACAATAACTTAAATCATGATATACATTATTTATAATGTTGAAACAGATCATGATGAATTAATGCAACAACTAAGTGTTAGATGTCATTAAGTTGACGGTCTATGAGTTGTTTGCATAAATATATCTTGTAAATCAACAACTAAGTGTTAGATGTCATTAAATTGACGGTCTATAAGTTGCTTGTATAGATACATCTTGTAAAGCAACAACTAAGTGTTAGATGTCATTAAATTGACGGTCTATAAGTTGTTTGCATAGGTATATCTTGTAAATCAACAACTAAGTGTTAGATGTCATTGACGGTCTATGAGTTGTTTGTATAGATATATGATAGGTATTTGGTGAATATCATGTGTTGATATTCTGCAGGCCAATACCTTATTGAGTACTTGGTGAACATCATATGTTGATGTTCTAATAGGCCAATACTTAGAGTATTTGGTGAATGCCATGCGTTGACATTCTGATAGGCCAATACTCGAGCTTGTGGATAGAATTGCCGATGGAGGCAATCCACATTTTGAGACTATGTTTCTATTGATTACATCTTGAGGATGATGCCTTTATTTCTTACATCATATGATTGATGTTGTCAAGTGTCTTAAGTGTTGACATTGGAGTGATTTATCTTCCCTAGCTAAGAGGGAGTGTTGATGTTTTGTAGCTTCAGTCGAATAAAAACTATGAGTTAATACTAGTGAAGATATGTATATATATTTAGTATATATGAGATGTATATATATACTTATATATATATATATATATTATTATGTAAATATTAGAGAAATTAATATAATACTCAAGAGATATTATATATATATATATATATATATATATATGTATATATATAATAATAATTATCATTATATTAATTACATATTAATGAATAGACATGTCTCATGAAGGGACATGTCTCTTCTTGGCTCATTCTCAATATAAATGCAAGAGATTGTTGCATTTGGAAGACACATACAATTAGATAGTGCTATTACATTTGCAATGATCCTAAAACGTTAACACAGACCTTAAGGTTTTTACAATGGTATTAGAGCTTCAGCCTGTTGGTGTGTGTTTTATGACACAAACAACTTAGAATAAAATACTAGGGGTACTCTATCCCCTCTTGAACAAAGTCTCCAATGTGCTAAATAGGCAAACTATGTGATCACAAAGGCAACTCCAAGGTTCCAAATATGTTTGATTTTTGCTGTTCAAGATAGACTCTCATGGTAGGATGATTTGCTGAAAACTTCCAAGGGGACTTACTTGGTTATTCAAGATTTTATGATTCAACTTTTGAGTTTCCTTTATTTATTTATTTTGGATTTTTTGGGTTTAACACTTAAAGATGTTTAAAGTGAAATGCAAAAGAGGTGGGTTTGAGAAGATAATTCTAACTCTTAACTAATTATAGGAACTAAACATATGAAATTAGGAGACAAGGTTGCAAAAGTGGACTCCAAAACCTATCCTTGTTTCGCCAAATTCAACAACTCCACAAGAATGGTGCAATCTTGTAAGGTATTCTAAGGATTTTCACATCACAGATATTCACCAACATTCGAACAATGAATACAGTAATTGAAGTAAAATTTTCTATCACAAGTTTAGACTAACTTTGCACAATAGTTGAAAATCATCCAACTATCAAAAGTATTAACTTATCGATTCCACAATGAACATTCTCATCAAATCCTTCATTCAATTTAACAACTTGAAAATAAAATCTATTCTAAGTGAGAGACAAGAAACCATGCAACTTGCAAAAAGATATTAAATTCACCAGCAATTGAACAATTAATTTACTTAAGAAGTGTTTATGCAACAATCTCTTCAAATCTCCCTTTACAAATGAGAGGAGTGGGGTTTATATAGGAGTTAAAAAACAAATGAAGGGCCTAGATCAATTTAAGATTGACGGCTAAGATTTAGACAACTATACCCTTATTAGGGTTTACAATGATTATAGTGAGAACCAATAAAAAATGAACAACTTAGATGGAGCTTTCTTCTAGAAGAAAGCACCCCTTATCCTTTCCTTGGCAGCATATTCGATGAACATGGACACCACATGCATGAAATTATTTGATTGGTGGAGATAGGTGGTTGCTACCTCAACATGCTTATCACTTTGAATGAAGTTAGCTTTGGACAATTCTTCTTGAATTTTCAGAGTTTGGGATTTTAGAAAAGTATTATCCAATTGTATCATTTTTAAACCTCCCTGAACTTAGAATTTTTTCCTTTTGAATGTTCTACGATCGAGGATTTTAGACTTCTTGGGGTGAACTTTGAAATTTGGAAGATGTCTCTGAAATCTTTCTCGAAATGCTTCTTTGAGTTGACATCTCAACACTTGGCAAAATTTTGATCATGACGATAACTTGCTTCGATTGCGAAAATTTTGGGTTTGGAAATCAGTTGGAAGTTAGGAATTTGAATTGAAAAATATTTCTCTTGTGCTTGTGGAATTTCCAACACAGCCAAATTTTCTTTTCTCTTTGAATTCCCTTGGCATGGAATGAGGATCTCTCTTTGAGAAAATGGTCGGAATTCATGTCAAGCTAAAGAATTTCCCCATTGTTCAGAGAGGACTTTGTAATAGATCAAGGAATTTCCTTGACACAACCAAATTTTCTCCCTTGAAAGTTCTCTCTCCATGGTGGACTTAGATGACATTTGAGGAATTTCCAACACTTAGAACTATTTTCTCCCTTTTTGCTAGAGCAGATTTCATCATGTTTCTAAGTTTCTTGTATTTTCATGCTTGGAGGGTGGAATTTGATGCACTTTAAGGAATCTCCCACACTCGGGGTATTTTTTTCCTTGCCTTTCACTAGCACTTCTCATGGCGACCTCTTGGCTTTCTTCTAGAATTTTTCTTGAGCGGATTTGGTGCTACCTTGTGGATTTTGTCATGCCTTAGACAAATTTCTCATCTTTGAATGTCATTTTTCCTTATACCATTTGAATTCCTTCCTTTGATCTTGATCTTTAGAAATCTAGGGCTGTAACATCTCATTCATCTTTGTTTGCCCTTAATTGTTCTCTTTGCATTAGACCTGCAAAACAACATTGAGAAAATTGTCAATAACTTATTAAAATGACTTTACCAATCTTACCTTTAATTTGGAAATGACCTTATGAATTTTGGAAATGAAGTATCGTCCTTGGAAATGCACTTTCAGGTCTGATTTTCATGAAATTTCCCATTCTTAGGCAATTTTCACCATTGCTTCCTTAGTGATTGCACAGTTTCACCCTCTAAAAATCCTTTCTCTCTCCAAAACTCACACCTTCTCTCTCTAGAAACTTATACGTCTTCTTTTCTATGCATAAACTTACCATTTTCCCTTTGAAACTTGGCCTTTTCCTCTTTCCCACTTGGAATTTTCTCTGGATACTTGGTGATTTCAACTTGAAATGGCTTTGGAGTCCATAGTTTTCCAACTTCTCTTTGGTTCCAGAGAGTGAATTTCATCCCTTGGTCTACATTCTTCTCCCAAGTTGTCAACACTTAGCTAATTTCTCATCATGGGAGGGTGGACTTTGTTGTCGGGATAATTGTATGTACGGGTTATTATGTTACTCTCGGTCGTTAGTGACCGAGAGGTTAGACAGTTACGTCACGACGCTTCGGTCGTGACCCTTCGGGTACTTTATATACTCTCTCGGAGGTTGGACATGGGAGATATTATTGTATAATCATTATGATATAAATGTACTTGCCAGTCTGGAATGATTAAGGAAAGTATTTATTATTCTATGATATATTCTGTGTTTTATATTTCCCGTACGATGTCTGTGCAATACTAAGTTTACCCCAGCAGGTAAACATCTGGCGCCGTTGCCTAGACGTACTCGGGAAGAGAAGTGAGGAAAGGATTTATGCCCAATGTTTTAAATAAAGATAGAAATAAAAAGCAACAAGATGACGAAGGCGAAGCCGCACAGAAGGCTTTGATCTCCGCGCAACAACGTGAACGTCGGTATAGGCTGAGGCAACTTGCCAAGGACCAGCTTGCCGGAGGGTTGCCCGAAGGGAACCTCGGAAGTGGTACGGAAGGTGCAGAGGCCGACGGAGAACAGTTCACTTCGCCGGAGCATCGGAGAGTGCGGAGTAGGGAAGAACTACTCGAGGAAACACAATTGAGACAGGTCTTACTTCAAGAAGAGCGAGACCGGTTTGAAGATTTGACCCGTACACCACGTGCAGAGGACCGAGACCACGAAGGGAATCGTACGGTCGAAGGTGACAGTACGGCCGAAGGCACTGCGAATGCACAGGCGAACCCTCCGTTGGAACCAAGGACTCCACACAGTACGATCCCACCAGTCACACAACTACCGCACGAGCAAGTGCCACCAGTGAACACTACACACAATACTCAAGGAGGAGGTGGTGTCGGAGTACCGAATCCCTCGCGGAGGCAACAACCTACCATGGCTGCGAGTAAGCAGAAACTGCCCAAGTTCATAGGCCAAGCGAAGGAGGATCCTGTTCGGCATTGCCGGACCTGTGAGACTATATGGGCTGCCAATGGAGTTACCGACCAGGACGAATGGATCCGCCAATTCCCTGCAACATTGAGGGAGGGAGCCATTGATTGGTACTCCGATGTAGACAAGACAGGCCTGACGACATGGAATGATGTGAAAAAGGCCTTCCAGACGGAATTTCAGTTGTTAAGGGACGACAATGAGATTCTGGCGGAGATTTACAATACCAAGCAAACGAAGAGTGAGTCTGTCCGTGCCTACGGACGGCGACTGAAGGAACTCATAGGGAAGATGGAGTCAGCCCCGGCAGACGAACTCAAGAAAAGGTGGTTCGTGGAGGGACTAAAAGCTTCCCTTCGGAAGAAAATGAAAATTGTCCCGCCCACGTCGTACAGCAACGCGTACAACCGTGCAATGGATCTGGAGAGCGAATATAAGACCTCCAGGAAGACTAAGTCTTCGGATGATGAATCAGAGGCAGAAAGCAGTGAGGGCGAATCGAGTAAGAAAGTGTTGGCCCTACAAAAAGATCTGGCGAGGATGATGAAAGAACTGAAGGCCACCAAGGGAGGCTCGAGCAAAGCAGAGGAAGACACTGTGTGGTGCACAGACTGCAAAGAAGCAGGCCACACAAAAAGTTCTTGTCCGAAGAAGGCTTTTTGCGATATCTGCCAAATCACAGGACATTCCACTAAAGAATGTCCCTACAACCTGAGGGCGAGAAATCAACAAGTACTCTATGCACAGGAGCAACCTTCCACGTCTGGTACTGGCGGACAACAAAATGCTCCATCATCCGGCGGGTATGGAAACAACCGACGGGGAGGCCGAGGCAATGATGAGAACAAGCCGCGGGTCCAGTATGACGCGAAGGGGAGGCCCATGATACAGTGCA
Organism: Chamaecyparis obtusa; assembly: GCA_027943335.1. Classification (NCBI taxonomy): domain Eukaryota; kingdom Viridiplantae; phylum Streptophyta; class Pinopsida; order Cupressales; family Cupressaceae; genus Chamaecyparis; species Chamaecyparis obtusa. The sequence continues at coordinate 1,809,569 of BSBK01005442.1, read as the reverse complement.
GGAGTTGTAACCAATGGGGACATTATGCCCGTGACTGTCAGAATGAGGCTACCGCTCCACTAAAACTATGTCGGTGGTGCGGACCGGGGAACCATGAGGATGCTAATTGTCCGAAGCCCGGCTGCAACATCCTAGACATGGAACGAGGGGGCACGGAGAAGGTCCTCGCAATCACACGCGGGCAAATGAAGAAGGCCACATATCCTCACCCTCCGACAGAGAAACAAAGGATGCTCGAGGCGAAGGTTGCGATCGCGAAGGGTATGGAGGACCGAAGGGACTCCACAGATGTCGGCATTTCTACTCGAGCAATGGCCGAACAAAATATTTTAAGGCAGATAATGCAATTGGAGGTACCAGTAAAGGTCAAGGACCTATTGGAAACGACGCCGCATCTCAAAACGGCTCTATTCCTTGGGCAAAACATTCCAGCAAGCACGGTTGAACGAACGGAGATCACGAGTGGCTCTGCAACCGACCCCATGACGCTATCGATAAATAATGGGCGGAATCCCGCAGTGGTGGAGATGGGTATTTTGGGTACCATCCTCACGAACACAATTGTCGATGGTGGGTCGGGCGTCAATGTCCTCCCGGAAGAAACGTGGAAAAGCTTGGGGAAACCGACGCTGTGGCCACCGACTTTCAATTTATTAGGGGCCGACCAGCACGGTATTAAGCCTCTCGGTACACTGATGGCGCAGCAGGTGACTATTGGAACCCAGCCTTTCACCTTAGATTTTGTTGTAATCCCTCTTAAGCAGAAGGGGTATGATGCCATCCTGGGTAGAGGGTGGTTGGTGACGGCCCGAGCCAATCATAATTGGAAGAAAAACACCCTCGCATTTGAAAAGGGGGGAAGGAAGTTTGTAGTGGACCTCAACACGCAGATGGTTGGGGAGGAAATGGCATCCGATTCAGAGTCAGACGACGGGATGGGCGGAGAGGAAGGAAACATGGAACCTAATGCCGAAGGGATACTGAAAGTGGAGGATGATACAGATTCGATGGACGGTCTATTCCACTGGCAAATGGGTGATTATGAATTATTTCCGCCATCCTGCAACATATTGAAGATTGAGGAAGCCGAGAGTGAGTTCCTTCCGGAATATACAGCATACCGAGAAGGGGAAGTCGAAAGGAAAGAAAGCCCTGCCCAGGAGTTTCGGAAGGAGGAACCCATCTGGCACAAAGAAGCAAAGTTGGAAAAAATAAATCTTGGGGATGAGAGAAATCTGAAACCCATCGTTATGGGAGACAATTGGAATCCTGTGTGGAGGACCGCAGTCTTCAAAATCTTGATTCTCCTTTTTCTTTTTATGTACGGGAACGAGACCGTGGTCCCTGTAGAATTTATGGTTCCAAGCTTTTGGATCGCCATTGAAAACAGACTCAGTGACAGGGAGAGGGAACGACTGCACACTCTGTGGGCTCTCGACGAACGGATACATGACAGTGGCAACGGGACCAAATTGAAACTTTACCCGAAGAGGATGGATCCGAAAGGAGGGACAGAGCAACCGAGAGGGACTCGGCAGGTGTCCGTACGGGTGACCAGAGAAGCCTCCGGACAGAAAATTGAAAAACACCCATACGGCTATGCATGACCGTACGGTGGAAAAAAAAAAAAGAAAAAAAAAAAGAAAAAATTGAAAAAAAAAAAACAAAAAAAAAAAAAAGATCAGACCGTACGGTCGTACGGCATTCAAAAGTGCCACAGCATTGTAGGATGTCGTACGGCTGTCAAGTGTCGTACGGCAATAGCATCCATGCCCGTACGTTATTTTTAATGCAGCAATCACCGTACGGAAGGAAAGAAAGAAATAAAAATGATACTGTACGGTACCGTACTGTTCCATAAGACACCGTACGGCACCGTACATGGAAAATGCCAAGCTGAAAAATAAAAGACCGTACGGCACCAAGGCGACGCATAAGGGTTAGATGGGCGTACGATAGCCAAGCCATAAGTAGGATACCGTACGGTTGTACGGCCAGACCACACGCTACAGGAGAAATTAAAAAGCGCAAGGATATATTCGTACGGTCATTGCAGAAGATAAAGAAGCCGTACAAATACATAGTTACGGCATTGATCAGTAATAATTTGGTTGTATCCGTACACTACAAAAGGGAGTCAGAGAGAGGGAATCCATACGACACAGACAAGAAGATGCATAAGGGTTCAGTACAGCATTGGGATGTGTGAAGGAGAAAGCATGAAGGAAGAAATTCATATGGTAGTCTAAAAAAAAAAAAAAAAAAAAAAAAAAAAACGACGACAAAACAAAGCAGCTCATATTGAAGAACGAATGGTACCAAAGGGAAGGGCATGAGCAGGAAGTAATGGAAACATAAGCGGTTTGCAGAAAAGAGCATGGGAGCAGAAGAAAATCACAAAATGGTGTGTTCCATAGACTTTTGTGTGGGTTTGAGAGTGCTAATTTGGTCTTGGCGGCGGGGGCGCTGCCCCTCGACCCCGCCCTGCCCCAGGACCCCGCGGGGGCGCTGCCCCTCGACCCCGCTGGGGGCGATGCCCCCTAGACCCCCAGTCGGTTCAGTTATCAGCCCTTGGAGAGTGTGACCTGTTGATGAGATCAAAGTTGCTACAGGCATGGAGTGTTTGCATGCCGGAGGTGAAGAGAGCATTGGAGCAAGTCTTTCAAGAGGGGTACTACGCTTTGAGGCACTTGGAGTAGGTGTTGGCTGGATGTGAGACTGTCTTGGTGGATGCATCGAGAGCTCGGGAGGAGCTGACCACCCAGTTGGAGGCAGTAGAGCAACACTTGGCTCAGCGTACCCAGGAGTTGGAAGTAGAGAAGTTGGCACGGGTGGCTATCAAGGTCAGATTGGCTAGGGAGACAGTATGGTGTTAGCAGAGGCTATAGCTGAACAGTATGTTTTGGAGACAAGTTTGGTGCAGGCACAAGAGGAATGGGATGTGATGGAAAAGACCTACTGGACGCAGCATTGCTGGGGAGGGCGGCACTTCAGCTTTTTCAGGGATGCCCCTCTGCCCCTTCTCAGTGATTTTCTTCTTCTATGTGGTGTATTTCATCTCCCTGTTGTTGTAAGTCGTCGGAGACGGCTTGTTTTTTGGGGGGGATGATGTTGTCGGGATAATTGTATGTACGGGTTATTATGTTACTCTCGGTCGTTAGTGACCGAGAGGTTAGACAGTTACGTCACGACGCTTCGGTCGTGACCCTTCGGGTACTTTATATACTCTCTCGGAGGTTGGACATGGGAGATATTATTGTATAATCATTATGATATAAATGTACTTGCCAGTCTGGAATGATTAAGGAAAGTATTTATTATTCTATGATATATTCTGTGTTTTATATTTCCCGTACGATGTCTGTGCAATACTAAGTTTACCCCAGCAGGTAAACAGACTTTGCTTGTGCTTGTGGATTTCCAACAACTTTCCTTGTTTGAAATCAGGAATTTTCACAACTTCTGGAATTTTCCACAACTTTCAATGAAATTTCACAAATTTCTAAGGTGGACTTCACTTGTGCTTGAGGAATTTTCCAACACTTAGGCAAATCTTTGAAAACATCCAAGTAGAAAATGTTTGAAAACATCCAAGCTTGCTGGACTTTGCTTGTGCTTGTGGATTTTCTCTCAACTTTCCTAGGTGGATTTCACTTGGAAACAAGAATTTCTCAACACTTAGTCAAATTTTCCACAACTTTCCTAGGATTGGAATTAGAAATTCTTAACACTTAGGCAAATCTTTGAAAACATCCAAGCAGAAAATGTTTGAAAACATCCAAGCTTGGTGGACTTTGCTGGTGCTTGTGGATTTTCTTTCAACTTTCCTTGGTGGATTTCACTTGGAAACAAGAATTTTTCAACACTTAGTCAAATTTTCCACGACTTTCCTAGGATTGGAATTAGAAATTCTCACACTTCTTCAATTTTTCAAAATTTTCAGACTTGTACTTTCTTCATTGTATTGACATCTACCTCCAATCCTTCATAAATCTGTCCTCGTAAGATTTGCAGATTGAAATTATGAATTTGGAACTGAAAATTTCTTTCAAGTCTGCATAAAATTGTTTTGATCTTGTCAATCAGATTAGAAAACCCCAAGAAAATTTAGGAAACTTGCCTGAAAAAGAACTTGAAAACTTGAAATTTCGAATTGAAAACTCCCAACAAAAATGAAAACTCTTCTAAAATCTTTGATCTGTGCTAAGAAATAATCTTCACATTTAATCTGAAAATCATCTAATATCTCCACTTTGCTGCCAATTCCAGAGTTTTGATTTCCAGCTTGTGAAAAATGAAATGCCAAACTTATGCATTTATAGGAATTGTGAATGTTCATGAAGAGATCGAACTCCTTGTTTTCTTCCTTTGTTTTTTTTAATTTGTTTTTAGATTTTTCCTTTCTGCTTTCCTTCTTGGTTGACTTCTTGGAGAGGCTTTCTTTTAAAGCTTGTTTTTTTTTTTTCATAGAAATCCCTCGGCTTTCTTTTGCTTTCTTCTAGAAGTTTTATGAGTCGATCCCTTTATGCTTGCTTCTTCTTCCTTAAGTCAGCCTCTTCATGCTTCTAGAACTTTCTTTCAAGAGTGGGTGGACAATCCCTCAACTTTTTTTGCTTTCTTCTAGAAGTTTTAATGAGTTGATCCGTTTATGCTCGCTTTCCTCTTCCTCAAGTCAGTCTCTTCATGCTTCTAGAACTTTCTTTCAAGTGTGGGCAGACTTGAACATAACTTGAGGAATTTTCCTTGCCTTAGAATATTTTCATCTCAAAACCTCTCATGGGTGGACTTTGTAGGAATTTGAGGATTTTCTTAGAAAGGTCAAGCTTGATGCGAGTTTATGGAAAACATTTGCCAGGGTGGAGTACATTTAGATTTAGGACAAGTTTCATGTCGGACTTTATGTGCATTTTGGACAAGCTTCAAGTCGGACTTCATGTGTGTTTTGGAATTCTCCAATGTAACATCCCCTTTTAGTAATAACATTTAATATTTAATCAAGATCTGTAAATATCAATTATATATAATGAATATTCATTCATAGTAAATATGTCAATAATGTTTTAGGAAAAAGAAAACAATTATAATAATTAATCATGTTGAACATATAAATATACTATTAATGATATTTTTATCAAAATAATAACAATCCATAAGAATGGTTAAATTAGTATTATTATTAATAAGAAAAGTTCCTAATATTATGATTAATACTAAGAAACTATATTGCTGCTTAACCATGGAGGACCATCCTATGAGGTTACCAGGGACAGCGATAATATTAGAGTCCACTATTCATATGGTTGCAATAGTGGCATTAGTATCGCAACTCAGGTACTAGTTAGCGGAAATAACAGGAAGACAACGACTTTAACAGCAGCGAATAAGGAGGGAGATAAAAGGAACAGAAGGAATAATACGGATCGGTGATTATGTATTATTCATAAACCATCGACATGTACATGACAACAAACAATGTTTAAAGACTGCGATTTGTATATATACAGTGATTATGATGAATGGTTAAGAATGAAGAAAGCAGTGAGCACATTATCATGGTAGTGACTATATTACAGCGGTGACTGTATATTAAGGACAGTAACTAATCATGAAGTAATACGAAGAGGTGCTTAGGAAGAAACATGAGACGTGGCTTCTAAAAGCACCCGATTTAATTGGAAGGTATAAGAGAGATTAGAAGGGGCATTTGGAAATCACCGAATAGGGGAAAAAGATATATTTATTTCAATATTTATTGGGCTCACTGACAATCTACAGGAGCAGATTCATTATTGCAGTGAATGATATGAGTCTGGAAGAATGATTATAAATTAGATTGTTTTTCTCTTCATTGTTGATATTTTGGCCTTTATGGCAAAGATCAACATATTGGCAATTAAATTCGCAATAATAATAAATATGTTGTTTAGATATTATATTTAATTATGGCTAAATTGATCTAACCATATAATAAATATGAGGGGTATATTTATTATAAGGATCGATTATGCAAATTAAATATAATTATATTTATTATTATTTAGTGGCCCAAAGTCGGCCAACTTGTGGGTTGCGAATTTAGTAAAATTGCTCATATATAATAAAGCTCTTGAGGATGGGAACGACAACCCAAGACATAATGTTGATCTTCCCTCCATTCTCAATAGCTGTGATTTACTTGAGCGAATTTGTCAAAATGCTGGAGCGAATTCATTGAATGTATTGAGCGAATTCATGCACTTAGTTGCAGCCCTAGAGGAGCGAATAAGGGCAGAATTGTGCAGCCCTAGAGGAGCAAATTAGGGCAGAATTGTGCAGCCCTAGAGGAGTGAATTAGGGCAGTATTGTGCAGCCCTAGAAGAACAATATAAGGGCCGATCTTGCAGCCCTAGATCTGGGAATTATGGCAGATCTAATAGAAGGCCAAATCAGGGCAGATTAGCAACATATTGTGAGCAAACCTTGATAGCATACATGCAGATCGGATTCAATTGGTTATATTCAGATCTGAGCAATATTGGATCAGAATTAAAGGAGCCCTAGGTGGGCAACATTACATATACAGATCCAACCAATATTGAAGGGCAAGATTGAAGATCTCAAGGTTCAGATTTGAAGTCTCTAAGGATTGATTCAGAGATATAATCCGAGTATTATCTCTCCTTGTTCTTTGTGATTTCTTATCATATCCCGTGCTTAGTTTTGTTAGATTTCTATAGATTGATATATTCGTTGCTAGAATCTGAAAATATTAACATTCACAAGGAGGAGATCAGAAAGGAAATGAAATCAAAATAATCCTTTAATTTGCTGGCAAGCATTGTGTGATGGCCGGTGTGCTTTAATATATCTATAAGTTTATATTGATTATAGAATATCATTGTTACTAGGAATAAATGACCAAATATATGGTCTAATATATATATATATATATAAAAAAAAAATATCTGAATTATATATTTGAATGATTTAATAGATATCATAAGAATAATATCAGAACTATTTATAAATATATATTGATACTCACTCTATTGCTGTTAATTTATAAGAAGGGAAGGGCTGAGGCAGCCAAAGAGGGGCAGTCTAAATCCAATAAGATAGCTCCCAAGATAGGGTGGGGACCAGTGTTCTCTTTAGCCTTGAGGGCTTGAGCTTGAGACAGGTTAAAGGCTGGATCTGTAAACTTTGAGGGAGCCTATCAATGGTCTCTAAGCGCTTTGGAGATTGCCTCCAATGTTTTCTCCCATCTTTATAACTGAAGCAATAATAAGATCTGCCATATAATATGGATCAGTAACAATAAATTTTTTAATACATTACTTATTCCTTATCTATATTACAAATGTTATTGTTAAATTAGCAGGGGACATTACATCCAAGCCTTAGTAGACAAATTTTAATCCTTCCTACCTTGAGCAGAGTTCACTTGCAAATGAGGATTTTTCGGACTTCCAAGTTGGACTTCTCGTGCCTTTCAGAATCTCTCATGTTGGAGAAGTCAGACTTTGCCATGACTTGAGGATTTTTCATGAATTATTGGGCAGAGTTGGGGTCTTGATGAGGATTCTTGAGCTTGGAAAGCGAAATTTTTATATAAAATATAATATTTAAGTATAAGAATCCTTTCTTATACTTTAAGTTATATTTATTATAAATATTGTTAGGATGTTTGAGATTGGTTTTAGGTCTCTAGGAGTTATAATGGAGATTCTAGATTTTTGAAGATCCTAAATTTTTTCAGACAACCAAATTTTAGTAATTAGAATGCTTCTTTAAGTTATATTTTATATAAATATTGTCAAGATGTTTGAGGCTAGTTTTAGGTCTCTAGGAGTTATTATGGAGTTTCTCGATTTTGGAAGTCCTAAATATTTTTAGACTTTGTCAATTTCAGTTATCAACATGCTTCCATCAGTGTTTGTTTCCATAGCTTCTCCTAATTTTTCCAAGATAAATTTGATACTGGAACAAGGATTTTCTAAGAATTTTCATAATTTTGAATGCTTTTTCTCATTTTGAAATCCAGAAATTTTCACCACTTTTCATGTTTTTTCCATGAAATCCTAGATGAATTTGGTGTTGAAAGCAAGAATTTTACACTTGGGGCAATTTCTCACTTTTCTCATTAGCAGATGTAACCTTCGACCTTCCCAAAATAGAAACTTCTAAAAATTGAAATTTTGAAAAAGCAAATAGCAACTTTCTAAATTTAGAAAAAGAAAACGAAAAAGCAGGTTCCTGGATTGGCCCCCAAATGCCAAAAATAGAATTTTTTGATAAAGCAAAAAGCATAAAAAACAGCTTTTCCTAAAAAGTAGTTAGAATTGACCTCAAGCAATGTTGATCTTCGTCCCTTGGCCCTTCTGAACACCTCTGTGACATCATAATACACATTTGATCGTGCTTTCTTCCTTTTACTTTTTGATGACACTCCAAAACTTGGAATGAACTCCTAAACTTCACAGTGGCAAGAGACTGGAGATTGAAACAAAAACACTAAAACAAAACCCTTAAAAGCAAAAAACTGGGGGTCCCCATTTGCAATGGGGTGTTGTGTGAAAATATCACAACACAACTCTGCCAGCTGTGGGTTCATTTTATGAGAGGGAACAGTGGTACCATCAGAGAGAGAAAGAAGAGTTCCATCATGAGTGATAGTGATGAAGAAGCAAAGGCTTTCTTTAAATGTTTTGAAGCCCTACAACTTGGTTTAGCAGAAACATTAAAAGAAGTCGCCTAATTGTTGAAGGGCTTAAGCAGAACCAAGATGGCGGAAACTCTGCCAATGAGAGCAGTGAAGGAAGTGGTGCTAATAGAGAAATCAATGTTCAAGGATACTTTCAATAGTAAGAGGGAACCCATACAGTTCAAGAAAATGTTTCAAAAAAATCCAATACCTCCTAGGATGCCTCAAGAAAGGCCCAACCAAACAGAAGTCAATACAAATGAGCTGAGACGAAAGAAGCCATGCTTTAAATTCAAGGAACAATGGCCCCTAGGACATCGATGCTTGGGTAAAGGGAAAATACATTATATTTAGGTAATCTCCGATAATGAAACAAGAAGTGAAGGGGTTGATGTCGAAGATGAAACAAACACAGTCAAGAAGCTTGAAGGTAGTACACTTGGAGCTCTTACTAGAGAACCAAGTTATAGTGCATTTCATGTAAAAGGCGTTTTGAAAGGACCACCTATAATTATGTAAACAAGGAAGTCGTGAGGAGGCTTAGTCTGAACATAGCTCCGATTGAAGGGTTTGGAGTAAAGGTAGCCAGTGGGACTACTCTTTCCTATACTTAAAAGGTTCTTCGAATGGAAGTCTCTATGGGGGAATATAAACTAAAGGACAATTTTTATGAAATTGACATGGATATGGAAGTAGTTCTGGGCTGTCAATGGCCACATGCAATTGATAAATATGAGATTAGCCATCGGAAGTTGGAAATGACTTTCCTATATAATGGAAAAATGATAGTTTTGTAGGGAATCTCCAACAAAACAGTAGAAATATCAGCCAAAAGGATGGAGCGGGTGTTCCATAAGAAATAGGTAGGTTGGGCAGCAAAATGCCTTATTACTAATGTGAATGATGCAAAGAAAGAAGGTGCTAACAATGTGCAGATTCAAATTATTTTGGATAAACATAATAAAGTCTGTAGAGACCTACACCTTGGGTTACCAACAAGTAGGGGTTTCCAACACATCATTGAATGTGAAGAGGAGGCAAAACCAATGACGATCACTCTATATCACCATTTGAAGGTTTACAAGGAAGAAATTGCAAAGACAATCAAAGAGTTACTCGACATGGGGCATATAAGGCCTAGTTCTAGCCCCTCTACATCTTCCATAGTACTGGCCAAGAGGAAAGATGAAACCGTAAGAATGTGCATTGACTATTGAGCTCTCAATAAGTAGACTATAAAGAATCATTACCCAATACCATGAATTGATGAATTGTTTGATGAATTACACAGAGCTAGCTTCTCCAAAATTGATTTACGTTCAGGATACTATCAGATCAAGGGTCAGGATGAAGATGTATACAAGACAACATAACAGTGTCACTATGGGCACTATGAATTCTTGGTAATGCCCTTTGGTTTAACAAATGCTCTAACAACTTTTCAATCATGCATGAACTAGGTATTTATTCAGAATTTAAGAAAATGTGTTCTTGTTTTTTTTGATGACATCTTGGTTTGTAGAAAATCATGGCAGGATCATCTAAAACACTTAGATGAGGTAGTAGTCGTTTTATGCCAAAGCATCCAACTGTTAGTTTTGGTTACAAGAAATCTTATATTTAGGCTTCAAGATCAGCATACATGGAGTAAGTGTTGATGAGGATAAGATCAAAGCCATTAAAGAATGGCCTAGTCCCAACAACTTGACGTAGTCGAGGGGATTTGTTGGACTATGTAGCTACTACTGGAGGCTCGTTAGTGGATTTTCATAGTTGGCACCCCCTTTGACAAATCTAACCAAGAAAGGAGCATTCATATGGACAACATCAGCCCAACAAGCTTTTGATAAGCTTAAGGAGGTAATGCGTTTGTGCCCCATCTTAGCAGCAATTTCAAAATTTTTACTCCCTTTTGTTTTAGAATGTGATGCATTTGAAGAGGGAATAGGGGCTATTTTGATGCAAAATAAACATCCTAAAGCATTTTAGAGTAGGAAGCTTAAGGAGGCTGAACATATATTCTCTATTTATGATAAGGAAATGCTAGCCATAATGCATGCATTGACCAAATTCAGATAATATTTAGTTTGCAACAAGTTTGTGGTAAAAACTGATCAGAATAGCTTAAAATATTTACTTAAACAATGAGAATTGAATGATAGTCAATAAAGATGTATCAACAAAATCCAGGCTTATGATTTTGATATTGAGTATGTAAAAGGAAACAACAATATAGTGGCGGATGCTTTATCTCATAAACCTCATTTGCATTCTATTTCTAATATAACCATTTATTGGAGAATCAATTACAACAGAAAATGTAAGAAATTTGTTTGCTAGTGATGTCTTGGAGGGCAAGGTGCAGGATGACAGGTTCAAGACAGTGAACGAGTTGATTCTCTACAAGGGGCAAGTATATCTTACGCATGAATCTAAAATGAAAGAATTTTTTTTGAAGGCATGCCATGACACTTTATTGATTGGCCACTTAGTGTTTTATATTACAAAACATATAAATAGGTACGAGAACATTTCTCATGGAAAGGATTAAAGAAGGATGTGATGCAACATGTAAGGGAATGTAAGTAATGTCAACAGAACAAAGCTAAGCATGTTTTTCCAATAGGGTTACTGCTGTTACAAACGTAAATGGCAGAATACTTGACTGATTAATCAGAGATCAAATGATCTATATATACAAAGAGGAGAGTCGAATAGAATAGAAACATTCTATTCTAGACTTCACCTAAATATTAGAAACATTCTAATATTTACAGAGATACAATAAGATACAATAGTGATCATTAATAAGAAACATAAATATTATTCTAATACCCCCCCTTAATGCTCAATCTATATACTACACCAATAGATCCCCTGAATTTAACAAACTTGTCAGGACCAAGGGGTTTTGTGAAAATATCTGCTGGCTGCTCTGAGGTAGGGACATAGAGTAACTGAATAGATCCATCTACTAACTGTCGGATGTAATGGCAATGAAGCTCTATGTGCTTGGTTCGTTCATGAAACACTGGGTTCTTGGCAAGTTTGAGTACTCCCTGATTGTCTGAAAACAAAGAAGTCGAACCTGCTTGAGGAATATGCATATTTGCAAGCATCTGACGGAGCCAAACTGCTTCACAAGCTGCCTTAACAGCTCCTCTATATTCTGCTTCTGTAGAGGAGAGTGCCCGTGCCTGTTGCTTCTTACTGGTCCAGGTAACTGCTGCAGATCCGATACTGAACACATAGCCAGAAGCAGATTTCCTGTCATCAACTGAGCTGGCCCAATTGGAATTGGTGAATCCACTGAGCTGAGGAGTAGCACTCCTTGTGTAAAGAAGACCATAATCTGAAGTACCATGTACATAGCGCAGCACACGTTTCGCTGCAATCCAATGTTTAGTCTTGGGGTTCGTCATGAACCGTGAGATGTAGCTGACTGCAAAATTGAGATCAGGTCTAGTAGCAGTAAGGTAGATGAGACTACCTACTAGTTGCCTGAAGAGTGTTTCATCTACAGGAGGAGAATCAGATTGTGCGGACAATTTCAGATCAGTCTCCATAGGAGTGGAGGCAGGTTTGCAATCCTGCATTCGAAACTTGTCAAGCAAATTTCTGGCATACTTGGACTGAGACAAAAAAATACTGTTGTCAGTCTGCCAAACCTCAATACCTAAACAATAATGAAGCAATCCGAGATCTGTCATATCAAAAGTTTTGCACAAATCCTGTTTGATTTCTGAAATCAAATGTTCTGAACTCCCAGTAATGATCAAATCATCCACATAGACAACAAGGAAAAGAATATCATTACCAGAGTGTTTAATATACAGATTACTGTTTGACGGGCTACGCTAAAATCCCTGAGCAACCAAGTATTGATCAATCTTTATGCACCAAGCCCGAGGGGCCTATTTAAGACCATAGAGGGCCTTCTGGAGTCTACATACTTTTGGTTCTGAATCGGCAACCTTGAAACCTGGGGGTTGCGTCATTTAGACTTCTTCTTGTAATTCACCATTGAGAAAAGCACATTTCACATCCATCTGATGAACTTTCCAACCATACTGAGCTACAATGGCAAGAAGAAGGCGAATAGTGCTCATCTTGGTTGTCGGGGCAAAGGTCTCCTCATAGTCAATGCCTTTGCGCTGGGTGAATCCTCGAGCAACAAGTCTGGCTTTGTATTTGTCCAAGGTACCATCTGCATGGTACTTGACCTTATAGACCCATTTACAGCTAATGGGTTTCTTCCCAGGAGGGAGATTTGAAAGAACCCAGGTGTGGTTCTTTTGAAGACTCTGAAGCTCAGCATCCATTGCCTGTTCCCATTCTGGAATTCCTTTGGCCTCTGCATATGTCTGGGGCTCAGGGATACTGTGGATGTTGGCCATAAGAGCAACATTAACTGTGTTGTGTTGAATGCTCTTATTTCTGGAGGTTCTACCCTCAATGAGTTCATCAGGACGAAGATCACGAATCGTTTGAGCCCACCATTTTGGCCGAAGAGTAGAGGAGCCAATATCAGATGCTGTTGGAATAGTTGGATGAGGAGCAGGAGCAGGAGTTGTGTTATCTGGAGGTGGTTGAGGTGGTGTATCAGTAGCATCAGATGACTCATATAAAATAGAAGGACCCAAGTCAGAGATTGCTGAAGACTGAATCTCGGAATGCGGCGGGGAGGCAGAGAGTTGAAATGGTTTGAGTTCCTCATCAAACACAACATCATGACTGAAGATTAAATGATCGGTGTTTACATCAATTAGTCTGTAGGCCTTATGTGTGTGACTGTATCCTGTAAACATGAGTTTCTGGCTTTTGGAATCCAATTTAGCGCGTTTGGCATCAGGAATCCATACATATGCTAGAGAGCCAAAAACTTTCAAATGGTTGACCCTAGGTTTGCGACCAGACCATGCTTCCTCAGGAGTCTTATGTTTAACTGCAAGGGTGGGTGACCGGTTAAGAAGGTAGACAGCTGTGGATACTGCTTCTGCCGAATATTTTTTGGGAACATTTCTATGTTCTAGCATAGCCCTAGCCATTTTTGTGATGGTACGGTTTCGACGCTCTACAACACCGTTTTGTTGAGGGGTGTGAGGTGTGGTGAACTGACGTCTAATGCCATGAGTAGTACAGAAGGCAGAGAAAGCAGAAGAACAGAATTCCCCCCCATTATCGGTCCTAAGAGTACGGATGGGGGAACCAGACTCTTTTTCTACTAGGGCTTTAAATTGCTGAAATACAGGAAAAGCATCTAATTTTTGCTTAAGAAAATATACCCACATTTTGCGACTGAAATCATCCACAAAGAGTAAGAAGTACCTGTTCCCAGTAACAGAAGGAGTATTCATAGGACCACATACATCAACGTGGACCAGCTGGAGTACTTTAGATGCTTGCCATGATTCACCATCCTTAAATGGTGTCCTATGTTGCTTCCCTGCTTGGCAAGCTCCGCAAACGCGATGGTTCTGGGTCTGGATATGAGGTAGGCCATGGACTAAATCATCCCAAGCAATTTGTGCTAGATACTGAATGTTCAGGTGACTGTATCGCTAATGCCAGAGGCTGCTGAGAGCAGATGATTTGGCGATGAAGGCACACTCAAGGGAATCGCCTAAATCTACAAGCCTATAAATACCATGATCCTCAAGACCGACAGCAAGTGTAGTGCGAGAAGCACGATCAATAATCGAACACTTATTTCCACTGAAAACGACATCCAACTGAGGGGAGTGCTTCATAATCTGACTAACAGACAAAAGATTATGTTTCATGCCAGGAACATAACATACATTGAGGAACACGAGTCTTCTTCCTCCGGACTGAATCTAAACATGGCCCTTGCTGACAATATTGTATTCTTCGCCGCCTCCAAAGATTACTGAGTCAGAATAGGGAGTGAATTCAACAATCCAATCACGCCTGTGAGTGAAATGTCGGGAGGCACTGGAATCTATGTACCAAGCAGAAGATTTCACATGATCTACAGGTATGCTAGCCATAAAGGCATGGTAGATAGATTCTTTCTACTCTGAGTGCTAGGCAGCATTGGTTTGCTTTTTAATTGAGTCTGACTTCTAATGTTGCTGATACAGATGCTCATAATATGTGAATATCTCAAATGGCACAAACTTCGAGGTGAGAAAATGAAAGACCTAGAAAAAATGGAGAAGAACCTAGAAGAGAGCTTGAAAAACCCAAAAATAATATGATGTCGAAATCCGGATCCGCTAGCTCGAAAATTGAGGCACAAAAATCGAGGCACCTAGAAAAATTTGACGACAACCCATTTGAGATCTCGAAAAACCTACCAAGAATCTGTAATCAAAAAAATTTCCGAGCCCAAAAATTAGGGTTTTGAAAAAAAATGGCACTGGCTGAAAAAAGCTTGAAAAAAACTCAGATTTCTTGATAATAATGGCGGATTTGTGAAACAAAACGCTGTTGGCTTCCACCAATGAAGTTGTTTTTGGATTGTGAAGTCAAAAACGACACTGCAAGAAAGACACCATAAACTGCACTCAGAAAAGACTATGCCCAAATTTTCAAAAAATTTCGAAAGAAAACAGACCCAAAGAATTTTGAAAATTTCAGTCACGAAATTATAAGGGTTTTCGAAAAATTCCTTATAATGGCTCTGATACCATGTTACAAACGTAAATGGCAGAATACTTGACTGATTAATCAAAGATCAAATGATCTATATATACAAAGAGGAGAGTCAAATAGCATAGAAACATTCTATTCTAGACTACACCTAAATATTAGAAACATTCTAATATTTACAGAGATACAATAAGATACAATAGTGAGCATTAATAAGAAACATAAATATTATTCTAATAACTGCAACCTCTACTTATCGCCAACCAAAAATGGGAAAGCATATCGATGGATTTATTACCGGTTTATGAAAGGCCCAAGGCAAGGATTGTTTGTATGTGGTGGTTGATAGACTTACCAAGTAAGCACATGTAATGGGGACCCTTGAATGCCCAAAAACTAAACCAGCTGCTGATAGGAATTTTGTCAAACAGTTTGCATACAACTCCTTATTCCTCCGTTTACTAATTTAACCCTTATGACTTCGGAAATGAAACATTTGTTTGTTTGTTTGAGTTTTTTGCATGTAATTGAAATCATACAACATAAACAAGAAAGAAACTACAATAATATGCAACTGGACATTGAACTGCTGCTGATAAGATGTTATTTTCAAAATTTAATTAAAACAAATACATGGTAGATTATCAACTCACTAATTGCTCCAATATTATTGGCATAATGCTCCAGCACATGCTTTCAAACTTGCTACTACAGTGACATGAATAGTACTGCGTGAATAGTAACCACATGAACAGTACCCGTGTGAACAGTGTTGCTGCAATAGTAATTTTGTCTTCAGCTGGTTCAATATCCACATAAAATCATCCCCTCAAAGTGGCATAAGCATCGGACAAGTAGTGAAGAAGATATGAGCAAAACATCAATCTTGCCTGTAGCTGGAAATGCACCCAAACTGCCTGATAATGAAGCTGATAGCAATGGATTCCAAAGGCCAAACCCCAAGGGAATGACGTCTAGAATGTCATAAGAGAGGATAGACGTCCTCTAATGCCAAGAACGGATCTGCAATTCACACACCAATTTCTTCTCATATTCAACTTGCCGAACAAGGGCAACAAACTCTCCTTTTATTTCCACTTCATAGGGCCGACCCACTTTCCACAAGCAATGTGGGATAAAGTGTTTTAGATTAAAATAATATAAAATAACAACTTATGTCTCCCTTGGGCTTCCCTTCTCAAACACACAACCCAACATGAATAATATTAAAGTAACACTTTATTATTTTAACATTTAATTTAAATTTTACTTTAATAAACTTCAGGCATTAAAATAAAATAGTAATTGGACTCGGAATAATATGAGTGATAGCTCGTCGGAAAGCTCTCATCGAGGAGCATCACATCCAATCACTAACTCTGACATCGCCCATGCCCTGTTGCCTTACTAAAAATAGTAAGTTTGCCCGAAACCATGCAAATCAACTCCGTTCTGGCCCAAACTGGAAATGACTAGGCCAAAACATCTCAGGATCCCACTGACCTCTTCGTTAGCCTCCGGGACCATGCAGAAATAGGCTAACGGTCACACAACTAAACAACTGCTAAAGTGGGGACATTACAGTCCGCCCCCCTTGAAATTGCTTGTCCTCAAGCAATCTCAGTCCTTTCTGCTGTAACACCTGCTCGCTCTCCCAAGTAGCATCCTCCTCTAGCAGGTCTCTCCATCTGACTAAATATTCTTTAACCACCCTATTCCGCAGAGTCCTCTCCCTGGTGTCCAGAATAGCCTCAGGAACCAATACGAGCTTCCCCTCCTCATCCAATGGTGGCAAATCTGCAGAAGGCACAACTCTCTGACCAATGGCTTTCTTAAGCCTCGACACATGAAACACATTATGCACCCGACTGCCTTTTGGAAGCTCAATCTCATAGGCAACCTCGCCCACCCTGCGAATCACTTTGTAGGGACCATAAAATCTAGGCTTCAACTTCTCTGCTCCGCTCTTCTTGAGCGATGACTATCTGTATGGTTGTAGCCTCAAGTAGACCATATCCCCAACCTCAAAGCTGCTCTCTATCCGGTGCTGATCAACATACAATTTCTGCTGATTCTGGGCCTGTTGTATATTTTCCTTGAGCACCCTCAAGATATCCTAACTATCCTGTAGGAAGTCTTTGGCTTTGGGCACTTTGCTGTCCCCCAAAACCAAATCCATGAAGCTAGGTGCTTCATAACCATACAGTGCCATGAATGGAGTCATCTTGATGGACATATGATAAGTGGTGTTATAACAGTACTCTCCCATATGCAGCCATTTGACCCAAGCTCTCTGTTGTGCAGTCACATAGTTCCTCAGATATCCTTCCACCCATTTATTCACAATTTTCGTCTGCCCATCAGTCTGCGGATGATAACTAGTGCTAGGTGTAAGATTTGTGCCACACAACCCAAACAATTCCTGCCAAAAAGCACTCATAAATTTACTATCCCGGTCACTGACAATGAAACTAGGTAGCCCATGTAACCTGAATATCTCTCTGAAGAAAAGGTCGGCCACCTGTGCTGTTGTGTAGGTGGATGCAATAGCAAAGAAGTGAGCAAACTTCGTCAACCGGTCAACTACCACATAGATGCAATCTCTCCCCTGTACTCGTGGTAACCCGGTGATGAAGTCCATAGAAATACTTTCCCATTTCCTATCTGGAATGGGTAAGGGCTGTAACAACCCTGGAGGATATGTGTGCTCTCCCTTATTCTGCTGACAAATTGCACACTCCCTGACATGCTTCTGAACATCAGCCTTGAGCCCTCTCCATGTGAACCGCTCACGGATCTGCCTGTAGGTCTTAAAGACCCCTGGATGTCCAGCTGTAGGTGCATCATGAAATGCCTTTAGTATTACCTCCCTAAACTGTGATGAAGGAATCAAATATATCCTACCCTAGAACTTGATCAATCCGTCCATCACCACATAACGATCATCCTGTATGGTGCCTGCAATCACCCCAGAAGCCCAAGTGTCCCTCGCATACTCTGCTGTAATCTTATTTCTCCAATCTCCTATAATCTCAGCTAGAGCACAAATATGAGGTCTCCTGGATAAAGCATCTGCCACCACATTCTTCTTACCTTTGACAAACTCAATGTCAAAGTCATAAGCTTGCAACTTCGTAATCCACTTATGTTGTCTATCATTCAAGTCATGCTGGCTCATGAAGTATTTGATGCTGTTGTGATCAGTCTTGATAACAAACTTCTCTCCAACCAGGTAAGACCGAAACTTGGCCAATGCATGCATAATGGCCAACATCTCCCGGTCATAGATGGAATAGCTCCTCTCCACTCCACGGAGTTTCCTACTCTCAAAAGCAATGGGATGCTTCTCCTGCATCAAGACTGCCCCAATCCCATCACCTGACGCATCACAATGAAGCTCAAATGGCTTCGTGAAGTCGGGTAGAGCTAATACTGGACATGATGACATCACCTTCTTGAAATGAACGAAGCATCTTTGAGCTGCCCCTGTCCATACGAAGGCCCCTTTCCTGGTAAGGTTTGTCAAGGGTGTAGCGGTCTGTGAAAATCCCTTAACAAATCTCCTATAAAACCCGCAAAGACCAAAGAACCCCTTAAGTTGTGTGAGGTTCGTAGGAGTAGGCCAATCAACAATAGGTCTAATCTTTTCGGGATCTACCTGAGCTGATGATATGCCCAAGGTATAGTAACTCAGTCAACCCAAACTCGCACTTAGATTCCTTGGCATATAGTGACTCTTTCTCCAAAATGGACAACACCATCTCAAGATGTTGTAAATGCTCCTCCCAAGTCTTACTGAAGACCAAAATGTCATCAAAGAAAATTAGGACAAATCTCCTAAGCTGCCCCTTGAATACTTGATTCATGCAACTTTGGAAAGTAGCAGGGGCATTGGTTAGCCCAAATGGCATAACCAAAAACTCGAAGTGGCCATAATGACACCGAAAGGCTGTCTTCTCAATGTCCTCCACCCTCATCCTGATCTGATGATACCCTGACCGTAAATCAATCTTCGTAAAGAAGCATGCACCATGCAGCTCATCAATCAGCTCATCTATCCGTGGGATGGGATATCTGTTCTTAATGGTCTTCTTATTTAATGCCCTGTAATTGATGCACATGCGCATCGTCCCATCCTTCTTCTTTACCAATACTACTGCTGAAGCAAAGGGGCTCTTACTAGGCCTGATATGCCCCATCTCCAACAAATCTTTAATCGCCTTCTCTATCTCATCCTTGTGTTTCTTAGGATGACGATAGGGATTAATCATAACTGGTTTGGCTCCCTCCTCGAGCTCAATAACATGTTCTATCCCTCTGTCAGGAGGAACTCCGTGCGGAATCCTGCCAAAAACTTTAGCGTGCCTGTCAAGTATCTCCTGGATATCTAATGGGTGACTCTTCACTTGTGGCTCCTGTGAGGCTGGCATAGTGAAACATTCTGCCGCCCACTCTACATCATCATGCCGAAACAGTCTCTGCATTCTCCTCAAAGAGATTACTCTGCAGCTCCCATCTGGAAGTCCTCTAAATACAATAGTTCTGCCCTCATGCTGGAACCTCATCTCCAATCTTGCTAGGTTGAGTGTGAACTCAACCAACGAGGCCATCCATGTCATGCCGAGGATGACATCATAATCTCCCATGTCTACTACATAGAACTCATCCTCCAACTCATAGCCATCTCCAAACCTTATATGAAGGTTAGATATCTTCCGAGTGCATAATAATTTGTCACCGTTCGCCACCATGACTCTAAACCCAACATGCTCCTCAGTCTGTAAACCTCTCTTGGCTACCAATTGTGCATCTATGAAATTATGTGTAGCCCCAGTGTCAATGAGTGAGATCACTTTTTGCCCCTGGATAGTACCCCTGACCTTAAATATGATTGCCTTCTGAGCCCCCGTTAGTCGTGCCAATGACTTCTCATCCTCAAGAATGCTACTCTCCTCTGTAGTGCTACTCTCATCTGAATCAGAGTGCTGATCCTCCCTCTCTGACTGTGACTCCTCTGCTGAGAAATACTCCATTTGATTTGCCTTAGCCTTGAGAGGACACTTATGAGATAAGTCCCAAGGCTCTCTGCAATGAAAACATAGCTTCTTTCTCCTCAACTCATTCAGGGTGTCATCATCCAACTTATTATCCCTTTTTGGCTGGGCATCCCTGTGAAAATGTTTTTTGTCCTTCTCCTTATCCTTCTTCGTATGTGAATCCCTAGGCTGAAATCTGCTCCTAAAAGAAGGTGCTAAGTCACGAGCCTTCTTAGTGGCCTCCTGTAATGTAGCCGGGTCATGCCCCTTGACCCAACCCCTCAAGGGATCTGAGAGTCCGTCCATAAACAACACCACTAATCTCCTCTTTGAAATATCTGTGACCAACACAGCTAACCTCTGAAATTCATTGATATACATCTCAACTGATCCCCACTGCTTGAGTTGTGCCAACTCCTTAAACTGTAACTCGGGATCCTTGGTATCAAATCTCTCTATGAGCTTCTCAGTGAACTCCTCGTAAGATGTGATCTGATTATGCCCCAAGGTTACCATGCCATGGTGCCACCACTCGTGCTGGGCCATCCAAATGAATAGCCGCATACTTGATAGCCTCCTCCTCAGGGATAGGATTCAACTGCAAGTATGTATCTACCTTCTGCACCCAAGCTCGTGCAGTCATCTTCCCTGAAGCATCATAATAAGGTAAAGAAAGTTTTCCAACTTTCTTTCTCAGCTCAAAGTTCTGATTCCTCCCTCCTGCTCTAGGCATGTGTCTCATCCTCAAGTCCATATAATCTCTGAGGGAAATATCCGCCTGAAACTCTGGTCCACTAGCTTCCCAGTGGGGAGAAGAGGTCTCGAGCTCGCTGTTCGAGCTGGGCGTGCAACGTGTCTAAAGTTATCAGCCTCATTCCCATTGTTGCCATGTCCATTATTACCATTTATGTTATTCTCAGGACCATTGTTGTTGCCTCGGCCTCCATTATTATCATTGTCCCTATTGTTATTGTTTCCCCCATTGTTATTGTTTGCATTGTTGGCATCACCTGGATTAATATTGATGCCCATCTGTCTGGCCATAAGCTGCAACATCATGTCCATTCGCCTATTCTGCTCCTGGTGCATACGCTGCCCCTGTTCTAATGTATCCAGTAACTGTCTGAACATTACCTCCCCCTAATCTGGGCCAGTATTCCTGCCTCCACCTGATACTGTATTCCTGTCATCTTGGTCACCCTTATTGCTGTCGTGATCAAAGAATATTTCCTCTGTGTTTTTATGACTGGATTCTATGTCCACCTGCACAGATGAACTAGACTGTTCAACTGCAAGTCCGAAATCCTATTTTGTCCTACTCTGGTATTGCGGAAATTATAAGGCCCCTATCGCATGCTCAAACATAAATGCTTAGCCTGTTTTTAATTTTTGATTTTAGTGTTTTGACATTTCGTCAAACACTTTTCCCTTTGTCCGGCTGTTCCAAATTCCCTATAAGACCTCCACAGGATGGCAGGACTTAAAGCTCTGATACCACTGTAATGGGCACCCTTGAATGCCCAAAAACTAAACCAGCTGCTGATAGGAATTTTGTTAAACAGTTTGCATCCAACTCCTTATTCCTCCGTTTGCTAATTTAACCCTTATGACTTCGGAAATGAAACATTTGTTTGTTTGTTTTAGTTTTTTGCATGGAATTGAAATCATACAACATAAACAAGAAAGAAACTACAATAATATGCAATTGGACATTGAACTACTGCTGATAAGATGTTATTTTCAGAATTTAATTAAAACAAATACATGGTAGATTATCAACTCACTAATTGCTCCAATATTATTGGCATAATGCTCCAGCACATGCTTTCAAACCTGCTGCTATAGTGACATGAATAGTACTACGTGAATAGTAACCGCATGAACAGTACCCGCGTGAACAGTGCTGCTGCAGTAGTAATTTTGTCTTCAACTGGTTCAATATCCACATAAAATCATCCCCTCAAAGTGGCATAAACATCGGACAAGTAGTGAAGAAGATATGAGCAAAACATCAATTTTGCCTGTAGTTGGAAATGCACCCAAACTGCCTGATAATGAAGCTGATAGCAATGGATTCCAAAGGCCAAACCCCAAGGGAATGACGTCTAGAATGTCACAAGAGAGGATAGACGTCCTCTGATGCCAAGAATAGATCTGCAACTCACACACCAATTTCTTCTCATATTCAACCTGCCGAACAAGGGCAACAAACTCTCCTTTTATTTCCACTTCATAGGGCCGACCCACTTTCCACAAGCAATGTGGGATAAAGTGTTTTAGATTAAAATAATATAAAATAACAACTTATGTCTCCCTTGGGCTTCCCTTCTCAAACACACAACCCAACATGAATAATATTAAAGTAACACTTTATTATTTTAACATTTAATTTAAATGTTATTTTAATAAACTTCAGGCATTAAAATAAAATAGTAATTGGACTCGTAATTATATGAGTGATAGCTCGTCGGAAAGCTCTTATCGAGGAGCATCACATCCAATCACTAACTCTGAAATCGCCCATGCCCTGCTGCCTTACTAAAAATAGTAAGTTTGCCCGAAACCATGTAAATCAACTCCGTTCTGGCCCAAACTGGAAATGACTAGGCCAAAACATCTCAGGATCCCATTGACCTCTTCGTTAGCCTCCGGGACCATGCAAAAATAGGCTGGCCCAAACTGGAAATGACTAGGCCAAAACATCTCAGGATCCCATTGACCTCTTCGTTAGCCTCCGGGACCATGCAAAAATAGGCTAACGGTCACACAACTGAACAACTGCTAAAGTGGGGACATTACAACACACTTCTATGCTATATCATCATACTTTGAGGCATCTCAAGTGGCTGATTTTTTCTTCAAGGAGGTCTTTAGGCTACATGGGTTGCCGAAAACAATTGTGAGTGACAGGTGTAGTAGATTTCTTAGCCAATTTTGGCAAGAGTTATTTTGTTGGACAAGTACAAAGTTGACACCCAATACTAGTTATCATTTGTAAACAGATGAACAAACAAAGATAATGAACAAGTGGATTGAAGGTTATCTCCAAAACTACATAACAGGTCAACAAACATCTTGGGTCAAATGGCTACATCTTGGGGAATATTGCTACAGTACAACTTACCATATGTCGATTGCGATGTCCCCCTTTAAAGCGTTGTACAACTATGATGCAACTTCCTTTGTGGATCTGATTCTGACTAATAGTAGAGTACCTAGTGCTAAGCATTTGATTCAACAAAGCAAGGATATTCTGGAAGCTCTCAATTAGAACTTTCAACAAACCCAAAGTTAGTAGTTGTATGTAGATAGACATCGAACAAAATGAACATTTGAAGGCGATTTGGTGTTTATGAGGTTACAACCTTTTAGACAATTGTCTATGAAGGGAAGCGGAAAAGGGAAGCTAAAATTATGCTTTTATGGTCCTTACTAGGTGATTAAAAAGGCAGGACAGGTTGCTTATGAGTTGGAATTACCACCCAACAACATGATTCACAATACTTTCCATGTTTCATGCTTAAAGAAAGCCCTTAAACAACAAATCAACCCATCCATGAAGCTCCCTCCATTGAACTTTGAAGGAAAATTGATCCTTGAACTTGAATCTGTTTTGTATGTAGGGGAAAAGAGTTAACGTAACAAAGCTATTCTATAATACTCAATCAAGTGGACAAGACTACCACTAGCAGATGGTAGGATGGTGATGAACCCGTGGATGAGGCCACCTGGCCTGGACGACAGTGCTGGTTGCCAACTGTGCAAATTTTGTTTTCTTGTAGAAAAATCAGATTGCTGCCAACTGTGCAAGTTTTGTCTTGTTGTAGAAAGATAAAAAAAATTTCAGATTGTTGCCAACTATGCAAGTTTTGACTTGTGGAAAAATTCAGTTTTTTGTTTTAGAGTCTTCTAGTATAACCAACTTCCTGAAAAAGATCAGATTTTGTTGCGTCTTCTAGTGTCCGCCGACCCCTTGAAGGAAATCAGATTTCGTTTGTGTCTTCTAGTCTCTACTGCCTTATGGTTTCCCTTTGGAGGCGATTCCCTAAATCACCCATAGCTAGTTTATATTGAAGTTTTCTGTTTGTTTTAGGGCATGCTGAATATTGTTGTTGCTGTTGAGCACGTTTGAGTGAAGGGACGAAACCCCTACAAATCACCTATACTGTTGTATTTTGAACTCTATACTGAGCTCTATGAAATCTGTAGTGTCAAGCTGCTGCTGTTAAGAGACTCTATGTTCTGTAAGCCCAACTGCTGCTGTTAAGAGATTTTATGTTAGTTTTTTATGAATAAATCGGTTCCATAATTTGCAGCTTCTAGTGAATCTGTGTAAGCACAATTGAATGTTTGAATGATCTATAAGAAATTTGGAGTTCAGTACAAGTGAATGTTTCTTTTCTTGAATCTATATTGTGTAAGCAGTTTTAAAATTTTTTTTTATAGCTTAAGAAAAGCAGAGATTCAGATCATACAGACCTTAACGTTTTTACATATTGACCTTTGAGTTGTCTTTTTTCTTTTTAACATATGGCCTTACTCTTAAGTAATCTTTGCATTTTGAATCATTTTTCTTGGTGGCCTAGGATCTACTTTATCTTAAATCAATTTCTCAGTTCTCTTTACTACAAATACAGGGGTTTGGTTTTGCAAGGGGGTTTCGTTAATGCTTATTTCTTCAATTGAATGGGCTCATCTGTGACACCCAATACTGCAGGTTTTCACTGTGGGTCAGAGGGCTTCATTTGAGTATTGTGGAACAAACTACATTTTTACTGTGAATAACATTGCAGTGGAAGGCCTTGATGAGTCTGAAAATGTAGAAAGGGGGATGCTATCAGAAGAAACATATTTTGTATTTGAAGCACCTCCAAACTCTGGCATAAAGGTACTGAGATTTTTCCTTAAAAATTTTCACTGTATATGGATTTTGCCACCTACTTATGCCTTCTGGTTGTTTCTTATTTAAGGTTTTATATTGGTGATGGTTGTTAAGTTCAACATTTATCAATTTTTTAATAAATGGTCTGGGAAATTGAAAATTTTCAGATAATCAATCAACGTGAAGCTGCGAGCAGCAACCTCTTCAGACACAAGGATTTTGACCTTCAAAAATTGGGGATTGGTGGTCTTAGTGATCAATTCACAGACATATTTCGAAGAGCATTTGCCTCTAGGGTGTTCCCCCCGCATGTTACAAACAAGTACGATCTTAAGTTCTCTCTTAACTTCTGTCATGTGAAGTCCTTTTTTCCTCCGCAGTCTCATGCTAAAATGGAGCCACTATGGGACATTGCTAAATATCATGGTAATACCTTAAAATTATTTCATTTTGTAGGTTGGGTATAAAACATGTGAAAGGAATGCTACTTTTTGGACCTCCTGGAACAGGAAAAACTCTTATTGCTCGCCAAATAGGAAAGATGCTTAATGGTCGTGAACCAAAGGTTTGACATTATCACCTTGTTCTTCAACGAAACTGTATCATATGTTTTAGCTTTTCTTGTTGGTGAAAATATATAATCCTACTGTTGATGGAAAACAAACATTATTTTCAGTCTCGTGGATTCTCTTCTTATCAGATTGGCAAATGGATTAAATCATCAAGTTCCATCTTTCTTGACTCTTAATGGTTAGATATAAGATTCCTTTCTATTCCAATTGCTTATTTTCTGAGAGGTACAATCTATTCCTCACATCAGTTTGGACTTTTGGATTGGATTGGTGCATGAAGTGTGGGGAACATTGATGGCTGATTTGTTTTTAGATATGTCTCTTACTATTGACAAAATATTAAAAAAAAAGATAAATGTAACATATGCAGCCCACTTAAGTAAAAAATCATCAGGAAGGTATGACACTGAAAAGTGTTTTGATCCAAGTTGTGCTGAGAGGTATCCAAATATTCAAGGGGCCAGTACCATTAACATAGAAGTGTAAGAACACAAGTAGTGGCTCCTTGAGTTATTTTGATGCCTTTTGACATTTTGTCAAATCCACATTAAGATGGATCTGTGATAGTTCTATTTACATGGAATATAAAAATCTGTGCAGCTGATATTCACGTCAAATCCTTGTCAAACAATAATCATATGCCTTAGAAACCAACTGTTTTGAAATCTTTCCTCCTTAAACCAAGGTAGCAGCATTTCTGGGGCCTCAAATTATTTTGTAAGTCTTCCATGAAAAATGTGACAAGCTAGTTATGATGTGATTCATAAATCCATGACCAACACCATCAGTGGATACTGTTTACTTTTACAGAACATTCACCCTTTTCTGTCTGGAGTTTTAGCTTGATAGAATCATGATCCTAGAATTTAAAAATACTGACTAAGTCATGCATGCCAATCATAAGGATAAAGTTCTGAAGGGTGAGATGGAAATAATAAAAAAATATGAATATGAAAAGGCCGAGTCTTTAAATGTTAGTAATAATCTGGGTCTATCTTATTCCATTGTCAAAGAACTAGCAATGTATTTGCACGTATTTTGTTTCATTATTTTGGTTGACAGTCAGTTCCATTCCTTCATATTTCCTCATCCAGCTCGTAGTATCCTTTCTTCTCTTCTTTCCTTTCTCATCCAAAAATATGCAAGTGCAATGAGGTGGACAGATCAGCCTGTTAGCTAACAACATATCAACTTTAGTTGTCAGGGTTGCAGCAGGAGTTAAGCAGCACACATTATCACTGGATGGAAGATGATATAGGAGATAATGCAAAGTGAAATCTATGCAATGAAGTTAATGTAAATGTCATGTTAATCGATTCAAATTTCAATATTTTACCAGCATAGTTGTGCATATTTTCAAAATCTTTTTGTACTTTCAAATGTGACGCAGAGCTCTCCCCTATCTAGACAGCTCGATAAAATGGTGAGACCTTCGGTGTTACTCTGAACCCAAAGTGGGCACAGGAGAGTGCTCTACACCTTTAACATACATACTTCCACTATCCTCACTGGAGGATCCAGTGTCTTCAACCGGCTTGTACTCCCTCGGGTTCTACGGTGCTCGGTTGATACTCGGCCGATGCTCGGTGCCTATGTTAACCCAATGGACTCGGTAGCTTTACCAAGTAGTTTCCTGACGCTCGGTAATGCTTACTGCAAAGCGCCTTACTGACTTTTCTTTCAAATGGGAACCTACAAATTTGGTAAGGGGATGGAAAGGTTCCGCACACAAATTAAATGCCTACTATGGGAGTGATTTCCACACACACTAGCGGATTTGGATAACAAGTTCAAGAGTTTAGACCTTGCCGGGCTTGTAGCCTTCCAAGCGAGGTTCTAGGGTTCTAGTTCCAGATTCTTACAAGAAGTCTATGGAAACAAAGTATATTCAAACACCCTTTTCGGACTTGTAACAAGCATCCAAATCCTAAGATCTTAACCGTAAAGAACAACACTTAACAACTCCTGGTCTACTAGTCCTAATAGGGCTAATTGACTCGGTTGATGAAGGAAAACTTTACCAGTTGGTTGTTCAAGGCTAACTGCCAATTGCAATGGTGTTGGGAATCCCAAGGAGACCACAATCTGCCTTCAGATTGCTTTTATCCACCCCCTCGAAGTGCTTTTGTCACTTCACTTCATTTCCTGAACCAAGCACATAGAGATGCTTGGCCTAGAATCTGCAAACAGACTTCTCCAAACAATCCCCCTTCTTCTGTGCTCTTGAGGAACTAAAGTACATTGCCCCTACTTGCATTTCCCAACTTCGCATGGGAGTCCCACAAAGGAAACGCAAGTTAGGGCATTTTTGACCAAAACCCTGGTCCAAAAGGGTTTCCTGAGAACCCGGAAAACTTAATTCCTCCAACTTTCGACTCTAATCTTCACACTAATTCAAACTAAAAGCAATGGGGTCCTAATTCATGGTATGTGTCGGATCAATCAAAGTTCTCCTTTGTGCTTCCATACAAATCCGTGCAGGCAATGTTTCAATCTAGAATTTAGAGAAAAACAGGGATCTTTTATTGATTGATTGCAAAATTTACATAGAGTTTCCTTATTGTTCAACACCCGTCGTCTTCCACCTATCTGAAAGGGCTATATGAAGACTTTCCTCAACGGATCCAACCGTTTTTCAAAGGTTGTGACCGTTGGGCGGTTGTTTCACAGGTCGGTAGCAACTTTTCAAAGAAGTTGCTGACAACATTTCTTGTCTTTTGCAACTTTTACAAAATGTTGCATTCTTGCTCCTAATGAGCCTATAGGCCTAAGCCTTGTTATTTAAACAACTTAAAAAGACACCTAGGAAAACTAACATCCTAAATGTGCCTTTGGACCATAGTCAAAAACCCATGGTTTATAACCACACCGAGGGTGACTAGGTCTTACAAGTTGGCTTATTAAAACTTAACCTATCAGTCTAAAAGTTGTGAAGAGTGGGGGAGTGCTCCTTGGGTGCTCCTGCACCATACTCCCGTGTTTTAAAAACTCAAGTCCCACTTGAGAGCAGTTTCTGAACCAAAGTTCCATGCTTGTTGATCCACTCTTCACTCATCTAGGTAGCATCAATGTTTGGTAACCCCTTCCATTGAACCAAGTCGTCTTTGTAGGTCTTCTTCTTGGTTTGTTTGGCGACTTTAGAGTCCAGAATCTTTTCCAACTGTAATGGTTGGCTCGGTGGCAAGTCCTTTATCCATTCAGCTTGTTTGTCTTCAATCTCCTGTAAAGTGTCATTAGATCCTGCATCACCCTTAAAAGGAGTGAGATCACAAATGTTAAAGATAGGAGAAATAGAAATAGTAGGGGGTAAAGAAATTTCATAAGCATTATCCCCAAATTTATGAAGTATTTGACAAGGACCGATCTTCCTCATCTGCAATTTGGTGTGTCCCCTAGGTAGCCTTGCCTTATTCAGGTATGCCCATACTTGATCTCCTACTTTGAAAGTAACATGTCTCTTCTTCTTATCTGCCTGTTCTTTGTACTTTGCAGTATTCTGACTCAATGTATCTCGGACTTGATCATGAATCTGTTTGATCGATGCTGACGGTTCTTCTCCTTGTGCACTAACTTTAAAGTCAGTCGATAACTCTCTTAGTTCCATAACTCATCTTGGATGGAGTCCATAATTCACTTGGAATGGTATCTTCCTTGTTGACCGGTTTATTGAATCATTGAAAGCAAATTCCACTTGAGGAAGGATAGCATCCCAAGTCTGTCCGTATTGTTTTGTTAGACACCTTAAAAGGTTGCCAACTGAATGATAGATTTGTCCTCAACTTTTTCCAAAGGGTTCTCCAAAAGTGCCCTTGGAATTTCACATCTCTGTTGGAGATAATGGATGTTGGTAATCCATGAATTCTAACCACTTCTTTAAAAAATAAGTTAGCAATATGCGAAGCATCATTAGAAACTTTACAAGGAACAAAGTGTGCCATTTTGCTAAATCTGTCAACTATAACAAAGATACTATCAAATCCTTGTTTAGTTCTCGGAAGTCCTAAGACAAAATCCATACTCACACTGTCCCATGGCTTTGTTGGAATAGGAAGTGGTTGATAGAGACCTTGATTGGTCCTAGCTCCTTTAGCCCTTTGACAAATAGTGCATGATTCAACAAATTTTCTGACATCAGTCGGTAACCGAGGCCAATGATAGTTTCTCCTTACAAGTTCAAGTGTCTTATCTATGCCAAAGTGACCTCCTAGTGTACCACAATGTTTCTCTCTAATCAGATTCTCTCTCATGGAGCATTTAGGAATACAAAGTTGACCTCCTTTGAACAAAAGGCCATTCTGCAATAAATATTCATAATAAGTAGTATTATATGCATCTAATAGAGTAGAGAAAATTTGATAGATATCACCAAAATCTGAATCATCCTTGTATAGGTGTTTGAGGGCATCAATCCCTATGCTTTGTACCTACACTTCTTCAACCAAAATTACTCTTCTACTGAGAGCATTTGCAACTTTGTTTGAAGTTCCTTTCTTATGTTTTATGGAAAATGTGAATGCTTGGAGTTGTTCAACCCATTTCATATGCTTGCAGCTTAGCTTGTCCCGACTATTCAGAGAACTCAAGGCATGATTATCTGTAAAGACAATAAATTCTTTAGGAAGCAAGTAGTGCCTCCATTTCTTGAGGGCCTGAACCATCGCATACAATTCCAAGTCATATGTGCTGTATTTCTTCTTTGCTTCATTCAGTTTTTCAGAGAAGAAAGTCACTGGTCTTCCATCCCGACTGAGGACTGCGCCTATGGCCAGATTGCTAGCATCGGTCTCCACTGTGAATAATTTGTCGAAGGTCGGTAGTGCCAAAATGGGATATTGTGCTACTCTCTCCTTCAAGTATTTAAAAGCTTCATCTGCTTGTGTTGTCCACTGGAACTTTGTTTTTCTACCATCCTTGATGGTACCAAGTAAAGGTGCACAAATGTGATTGAAATTTTTGATAAATTTCCTATAAAAGGTAGCCAATCCATGAAAGCTCCTGACTTCTCCTGGAGTCTTTGGTATGGGCCAATTAATGATAGCCTCTACCTTTTCAGGATCCATTTTCAATGTGCCCTTTGAGATAACAAAACCCAAAAATATCAACTCTTGTTGCATGAATGTACACTTTTCTAGGTTGATAGACAGTTTCTTCTCATGTAGTCTTTGGAGAACTTGCTCCAAATGTCTCATGTGTTCCTTTATAGTCCCACTAAAGATTAAGATGTCATCTAAATAGACCACCACAAACTTTCCTATGAAATCTTGAAGCACTTCATTCATTAATCTCACGAAGGTGCTAGGAGCATTGCTAAGGCCAAATGGCATCACAATCCATCCATACAATCCTTAAGTGGTTTTGAATGCAGTTTTCCACTCATCACCGAGCCTTATCCTTATCTGATGGTAACTAGATTTAAGGTCAATTGTTGAGAAGTAACATGCTCCTCCAAGTTGGTCTAGAAGATCTTCAATCCTGGGTATAGAGAATCTGTATTTGATTGTAATTTTGTTTATTGCCCTGGAGTCGGTGCATAGTCTCCATTTGCCATCCTTTTTAGGGGCCAAAACACTCGGGACTGCACAAGGGCTAAGACTCTTTTGTATGAGTCCTTTAGTCAACAATTCACCGACTTGTCTGGTGACTTCAGCATTCTGATCAGGAGTGAGTTTATAAGCAGCTTTGTTGGGTAGGGAAGCACCTGGGATAAAATCTATTTGGTGACAAATGTCCCTCAATGGCGGGAGTTCATCTGGTGTGTCTCCTGCAACTATTCCTTTGTACTTCTGCAGTAGACTATCTACTTCCTTCGGTACTTCATTGTGCACTGTCTTCTCCTTTGGTTTAAGGACTAGGGCATATCCTACCTCAGAATCTTGAATAGTACTTATCATTTCTTGTTCTCCTGCGAGCATGACTAACTGTTCTTTTGGTTTTTCTTGTGGAGGATTAGGGAGAGGGAGCATATTGTATTTGTGACCATTTTGAATAATTTGGTATTTGTTCGTGACTCCATCATGTTTAGCCTCCAGATCATACTGCCATGGACCTAATAAAAGGTGACATACATCCATATCTACAACATCACAAAGGACTCTATCCTTATAGTCTTTAATAGAGAAATCTACCCAAGCTTGTTCATTTATGAGGGTTTGCTGCCCTCAACCAAGATACATGGGATGGGTTTGGGTGGGGTATCTTTTCCAATTTTAATTTATCTACCATTTCTCTAGATACAAGATTTTTAGTAGAACCAGATTCAATTACTAACTTTCATACCTTTCCATGGCTCTTGCAGTTGGTTTTGAAAAGACTTTTTCTTTGGGGAGGTTCCACCGGTATTGGTGCTTGGATCAAAGTCCTCTTCATCATGAGGCTTACTCCATCTTCTTCTGTACAGTCTCTCACATTGTCAACATCATCTTCTTGTACTAGGTTGGCTCTTCTTTCACCTTGGTTATTCTGCTTGTCTCTGTCCGGACACCTATTGGTGTAGTGCCCTGTCTGATTGCAGTTATAACATTTGATTTGTCCATTGTTTCTTCCTCCATTTCTACCCCTGCCGTTTTCTCTTCTACCTCGGTATCCACCTCTTGAACTGCTTTCTCCTTGAGTGTTCTCCTTATTAGATTCTCCTTGTGGTCTATTGTTCTGTCCTCTTCCTCCAAAGTTTCCTCTACCTCTTTCATTCTTAGCTTTTCCTCTACCACTCTGTTCATTCCTCCTTCTGAACTTTTCTTCAACTTTTAATGCCAATTGATAGCATTCGTTCACTATGGTAGGGCTTGTCAAATTGAGTTCATCTTGAATTGAGACCCTTAGGCCTTGCATATACCGAGCAAGCTTTACACATTCTGGTTCAGCAAGCTTGGATTTCATCACCAATCTCTGAAATTTTTCGAATAGCTAGAGATGTCCATCTCTTTCTGTCTTAGACTCATTCTTCTTTTATGAAGTTGGACTTCATAATCTTTAGGGTCATACGTTTCCCTAAGCAGGGCCACTATCTTCTTCCAAGTGGTGATTAGATTCTTTCCATTCTTCACCCTATCATCTTGAGTGAAGTTCCACCATGTGAGTGTAGAGCCTTTGAGCTTTGACTTAGCAATCTTCACCGTCTGATTCTCAGGGATGTCTTCACAATCAAAGAAACTATTTAGGGCATCCACCCAATCCATTGTAGCATCTGGGTCCATCTTCCCATTGTATGTAGGCAACTCAAGCTTGGCATCCATGGTTCTCCTCTCCATAGATTTTAGAGTCTTCATAAGTAGCCTCTGGTCTGCAGGACATTCTTCTTCCTCCTGCTCAAGGGGTTCTTCATCACTCCCTACCTCAACATCATCAGAGTTTCCACTACCTCTCTTTTGAAGCTCTTCCCTAAGCCTATCCATTTCTTGCCTCATTTGCTGCATCTCGGTGTCTCTCTGATCATCATGCTGTGTCCTTTGCTCCTTCAGGTATCTTACTATCTCTGCATTGGTCATCCTTGATGACAATCCCCCTTCATCTTCTCCTTCCATGGTGCTGGTATATCTTTACCCTAAGGATCTTAGATGCTCTGATACCACTTGACGCAGAGCTCTCCCCTATCTAGGCAGCTCGGTAAATGGTGAGACCTTCGGTGTTACTCTGAACCCAAAGTGAGCACAGGAGAGTGCTCTACACCTTTAAAAGATCCTAAGACAAACATACTTCCACTATCCTCACTGGAGGATCCAGTGTCTTCAACCGGCTTGTACTCCCTCGGGCTCTACTGGTGCTCGGTTGATACTCGGCCGATGCTCAGTGCCTATGTTAACCCAGTGGGCTCGGTAGCTTTACTGAGTAGTTTCCTGACGCTCGGTAATGCTTACCGCAAAGTGCCTTACTGACTTTTCTTTCAAATGGGAACCTACAAATTTGGTAAGGGGATGGAAAGGTTCCGTACACAAATTAAATGCCTACTATGGGAGTGATTTCCACACACACTAGCGGATTTGGATAACAAGTTCAAGAGTTTAGACCTTGCCGGGCTTGTAGCCTTCCAAGCGAGGTTCTAGGGTTCTAGTTCCAGATTCTTACAAGAAGTCTATGGCAACAAAGTATATTTAGACACCCTTTTCAGACTTGTAACAAGCATCCAAATCCTAAGATCTTAACCGTAAAGAACAACACTTAACAACTCCTGGTCTACTAGTCCTAATAGGGCTAATTGACTCGGTTGATGAAGGAAAACTTTACCAGTTGGTTGTTCAAGGCTAACTGCCAATTGCAATGGTGTTGGGAATCCCAAGGAGACCACAATCTGCCTTCGGATTGCTTTTATCGACCCCCCCGAAGTGCTTTTGTCACTTCACTTCTTCATTTCCTGAACCAAGCACATAGAGATGCTTGGTCTAGAATCTGCAAACAGACCTCTCCAAACAATCCCCCTTCTTCTGCGCTCTTGAGGAACTAAAGTACATTGCCCCTACTTGCATTTCCCAACTTCGCATGGGAGTCCCACAAAGGAAACGCAAGTTAGGGCATTTTTGACCAAAACCCTGGTCCAAAAGGGTTTCCTGAGAACCCGGAAAACTTAATTCCTCCAACTTTCGACTCTGATCTTCACACTAATTCAAACTAAAAGCAATGGGGTCCTAATTCATGGTATGTGTCGGATCAATCAAAGTTCTCCTTTGTGCTTCCGTACAAATCCGTGCACGCAATGTTTCAATCTAGAATTTAGAGAAAAACAGGGATCTTTTATTGACTGAATGCAAAATTTACATAGAGTTTCCTTATTGTTCAACACCCGTCGTCTTCCACCTACCTGAAAGGGCTATATGAAGACTTTCCTCAACGGATCCAACCGTTTTTCAAAGGTTGTGACCGTTGGGCGGTTGTTTCACAGGTCGGTAGCAACTTTTCAAAGAAGTTGCCGACAACATTTCTTGTATTTTGCAACTTTTACAAAATGTTGCATTCTTGCTCCTAATGAGCCTATAGGCCTAAGCCTTGTTATTTAAACAACTTAAAAAGACATCTACGAAAACTAACATCCTAAATGTGCCTTTGGACCATAGTCAAAAACCCATGGTTTATAACCACACCGAGGGTGACTAGGTCTTACAAGTTGGCTTATTAAAACTTAACCTATCAGTCTAAAAGTTGTGAAGAGTGGGGGAGTGCTCCTTGGGTGCTCCTGCACCAAAATGTTAGAAAAAGCAAAATATTTTAGTGAAGTTACCTTTTAAAGGAATGGTGATGAGTAGTTTCGGTACATGCCTCTACATGATACTGGAGTAAGCCTTCAAATATTCTTATGTATGAGGGGATTGGTTAATATTTCTAAAGTTCCTGTTTATCCATTTTCCTTTTCAATAAGTGTTGATTTGATTGGGTTTGTGTGTGTCAAAATGGACCTGTTATTGAATAAAAGTATGTTGTCCAATCCTTTGAAGAGAATGATTGAACTTAATCATATTTTGTTCTTATGGATATCTTTTGATGGGAGTGTGGTCAGTAAGTTTTGTGCTTGTTTTCTTTTTCATTTCCTCCTGTTTCCCATTTACACACTCTTTTTTATTTAACTTATAATTTTTTAATTAAATGGGGTGTATCTACATTTTTTTTCCATTTTTCCATCAACCTCCTTAAAGAACAAACCTACAATGTATGAGGGATCATTGGTGCTTTTACAAGGAATGAAGTGAACCATAGCATACATTTCTAAATCATATAAGGAGCATTTCGTTTTAGCATCATTCAACTTTTCAGTAAAGAATGCAATAGGTCTGTTGTCTTGACTTAATACTGTCCCTATAGCATACCCACTAGCATCACACTCTATTTGGAAGACCTTTTTAAAATTAGGTAAAGCTAAGATGGGCTGCTCTATTCCTCTCTTTTTCAGATATTGGCAATTTTTATCAGCTTTTTCAGTCCAAACAAACTTCCTTCTCTTATCCCCTTTTATAGTGTTTATAATAGGTGCACACATATGACTGAAATTCTTGGTGAAAACTTCTTACCTCTGCAACTGATTTAGGTGTAGGCTAACCCAATATTGCTTCCACCTTGCTTGGATCCATCTTCAAAGTCCCCTTTGTGACCACAAACCCAAGGTACTGCGGTTTGGTCTTCATAAACTCACACTTCTTCAAATTGATTAATATTGTTTCCTCTTGCTATCTTCTCAAAACCAAATTCAAATGAAACACATGCTCTTCTTTACTAGGACTGAAAATTTGGATGTCATCAAAATGAACAACAAACTCACCACTGTATGATTTGAGGACCTCATGCATGATTCTCATGAATGTGCTGGGTGCATTTGAAAGGCCAAATGACATAACAAGCCACTCACAAAGTCCTTCATTTGTTTTGAATGCTGTTTTCTACTCATCTCCTTGTTTGATCCTTATTTGGTGGTATCCACTTTTGAGATTTATCTCTGATACCAAAAATGATGCAGAGTAAGGACTGATTTCAATCTAACAAACATTAATCTAATCAATTTAATCTAGGTGCATTCTAGGTTCACAAACTCGGCACAATGCTCCTTTGGCCTAATGGATATACATCATTCAATCCTAACCAAATACATAATCTTGGTCTGATCAAGCTCTCTCACAATGCATCTTGGTGGTTTACAACCAATCACTCCATCAAACAACTCAACACAATGCATTACTTTACCAGACCCTCAATCACCTAGGGTTATTGGCCGTGCCCCTACTATAAGGGGCTAACAGTCTTTCATATCTCATTCAAATGATCAGATCTTGAGCCCTCCTTTTGTAGAGGTGTGGGCAGCATTGGGACAGAGGTTTCCACCAAGTTCCATGATTTTTCCACGGTGGAAACTTCCGGAATCAAATTTTCTTGCTTGCTGGAAACCCTAGTTATAGGTTAGAACAGTCAAGAGTAAAAACACCATAATTAATTCAAAACCTAACAAAAATGCATGAAACCAATTGCATTTGGAAGGTAAGACACAACACCAACTTTTCCAAGTGTGTACAGGTCTGTACCAATCCATGCTAGACTTTCTCTTTACCATGAAAAGTCCAAGAAATATATGCTACTATGATTTGATGATTTCAGTAAAGCCTCCACATTGGAAAGGCCTATTCATGCTGCAACTTAAAACTGATATGACAGGGAATATGAAGGTGTAATAAATCATTCTCCTATTTTGTTTAGATATCCTCAGTTAAAATTTTTAAAACATATTCGTTGTTGAAGTTATCAAAACCAGTGGGGAAACAGTTCAAATTATTCTTATTATTAGGCAACACCTATAAAAATGATAACTATATCAAAGCTCAAGTCGTTGAATCAGACTTCATGGAATTGATAGAGGCAGTAGAAACAGAACTAGGGTTGAATCAACCTAGTATGATGCAAACATTACAAAGTGACCAAATTGGGAACTGTATTATGGGTGGGAGGGAATTGATGCATCGTTGCTTGTTGAAGGATAAATCTAGGGCAATCAAAGACAGTCAAGAAAGTCAATACAAGGCCCCACCAAATTTTTGAGATGAGCTGTTTGTAATAAGCAAATAGGTTGGGAAAATGTATAAAATTGCCCTAATGTGCTTCAATGTTAACCTTGTTGGCTGTCAAATATATGTTTGGAGCCAAATTGTTTATTGAAATTTTCAAGTGTATGATGCTATAGTGTGACTATTATCAGCAGTGTGGCTTTTTTGCTAAGTCACCATTTCACTCAGTTTTGCCCTGGATCTGGGTCTGGTTTGCACCTGGTGTAGGCAGCCAAGTCTGCTGTTGATTTGGACAGGACTCTACTGAGCTCACCTGGGCTTGTCCCGGTATGCTCTGCAGCATGCCTGGGCAAATTTGGATGAGCTCTGCCATGCCCAGCCCATACCAGCTGCAAATCATGTGGCCTTTTTTGTTTATGTTTTCCTTTTTTGTTCTTTTTTTCCCATACACTTTCTTTTTCTGTTAAATTTCAGGAAAAGGAAATATAAGATAAAACCCTCTCACAAAAAAACAAGCTCTGTTAATGCTGGCCAAGATGATTCTGGTAACAAGGCCATTGTTCCCTTACCCTTAAGCTTCTCCTCCTACTTTCTTTTCCATCTGATGATAGCCGATGAATATGTACGTAAGAATGACAGTGTTTTGGAGGTATCATTATTACAGTTTGTGCTGCTCCTGTTTTAAATTTGTTTGCTGCTCTGTTTTTTAAGTTTTGGAAAATTGTCCTTTTATGCGAAGTCTTGGATTCTGGAGTGTTACCTGCTGCATTTCTCTTAAAAAGCATTGATTACTGGCTTCATGTTATTAAAAATAACACATGCTTTACTTTTTATGGCTTTTAAAAGTCAAATGCATTAGTATAATGTTTTTTAATTTTTATGGTCTTGGCGGGGTCCACACAAAGGGGGTTAAGTTTTTAATATTATTATATTAAGTACATATGATCTTATAATATATGGTAATCCTGTTTTTAGTCTAAAATATGTATATTTTATGATGTATATATATATATTTGTAAGGATGTACCCAAAAGGTATCCAACTGCAATTTTTATATTTGTATCCGCATACCCAAACCTGATCTGCTAATGTAGCTTTTTTTATAAACATAATGCTTCATTTTAGATGCATTGTTTCAACAAATTTTGATTTTGTTTTTTGCTAATCCATTATCAGATTGTAAATGGACCCGAAGTCTTAAGCAAGTATGTGGGAGAAACTGAAAAAAATGTTCGTGACCTCTTTGCTGATGCAGAGAATGATCAAAGGACTCGTGGTATGTTTTTAAGTGCAGATGTACTGCACTTGTTTGATTTTTCCCCTTTGTGTACCAATATCAGCATCCTCTTATCACTCTTATTGAATGAAATGCTTCAATTCTCTGTGTCCATCCTGTTATGCTTCTACTTGTTTGCATGACCTGATTCTGTTACTTTGCATGTGCTATCTTTCATGTGCTTATGTGCTTTAAAATTTTTCAGGCAGTCTTTATCTACATTTCTTTTTCTAATTCAGGTTAAATCATATTTTTCAGGTGACCAAAGTGACTTGCATGTTATAATTTTTGATGAAATTGATGCTATTTGCAAGGTAATCAATTTTTTCCTATCTTTATTCATTAAAGATGGTAAAATTCCTTTGTTTTTATTTGTTTGTAAAAGGACGTGCTTCATTAAGTATAGATTGTTATACACTTATATGGCAAAAATGTGCATGATTGTGACACTCTAACATGCGTTTGTAAATGTAAATACTTATACCTAATCGGCCAGAGTGAGGTGTTTGACCAGTATACATCATGGTTTAGTAACTGTAAGATTAATTAATATGAATAAATATTAAATAAGGAAGACATTACTTATTTTGCAATTTTTTTGAGGAATTATGCATATAGGAAAATGTTAACGAATGTTTTGTGGTTATGGTCAGTAGTGAATTGCATTTCAACATGGACAGATGGAATAAGAATGCTTTTAATTTTTCTGGTAAATTATGCAGTGCTGTGGTTTATTATGAAGATGAATGACTCTTTTCAATTTTGTAATAAATTTTCTTCTTTTTCAAGGTTATTACTCATAGAATGATACCGTGCAAATTTTATGAACAATTTACAGCTTCTCTTCCTTTTCAATCTCTAACAATTCTGTAATTATGGTATTATGAAGATTAATTGTGATTGGTATGTATGATGTGAATAGAATATCTGGATTCAGCTTTGTTTTATTGTGGTTCTATTTCCTAATTGTCCAGATTGTGAGTCATCGTGTACTATGGCGACAATCTGCTAATGTTTCATATAGATGCTGTGTATCTGTAATGATTGACTTTATTGATTTGCTGACTAATTGCTTGTGACAGACTAGAGGATCAACAAGGGATGGAACTGGAGTGCATGATGGGATTGTGAATCAACTCCTAACAAAGGTGACTTTTTGCTATAAATTTATACCTAGCTATTATCAGACTCTTGGTGTGGCTTCTAATTGAATAATTGTCATTATTGTTCCTTTCCCTAGTTGGTTGCATCTGTCTGCATTTTTTATTGACCAACTTATTCTCTCTTTAATCGGGACATCTTATTTGGTTTCAGATAGATGGTGTTGAGGCTTTGAACAATGTTTTACTCATAGGAATGACCAACAGGAAGGACCTCATTGACGAGGCTCTTCTCAGGTGAAATCTATTTTTTATGCTATATAGATGTGGTGGATGCAGATTGATCAAAATTAATAGTTGATTAAAACTATTTTGGAATTTGGTTTGGAAGTCTCATACCTGATTTATTGTAGGCCTGGACGTCTGGAAATACAAATCGAGATTGGCCTTCCTGATGAAAATGGCCGTCTACAAATTTTTCAAATACACACTAACAAAATGAAAGAGAATTCTTTTCTTTCTGCTGATGTGAATCTTGAAGCACTTGGTGAGTAGAAGGTTGTTTTTGCACTTACATTCTAGCTTGCTTTCAAGTTTCTGTGCATTGG
This sequence comes from Chamaecyparis obtusa, assembly GCA_027943335.1. Lineage (NCBI taxonomy): Eukaryota > Viridiplantae > Streptophyta > Pinopsida > Cupressales > Cupressaceae > Chamaecyparis > Chamaecyparis obtusa. The sequence continues at coordinate 1,769,326 of BSBK01005442.1, read as the reverse complement.
AAATTCGATAATTATCTCATCCATCCCAATAAAATTTTTTTCAACTTTTTTTTTAATGTTTATGAGTTTTGTTGCCAACATCCTTATTTAGAATATTGGAAATGGATACACTATTTTCAGATGATCATTTCTAATATGGCAAATTATTACTTTTCTTTTTTTGCTATTGTGAAATATGCTATATGTTCTTCTGAGTTTTAGAATATGGGGAGAGGTTGTTGGGTTTTAGGGATGGGGGGACTTTGAACCATAGAAGAAAAAATCTTTCTGGGAAAATAATGACAAACCAAAATTAGTAGATTTGTTGAAAATATCAAGATTTAAATGGGAAAAAATAGGGAAAAACCGGATTTGAGAAAACCATAAAAAAATGCTGAAAAAGAGACCAGAATTACTTGTTTTTGAATTTAAAGGCATTTCCATAGAATAGAGATATAGAGAGCAAATGAAATAAAGAGTTTAGCCCGTGAATTGTCTAAAACAGGTAGTTTAGCCCATGAATTGCCCCAATAAAAAGTTTTTCTAAAATAGCAGAATGCAGTGTAGCATGTAAGCTTTGCTACTAAATGATTCTTTGGTAATTTCTGTATAAGTTGATAAAGTTATTGCTAAGTTAACAATAAAGCAGTTCATTGAATGATATGCTGTTAAATCTCTAGTTTTGTTGTATGATGTGAGGGGATGGCAAAATGTTACTAACAACACTGCATTCTAAATTATTAATATCAAAGCAATGTTTAATCACGGAGACTGCACTATCATAATGAACTCTGAAAACTTAGTAAGAATGCTTTTTCTTTAATCTTCTGGAGTAAATTGTGTAAGAATTTTTTAACATCTTATACAATCTAATCCAGAATATTAAAACAAAAGCATTCAGTATGGATTGTTGAAATCTTCTAGCCTTAAACTTAGTAAGACCTTAAAACAATGACAATAAACATGTTGCATCCCAGTAGGATAAAAGAAAAAAACATTTTATACTGCGAAGTATTCAAGTAGGAAAATTCAGAGAATATATCACCCAAATAAAAATGTAATTAAGAGATAAAAGAGAAACCATTTCTCATGACAGGTAGGAGTCAAATAGTCATGCCCTGCCAAAGTGGGAGATTGAAGCCCTATTTCAGAATCAGATTACACCCTTTGCCCGGTCAAACTTAGCAGTAAATCAAGCAAACGGATCAAGGTTTAAATCGATAATATTAACAACAATTAGCAGAACAAAGAAATGGAAACAATAAAGAGGGCCAACTAAGCACAGGGAAATAAATAGTATTAGCAAGAGGCTGACCCAACTAGGATGCTACAATAAATATCAGCAGGCTTAAAATCATCATTATAAAGGCTGATCGTGAAGATAATAATCTGCATATTATTAAGCAAAGGTAGCAATTAACTTGAATAGATGCGTCCCTTGCCAACTGAAGGGGAGGGTCTTCTCATTAATAAATATAAGAGGAAGAAGAAAGGCCTTGAGGGAGGGCATTGATTGAGAGCAAATATAAAGGAAATAAGATATAAGAGCAGATGGACGCAATCAGCAGCACATATAAGAGCAAATCGATCCAATCAGCAGGACACATAAGAGCAGATCGACCCAATTAGCAGACATATAATCAGATATAAGTAGTGATAAAAGCAATGAGAATTTAATGAGCAGGGATAAGGGTTAAGGCAGCAGTGATATAGTAATGAGCAGAGATAAAAAGAAAGGCAGTGATGAATGTAATTAAGCATTGACAATAATTAAGGGCAGCAGTTAATATGCTTAATGTGCAATGATTATGGAAGAGAAATGATTATAATGGAAAGGGGGTTACTAACTGTTAGTTGCAGATTTTGTCCTCCTAAAATAACTTTAGAATTGACTCCTTATGCCCAAGATTGAGGACAAACTAGCAACCCACAGTTGGAGAGATCTCCATTAGATGGATGATCTTCCTCTGAATTTTAGAGGTACAACTCCCTCTTATGATGTAATTAATTTTTGGGGTATGCTTTTAACTAGAAAGCATGAAAGGAAAACTAATACATGCACATAGCTATGATACAGATGTGATTATGATTCAGATAGAGCAATGGAAAGACAAAATGACACAAAGTTCATTCTACAACATAGCACATGGAAAAGAAACAGTGCTGGATAATTTTGACCCAAATGAATAAGTACTCTAGAACACAAAGTTTCTAAAGTAGAGCATCTATAACCAAATTAGATAGGCAAGCACCATAAGAAAAATATTCATAACATAAAGTTTAATTCACAGTACGAAAAGACATAACAAACACACAGTTTTGATATATATTTCCATATCAAAGATGCTCAAAACCAAACGACACAAAGTTCGATTACGTCTAGTACCAAAAATGGCTACATCCCAGAATTTCTTTTTTAGAGCTATTCCTTTCCCTCTCCCCCTCTCTTTTACTAGCTTTCAAAAAGCCTATATATATACAGAAACATAACTGTTCATTTCCAAAAATAACGGTTTTTGAAAGTGACCGGTATCAAGAAAGGACCTTGGAATAGAAATAGTTTCATCACTCAAAATTTACTGTTACTACCACTACTTACAAAAAGATTCCATGCATGCTAAACTAGAAAAATTAAACTACCTCAGGTGTAGGGGCTCTGTCGCTTCTAGCTGCTATTCCATAAAAAGGTTGTGAAGCTCAACACACTCTTCTTCTTCCTCTAGAATGAAGATTACCTCGTGATATTGATGCAGGAGCATCCTGGGTGTAAGGGCAATCTTGCATCACCCAAAAATATTTTTGTTTTTGTATTCAATAAGGGCTATCTTGTGCAGAGCTGCTATTTATGGAAACTTGCTATTTTTAGTAAGTTGGCCTTACGATCTCGGAATGTTCTGATTTTACATATGGAGGTTCATCTCAGTCATATCAGCCTGCTAGCAAAGTTTCATGGCTAGATCAGGTGTAGTTTTGAAGATATTGAAGATTTTTGGTATTGGCAGCAGGGTACAGAAACTTCGAACTTAGTTTTGAAGGCTTTAGAGGCCCCGGATGAGGTTGAAAATTTGGGTGATGGACACGTTGCGCAGGTCAAGCTTGTAGAGCGCTTCGTGGCGTTTCCAAAATGGGGTTATAATAGCCAATCGGGTCAACGGGCGATGACTTATGGTCTTCGGAAGTTGGGTCACCTGAAATGGCGGAAAATAATTTTTCTTCAAAATTTCTGTTTGGGTTTCAAAAGTTATTTTGAGCCGACTTTGATGTAATAAATTGAAAAATAAAATAATCCTAAGTTGGGTCGGCCCTTAGGGCTAAATTTCTGGAACCTTCTTGGGCGGTGGAAATTGCCTATATAAAGAAGGCCCGTAGTGTTGTTTAGGGCAGTTCTGGGTAGTAGATCGGGGTATTGATTCGAGGATTTTTCCTACAGAATATTGTAAGGGAATGCCGATGTGGCTTTGCATATTGTAATTCTGAAAGTTTGTAATTCCACATTTGTGGAGATAATAAGAAGCCAATTTTCTGTTCTTGCATATTATTGTTGTTTCTCTATTTCTGTTATGTGTTTGTGGTACTAAGGGGAGCACCCTTCATCAGATATGAGACATAGCTGGTCTTTTCCTTCCATGCAATCAAGAGCAACTAGGAGATGATATCAACTTGCTTCACTTTGGGCCAATTCATGCCAGGTTGCACGACAGGAATGAGCTCTTCATTCCAAGTTTCGTTGCTTGCAGGGAGCCCCATTTTGAGAAAAATACCTTGGTTAATGGAAAAATTGAACTTAGAAACGCCACCACCTTTCCTTGTAGCTAGACTTTAAGCTCATTTAATAATGGCTTTTTACCTGTTAAAAATCGTGTTGCTACCTCAGTAAATCTACTTCATTATGTTTTCCATTTAAGATCTGTACTTTCCTAGGATTTGAAAAGATTACATCTTGAAAAATGCACCACACAGTGTAGTCATAGAGTCGGTAGATGATGGGAATTAATTACCAAGTCGACAAAACTCCAATTTGATCACTTCCCCGACTTACTGACTCCTTGGAGGAAGGCTGCATTGTTGGCGATCGGAGACCCATTTGATACCTCAAACTATTGTGAATGGTTAAGCAGCTTGGGTTTTAGCTTGACCATCGGACGGTAAGAGGTTATCATAGTCGGTAAAGTTGGGGTTTTTCTGAACTTCGGGTGAACAAAGTTTTGAGTGTGGGTTTCTAACAAGTCGGGTTGACTGGGTACTCAAGCAGGGGTAATGAGGATGACAATGAAGATTTTGAGCCCAAAAGGGAAAATGAACTTGGGAAAGGGGAAAGACCAAAAATTTCTAATTTTGGGGTAATAGTAGCTCTGATTGGGGACGAGGACTGGAAGGACGAAGAGAATCTAGAACTTCGAACAAAGATTAGTGTCTTGTCCATTGGGCTATAGAGTCAAGGGATAAAGGAAAATAGGGAGCTGCTTGCAGAGGGGATGGAGGGGAACTGGGCAAAGCCGAAGGCTCGACAAACAAAAAATCAACTAAACCTACAACACACCCAAAAATTTATTTACAGACAACTAGGGCAAGAAGCCATTCATTCTACATGTTAAATTTTAATTAATCAGATCTAATCTAAATCAAAACAATGAATTTAAACAAATCAGAATAAGAGACAACACAATTTACCCTCGGAAACCTCTAGTAGGAAAAACCCAGCATTCAGATCCAATTGATTATTGCTTCTCAAATTGACTCACAATAACATTGCAATGGATTTGTTGAGGATCCCCAATCCACGAAGCAAATCAAATGTAGAAGACTGATTCAATTGAATCTCTGCCTTGTGAATGGATGCCTAGATGTGTATGTTGTACTATGTCTATGCGACCATATGTATGCTTGATGGAGATACTTTTATGAGGTTCACTTGCTTGCTAGATGCCAAGATAGATTCACCATGAATTCGTCGTAAATAAAAATCAGTAGCCTGAATCAGACCTCCATGAATTCGTTGTTGATACAAATCAGTACCCTAGATTAGGCCTACATGAATTCCTTGTTGCTTAGACGCTTCCAGTGGTTGATGTGTATTGTTGTTGAAGCAATCAGGAGCAGATTAGATGGCAGAGGAAGTTCGCTGTATATAACAGAGATATATCGCAAGCTTGTTTTGTATATTTCGTGATCTTTACAATGATCGAAATTCTCATATATATGAGGTAGTAATAAATCACAAGGTGAGGTCGGCTAGATCTGGGACCATACGTTTCATAAAATCTTGGCGCCAAGGGTGATTTAATACGTTTTAACCATTGTGAAGGGCCCAACCCTTAATTGATGTTATTTTAATTTAAATTAAATATATAAATTAAACTATTAAGTAATGTGAATTTTAATATTGGCTAGAATCCGAATCTAGCTAATTAAAAATTAACACTACAAACGCCTCAGGCTGTTCATGTAAAACTATTGACAGGTTGTGAGAAGTACAAGCTTTTGAGAAACAGGGAATCGTGGCTGCATAGTGTGGTTAAAGAGAACCACCGGGCAGTGAAATTAATACCGACCAACAAGCTGAAAGAAAGCAAGGAGAATCTATGGATACCCGTTTGCCCAAACAACCATTTCTCATCAATAAGTCTCTAGATCACAATGAGTCAATTTCTCAGCATTAGGTGCGACTTCCATAAGATTATCAAATTCATTAGGAGACAGGAAAGAAACACTAGGAATCATGCATACTTTTTCTGAATCATAGGGCGAATCAACCTCTATACACTTGATTATCGATTGAGACTGTTGAATGTGGCATTCCACTGTCATGGGGTCAAATTTGCTCATCGAAAGTTCTCTCCTGAAACAAATTAAATTGTTTGGTACTTCATCTTTATTTGCACAAGTTGGACACCGACTAATAAGACATTGAAAAAGGGTACTACATTGGTTCTTTCTCAGCTGAAAGATTTTCAGGGTTATGGAATCTTACCACATCTTCTTGTGTTCTCTCCTTATCTCTTCGATCGGGAGACCTTAAAGATCGGGTCGTGCTACGAAAGAATCTAGTTTATTAGCTTCATTCACAAATATTACACTCCCAACTTCTTTTTCAAATAGATTGAGTCTGGAATATGTGTCATCAAAAACAAAAATTTCCACTTTTGGGTCTCGATTCTCATTTTCTATTTCAAAAGTGAAAACGTCTAACTCAGAAGAGAATGAGGGCACATATATGATATGATTTGTACCTTTTTCTTTAACATTTGGTTAATTTACAACTACCTCAATCTCCGTCTTTGTGATGTGACCTTTTATGTCCTTGACTTCACACTGCAACTTATCGTCTGGCCTTTTAAGATACCAACTCGGAAGGACAACTTATGCTCCTTTGGTAATACTTCCTTCTTTGAATAAAAAGGTGGTCGCTCAATCTATCCTCTTTGTACACATGTCTAGAAAGGCTTTGGCTCTTCATCTTCTCTTTGGTACAAAACTTTCTCTTGTTGTAGATTAAGGTAATGGTACGAAAATGACTAATCTCAGGTCAGTACGAAATCTTCTTCATCAAGGATAGAGAGATTGTAAGACACTGGTCCTTCGCTCTCTGGTTTTTCTTTCAACAATTTCAATCTTGCCACCGAAGCCTGAAGCATTTGAATCTTTTGTTCCAAATCTTTGAGCAAATAGTATCTATTATGCATGCCCCTCTGTAAAAACACAGATTTAAGGTCTTTAGAGGAATGCAACTTCTTTTTCTCAGCCTCATAGATATTCTCTTTGAAGGCATTCAAGAATGAATGGAGAACATCATTTTTGGCCAATATTTCTTGGAAAGTCGGTATAGACCGCCTTTTAGGTTGGGATTGATTTTTTTTCTTGGCCTAGCATTGAACCATTTTTTTTGGGGTTTTCTAAACAAATAGAGTTGCCAACCTTCTTTTCTGGGAAGGCACCAAGAAAGCACACTAGTATTTTAATTTTATCCTCAGTAGAGTCACCAAAATCCTGTTAGTTGCAGATTTTGTCCTCCTAAAATAACTTTAGATTTGACTCCTTATGCCCAACATTGAGGACAAACTAGCAACCCACAATTGGATAGATCTCCATTAGATGGATGATCTTCCTCTGAATTTTAGAGGTACAACTCCCTCTTATGATGTAATTGATTTTTTGGGGTATGCTTTTAACTAGAAAGCAGGAAAGGAAAACTAACACCCACACATAGCTATGATACAAATGCGATTATGATTTTAGATAGAGCAATGGAAAGATAAAATAACACAAAGTTCATTCTACAACATAGCACATGGAAAAGAAACAGGGCTGAATAATTTTAACCCAAATGAATAAGTACTCCAGAACACAAAATTTCTAAAGTAGAGCATCTATAACCAAATTAGATAGGGTAACACCATAAGAGAAACTGTCATAACACAAAGTTTAATTCACAGTACGAAAAAATTTAACAAACACACAATTTTGATATATATTTCCATTTCAAAGATGCTCAAAACCAAACGACACAAAGTTCAATTACTTATACTACGAAAAATGGCTACACCCCAGAATATCTTTTTTAGAGCTATTCCTTTCCTTCTCCCCCTCTCTTTTACTAGCTTTCAAAAAGCCTATATATATACATATGTATATATACAAAAACGGAACTCTTCTTTTCCAAAAAAAATACGGTCTTTGAAAGTGGCCGGTATCAAGAAAGCACCTTGGAACGAAACCAATTTCATCACTCAAAATTTACTGTTACTGCCTCTAATAACAAGAAGATTCCATGCATGCTAAACTAGAAAAATTAAATTGTACTAGGTGCAGGGGCCCTGTCCGCTTCCAGCTGCAATTCCATAAAAAGGTTGTGAAGCTTGGCACGCTCTTCCTCTTCCTTGAGAATGAAGATTACCTTGCGATATGCGACATAGCTGGTCTTTTCCTTCCATGCAATCGAACGCAACTGGGAGACAATATCAATTTGCTCCACATCGAGCCAATTCAGGTCGGGTTGCACAACAGACATGGGCTCCTCATTCCAACTTTTGTTGCTTGCAAGGAGCCCCATTTTAAGAAAAATACCTTGGTTAATGGAAAAATTGAACTCAGAAATGCCACCACCTTTCCTTCTAGTCAGACTTTAAGCTCATTTAATTTCGACGACAAATAATAATGGCTTTTTCCTCGTTAAAAATCGTGTTGCCACCTTAGTAAATCCACTTCATTATACTTGCATTTAAGATATGTACTTTGCCAAGATTTGAAAAGATTACATCTTGAAAAACACACCACACAGTGTAGTCGTAGAGTTGGTAGATGGGAATTAATTACCAAGTCAGCAAAATTCCAGTTTGATCATTTCCTCAACTTACTGACTCCCTGGAGGAAGGCTGCATTGTTGATGATCATAGACCCGTTTGATACCTCAAATTGTTGTGAATGGTTAAGCAGTTTGGGTTTTAGCTTGACCATCCAATGGTAAGAGGTTAACATAGTCGGTGAAGTTGGGGGTTTTTTGAACTTCATGTGAATGAAGTTTTGAATGTGGGTTTCTAACAAGTCGGGTCAACCGAGTACTCAAGTAGGAGTAATGGGGCCGACAATAAAGATTTTGAGCCCAAAGGGGAAAATGAACTTGGGAAAGGGACGAGACTGAAAATTTCAAATTTTGGGGTAACTCTAACAAAGGATATGACCATTTAAAGAGTTATCTCCATTCAAAGAGACACCCCTCTTCAAAGAGAGGTAAAGATATATAAAGGAGAAGATTTCCTTGGAGGCAGGTATTGAACCAAGGATCACAAGCACTGATTCTTAAGAGCAGACCAGTTCATCATACATCAACAATCAGGCACATAGGTGGATTAAATTGGAGATTATTATTTATTGCAGGCTATAGTATTCCTCTTCAACGAAGGTACATGGAATTGGGTGATGGCTATGGATCCCTCCCAGGGTACATCCCCTCATATGGATGGCAAGGGCCACATGAGGGCAAGAGGGATGGAATCTTCTCTTGGGCCTAGGGTAGAGGGTTGATACGTTATGGATTCCTCACTAGGAACACCCTCTCAAATGGATGGCAAGGGCCACATGAGGCCAAGAGGGATGGTATCCGCTCTTGGGCCGAGGGTTGAGAGGGTTGATGGATCACGGATTCCTCAATAGGCACACCACCTCATATGGATTGCAAGGGCCACATGAGGCCAAGGGATGGCATCTTGTCTTGGGCCTAGGGTATGTTAGTATTTTTCAGATTTTACTTAGGATTATTTCAATCTAGAGGTCTAACAAAACTAAGCACATGATGCAATAAGATAGATTCAGAGCAAGGAGAGATAGTACCCTGATAATCTTCAGATCTGATCCTTTTAGGGCTTCCAAGATGTCTTTACTCTGATGTTTATTTTGACCTAAGATCAGATCAACGCCAATGTAATTCTGCCTTGAGATCTGCTCCAGTATAGCTCTTCTTAGATCAGAATTCGCACTTAGATCTGCTGCAATTAGGGCAGAGATGTCTTGGACCCAAGAATGAATTCTCTGCTGTCCTTAGTGCATTCGCTGCTGCCTTGGGAATTCACTGCTGCTGCTGTCTTAGACAATTTGCTGCTGCTGCTGCCTTGAGCGATTTTGGGAGAGAAGAAATATGTTATGACTTTGATATGTCTTCTCCCCAAAATCAACCCTCATATATATGAGAAGGGAGATCCTCCCAGAGGGGCCGACTTGAACAAGATGTAGAAACTCAAAGGGGGGCCGACCTAGGGCCTAGACAAATAATTAATAAACAATGAATATTAAATATGAAATATTTAATATTATTATTTATTCATCGAAATATATGTCTTAACTTTAATATCTTGTTCGGTGTAAATGATATTTGCCGAAAAGGCCACAATATCAACACTCCCTCTTGGACTTGAGGCAAAGATCAACCCAATAATCTCCCTCTATCAACCCTTGATAGAGATGCCAAAGACATAATCAACATGGATTCCATATCCAATAAGATCATAGATCTCATAACTAAGATAGGTAGAACACATATGTTCTTACATCATTTCCAAACATAGATTTCATATCCATATGAAAATCATGGTAACAAGATGTTTACCAACTGGATGTGGATTTCCTAAATCCATGAGTCTTCGAGACTCAAAATATAACAAAAATGGATTCCTAATCCAAAGATGCTATAGATCTCTCATAGATCTCTATCTACAAGATATAATGTGAACACAACTGGTCTTCATAAACCATGCATCTTATATTCATATGCGAAACATCATATCATATGATGCTTACCATCCAAATGTGGATCTCCTAGATCCTCTGGTCTCCAAGACCCAAGAATATCAGTCCATGATATAAGCGATATCAAGTTCATGATATCAAATTTCTAATTAATTTGTGAATTTCCTAAATCCACTAGTCACCTTGACTATTTTGAATATCAAGTCCATGATATTCAAGGTAGTATCAAGTCCATGATACTTTCCAAACACAAGTTATCATCAAATCCAATTTGTGAATAACTTAGATCCTCAAGTCCTCTTGACTCAGCCAATAGAATACCAAGTCCATGATATTCATGGTATCAGCAAGTCCATGATGTATACCATCCAATTTGTGGATAACTAAATCCACGAGTCACCAAGACTCAAGGGGTGCCAAATTCATGACATCATACCAACATCAAGTCCATGATGTTTTACTATCCAGATGTGGATTTCTTAGATCCACGAGTCTCATGACTCAAGAGTTTAGAATATCAACTCTATGATATTCATGGTATCATCAAGTCCATGATTTTACCAAATACTCAATTGTGGATCCCTGATCCATGAGTCTCCAAGACTCAAAGGATATCAACTCCATGATATCCAGAGCATTGGTCTAACGAATATCAAGTCCATGATATTCACCAAGTGCTCGGAGCAATGGTCTTTTAACATCAAGTCCATGATGTCTCACCAATTGCTCGGAGTAATGGACTTTTGACATCAAATCCATGATGTCTCACCAAGTACTCAGCAATAGATCCTTGATCCATGCGATATCAAATCCATGATATTCATAAGAAACAAGTTAGTAATCTCATAAACACAATCTTATCTTACAATTTTGATCCTAAAACAAATCTTATCTTATGAACAAGCATAAGAGTAACAACTATGATCAAATAAAGTGTTCATGCATAGAACCATATAATCTCAATCATATGAAGGATAGTATGATCTATTCATACATAATATTAAAGTATGCTTCACGAGCTATACAAAAGACGTATGCCCCATACAATCATATTAAGTAGTTAACATCAAATGCAGCTCTCTCATAGAACCATCATAATTTATCCAGCATCTATAGACAAGCATAATCACATAAGTCTTCACCATGTACAGGTAATCAACATATAACCAGGTGCAATGTGACTACAACAAGATGCAATATAGTTCTCTTTAAAAGGAAGTGTATCCATATAATGAATGCTCCCATGCATACAATAACATTAACTCTAAATGTATGCCTATTCTAACATATGCCAATGTAAGAATGTTTCAACATCCATTATCTAATAATGTATGCACCTATGCATAGTAAGTAAGCAATTGTGATTTTCATAACAGAGAATATGAGTCAAAGAAAATATACAAATCAATGTCAACATATTCCAATGCTAACATAAACCAAGAGATGTATTTACTCATATAGTTTCCTATTCTGAAAGGAAATGTGACTGCATATGAACACAACCTAAGCAAGGCAAAAAATATAACATATCCCAGTGTGAGGTATACTCCATAGCCACAATGTATGATCCTATAAAATATGCCAAATATGCCAATAACTACGCTGAATGTATGTTGCCCTCATACGCTAGAATGCATCCATTTATACATAATGTGAAGTATGTTCCTCATATATCAGTTATGCTAATTAGGCATCCTTAACCGGTTGATCAAAAATTAACAAGTAATGATGATCATACCAATGAGGTATATACCTACCCATACCTGAAACCAACAAGACATAAGGAAGGAGATTACCATTCAAACCAGTGAGCCCATGATTGAACTCCCTCTTAAACCATATGTCTACAATTAAGATACCCAGGAAACATGATACTTAAGAAGACTTACTCCCTCTAGATGGTCTTATCTTTATCCATACATGCTAAGGTATGCAATAGGTAAATCAGGTATGCTGCTTACATACATGCTAAAGTATACAATGTGCAGTAGTTCTCTCATAGAACAAGCATAAATCAGTAAGGAAGGCATACTTAAATTAATCCAAATAGCTCTTTATGTTACCACAGCTGTAACTAAGACAAAATCTGTAATACATATCAGATTATATCATTTGTCCAATGCCAAAGTAAAGACCAACACAAGCCAATGTTGTCAGTGTACAAAAGTACTTCCTTCACATTCATAAGCAGTTAAGCAGTTATGTATGTCATAATTATAGACTCAGTCATAACAGTGAGGAAGGATATTCTATCATAAGCCAAGTGTTATGAACCAGCCAATATGAGAATATAGCATATGCAAGTGCTAATCAATGCAAATGTCAATGACCCAGTCAATATGCTAAATGCAAATGTTTAATGAATCAATCATATGGTGCTAATGAACTAGCTAATGATCCTATAAGCCATGATGATCTTACACATGTAATAGGGATAGGAAAGTGAGCCCATAATCAAACTCCCTCTTAATCTAGATTCCCTCCAAGGTATTCAACCTTAATGCAAGATTTAACCCTACTTTCATAACCAATTTAAGCCAAACCCCCGGTTGCCTTAGTTTTTGAAATAGTTAGATTGAAATTCCTAAATCTGAAATGGATCTTTCTTCTACCGTAGCTCTGATACCATGTTAGTAATTTTCAGATTTTACTTAGGATTATTTCAATCTAGGGGTCTAACAAAACTAAGCACATGATGCAATAAGATAGATTCAGAGCAAGGAGAGATAGTACTCGGATAATCTTCAGATCTGATCCTTTTAGGGCTTCCAAGATGTCTTTACTCTGATGTTTATTTTGACCTAAGATCAGATCAACGCCAATGTAATTCTGCCTTGAGATCTGCTCCAGTATAGCTCTTCTTAGATCAGAATTCGCACTTAGATCTGCTGCAATTAGGGCAGAGATGTCTCGGACCCAAGAATGAATTCTCTGCTGTCCTTAGTGCATTCGCTGCTGCCTTAGACAATTCACTGCTGCTGCTGCCTTAAGCGATTTTGGGAGAGAAGAAATATGTTATGACTTTGATATGTCTTCTCCCCAAAATCAACTCTCATATATATGAGAAGGGAGATCCTCCTAGAGGGGCCGACTTGAACAAGATGTAGAAACTCAAAGGGGGGCTGACCTAGGGCCTAGACAAATAATTAATAAACAATGAATATTAAATATGAAATATTTAATATTATTATTTATTCATCGAAATATGTCTTGACTTTAATATCTTGTTCGGTGTAAATAATATTTGCCGAAAAGGCCACAATATCAACAGGGTAGAGGTTGATTGACTATGGATTCCTCACTAGGTACAACCCCTCATATGGATGGCAAGGGCCACATGAGGTCAAGAGGGATATCCCATCTTGGGCCTAGGGTAGAGGGTTGATCAGCTATGAATTTTTCACTAGTTACATCCTCTCATATGGATGGCAAGGGCCACATGAGGCCAAGAGGGATGGTATCCGCTCTTGGGCCAAGGGTAGAGGGTTGATTGGCTATGGATTCCTCACTAGGTAGTACCCCTCATATGGATGGCAAGGACCACATGAGACCAAGAGGGATGGCATCCACTCTTGGGCTTAGGGTAGAGGATGATTAAAGCACACTAATATGCTCCTTATCCTAGATCTCTTATAGTTGAACTCCATCAATAAATTAAATATATCCTATGATTAAATCAATGTTCCTAACCCTAATTGAAATGATCTATTTTGTGGATTATGCTCCAATGATTTCCTAACATGCTGCAGGATCTCAACTAGGTGCATGATGTTACTAATTCTATTCCACTTCTTGTTCTATTTGAAATTTGTGATTTAGGGCAAAAACTAGGGCATTTACAAAAGGGGACATTACACAAATGGGCATGAATTTTGCATTTTCAAAAATTTCTATGTACAAAATCAAGTCAAATGGAAAACCTTTGCTAAACCAAATCTTCAATTTTATTCAAAGTACCAAAATTTTGATGTCATAAAGATTGGACATCTTAGTGCAATACTGGGTTACATATAAACATCATGCTGATTATTTTATGCAGCCAAGGGTTTTTGTACTACAATAGGAGAGAGCAATAATGGCACAAAGATAAGATGATCTACTTGTAACATTATCTCTTCACTTTTAGTTACAAGATTGTAAAAAAAAGGAAACTTTAGCATTGAGATATTCATCAAGCAAAGCAACGATATGATAGAGAGCATAATTAGTATTTAATTCAAGCCATTTAGCTAAGAATATGGATTATTTCTTTCCACAGAACTTATTACAAAATTACAAGGCTATCACTGTAGAAAAAAATAGACCATCAAATGTTTTTTGGACCAAATAACCAACCAAATAAGTGGACAGAAAAATAAACCATGATGAAGTAGACATAAAATATGAAGTAGACAAAACGAGCTAAAAGTAAAATATAACCTCAGAATATAGACCATTCACCTGTCATAATAGTAAAATACTCTCTTTTAATGGAAGCCTCACTAAAATAGATTTAACATTTTTTTAGCTTGTTGATTTAAATTGAAAGGTCTCTGTGATTTGCACATTGATTATTATATTTAGGATTCAATGTAGATAAGAAGTGGACACAAAATTAAATCATGTGTGACAGCATATTGACGATTTTGACAGAAATCCTAGCATTTGAGTATAGATAAAATTAAACCATGGTACAGTAGACACAAATTATAAAGTGTGAATAGTGACATATAACATCGGAATATAGACCATTCACTTGTTGTAACAATAAAATGCTATCCCTTTGGATGGAAGCCCAACCAAAATAAGATAGATTTAACATTTTTAACTTTTTTAAATTTAATTGAAAGATCCTTGTGATGTGTGTTAATATTATGACCTTTTCGGCTAAGATCAATTAGGACAAGTAAGTTGATAATAAAATTATGGATATATATTTTTATTATCACACCTTTGGTTAATTAATATATATGTGGAAGTGCGATTTTATAATAATAAATAATAAGACATTTATTATTTTTATTATAAATAAAATAAATTACTTGGGAGGGCCCAAGTCGGCCACCTTGAGGTGGAAGAGTTTATTTAATTTTTTTTTTGATCTGTAACAGTGATAAAATTTATTCATAAATCGGGAAAGCACCTAGCCCGTTCCAGGGATTGTTACAAATAGGGAAACCATCTTCCCCAACAGAAAGACAAGACAAAGAATAGTAAACACCAGAAAGCTCAGAAATAAACCGGGAGAAGAGAAAAACATAAAGCTATCTCCTTACACCTCTTTTAGTATGTGAACGAAGAATCATTTCAAAGGATTTCTTCATATTTTTATCCTTTCTCTTCTTCACCACTTCCCAACCCTCTTCCAACCTCGAAGCCACCTGTCGTCAATCCTCTGGGAAACCTTCCAAATCTTGTAATGAATCTGCCAATCTATCCTCCCTTGGCTGTCCAGGAATTTCGTCTATGGCTGCCATCTTCTCCTCTCGAGAGCCCACAGGTTTCAGCCTCTCTCGGCCATCCGGTGTGCCGAAATCACTTACTCCGAGCACTTGGTGAATATCATGGACTTGATATTTGTTACACCAATGCTCTAAACATCATGGACTTGATGTTATTTTGGACACTTAAGTTAGGTTGACTTGTGGTTGGTAAACATCATGGACCTGATGTTACTTTGAATATCATGGACTTGATATTCTATTTCTTGAGTCGTGGAGACTCGTGGATCTAGGAAATCCACTTCCGATTGGTAAGTATCATATGACTTGATGTTACCGTGGAAAGATTTTTCTCATATTGATATGAGATGAATGGTTGGGGAATGATGAAGAACATATGTGTTCTCATCTGGTAGATAGAGACCTACCTTCATAGATGTGAGATCTATGATATCATTGGATAAGATATCCAATATGGTTATGTTTTTGTTACCTCTATCAAGGATGATAGACAGGTTCAAAGGTTGAGTCCTTTGGGTTGATCTTTTCCTCAAGTCCAAGAGGGAGTGTTAATATTATGGCCTTTTCAGCTAAAATCAATTAGGACAAGTAACTTGATAATAATAAATTATGGATATATATTTTTATCATCACACCTTTGGTTAATTAATATATATGTGGAAGTGCGATTTTATAATAATAAATAAGAAGGCATTTATTATTTTTATTATAAATAAATAAATTACTTGGGAGGGCCCAAGTCGGCCACCTTGAGGTGGAAAAGTTTATTTAATGATGCTCATATATATTGGAGTTTTTTGATGAAGGACAAACATATCAAAAACATAACATGTGAATGTCCTCTTCATCAATGCTTGGAGCGAGTTAATGAGCGATTTAGTTCAGCATTATGGAGCCAATCAAACCAGCATTTATGGACCGATCTACACCAGCATTGGTGACAATAATCATCCGCACTAATGGCGAATTAGTTATGCCCTTATAGTGCAAATAAGGCTTGAAATTTGGGCGATTTGTCTATTGATGAGGTGCAGATCTAGGGCAGATCTAGTGCAGATATAGTACGATCTATAGATTAAACGAACTAGTGCTGATCTGAAGCAATCCTAAGATCGGATCGGTGGCAAATTTGGAGCAGACCTTGATAGTGAATTAAAGAGTAGATTGGAGGCTTCTAAGAGCAGAATTCAAGGACAAATTAAGCAGCCCTAAAGGGTTGAATTAGGGCAGAATTGGCGCAGCCCTAGAAGAGCGAATTGAAGACCTTCAAGAGCTAATTCATAACAGTCATTGAGGGCAACATTGGAGGACTAATTTGAAGAATACAAGTACAGATTTGAAGCCAACAAATGGATAAATCCAGACCTTCGAATCCGGGTATTATCTTTCTTTACTTGAGAATATTTATTGTATCCCGTGTCGTAGTATTTGAAAGACCTCTATAGATTGTATATTCCTTGCTATAATCTGAAAATACTAACAATGTGCACATTGAAAATTTTATTTTACAATATTTTCATCTATTTGTATGTTTTGGTTGAATATTATGTAAATACTATTTGTATGGTATGAAGTTATAGAATGTATTTGCGACAGTGTTGTAGCAAAAAATTGCCTACCTTTGACTCAAATGGACTACTTCCCAACTCCCTGCAAATTTACAACTAGTTGTGCCTTCTATTCATTTCTCAGTGACCTTCCATTTATAGTTGTGCCCTAAAAATATTGTACAACTGTGCTCTTCATAAAATATTTTGTCATTTCATAGGTTTCAAGGGTTTCACAAGCTAGCAGGAGACTGATTAAGGTTTCAGATACAATTTAAATGTGATTTAAATGTAAACAATTTGTTGAGAGTTGCAGTCAACAAATTTTTAAAAAGATTGATTTTTTGTGGGAAAAAAACATCCTATCTCTGCTTTGAACAAACAATTGGGGATAGACTATAAGTTTGAATTTTGGCAAACAAAGGTAATAGAGGAAGACAGATATTAGATAACATTTTCAGTTTTGCCAATAGGTGAATGGTGGCTGCAGAAAGTCATCAGCTTTGAATTAGTGCTACTCCTGAAGTGTGTATTGTTTTAAGCTAGGAACCTTTATGTCCATCACAGCTATCCATATTGGTTGATTTGTATTTTCAACCTTTGCTCATTTATGTTAGATTCTAATGGTTCAAAAATTAGTGCTCGAGCTTATTTGTTTTCCGGTAAAAGCTAATGGAAACAAACACTGATATCCAATATAATTTTTGAAAATGGCAAAAATGACATACCTTCACAAGCAAATAAGTAGAAAAAAATATTTGAAAGATTAATCTGTTTTCTAGATCACATGAGTTAAATCCAATGTTCCTCTTAGTGAAAAGAAAGTTAATATGATGACACATCAATAATAAATGTTAACGGCAAACTGATAAGCTTGTAGACCTGGAGGACCACAAAGGCAAAGGAGGTAAATGCATTGCCAATGCAGATATTATGCCGAAATATGTGCCTATGATTTTAGACTTAATGCATGCAGCTCATTCTTTCTGTGCAGCACCTGATTTCTTTTCTTTACACGTTCATTGTACCACATTTAATCCAGAAGATGTTATTTTACTGTTTTCTTTGGTCATGGGAATTATATTATTAGTTTTTTCTATTCTGTTGTCCTAATAATGTTTGAATTCCTTTTAAACATGTCAACTTTTTGAAAAGTGAGTGCACTTGTTGATGCCTTAATATGTTGTGCATATATGCAGCTGCACGGACAAAGAATTTCAGTGGAGCTGAAATTGAAGGTGTTGTCAAAAGTGCAGTGTCGTTTGCCTTGAATAGGCAAATTAGCCTTGATGATCTTACCAAACCATTGGATGAAGAGAGCATAAAGGTAGCCATGGATGATTTCTTAAATGCACTGCAAGAAATAAAGCCAGCATTTGGAGCAGCTACAGATAATCTTGAGCGATGCAGGTGAGTCCATTCTAGATTAAGTGTTAATGGAAATGGATAATACTCTTAGTTATATGTGCAAAAGATATATACTTTCCATCATTGTGGTTAGAGAAAACATACAAGAATGTACACTTCTCTTTTCCTTGTGTACTCAGTTCTTATAATCTTGCTTGTCGATTTGCCAAAGATAACTTTATATCCTGTCTCACTACTAGCAACTATTTTGAGCATGTAGATTGAATGGAATGGTTGAATGTGGCGAAAGACACAAACGGATATATGAAAGGGTGATGTTATTAGTGGAACAAGTTAAGTGGAGCAAAGGAAGTCCTCTGACAACTTGTCTTCTTGAAGGGCCATCGGGCAGGTATTTATGACTACTGGTTTATGAAGAATTGAGATTTTGCATTTGATACTTATTATGAAACCCCAAGAAAATTTTCATGTTGTTAATCTTAGATAACATTTATATTGTTCTCAACATCTATTGTGAAATTTTCCATGGCCCACCTATATAGAACAAGAAAACAAAGTAATATCAGTGTACATGTAGAGAAAAAATGGATATAATTTAAAAATTAAAATTGATATTAAATTATGCTTAAAAATAGACTATACCATTTTAGCTGTTCCAAATGCTTAAAAAGCATTTCTTTGGATATGGGTGAATTTGCTCTTTAATTTTGTTAGTTCTTCAGTATGTTGCAGAAAAGGGCAGTTATGTAAAAACCAAATGCTATGACCCTTAAGGAGCATACAATAGATAATACAGTACAAAGTAGCACAGTGCAGAACAGCAAAAGATAATAGGGAACTAGCTGCCAGTATTGATGCTGTACAGTGCCTGTTTAGCATATGATAAATATATTTACAAGGAGGATAAGAGTTGGCTTGATAAGACCAAGCACGTGCAACTTACCTTAAACTGAAATGCAAAATATACCTCATTCTAACTTACATAACTAAGCCAAGCATATATGTGGGCATTCACATGGTCATGATAATTACAAGGATATCTTCACACAAGTGACTCTCACCATGTCATCCCTACTTAGAGGATATTGTCGTCAATTTCAACAGATGATTCATAACCATCTCATAACTAATGAGATGAGCTAAGAGAAGATGGAACCTGGTGGAGTATGGAATGCATACAGGCCACAAATAAAGATGTGTAAACTTCAAATATGTGGATTTGGAATGTCAAAGAATGAAATATTTTGGTGATGGAAATGTGTTGACATATTTGTAAGAACAAGAAGACAAATTATCATCACCTCTGTTCACTGGCCATTCCCTAACAGCCCTCTAAAGTTTTAAACAATTTTTCAAAATCCATAAACCTTTTAGATCTTTGCACTGCAAGAGACTGATCTTCCTCTGTAGCCCATTCAAAGAGGTTATGAATTCCCTCCACGCCTTGTCATCATCAGTCCAAACCAAAATTTTAAATGGAACTGACCAAATTTGCAAAGAACTAATTTTTTTTACATCCTAAAGCAAAAAGGGTAATAATCAGGGCAAAATTCCAATAAAAAAGGAAATTGGATGCTAATTGCTATCTCAATCTCAAAACCCCTCCAAAGATCTCTTCATGGTGGAAGAAATGGAGCAACAGCTATAGTCCTTGAAAGAAAAGTTTAAATTTGCTGATTCATGGGTTCAAGAAAATGTGGGAACCACCAATTAGCAGAACATTGATGATGCCTAGGTGTATTTCATAGCAGTACAGTCTCAACAAGAAAAGGATCAAAATTTCCAAGGAGCCATGGTTGAAGAGGAAATTAGGGCTTTTCATGAAACATTGGGCTTTGGTTACCAACCCAATCGAAGATCTACTTGCAATATTTTCTAGTTGGGATCATTTTCCCTTGCCTCCTAGTTAGTACCGGAGTGAAAATCCTCTCTAGAAAATTGGAAATGCTAGTGAGGAACACATTGTAACTTAAGACTTCACAAGGAACCCAATAGTGCCAACTGTGCGATAAAATGTTTTCATTTAGACCTGAACGGACCACAGCTTGATTGTCTTTTCCACATGTAAGGGATTGAATTGTAACAACTTATTACTATGAGAACGCGCCCTTCAGATTTGTCATGAAAGCAGGCACTTGGCTCATGTTTGTCCCTCTAGGAATTTTAAAAGCACTAAGAGGATACTCCAGTGCCATTACAACCTACATAAGATCACAAGGAAATTTTGAAACAATCACAAAGCAAAAACCAAGCTTAAGATTAAAAGATTCAATATTCATCGTCAATGGAAACCATAGGTTGCAAATATTCTATTATGAAGTAAGCATCATTATGATTGTTATCTCTTTGCTGAAACAATTGGTGTTTCATTAATATTTCTGTATTTGGAAATGGTTTAATTAGTCCACTAAACCCTAGGAACATAACACAGAGGATCTTCAACAATGGCTACATTAGCTTCCCCGATCTTTCCTTGTGTTCCATTTTCTTGTAATAATTGCATTTTGTCCCCCTTTTGTTCTCATCAGATCTTCTACAATTTGAGTATGACGCTACTTCAATTTAAGAACCATTTTTTGTATCTCCTGCAATAATTCGGTTTTCTTCAACTAGAATAGTTGATATCATATCTTCTAGACTTCTAGAAGAAAAGTGACCAAGAATAAAGATGATTTGCTGAATTTTAAAGATAAATTGTTTAATAAACTGGCTTTATCATCCTCGTCATCCATTGGAGCATGATTTCTACTTGAAGAAGAGATCTTAGCTTGTTCATGTGGCTTGACATAGTGACTCTGTTAGTCATCTTGAACTTAAAATGCTGAAGCTTTAAAGAAAATTTAGCATTAACTGCATTTGCTCCAAAAAGCGTGTTAAAATTTTCCCAAATTTCTTCAGAAGGTTTTGTTAGATCCATTCGATGTAACTTTGAATCTTAAAGGGCAAGACCATTAATAGTTTTAGCTGCACCATCTCTACTCTACCATTCTAGTATTTACTAGCATTTGTAGGAAGTTTCTCATTTCCATTCACGATGTCTATTCCCCATAAGTTTTTGTGCATTAGTTAGTTGCATTTGAATTTTTACTTTCAAGTGTGAAAACTTAAGCTAGAATATTTATTTAATGGAATTTTCATTTTCAGAAAATATAGAATCCCTAAATAATGAAATTGAAAATTTTCAAACCTTAATATCTCTTTGCTGAAATTTTGACAAACTCTACGACATTGGTTTGCATAAAATCATGATAGAAAATACTTTCGTTGGGTCTAAAATTGGTGAATTACAAACC
Organism: Chamaecyparis obtusa; assembly: GCA_027943335.1. Taxonomy (NCBI): domain Eukaryota; kingdom Viridiplantae; phylum Streptophyta; class Pinopsida; order Cupressales; family Cupressaceae; genus Chamaecyparis; species Chamaecyparis obtusa. The sequence goes on along the minus strand of BSBK01005442.1, from coordinate 1,747,459 downwards.
CTAGTTGTCGTGTGTTTTAAAAACAAAATCTGGGCGCTGATTTGACAATCCGAGTTGGCACTACAGAAATAAAAAAAATTGGCCAAAACCATAGCCATCAAACTTTTTCCAGGTGTGCAAAAATTTAAAAAAAATGGTACAATTTTACTTATAAAACTGTGATGCATTTTGAAGGAAAATCAGCCATGAATTTTAACAAAAAAGATCTCAATAATTTTTTATAAACCTTCATTTGATTTGCTGACGATCCAACTTTGATTTTTTACCCAAAAAAATGCTGTGATTTGTAGAGAGAATAAATACAAACAACAGATGTGTCTTTCTAGCAGATAAAGTGGTGATTTTTTGGAAAAAATCTGCCTGTGATTTTTAGTGAAAACCTCATGTGCTTCCTCTTTAACCCTCGCGATTTTTGATTTTCAGATGGTTGCAATTTTCAGCTTGTAGACCTTTTTAGGTTGCAAGCAGAAAACAAAAATCTCCAAACAATCCTGATTATACCCAATTTTTAGCAAATCCCAGAGACGTTACCACCCCCCCACCCCCCAAACAAAAAAAATAAAATTATCTTTGCCTTCCTTGAAAACTATAAATAACTGAAAACACAATTTGAAGTATCCGGAACTTTTAATTAAAAGTTATTTAAATTAACAGACAATTCAAGGGTGAAGAGTTATGACGAAATTAAGTAGCGTTTGGATCAGGACTCCACTGCTTTGAGGGGTCGCCAAGAGAAACTATCCTGACGCTTCATTCACTACATAATCTTAGATGAATACAAATCCCGTTCAGTAGTTACGCATACCAAATTGAAAACCTTTACAATACTACTCTGCTAAGCAGAGTAGTATAAAAAAATAAAATTATCTTTTTAATTAATTGCTAACTGCAATTTTCAACATTTTTTTTCCATATGAATTTTAAATTGCATAAAAATCAAATTAAAATTGCATTTTAAATCCTAATCAATCTCCTGCCAACTTGTAAAACCCTTGAAACTTTGTGAAATGATGAAATATTTTATGAATAGCGCAGTTTTACAATATTTTAAGGGCAATTGCTGGTTCAGAGGGCTTCTATGGCCCCTACTATTTTAAGGGGGGATACATGACCAGTTAATCTATAAGCCTAAAGGGCTGCAGAACCAATTGCTGACCTAGTGACTGTAAAGGCAGTTGATCACCCAGCACATGTTGCACTTGACCCAGTCCTAGTTCTTGACCAAACAGATTCACCACTATGTCCTAGCTTTCCTTCCTCTGGTAACAAAAGGGAGATTGTCGAGACATGCATAGAAGGCACAACTATTTGAAATTTTGTAGGGAGTTGAGAAGCAGTCCATTTGAATCAAAGGTAGGCAATTTTTTACTATAAAATTGTGGCAAATACACTCTTCAAAACTTGCGCCATAAAATTAGTATTTACATAAAATTCAACCAACGCATACAAAATTACAAATAGATGACTAAGTTTTTAAAATAAATTTTCAATGTGCACATCACAAGGATCTTTCAATTTAAATAAAAAAAACAAAAAACGTAAAATCTATCTTATTTTGGCAGGGCTTACATCCAAAGAGATTATTTTAATGTTATGACAAATGAATGGTCCATATTCCGAGGTTCTATTTTGTTGTTCACATTTCATAATTTGTGTCTACTTTATCATGGTTTAATATTATTAATATTCAAATGCTAGGATTTTTGTCAGTACCATCAATAGGCTGTCACACAGTTTAATTTTTTCAATGTGCATGTCACTAGGATCTTTCAATTTAAATTAACAAGATAAAAAATGTTAAATCTATTTAGGCGAGGCTTCCATTGAAAGAGTATTTTACTATTATGAAAGGTGAATGGTTTATATTCCGAGGTTATATTTTAGATTGGTGTGTCTACTTTATCATGGTTTAATTTTGAGTCTGCTTATTTCGTTTAATAAACATTTGATTGTCTATCTTTTCCTACAGTGATAGCCTTGTAAATTAGTTATCTGGAAAGAAATCATCCATATTCTTGGCTAAATGGATTGAATTTAATACTAATTTAGGCTCTCTATCATATCATTGCTTTGCTTGATGAATATAACAATATTATAGTTACATTTTTTAACAATCTCATTACTAAAAGTGAAGAGATAATCTTATATGTAGGACACGTTTGTCTTCAAAACATTTTATCGTTTTCCCATGTTATAGTACAAAAACACTTGTCTGCATAACATCAGCCTGTGTGATGTCTCCGATTAGAAGCTGAGTCAGCTCTTCTATTTTGCCAATATTTTTAATTAAATAAATAAATTAATAATTGATGTTATGAATAAATGCAATTATTAAATAATTCTACTAAAACAACCCTAAGGCTGACTTGCATAGTGTTATTTAATTTTTTCTTTAAAACGGCTCTATAGGCCGACTTGCATGGTGTATGGTGGTTTATCTATGAGGCCGACCTAGGAATGAACAAGGATTTATAGAGGTCTATTGGTTGGATAAAGGCATCAAATTTTTTTATTTTGCAAAGCATTATATGAATGCTTCTGTTGTTGGGGTGAAAATCTCAGCAACTCTTATACGTGGGAACCTATTCACTTCCCACAACTTATTACTATTCTTTCCTTCCATTCTGCGTGTCATATCTTATAGGAGCTATAGAGATAAGGAGACCAATGCAAGGTCAATATTCACCGAGTTTCAAGCTCTATGACATCAATTAGAATTGCACATTTCTTGGAGAGCAACAGACCCGAGTTACTAGAAATTGCTGTGTATTGATGGGATGCGCTACTTCCAAGGTGCTCTATCCATGATCGGCCCTCCCCTCAGAATACAGATGTGTATAACCAATGGTTTGTAACTGAACCGTGATCCGATATAATGGTTAGAATGGAATCTTGTGTCAGTCTACAATTGAAGTGTGTTTAAGGATCTGAGAATAGTTGATGTCAATCTGCATGCTTCTTTGATTCTGTTCTTGAGGACCGTAAAATACTAAAGTTTATATTGTGATATTGGAAATACTGTTGAAGACAATTACTGTTCCATAGCTGGAACTTGAAAAGCAATCTAGAAATTTTTGTCATTTATCTAGAAATTTTGAGTGGGATATTATTACAGTCGTATTAGAGCTTTGCATCCCGCCAGCTTGTGGTTGATTCATCAATGATAAATAACAATAATGCCAGCAGTGTGAGAAGAGGAAGGAAGCTGCCATGGGGGATAGAGAAGAACAACATCCTCAATAATTCATGAAGGAGACTAAAGAAATATTAGAATAATATCTCCGAATATCTTATTTATTATTCTTTTAATGGTCAATCTTGTAAATATTAGAATGTTTCTAATATTCTTTTATTCTTTCATTATTAGAATGTTTCTAATAATGTCTTTGTAAACTATATATGAGCGTCTTGCTCATTCATTAATCTATCAACTATTTTACCAAATTAATATGGTATTAGAGTAGGATTATAATTTTTTTTGAAAAATTTATAATTTCTTTTAGATATTTTTGGTTTAAAATTTTTTCAAAATCCTTGTTCTTCTTTTGGTCTCATTTGCATCTTCATTCAAGGAATTGTGGGAGGGCTTTTTTGTTCGGCAATTTCTATCATAGGTTGCAACAAAATGAAGGTTTTCTTTGAAGATACCTGCAACCTGCGCTTGCTTTCTCTATGGTTTTTATGCACCTACATCTTCCTTTTCTAGGTCGTGTCTAGTCCTTTTATCGCCTGTATCTTAGTTTGAGAAAGGCGTCATGTGATTTCCGCTCATTTTTCTACTTGCGATTGTTCGAGCATTTTTCTTCTGCAACTTACGCGATTTGTAAATCACGTTTTTTTGCCCTTTTGGCCTGTTTTCTCCATACAATGGCGTCTTCCTCCTGTGACGGGGTTTTTTCTCTGCCCTAGCGACAAGATCTGTTTCTCTTTAGCACACAACTTGAGTTTGTCATTTTGACCTTTACTCTGGTCTTCTTTTTTTTTTTTTTTTGCAGACAAGATCTGAGACTAGCTATTGTTTTTTACGCACGTTTTTTGCATTGACGGGATTCTTTGCTATCCACGACCCATTTTCTTGCAGGCACGACCATTCTTCTGGTTGCAGGGTCTCTACAAAAGTCATTCTTACACGTCTTATACCTCCAATTGAGATTTTTTTGCAATCCTCTTCATAGCCGATTAGGGTTTTTTGAATTTTCAAAACCCTCTACTATTCTAGTTGGATTTAATTTTTACTTATAGATTCTTGGTGGGTTTTCCGAGAGGATTTTTGTGTCTTTCAAAATTTTCTGCGTCTTTTGAAAACTTTTGCATTGCCATTTGTGCCCAAAAATCTCCTATTTAGTCTCGAAATCAGTTCCTTTTTTCTGCCCCTGTCTTCAAAAAGTGATTTTCACGTGTTGAACATATTTGCCTTGATATTCGTGCCACCATTTGGTCAACCACCTTTGACATTAGTTTTTTACAATGGCATCTCTGACGAATATCCTACATGAGGGGAGCTTGAAATTCAATGACAGAAACTACAATATTTGGAAGTAGCGTATGATGATGATTTTTGAATACAAATGTCTTGACAAAATTGTTTTGGGCAAGACTTTAGTCCCGAGGAAGAAGGCAAAGAGCGGGATAAATTTGATGAGCAAAATTGAGAAGCTGTTATGCTCATCAAACTTTCGGTCACTGATGATCAGCACCCGCAAGTTCCTTCCGGTAAAACAGTTGTTGAAATTTGGATGCATCTCAAAGGCTTATGTGAAACCTTTGATAAGAGTCTTACGTTCTTCCTAAGCAACATGCTTTTCACAATCATGATGGATGACCAGGTGTCCCTGCAAGATCATCTCAATAAAATCAAGGACATTTGAGATCAATTGGAAGCCATTGGATGCAAAATTGAAGAAGACATGGTCATCACTGTGAAGAGTCTATCATCTTCCTATGAGCACTTTGAATGTTTACGCTTCGTTTTCTGATCTCTACATAATGCTTCTACAACAAGATCGGTGGAAACAACAATTCTGTAGTGGTACCAACTCATCTTCAAACACACAATCTTTCTCAGCTAAATCCACAGGCAACTATCAGCTCTCTCAGTCTTCTTAGCAGAATCCCTCTATTTAGTCTTTAGAAGGCCCGAAGAAGAAGAATATTCAATGCAACTACTGCCATAAGTTTGTTCATATTAAGTTGGAGTGTTGTAAATGCTTAGCTGCTTAAGCCAAGCAATCTGGTTCACAGCCTCAAGTGCATGTTGCAGAGCACACTGAGCAGGGTGAGTTTTCCTTTTACGTGTTCATGGCTAAAAGACCTGCAGATCATGTAAAATCCTCTGCCTGGTATATTGATTCAGGTGCCTCCCACCACTTCACTCATCGCTGGGATTGGTTCACAGATTTTTAGCCATTCTCAGATTCAGTTATTTTTGGAGGGGATAGAGAAGAACAGCACCCTCAATAATTCATGAAGGAGACTAAAGAAACAATGACCAACTTGATAGATACTATGGGGGATATGGTCCAACTATTTAGAGGATTGAACCAACAGCTGAATACTGATAGACCTATACAAAATGGAGCATAAGGGAGCAGCTTTGGTGGTGAGAAGGCCTCAACCAATGCTAAGATCGTGAGGGCCAAATTTATGGAAAAGAGATTAGTAAGTGCTGTGGAAGAACAACTTGAATTGAAGGACGAAATGACAAGATTTGACTGAAGCGCTTTAATGATGCATATTATGCATTAAGCCCTTTCATATGTAGAGATTTGACTTTCATGGACTTTTACGAGATGAAGACAACGATTAGGCAGAGGAGAAGGTATGAAGAGAGGAAGGACATTCAACATAGTTTGGGAAAGATCATCATCCCAACTGTTGATGGATCTGGTAGCTCTTTAGTAGGGGCTTGGGTGTAGAAATTAGACACATATTTCTTGTTGAATCCAATGTTTTAAGTGTTAGCTCACAAATGGTGGTACTATGGCATGATAACTCAAGGGCATGACTGAATAACCAACTTGGAAGATTTCAGCCAAATATTGATAGAAAGGTTTGATATGAGGGATCCAAAAACTCATTTTAGGGAGTCAACACGACTGAAGAGGGTAAGGTGGAAGACCATGTAGCAAAATTTTAGAGGCTTGCAATGATGATTTTTGTTGTGCTGGAGAGAAAGCTTGTAGTCTTCTTCGTGGAAGGTCTAGCCAAACCCCTTAAAGGTTTAGTAAGGCGATTTGACTCAAGCTCATAGTAAAAAGCTATCAAAAGAGCTTCAAATTTTGAATTCAGTGACCAAGGACAAATTTAAATCCAAGCCTATTTAGTCAAGGAAACCTTTTTGTAAGAGTACGCTACCTCTTAAAGAATCACCTCCTAAACCAAATCAAGTGGAGATGTCTAAGAGTGAACTGCAAAGGAAAAACCTATGCTTCACATTTAGAGAACCGTGACAACCATGATGTGGTATTGGGAAAGGGACAAATACACTATGTAGAGGTAGTGTTTGACGAGGATACAAAAAACATGGGATGGTGTGGAAGCTGAACATCCAAATCTGAAGTTGCTCGAGGACAAGCCACATTGTGGGAAGGTGTGGAAGCTGAACATTCAAATCTGAAGTTGCTTGATGACAAGCAACATCTGGGATGGGTGAATTGTGATGTCCCCGACAAGGAGCTGAGTCAGCTCTTCTATTAACCAATATTTTTAATTAAATATATAATTAGTTAAGATTATGAATAAATGCAATTATTAAATAATTTTACTAAAATGGCCCTATAGGCCAACTTGCATAGTATTAGTAAATAATTTTTCTAAAATGGCTCTATAGACTGACCTGCATGATGTATAGTGGTTTATCTTTGAGGCTGACCTGTGAATAAACAAGTATTTATTACAGGTCTATTGGTTGGAGAAGGCATCAAAGAATTTTATTTTGCAAAGCATTTTACCTAAGTTACAGGTTCAGGTTCAGGGACACAGGTTCAGGTATGCAAACCCGATACATGGGTGTGTGAAATTTATTTTTAGGGGTTTGGGTGCGTATGGGTGTGTGTGCGCATTATATATACAAAAAAATAAGAGAAATATACAGAATTGTAAAACTAAATCATTTCATAGTATGATACTTGATCATCGATCAATGCCAAATGCCAAAGATAAATATTAAATGCCAATTGATAGTTGAAAAATATTCAAATAAGCCATATCAATGATATCATATATCATATATGTTCTTGTTCACAATTCCAATGAAATTCATTACAATTACTGAATTACAGAATGTAGTTCATGAAATATGGTTCAATGTCCATCAATCATCAAAGGGATTGTCAAAAAAATCATCTATTGAATTTTCAGTGGCTGCAAGTTCAAGATCATCATTATCATTTGAACCCAAATCAAAATGAGATATAAAAATGGAATTTATGTGTGTTTGAAGACCACATATTGGGCCATTTTAGGGTTAGGACGAAAAAAGAAAAAAAATGTTTTTTAATCATGTTTGCGCCCACTTTTTTTAAGGCAGGCCCGTGGGTCCACACGGGTGCACCTGGGGTGCGCGCCCGGGTCTGTGCTAGGTGTGCACCCGTGCACACCCACAGTGCTGGGCGCGCACCCTGTGTGCACCTAGCACGTATCCACAGATGCACCTATACCATGTGCATACCCGAACCCAGATTAGGGTCCGTAGGTATGAAGTATGAACCCTGCAACTTAGCATTATACGAATGCTGTTGTTGCTGGGGTGAAAATCTTAGTAACTCTTATAGGTGGGACGACACCCCTACCTATTCACTTCCCATAGTTTGTTACTATTCTTTCCTCCCATTCTAGGTGCCATACTTTATAGGAGCTCAAGTGATAAGTATTAGAATGTTTCTAATATCTGTTAATGCTCTATTGTATTTTAGACAGTTTCTATTTTCGTTATATTTGTTGTGTATATATGAGCTTGTAAGCTCTTTGTAAAATTCATTCATATACATAAAACAATCTATTCGATTATTTTATGGTATTAGAGCAAGGAATCAAACTCTTTTCAAAATTTCTGCAACTCGTAATAAGAGTTGCCTGTCTGGTAAAATCGCACCTCTGGAATCCACCTCTGGGATTGTGGATTGGCGTCTGGTAGTCTGGTGTTTATGTAAAACAAAATCACGCCCCGTTTTTTCTGTTCGCGTCTGAGATTCTGAGATTCACGGGCTATCGTGTCTGAGATTCACGGGCCTGTATTCAAGGGCTGACGTCTGAATATTCACGGGATTGGTGTTTGAATATTCATGGGTTTGTGCTCACGGGTTGGCATTTGGTATTCACGGGCGTCTGATATTCACAGGCTGGAAATCGCGTCTTCCTCTAGAAATTGCGCCTCTTCTGTTTTTTTCTTTGTGTGATTGGTTTTGACTGGTCTTTACCGTCATTTTTTACTGCATCCAATCTCCAACTGCGATCGAACTCAATTGCAACAAAATCGTGTTATTTCATAGTCGCCAATTAGGGTTTTCTTCAAAAACCCTAATTTTTGAACTCAAAATTTGTTTTGGATTTCATATTTGTGGTGGGTTTTTCGAGACCTTATTTGGGTCTTCATCAGAATTTTTTGGGTACCTCGTTTTCTGTGCCTCGATTTTTGGGCCAGCGGATTTGCATTCTGATTGCAGATTCTTTTTGGGTTTTTTGTCTACTCTTCTGGGTACTTGTCATTTTTTTCTGGGTCAGCTAGAAATTTGCCTTGGAATTCGTGCCTACTTGAAGTCGCATCTGATGGCATCTTTGACCAACCTGATGCTAGAAAACAGTCAACGGTTCAATGGCAGCAGTTACAACACCTGGAAGCAGCGAATGTTGACCATCTTCGAGAACCGTTTTTTGGATGAGCTGGTTCTAGGAACAGAGACTCGTTCGACCTCCGTTCAAGCAAATCAGGATAAATTCGATGATCGAAATCGAGAAGCTATTATGCTTCTCAAGCTCTCTGTCATAGATGATCAGTTGCCTCAGATTCCCTCTGGCAAGTCTGCTGCAGACATCTGGAAATATTTGAAGGAGCTGCATGAGACATCCGACAAGAGTCACGCGTTCTTTTTGAAGAATCAGTTGTTTTCCCTTATGATGGATGAACGAATGTCCCTACAGGAACATCTTACGAAGATTAAGGACATTCGTGATTAGCTTGAAGCCATCAGTCAGAAGATGGAGGAAGAAGATATGGTAGTTATTACACTGAAAAGTCTACCTACATCTTATGAGCATTTCATAGAGACTCAACATTACCTTAACTAATGTTGATCTGAAATTTCCAGAGCTGTGCACCAAACTCCTACAACAGGATCGCTGGAAGCAGCAATTTGGTAACTGTACTTCCTCAATCTCGTCAGAACAAGCCTTTGCTGCAAAGTTTCAGTCTTCCTAGTCATCACAACAGGGCAGATCGCATCAATTCTCAGGCAGTTATCAGCAGAAGAGTGTTCAGTGTCATTACTGTCACAAGTATGGTCACATGAAGAAAGACTGCCGTCAGCGACTCGCTTCTGAACAAAAGAAGTTGGGAAGGTCAAATCCACAAGCAAATGTTGCTGAACATTCTGAACATTTTGAGCAAAAGGAATCTGCCTTCTATGCGTTTATGGCTAAAAGCCCTTTTGATTTAGCTCGGTTGTCTGCTTGGTATATCGACTCTAGTGCATCACGTCATTTTTCTCATCAGCGTGACTGGTTTACAGATTTCTATCCCTACAGTGATTCAGTTGTGTTTGGTGGAGGAGAGGAGTTCAAAATTATTGGCAGAGGCAATGTCCAAATACAGTCTGGTGGGTGTTAGCTCATATTTCTCAATGTATGCTATGTCCCTGGCATGGCACTCAATCTGCTCTCTGTAAGTCAGATCATGAGCAATTCCCCTCAGTTGGATGTGGTGTTCAGTGCCCACAAATGTTCCATTATTGATCGCACGACTCGTCTTACTGTTGCTTCTGGACTAGAGGATCATGGCCTGTATCGGCTTACTGATATTAGTGATTCTCCTGAAGTTGCTATGGCAGCACGTGATTTATCTCTCAGTACTCTGTGGCATAAGCGATATGGACATCTCAACATTCAGTATCTATCTCAGTTGTCTCGGGAGGAACTTGTCTCTGGTCTACCTCCGATTCAGACACAACATCTTGGAGTATGTGACGCTTGTCAAGCTGGCAAACAACACCGGACTCCCTTCAAAGATGGCGATTCTTGGCGTGCATCTCAGGTACTTCAATTACTTCATGCTGATATTTGTGATCCTACACTATGCGGCTACATAGATTTAGATTGGGCCAGTTTTGTTGATGATTGTAAGTCTACCGCTGGATATGTGTTCAATTTGGGGTCCGGTGCTGTCACATGGACAAGTAAGAAACAACAAGCAGTGGCTCTGTCATCCACCAAAGTAGAATATCGCGGAGCAGTCAAAGCAGCTTGTGAGGCCATTTGGCTTTGACGGATGCTTGCAGATATGCATGTTCCTCAGTCAGGACCGACTCCTCTATTCTGTGATAATCAGGGAGTGCTCAAACTGGCAAAGAATCCGGTCTTTCATGAACGAACCAAACATGTCGAAACACATTGTCATTACATTCGTCAGCTGGTTGAAGATAAGTCCATTCAGTTGCTGTATGTCCCTACCTTAGAGCAGCCCGCTGATATCTTCACCAAATCTCTCAGTTCTGACAAATATGTAAAATTCAGGGAGGCTATTGGTGTTATTGATAGATTGAGCATTATGGGAGGGTATTAGAATGTTTCTAATATCTGTTAATGCTCTATTGTATTTTAGACAGTTTCTATTTTCGTTATATTCATTGTGTATATATGAGCTTGTAAGCTCTTTATAAAATTCATTCATATACATAAAACAATCTATTCGATTATTTTAATAAGGAGACCAACACAAGGTTAATATTCATAGAGTTTCAAGCTCTGTGACATCAGTTAGAATCAGGTATTTCCTGGAGAGCAACAGACCTGAGTTGCATAGAGGAATCACTATATGTTGATGGGATGCGCCACTTCCAAGGCACTCTATCCATAATCAGCCCTCCCCTCAGAATTCAAATGTATATTAAATGACTTGTAAGTGAACTGTGATCTGATAAAATGTTTAGAATTGAATTTGTGTCAGTCTTTGAATGAAGTGTGTCTAAGGATCTGAGAATAGTTAATGTCCATCTGCACCCTTATTCGATTCTGTTTCTGAGTACTGTAAAGAAATAAGGCTTATATTGTGATATTGGAAATACTGTTGAAGACAATTACTGTTCGATATCTGTAACTTTGAAAAGAAATCTCTGTTATTTATCTGTGCATATAAATGTGTAAATTTTAAGTGGATATTACAGCCTGATGTTTATATGTAACCTAGTATTTCACCAAGATGTCCAATTATGTGATTTTAAAATCTTGGTCATTGTGACTTTGTATGCATATTCTGATATTATGCATATTTGTCCTACATGTATTTTGTGTCTATCGTCTACTTGTACTTTGAATAAATTTGAAGATCTGGTTTTATAGAAAATCTTTTGAGTTTGACTTGGTTTTGTACCTACAATCTTTGAAAGTGCATAATTCATGCCCATTCGACTCTACTTGTTATGAGAAGGGGTTTCTCTGTTATCGATTGATTACATATTTATTTGGATGATATATTCTTTGAATTTCTCTTCTTGAATACTTTGCAGTGATAAAATGTTTTTTTCTTTTATCCTACTGGGTTGCAAACATGTTTATTGTAGTTGTTTTGAGGTCTTACTAAGTTTTCAAAGTTTTCAGAGTTTGTTATGATAGTGCAGTCTCTATGATTAAACATTCTTTTGATATTAATAATAATTTAGAATGCAGTGTTTGTAACATTCTACCATCCACTCACATCATACAAGACTTGAGCTTTACTCCCATATCATTCAACGAACTATTGTATAGTTAACTCAGCAATAACTTTATCAACTTCATACATCACTTACTAAGAGTTATCTAGTAGCAAAGCATATGTGCTACACTTCATTCTACTATTTCAGATTTTTTTTTATTTGGACAATTCATGGGCTAAAATCTCTTTGTTAGAGAATTCATGGGCTACACCCTCTATTTTATTTGCTCGCTATATCTATATGCTATGAAATTGCCTTGAAATTTAAAAAACAAGTAGTTTTTGTCTCTTTTCAACATTTTTTAATGTTTTTTCTTTTTCCCCATTTTTTCCCATTCAAATCCAGATATTTTCACCAAAAGATTTTTGTTTCTATGATTCCAAGTATATGCACTATTTGTGGGTTCCAAATCAAATAAGTTACAATCTTGAATCAAATCATTAAAATCTAGAGGATTTTGTCTTATGGCATGCCCCATGTTTATTCCTCTGAATCTAGAATAGTATTATTCCTCCGAATCTAGAATAGTATTAAGTCCCCTCCTAGAAAAAAAACATGCTCTTTAATTACATGAATTTGACTTTTTAATCTCATGCCATACTCTGAATTTTCTAATAAGTGAGTTCTGGCCTTAAACATTGAAAAAGAAGTAGATAATAATTTTGCTTAAGGAATGGTATGATAAATAATCCATTTCATTATTAGCTGAACATTTTTGTTATATATTTTTATATGGCAAAGTGCTTATTATTGTGTAATCTATCTTTCTTAACTAGCAAAGTGATAATAGACATTGCTGATTATCTTACTTCTAAGAATGTGTTCTAAAGGGTACAAATATGTTCTAAAGGGTACAAGTGGAATTAAGGCAGAAAGGCTAAGATTGTATTGAATTTTATGAACAGCAGTTTATAGTGACCTTGTTGCATTTGAGGTCACTTTCACTTCCACTCACCTTGTTTTGTTGCAAGTGTGGTATTAACAATTAACCTTTTATTTTCTTCTAGAACCTATTTGATCTCAAATGTTGCTTAAAAATAAGATTTTGTGTGCTGCAAACAAAGGTCCCTTAAATTACTGTTTTTTGGTCTCAACATTTGCTTAGGCATGTTTTAAGGTGAATACATTTTGCATCACTTATTTTTTTTTCTATATGGTCCCACTAGCTGGTGACACATATTTTAAGGTAACTGTGTTTTGTGTTGCCTGGTATGGGATTTTTGTATATGCCCAATTTTGTATAAATAGCTTTTTCTGATAGAGCCATTGAGCTACATAATGAGTTTCTTGCTTCATAAGGCAAATTGGATGAGCAATGCTTCCTTGTAGAAAACTAATTTAAGCATTTGATTTGTGCAGTGGTAAAACAGCCATGGCCGCGACTGTTGGCATTGACAGTGACTTTCCTTTTGTGAAAGTAGTAAGTGCCTTGCAGTTCAATTGTTTCAAGGATTTTGTTCATCCATACGTTCGTAGAACTAGACAGTTATGGATTTTGACTGTTTTTCTGCATGGACAGGTATCAGCAGAAACAATGATTGGACTCAGCGAGAGCAGTAAATGTGCAGTTATAGTAAAGGTTAGAATAATTTGAAAATAAGTTATAACTGTGTTAGTTATGAAGAAACTCTTTAAACAGTTTGTTTGATTCATCTGAAGCTGCAACAGCTCACATTTGAGTGTTTTTTGTGAAACATGATAGGTTTTCGAGGATGCTTACAAGTCTCCATTAAGTATTGTTATTCTTGATGACATTGAACGGTATGCTTTGTTTTTCTTTCTGGAGTCAAATTTCTATTTAAGAATTTGTTGGAATTTTCAAAATCATTTTCATTTTAGTCAATTTTCCAAACTTCATTGTATGCTTCTCGTTTTTCATTCAGAAATTGATACTTGCTAGACAGTTTACTTACCGATACAATTTTTCTTCTTATAAGTGCTCTACATTTATTCTCTCATTTCCAGATTACTGGAGTTTGTTGTAATTGGACCTCGATTTTCAAATTTGATCTCCCAGACATTGTTGGTGCTTCTGAAAAAAATACCTCCTAAGGTACTCTATTCCAAACCTCTTAATATGTTTTTATTTGACTCCAACTCCAATAGTAAGCAGTTGTTTAAAATGCACTTGGGTTCTTTGGAATAGTTATAGCCATAGGTGACTTATTTTTTCTTCTGTTTTTATTTTAAATTTTACAGGGAAGGAATCTCTTGGTTATAGGGACAACAAGTGAAGTACACGTCCTTGAGTCTCTAGGGCTTCGCAAGGCTTTTGGTGTCACTTTTCATGTGCCAACATTAAGGCGTGAAGATACACGGAAGGTAATTATTGTATACTAAGGATGAAGTTTTAGTCAGATTTGTCTGTGATGAATATAAATTCCATGGGAGCTATTGGGGAGCTGCAACTTCTTATCAACTAAGATCATGTTATGCTAGGATTAAGCTGTGTCAAAAACAATTTTGGCTTAGTTGTTGGGACTTGGGTCAAAATTTGAGGTAAACACAGTTACAGCACTTGTTAATTTCATGTATCATTTGACTATATTTTCTGGCATCCTCCTCTACAGGTGCTACAAAAGTTATCCATGTTTTCCGAAGATGATCTCAGTGGAGCAGTTGATGCTATTGATGAGGTATGTTCATAACAGGAAGGATTTCTTATGCCGAGGAGCACTATAAGCCATCACTATCAGATTCATTCACCAATTTCTTGTTTAAACTAATCAACTAATCATGGTGTTGTGTTATTTGAATCAACTGTGTACATCTGAAACTCTTTTCTGGCTTGAATACCTGACCGAAAGCAATTTCTTTTGCAGATACCAATCAAGAAACTGTTTATGTTAATAGAGATGGCTGCACAAGGTAAAGCGGGAAACAGTGCTGAAGCTATCTACTCTGGAAAGGAAAAAATAGACATTTATCATTTCTTTGACTGCCTTGGTTATCTCACTGGGAGCGACGATTTAGATTAGTTCAGAACGCACCCAAATTTGTTATTGTTTTACCTCCCCAGATATGTTTCAGAAGATTTTGAAAGATGCTTGGTTTCCATATTTGATGTTGCACAGAATCCCACTTAACAATTCAAGGGAACTTTCGTTACCTGTACTCGATCTGCGGAAGCTCTTTGTTCACTGCTATCAATCAATTTCCTACGATGCCAGTTCTCTTATATCTTGTTCAATGAGATTTTCATCAATCATTTTGGTGCTGCAGTTTGTGGGCCTTTTTCATCATTGGTTATTTTATATATTGCTTTTCAGTAACAAATTTATGAATTGATTGAGTCGTTTTGTTGATAAGAGTACAAGTGATATGATATGTAATACATTTGACAAATCATTTAAGAATTATGAATTATCTCAAGTCGACATTTTTCTCAAGAAAGAAATGTAAATACCTAGTATTTTTGATGAAGATAAAGTGCAACGTATATTGTTCAATATACATTCTACACATTCTACTGGATCGTTGAGAGTCAAATTAAATATAAAGTTGATTTATGTTATTGTATTGCATATCTTTTCACCTATGGGTTATATGAGCAAATTGAGTGGCAATCAGAAGAAAGTTGCATGAAATGGAGAAATGGATATTGTTTGGAAACAGGAGCAATTAATTGAGTTAGGCTGCCAATGTATATACCTATTGTAGGTTTCAGGGCGTTTACACCAAACGAAATGAAAATGTTGATGGATATCATTACATCTTTCATATGAAAGATTTGAACGCATATCCAACATCAAATTGGAAAATAAAGTCATTGTTCTTAATGGTTCAAAGGGTAATGAAACATATTAGGTGCAGGTATTGTTAATGAGAAATATCAGGTGCAGATCTAATGAATATAACACAGGCACAAGGATTATGCATGCCTGCAAACATTCTATCCCGATCATGTTTTTCTTAGCAACTAATATCATAAGGACCTATATAATTTTTTGAATGACTTCAAAATACTTTCATTAATTCCTATTAGCAATTTCCTTAAACCATTAAACATTAATATTTAAGTTTTTAACATTGATACCGTTGCTGAGGAAATCACCTTGATGTTTTTTGAAAAGGAAGTTGATGAGGCCCTAGAAGGAATGATTTGTGGAACAGTTAGGTCACTGAATGAAGACTATTTCAGTGATATTGCTAGTTGGCGAACTAGTGTGAATGTCAATAAAAGATTGTGGAAGCTCAATCTGTTCCAAAATAATCTGGAAGAAGCATTATATAGTTTCTGAAAATTTTAATCTATCAAAAAAGAACGTGAAAGGCAAGGCTTGGATTACAAATGCCTTTGCAAGACGATGGCTGTTGGGATATGAAGCCCAACGGTCACATGACCTTTCCCATTCTTGACCCTTCATTGATAGTTGTATATGTGTGTGTATAAGTAGATGTGTGCAGACCATGAATGTATTGAATTGGTTAAACATCAATAAGAGATTTCCTTGCTTTGAGAGTGGACATAGGCAAATTTGCTGAACCACTATAATTTTCTGTGTTATGTGTTTTGTTCTATTTTTCTATCGCTGTCTTAGATATGTTTATTGGTTATATCTGCTTGATTAAAACTTACAATTGGTATCAGAGCTTGGATGAAATCAAGTAGCAGATATGGAATACAGTGATGCTCTTATTTTGACTATAACAGAAGTTGCAACAAATGGTTGGGTGCTCGATGTGGGAGCATCATTCCATACTACCCCGTACAAGGAGTTTTTCAAAACCTTTCAAAGCGGCAATTTTGGTAAGATATTTCTTGCACATGTTATATTTTTTAATATTGTTGGTAAAGGAGATGTTTTGTTAAAATTAGCCAATGGAAATAATTGGCTGCTACGGGATGTTAAGTATGTCCCTCAATTAAAAAAATAATTCAATTTCAGTTGGGCAATTGTTCTCTCAAGGTTGTAATGTCAGGTTGGAATCCATAAAATGGAAGGTGACAAAAGGGTCTCTAGTAATTGCAAAAGGAAGCAGATTGGATACATTATATCTGGTAGAGACTCTCAATGAAGTAAGAGATGTTCATAGCAATAGTGCAAAGCATTCACACAAATTTCTTAGGCATCCACATCAACAAAATATTAAGGAGCAACTACAACAAAAGGCAAGAAATTGGGAAATAGACAATAATTTCAATTCTACATATAAGAAACTCAAAGAAATAGTGTCTCATGAGTAAAGAGTTTTTGCTGCTGTTGAATCTGAAATTATACCCATGGAAATAGACAAAATTCTTGATAATTACTTGGCCACTGGAATAGATAACATGGAAGTAGATGCAGTAGATGATTTAAGCCAAATAAAATCTAGAGCAATTTCCATCGAAGAATCTCTGGAAATGAAGAGTCAAAATCGGTTGTGAAGGAGGAGCATAGTGGCGTCAAGACTAATAGCAACAAAGGCAAAGCAGGATGTAATATTCCATAAGGTTCGTCCATAGCTTCCCAACCACATCAGCTAACTTCTTAATTCTTCTTTCTTGGATCTGGTTGCCTAAGAACAACATTTTGGTCTTGGGAAACTTGTACCGTAAGAGCCACATATTCAATGCCAGCGAGTTCAAATAACAAAAATCTTCAGACGCCCATTTTGTTAGCTTGACTAATGTTCTCCGGATGACTTCCAAACATCTGTCTCCGTCACCATCTTCTCTGTCAAGCTCTTTTTCTCCGTTACCATCGCTGACGCTCTTCTCAGTGCAAAGTTTTGCAGCATCATCAACAGATTTATAGTCCTCACACGGGTGTCTGTTCATCTGCCCATGTGTATTCGTTTGGTTGTCCAGTCCGTTAGCATGATTACGACTAATTTCCAAGGCAAACATAAGATCAAAGAGGTAGGAAATCACATGAAATGATTGCACACTAGGAAGAACTTAAGTCTTGATTTGCCCCCTGATAATTCTGTCCACTTCCATAAATCTTCCCTCCCGATCTTCCCAATTACACACACACTGTGACGATTGTAAAGGATTGCAAGTTGCTTCTAAGTATTCCAAAACACCAACATCACCTTCTAATTGAACTGGGGTGAAATTGGACAACGTCTCTTTCTCATTTGACTTATCTTTGCCCTTGGATGACATGGACCCCATATTTGATGACTAGTCCCATCCACGACTGGGAATAATCAGTCCTTTGTGCAAAACATTTGATTTCTTTGCAATTTGTGTCGTCGGTTCCATCTCACGATCCCGTAGTTCTGGGGCCTTTTCAAAATCTTCGCCTCGAAGAACTCCATTCTTTTCTTTTTTGATTTGCGTAAGGTCTTTTCAAGTTCTATTGTGTGATGTCCCCAATTTAGTAGGTTTCATGAGTATGGATAAGTTAGATCATCATTGTGACCCTCGTGAGCTAACATCTGGTTTTGAGGGTCTCTGGTATTCAACTTGCTATTTATAGTAAGTCAGGAGAGTGGGTTTTTATTTTTGGCAGTGCTCAGTGGTGACGCCTTGGGTCTAGACTATGTCAGGTTCATTGAGCTTTAATGACATATTGCATATTAGAGGTTATTAATTAAGTTTAGCTTAATTAATAACTTTACGAGTTTATTGTTTTAATTGAATGGTGTGTTGAAGAAGGCTCTTTAGAGAAATGAGTGTTCATGAAGATACTTGGCGTAGAGTGTGTTGAAGAAGCTTTTCTTTTAATTGTTATTAAAGCAATGCCTCGAGTATTTTCGAAATATCCTTAATGCATCTTGTTTTGTGAAAATCGAAAATGGTGAAGAACTTCAAGGGTTTCAAAATATCCATCTCCAGGCTGGGAGGTTTTCTCCCATGTTGGTGACTCGCACTTTGAACCATATTGCAATGGTGAATTGTGCATTTATTATGCTGCAATAAAAAAATCAGAGCTGGATGACATTGTTAAGGAAGCAACAATCTCTCTAGAAGCTGCGGTTACATATTATGGTATGTGGATTGTGTTTGGAAGAGCCACGTTTTCCCTATGCAGCGCGACAATAGCCTTTGGTGGTGGAGATAACTATTATAGGGGCTCCGTCAACAATTAGGGAGGCTGCATCAACTTTGAAGTTGTGTCAACTCCCAAGAAGCCACGTTTCCCTTCAAGAAGGCTGCGTTAGCAATTCATGGTGGCAGCCAATAACATATTATTAAGGTGCATAATTACTATGGCCATTCTACAATTATTCTACGTATCATTGTAAATATCTTGCATATGAAGCATTATGGAAAAATAAATAATTTGGAATCGCATCTACTTTGTGCATTGTAATTGTTGTTTATATTATGGAAAAAGCAAATAAAAATCATAAACTTTTCAAAACACCAAAAAAATATAAATTCTTCAGCATAGAGCCAACAAGGCTCTTTACATTTTGCTTCTTCAAGAAGTTGTGAAAGACAAAGGTACAAACAAGAGCTACTCATGGGTTTTTGAGACACCCCATTTGCATCAGCACCACTGGTACTTCCCCCACCATTGGCAACCACAAACTGATTCCCAACCTTATCGCTGTTGGTGGGCCCCTAGCCAATGGCCGCGCTCTCTTTGGGCAAGCCTCCACGGCCAAGGACAACAACTTCAGTCAAGTTGAGTGTTGGTATGACTGTCGCCATCATCATCTGATTTTGATGACGATGATGATGGGTATTACTATCCCCATTCCATCTTTTAGCCCGAAGATGCAGCTCCTATTGAGCAACGATTTCCTGCTGATTTTGGGGCGGTTTCTGTAGCTCTTCCATCTCGTGTGCAAAATTATAGTTGTTGAGATATGGGCAAGTGCCAACCCTAAACTTACAACACATGGACGAACCTTACGGAATATTACATTCCGCTTGGCCTTTGCAAGAAGGCAAGGAATAACTATGAGGGTAAGAAAGGGCGATGGGTATTAAACAATAAGTCCAATTTCAGAGAAGTAAAAGAGTTAATTGTTGACTGCTATTCCTATGAGTATGCATGGTTTGAATTATGTTAGTCTCCAAATTCATATTACACGGTGGAATTTGTTGATCAAAGTAGAATACAATCTCATCAGTCACCATTTGAATTTTCTCTTCAAACAATCAAAGGGAATTTGATACAATCAGCTCTATCTTTGTACGACCTAGAGACAATGGGTGAAAGTCATGGAACTGCTATTTTGGCCTCCATGGTTAGGAATATGCCTATGGCTGATGCTTTTATGAAAATAGGCAAAATTATAAATGTGGATAGAGTGTATTTTGAACCCACACATAGTAGAGATTTTGATCATGGAATTATGGGCAAGTTTTTGCCTTAAGGAAAGATGTCAAATTGTTAGATTGCTTTCAATCTGACAAAATTTGGAGAAGATTAACTCGCGTTGTCTGTGAGCAGAGTCTAGCGAAGTTAAAGTCTTCTCATGGCCTAGTTACAATGTAATATTAAAGGCAGAAAGGCAGGGATGTTACTGCTCATGGCTGTACCGGTTGGACTTCAAGTGGGAGATTGTTGGGATATGAAGCCCAATAGTTACATGACCTTTCCCATTCTTGACTCTTCATTGATAGCTGTATATGTGTGTATAAGTAGATGTGTGCAGACCATGAATGTATTGAATTGGTTAAACATCAATAAGAGATTTTTGTGCTTTGAGAGTGGACATAGGCAAATTTGCCGAACCACTATAATCTTCTGTGTTCTGTATTCTGTTCTATTTTTCTATCGCTGTCTTAGATATGTTTATTGGTTATATCTACTCGATTAAAACTTACAATGGCGACCAAAATTCATAGTGCTGAACAAGGTTAAATGTTTCTTGGGAAGGCATTTCAGTTTGGGGAGCAATTGAAATAAAATAGTGTTCAACTTCTCCAACTGCAATATAAATTGGCGACTCAATACTCTTTGGGGTAGAGTTAAGGGAGGATGTCATCGTCCAGAAGCAGGAAATGTCCTTTCATCGATTTTGTGGAGGTGCAATTTGACTATTGTTGGGAGATGCATTGCGGGCCTAAGTAATTTATAACAAATCAAGAAGAGGATCTTGGTAGTTTTTGAAACAAAATAGAGGGAAATGACTTGAGAGAAAATAGCAAGAATTAGAAACAAAACGTGAGGGTGAAGGCTACCAAATAATTGGCAGAGATTAAAGGGATGAGCTTTTTGGTTGTGGGGGGCAGGGGCGGGGGACTCCCTACTGCAGATTCAGAGATGAATTCACAAAATATGAATTGCAAATCCTTACCAATTCTCAACTCAAACACAATGTATGGAAGACAATTCAACTCATTGTTTAATAAGAACTAAATGTTTTGCAATAAAATATTATTTATATTCATATTTCTGGCCTCTCAATTCTATAGAAAACTCCCCTTTCCTCACACACTCTCACAGTAACATTCCTTCACAAGCCCCTCTCTTGGGCTGGACTTTTCAATCTCTTTGGGAGAAATCTGCATCTCATCTATAGCAACATTTTCTTTTTTTATTTGTTACTCCAATCTGCTGCTTTTGGCGTTTCCAATTGCCACATATTCCTGCAAAATTTCAAACCTCTAAAGAGGCATTTTGCATTCCCCCTAATGCACTTCCAACTAGCAGCATTATATATTTTAATTCGTAGATTTTATGCTTTACATGAGGCGTTGCATAATCTTCTGTGAGGTGGTGCTAGAAAATATGGCTTTTTTATATTAATTTTGGGCCCATATACTTTGAAGTTCCTAGATTCTTTATGCATGAAAATTTTAATAAAAGAAGAATGAAATCAGCAATGTAATGCCTTGACACATAATACTTTGTGAGATTCAAGTTTGGTGACTTTTGATTGTGCAAAAGAGGTGTCAAAAGACTATGAGAAACTGATTTTTTTTCAATCTTTTAACTGGATGAGAAGTTTTGCATGAAAACTGGCTAGAATGTGGGTAATTACCTTATGAAGTTTCCTCCAAAGGATTTTTCCCTAGCTTTCATAAAACTCAAGAAATTAAAAGAGTTGGTAATTTATCAAATATATTATTTTCTTCCAAACCATGACAGGTATGACTATATTTCTTTTCACGCTTGGCAAAATACCTTCAACATTGCCCCTGCAAAAGAATTTGAGCCCAACTTTCGCCAATTTAAAATAATGATTTTTCTTGTAAAATTTTCCCTAAGAGTTAAAACTACTCAAGTGCAGAAACTTCAATTTACAAATTAGATGAGCTCCAAGGATTCCTGCTAACGAGAGATGCCAAGAATACACAAATAAACTAAAATTGAGATAAAACAAACCGACAATCTTTTGGTTGATGCCGGAACAGGATCACTCGTGGACTTGAATGATTGTGCATCATTTTCCTCCCAAAGTGCTTTTCCCCATGTATATCGATGTTATGGTATAATGTCTTTATGTTTTATGTTGTGTATCTTCTCACCATAATTGTTAAAATATCAAAACTTTGCACTATCCCCTCTCCTTAGATTGATGTAGAAAGTGTTTTTGCATACCTTGCCTCCTTTCATTGATAGTACCCCCTAGTCACAAATGTATCAAATATTGTTGAAGTGAGGTTGATTGGTGGGGTTGAAGCATGTAAGTTGTAGAAGGTGCAAAACATAATTGATGTTGAAGAGTATACATCTAGGGATATTAGAGCGAGTTTGCACATTGAAATGCGTTGAACTTGAGATTGTGTGACATTTGTTTGCTTGAAGAAGAGTTAATATTGAGAGAAAGGGTTCATTGAAGAAGGAAAGGAAAAAGATGCTATAGAAAGAAGAAAAAATAGGAAAAGCAAAAGCTAACTAGAATATAAGATAAGATAGATAAGATAAAATTTTAACGTCCACGAGGCTAAAAATAGCATATGGGACAACAAGGCAACTTAAGCTGGGTTCAGTAACTCGGTGCGTTTCTTGTGCAAGTTGATGATGAGTCCACCTAACTTCTCAATGTACTCCTCACTGAATAGGTTATGCCAAGAACTATCAGATATAGTATCCGCAAATTTATCCTTGCTGTCCTTGTAGGCCTCACACTCTAAAATAAAGTGATGTTTGGTTTCCACTTTCCCAGAGTTACAAAACATGCAAATTCTCTCTTTCCAAGCCTCCTTTGGCCTCTTCCAATGCCCGGTCTCACATCGAAGTTGATGAGAGTTGGTTCTTTACTGAGCAATAAGAATTTTAGCTCTCCAAGAAATGATTGGCTCCTATGTATGCTTTTTGGAGTTGATCATAGGCGAGGTTGAACTCATTGATATAATATATTTTCTTCTTACTGATCCTATTTCCCCAATTTCTTTTGTAAAATTTCTCCATAACGAAGACCTTTATTTCTGTTATTTGTGGGGCACATATTGAATTGGATATTCCATTTACTCATCCACTTGATTTTTTGTTGCATCCACGACCTTTTTCATTTACACAATGTATTATTAAAGACAACTTTAGGCCATCTATCTCCTTCTATTTTTTCAATTCTTTTTAGATAGCTTATGAGGCGAACCATAGCAAGTGCCTCGATAGGGGTAGCCACCATTTCACTTAGCATGATATCACATGGGACAATGCTTTTGATTTTAAATTTATTTGTGATCAAACAATTTTGGATTCCCTCGATTTGCTTCCATTGTGTTATTGAAGTGTTGCTAGCCCATAACTCACACCCATAAAGAACAACCGACATCACAAGAAGACCAAACCAGGCTTGAATAATTTTCCAATCCCAAAGCTCTGCTCCACGAAACTTGTTTTGAAGAGCATAAAATGCCTTCCATCCACCTAATGTCCTTTTATTTCTGTAGCTAGTCCAGCTTAGATTTTTGTTGAAATCAATGCCGAGGTATTTATACTCCATAACTAGTTCAAGATTGCTTCCACCAAAGTAAAACTCATGTTGATGCTATTTTTTATTATTAGAGAAAACCATAACTTTATTTTTGCTGATATTGACCTGCATCCCCATCGTTCTGCAAAAGCACTCAAGAGAAGATAAATGTTGTTGCAAACCACATACATATTTGGCAATCAAAATGAGATCGTCCGCATAGATGAGAAATTTTATTACAAATTCACCTAACTGAATACCCTCACCATTTTGCATGTTTAACCACTCTTCAAGTTTATTGATATATAAACCAAACAATGTAGGAGATAAATGAAAACCTTGTTTGACCCCGATATTGCTCCTAAAACATTATGAAATGCTAGTTGAGGTTCTAATTTTGACTTTCACCTCTTCATACATCCTATGAACAACAACTCTGAGATGCATAGGAATCCCCAATTCTTCCATCCTGAGCCAAATCTTGTCTCTAGGGATAGTGTCAAAAGCCTTTTTAAAGTCAACAAAGCAACAAAAAACCTCCTTTTTCTCCCACCCTTTTACAATAATGTGTCTCAGAGTGACACAATGATCAACCGTTGAGTGTTTTGGCCTAAAACCAGCTTTCCCTTTTGCACGTTTATGATTTTATTCCACCCATTTGCTGATCCTAGTTTCTATCATGCTGCCAAAAAGTTTTGCAAAGAGAGGATTGATCATTATAGTCCTATAGTTGGAGGGATTGTTGACATCACCACTCTTAAAAAGTGGTAATGCAAGGCTGATTGTCCAATCTTTAGGAAACCCCTCTTGGATGATATTGTTGAAGATGTCTGTAATGTGTGGTGCAAGGGTTTTCATACCCCACTTGAGATATTTTTCTTGAAGCTTGACTAGGTCTTTTGCTTTACCCACACATAACCTCTTAATACCCATTTCTATCTCCTGCATGGTGAAAAGATTTGCAATATTGTTGACCAAGGGTGGCTGGTCCACTCCACCTTCTTGTTCATAAAGTTTCCTAGCATAGTCAAACCATTGGGTGGATGTAATATTATTTTCAGTTCGCTTCTTCCTAGGCTGGAGTTCTTTCCAAAAAAGTTTGGGGTTATTTCTACCCAAGGAAATTAGCTCCTCTCTCCTTGTGAACATTAAATCAATTTTTTTCTTCTTTCGGATATGTTTATAAGCCTTAATGTCAAGGTTTGTTTTATTTGACTCCCTTAGGTTTCTCCTAGCCCTCTTGCATTCCTTATCAAACCATGCATTGGCTAGAAAACAATTAGTTTCATATTTTCTATTTTTTGCTCTCTTGCATTTTGAGAGAGCCTCATGGATCGGACTTGATAATGCATGGCTATTAACAACATGCCTATGCATATGACGCCGACTACAAAGTCTCTCAAGAGTAGCTCTAAAGATGTTACTGTTTTATGAAGTCAACATAATTCTGCCCTGAGAAGGAGGTTGTTGAGGGCATTGGTTTTTTGCCCCAAGTTGCCTATCCTTTGCCCAACACAAATTTACGTACAATGGTCTATGATCTGATTTGAGATCCCATATGTGTTCCCCAATTTCAACTTCTTCAATTCTCTCATACAAATTCTACGAACAAATTGCATAATCCACCACGCTTGCCCTGTTGTATGTGTTGCAAGTGAAATTGCCCGACTTAGACCATCTAGCCAAACCATTGCAAATTATTACATCAGAAGTGCCACATAGAGTGATCAATACTTCTCCAAAATGATTGCAACCTTTAGCATCTTTAGATATTATTTCCTACTGATGTTTTCTATTTTCTATGAGCCAAATAGGGTTATCATATTTTTGGAGCTGAAAAGACTGGCTTGCCAATTTGCTATTCTAGCATTGAAATCTCTGACAACAAGAACATCCCCACACTACAAAAAAATAACATCTTTCTTTAAGGAAGCATAGGGATCATTGTGATCTAAGCCACACTTTTTATAAGCTTTAGATACTTGTGGAGCAAAGTAACAAGCTATGATCCTGAGAAGACTGTTGTTTTCCATAATTTTGAGCCATATAAATTATTTATTAGAATCTGCCTTTTCCAATTGAATGACATGTCCTTCCCTTTCTTTTACTAGATCCATTATGCCTCCATGGCCTTTACCATTTCTTGTTGCATCATTCCACACTGCCAGCTTCCAGTAGCCTTCAAACAATGGAGTCTTACATCGCTCATGCTCATGTGTCTCTATGAGAAATAATGTCTTTTCCTTCTGCAATAGGTCCTAACCTAGGTCCACGCCTCCAAGGATAACCTCTGCAATTCCAACAAACTAAACTTAAGGAAGCTTGGGTTGAACTTGATTGCTATTTGTTTTGATGTGGAAGACTCAGAGTTGAGTTATTATTGCTATGAGCGAGTGTTGATCTTGTCGTATCGCTGCATGTTGAAGTGTTTGTTGTCACACCTTTGTTGCCCACTTGCTGCTCTTCATTGGGACGATGACCAAAATGAGCAATAACTGCTTTGCCCTTGAACATGATCCAAGCCCTTTTACCTTCATTCCTAGTTGTTTTGATTTTTTCCATTTCCATCCTTCTTTCTTCTTGCTGCCTCATAGTTAGATCCTCCTCTAAAAAGAAGCAAGAACCCCTCAAGAGTTATTTTTTGCTCAATAAATTCTGTTTGTAACGAATACTGGGCATGACTACCTTGATTGGCCTATCTCTCTCATTGTATGATTTTCCAACCCTCCAAGCTTGGTAGATTTGATGTTGCCACAACAACACTTCTTGTAAGATGTCCCTCGTTAAGTCAAAGGTGTGTTCACCTTCACCATAATCTTTTATCCCTTTGATAATTATATTGGATGCCCTAATCTGCCTTTCCTTGACCTTCCTGTCTTGTGTGTTCTTCACACAAATCTTTGCCTCTTCACCTGCACGAGCAAAGTGTTTGCTATTTTTATCCCAAGTTTTGGTAACTTCTAAAAAACTTATTTTCTCCTCTTCAACCTCTACCTTTCCCAACAAACTAGCATGATATATCGGTATCTCCTTATCGTGAGATGCCTCGGTATTTGCTGTAACCTTGTTTGCTTCCAATGCAACTCTCAAATTTTGCCATTCATCCTTCATGTTCTGCCATTCAAGATTCCTTGCTAAAAGTGTTTCTTGCAACATTGAGATCTGAGCTTTTAAAGCATTTTTATTGTCTGTAAGAGATTTATTTGCTGCATTCATGTATTTTGAGGCCACTTTCTTGCTCTTTAACCTCTAGAAGTTCCAACCTCTTCTTGGCCATCAAAAATTATTGCACATAAAGATTTGGACACCAAGTGAGAGGTGTAGAAGTAGGACTGTAAGTGACGGGGTCTACAAAGTTACTACTTCCACACAAACGATTGTTTCCACCCAAGTGTGAAGGAGGGCACATTTTAACACTATCTTTTTGTGTTGTCTCCTGTCTATTCATCCTCTGACCATGTTTTTTTCCTTTCATGTGACCATTTCATACGAGCAAGTCTACATTTTAAAATGCCTTTAAACTGTTTAACGTTGACCTAGATATATTTTCCTGTCTTGCCAAGTGAGATAATTTTTGCTTGTCGCAAATGATTAGTTTCAAAGTGCACTAGAATTTCTTGACCGTTTTTGACCAATGAAATGGTTTGTTTCCATTGTTTGCATGTTCATTGTCTATTTTTTCATTGACTGAAAGGAACATAAGAGATTGAAAGAAAAAGATAGCAACAAGAAAAAATATAAAAAAAGAAATGTGCACCTTGAAACTGCTAATGTTTGACATCTTGGGCCCCTTTGGTGTAGAAGCTTGCCTCTTTCCTGCTGTGGATTGGGCCTGGTTGTTGTCTTCCTACTGCCTGTGTGTCCTGCATGCCCGCCTGAGTGCCCTTTCGACCTGTGTGAATGGGTAAAGCCTATCGCTTTCTTGGAGCACACATGCAAGCCCTTTGCCCTGTTGACGTTATCCTACTGCTGTGTGCCCTTCCTCTGTTGTATGCATGCCCCTCCTATTGTTGTCATTATCTTGCTGCTGCGTGCCCTTCCTCTACTGTCATGAGTACAAATATTGGGATGGAAGGTTTTTTATGAGAAATACATTTTAATAACTTGTTTTCTAGGTGAAAGATGAAGTTGAAAATGACATGAAGGGATTTGTTAGATAAAAAATTGTAATTGTAGAGGAATTGAGCTCTAGGTAAATTTTTTATAGGGAGGAGATGCCTATAATTGTAGAGGGCTTGAATTTGAGGAAAAAATGCTATAGGTAAGAGAAGAGGTTTGTAACTAGAGAGGGTAGTGGAGGCATGGGAATCATGAAAAAAATGAATGTTTTTTTAATTAAATTTTTGAGAGATTTGTTATGGGAAAAGACTTGTAATTGCAGTGGGTAAATATCCTAGAGGTTAGAATCATTACTAGTGACTTTTTAAATAGAGCATTTGTAAAAGATTGATGAAGTGAAGAAGATGTCTTCAAGGAGGATGAGATAGGGAATGAAGTTGAAGTGAATAAGAGAAAATGTGTACACAGGTTGTGTGAAGGTGGCACAATGGTAAATAAAAGAATGGATGTTGAATGACATTAAAGAAAGGTAGATTGCTATCCTAAAAGGGGAAAACATTGCATCTCCCATGAAATATATAGGTTTAGAAAGAAGAAAATCTAGTTAAAAGAGTATAGTGAAAGGAGAAATATAGAAAAGAAGTGTTGCAACTGTTTAAAAGAAATTGCTTGGAAACATAAACATAAGGGAGCAAACCACACAATTTTAGCTAGAGGAAGTAAAGGAGCGAGAGTGGAGAGGGCGTGAGGGTGGTGGTCATAGTAGACCAAAAATTTAATTAATTTTTTTTGGTGAATGGATTGAATTACATTATATGAAAGCAAAAAGGTGGACTAATTTTTTAAATCATTTATTTAAAGAGATAAGTGTGTAGATAGGGTGGAGGTGTAAAAATTGAAAATTAAAAGGATACATGTGAAGAGGTAGAAGAAGAAGAAGAAAAGGAGAATAATTTTGAGGATCGCATTTTATCTAACAATGTTTTGTTTGCAAGAAGCGAGGAATATAAAGAAGATGTGAAGGATGCAAAGATGCCCTAATTGAATTGATACCCTAATCCGAAAAGGATATCTATCTATGTGTGCATCGATATGTATGTATGTATGTATGTGATGGGTGAATATTTTGCAATCAACTTAAATCAACCAATTCCAAATAGTAGTTTCAACCATAGAGTGAGACAAAGTCTCTCCTCTCAGAAAGGGGAGGCTCCCTATTTATTGCTACTGAAATCAACTAACACTTCACTAAGATTATTTACACTAAACTAACAATAGGGTGATACCTTCATCATATTCTCTTCTTTTAGAATAGATGAGCCTTTCATACAATAAAGTTTCAACTACAATCTAGCAGAGTTAGTAACAAAGAAGCTCACAAAAGTTCAAATACTTTCCATGACTTCTAATAAAGTTTAGGAATAATGATGAAGTGTACATGCAGCTCAAAGACTCCAACATATGCTACTCCTTAATCACACAAACATAAAGGAGAAAAGAAGCTCAAAGACTACAAGTTAGTTTGAGCATATAACAATAGCTTCAAACTCAATAAGCAACTCAAAGATTGCAAGATTAGGTTTGAATCCCTTTTAGATAACTCCACAATACTCAATCAATTCCAAATAATGTCATCACATAACAATTTGTTCCAACACAAAGATTTAAAGCAACTTGCCTCTTTTATTGATTGCAATTTGATTTACACCTTAAAATAAAAGTTTTAGAGTGCTTCCCAAATTGATAGAGTTTTGTTGCATTGCCAAAAGATGATTATTTGCAATGAACACTCTCATATTTATAGAGGAAAGGATATGCAAAAAAGGAGGGAGAGATACAACTAACCTTGACTTATTCAACAATTCAGTCCTACTTGACTTAGACTTGTACTATTGTTTTTGATTATGGAAAACAGGTTTTGAAGGGACCTGAAACCCTTTACAAGAAGAACCAAAAGATAGACAAGGACAGCCCACAAGATGGAACGGGTACTATTGTTACATGTCATTATAATTTTTTATTTTACATGTACTATGTCAAAACCAAATTACATAATGCATGACTAAAAATAAACTAAATGTTTGGAGACACGTTCTTGTTGCCAACACTCTTCACCGATGGAGTCTTCATATCTTTGCAAGGTATCACATGCTTCACAGTCATGTGGCTTTGGTGCACAAATTCTGGCATCTAGAATTGAGTTGTAGTCTGGATTTGGAAGATTCTTGAAGTCGGAGAAATTTTGGCGAAAACCATGTATCATTGGACAAACCCCAATAATGCACAAAAGAGGCTCAAAACTGACGAAGTCTAGGAAATATTGTAATTCAAGTTTCAAAACCTGAATTGCAAGTGAAAAGGAAGGAATATATCAATTAGGTTTTAAAACTCAATTGACAAGTTGAGAAGATGGCAAGGTCATGCAAAATGGGTTTTAAAACCTGTTGCCTAAGTTTTGGCCCCCTTAGTACAAAACCTATGATTTTGGATTTTATTTCAAGTCTTTTAAATTGGCAGTGGCTAAGCTCCTTACAAAACACACCCAAGTCAAAAAAATGTCAAACTTTTTTTTTTCCAGATTTGCTTAAACATAGTAATTTTTTTACAATTTTCTTTTTGGTTTTTGACCACAAAATATGCAGATCATGAAGAACAGATGGTGAAATTTTCGCAAAAATCTGTTTAATTTTCTATTTTTTAAAATTTAATCAATGATACATTTTATAGAGAGCTTAACTGCATCGTTTTAAATCTTCCTACAAAATATCAGAATTTGTAATTTGTTCTAGAAATCATTTCAAAATCTGGAACAAGATCATGTCTCTTGTCCCCATTAAGTCTTTGATTTCATTTTCTTTGTCTTGTCCCATCTTCCTTATCAGCTCTCGACCTTGTTTTCGACACTTCGATTGTTTAAGTTGTCTTTGTCTAAGTCTCCTGCTAAGTGTCCAAGTTTTAGTTCAAAAGCACCTATCAGATCTCGACACTTCATTCAGAACAATCTAAGTCTTAGTCTTTTAATGTATGGCTAGCGTCTTCCAGCCTAAGTTTGTTCTCTTTTTCGGTCCCAGACAACACAAATGGCACTCTTTGTACCTTTGAAACTTGAAAGAAGTTCAAGAATTTCCCATCTAGCACTTCAGGTCCGACATCTAGTTTAGGAAACAAGTATACTCACTGACATGTCATAAATAGGATTTCATGAGTCCAGAAAAGGGTAAAGTAGCTGTTTAATGGTTGTTCTAAAAGCTAAGTCGTGACCTGACAAAGACATTGAATACTTCTATAAGTTGTATTCGGGGTTGATAACAAATTCAAGAACCTAAAACAGAGTCCAACATAGCAAATGGGAATTTTTAGAAAGTGACTTGGGAAGTGTTATGGCGGCATTAGGTGGAAAGTAGAACCATTAAATGCTTAAACGAATGGCGTTAATGGCTCCCTCTTCGTTTAGTCATAGAACTCATTTCATGTAATTCGTTACAACAAAGAAGGGCATCCGAGAGAAAGCTTGGACACGAACTTCTCTCCGCGAAGGACATAAAAGAGTTAGTTTCTTATTTTCTTGATTACACACACATAGGAATGTATTGTGTTTATGAAGATATTCGCAGTCATCATGAAGACATCTTACAGGTGAACAGTTTGAATGAACTTTTTGAAAAGGCAAACTTACAAAACGACTACTTTCCTAACGATGATCCACAATAAAAGGGTCTACTTGGAGAAACTTCAGCAAACAGATTAATTGGTTCTATCTTGGTCCCTTAGACCACTGATCTCGTGAACGTCATTAAAATTCCTTCATTCATTCATTCAATTGAGTTTATAATTAGAAATGGTTTGGGGTGACAAAAGTATCTGAAGACTTAGATAGGATTAGCTGCAAACATAAAGTTTAAGCATTCAGAATATGATCATTAAAATGGTTTAGAATGCACAGTTTCCAAACTAGGAGATATAAAATTAAGCTATGCCAATTTGAATGAGTTTTGGAAAAGAGTTGAAAGTCCAAACAAACATCCAATTATCCAGAGACTGGTAGAAAGTGGTTTGCTTAAAGCCGCAAGGTTGCTTGTGGCTATCCAGTGCATCAATTTAGTAATGGACTGTATTAACAAATATGATCCCAACAACCGAACAATTAAAACGCAAGACAATCGAGCCTTGGTCACTCTCGACCAAGCCACCATCTAGAATTTCTTTCGGTCTACCTAACATGGGGGAATATACACAATAGGACTTTCTATTGTCACAATGCAAATTCAATAACAATAACATATTATACCGAAATACAATTGCTAGGGAGTGGTTTTTGCCACCTAGGATGGGAGAATATAAATTACCCCATTATATACATAAGTTTCATTAATGGGGAAATCGTAGTCATGGTGATGTTATCGCATAGACATAGAGGAGATGAAGATGTCCAAAATCTAGATAAATGAATGTTCTTCTTCGTTTAGGTAATTTGTGGGAGAACTGATTATTTAGACTGTGCTAGATTGATTAGTGATTGCCTACATAAAATGATTACCAGATTCCTATTGGTTTTTTTTGCTTACATGTCCTCCTAGTTAGTGTATACCCTAGCGTACACTCAATATTGGTCTGGGATGGATTATGTTCAAGAAATTGAGGAAGATATACAAATTTATGACTCTTATCCTAGCAAAAAAATGCAGAATAACTACTCCAATTTTAAAAGGGTTAACGACACTTTCACCATGAAATTGGTAAGGGAAATGCAGGGTCACCTTGAACGTAAGATTTCCTCTAAGGCTGCTGCTCTCATTTAGACCTATAGAAGAATTTTATATAGTTTCCAACTTTTTCATACATTAGGGTTGGGGGTTTCAATGATTTTACATGAAAGTTTACAAGGTACACGAATGACAAAATTATCATGGTCAAATTGTGCAAGCAAATTTGTGAAGTGAACAAAAGGTGTAGTGATATAAAGAAGGTAGGCATCCAATTTCCCATCTATCTAGGAGTATATAGCCGTCAATCGAATTTTAACACTTTAAATATGGTTAAGGGGCAACAAAGAAATATAAAATAAACACGTATAATACTTTGAGAATGCATTTTGATTCTAAGGGCTTTGTCAAGAACACTCTATTCTTGGGGCCTTCTTGTTATCATATGCCCCGATTAGAAGATTACTACGAAGACTATCATGTTGACTTAGAGGTTATGAGGGATTGGTCAAGGATAAATTTAATATAGATAAATGATTATTATTATTTTTTTAATGTGATTGGTATTATGGATGGTGAATCTAATGTAGTTGACTCCACATACATTCCAAAATTACAATCATAACCATTGGACCCTATTGACTAGAGTCTCCCAGAAGAGGATAATTTGGATAAGAAAATGACCATTGTGATTAGGAGAACTCAAATGTGGATGGAAAAGAAAAAGGGGAATGATAAGAAGTCTTTAGGGAGCACTCAACCTTCAAAACATAGAGGTTCAACCCAATCAAGTGCACCATGAACTATCACGATCACACAGACACAAACCTCAAGTAATCTAGGAGGAAGTTGGGATGGAGAACCTCCCGAGAAGGATCAAAATTTGAAGCCTACATGCATAGATGGGTTTTGCCTAATCGAGGAACAAGGGAATCAACTGAGAAGTAGCAGAATGTTAACAAAGAAAATGAAATTGCTCAGGATACACAAAAATAAGATGCTGCAATTGGTAAGTCTTAAATCCCATTTCCTTTCTCTGCTCAAAATGTAGATAAAACTCCTCTCGTTAAAATAACCTTATTTTCCACTCCCAACATATTAAAAAGTGCTTCCAAAACATTATCTTTTACCTCATGGTTAGAACATCCTTATCTAACAAAAGAAAATTAGAAGCTCTTAGGAAATCATTCAAAGATGTTGTGTCTCAATTGCTGCAATCACTTTCTCTTCTTGCTAAGAGAAAGAAATCAGAAACCTCTTCCTTCTTTATTGAAATCCTTGAATCTAACCATGTATTTCTAGAGATATCCCATCCTAATACTTAGTAGGAGCCCAACCAAGCTACAACCGCCAATTTTAATATCACCAAGATAGATATGGGTCCTCCTAGTATTGATGTAGACTAACATTATGTGTAATTATCAATTGTTAGAGTTAAGGATAGAGTAGAGAAGAATAAACTTGACAAGGAAAATTTAAAAGCCATAGTAGACACAACGATTGAGTGTTTGAAGTCTCTATTAAATCCTTTGTCCACTGAAATCCCAAATGTCTCCCAAGATTTACTAGATCCAAAATCTAATGGTCGTAAGGAATTGATCTACGAGATACAAATTGACAACCAATTTGGTAGAATTGCCCATGAATGGATTAAGGATTTGAAAGCTATATGCCTGCCATTCATTGATAACTTGAGAAGATCTTATAATGAATTGGTAGTGGCTAGAAATGATGCGTCATCTAAAATTAGAGTTACAAAAAAATGGAGGGAGTAACACATAAGGCAACATCAAGGTTACTATAGGAGATTATTGACACGGGGCTCGATGTTGCAACGAAAAAATGTATAATATCCTCACAAATGCTCCTTGTAGGACATGGATCTATAGTCTTGAATGGATGTGTGAATGTATATAGAAGAGCATAATTAATCAGAATAAGTTGCTTGAGGAGGCAAAGGAAATGATCAATCAAATAATGCAAGAGTTCAAGGATATAGGATGTGAAAAGGAAAGAAAGTTCTAGAATTGCCTCTACCAATGAAATTAAAACATAATATCAAAATAATATTGATACTATAGCCCATCCCATAGTATTCTACAAGGATAAGCATAATGAGCTAGATCACATAGTTGCAACTTTGATGTGGTGTGTCAACCACCATCAAAATTTCATTTTCAAGGCTAAATAAATCAAAAGTTAGAGAATATTTTGGGCCCTATAAAATAATAATGTGACTATTCTAGAACATGAAAACTTGGTGGCTTCCACTAAGGTCTTACATGTGTACAAGTAGCAACAAGAACCTCAATAATCACCACCAACTCAAATGGGGGAATCCTAAAAGGCATAATAGGACTTTGCATCTCCCTCTATCATTTTTACTTGGAACTTGTTGTTTTATCTCATTTCAATATAGTTGTTTATTTTTAATATGGACTTTTTTAAAGAATCAATTATTATGTAACTAATATGACAATTGTCTCTAGGGGGTAAATCTTTAAATAAAGAAAATAAAAACAAAATAAGGGATCGACAATTTGGAATTCCCTTGTTCATAGTGGATGCTAATTTATGATTTCAGTAGATGCCTTTGTATATTTGGTTAATGTCTATATGTGGTTGGAACTTTAATTCTAGGCTTTAAATATGAATGCTCTTTGTAATGTGAATATTTATATGGATGTTTTTGTGATCATAAATTGATTCTTAAGTCATCTAAAACTTGTGTTTTGCCTTTGGGTAAAATGTTTGTTCATAGATAATTGTTGGAAAAATTAACCTTTGAGTTAATGCCTTTGTTGTAATTCTTTCCTTTTCATGGTTATTTCATGGTGATCAATAGTTGCTAGTACCTTCTCTACTTTCTGGTTAAAAGTATACACAAGTCTTTATTTTTCCTTCAAAAATCCAAAATTTTATCTAAAGGGGGGAGTTGTAAGTTCACAACAAAATTCTAAGAGGAATCGATTTATGATTCACTCAACTATTGATTAGTTGGATTTGTCTTGTTTGGTTAAAGAGTCTAAACTTAACAAAATTTTGGAGAGGCCAATCTATTGGCTAGTAGATTTTTTGCAACTTTGATAGGGAAGTTGAACAATTTTATTTATAAGTAGCAGTTAGTAGTTATGAAGAAATGATGGTCTTGCCACATGAAAATATCTTCCTTGAGATACAACCCAATTTAGGTTTCTAGGATGAAAAATATGACATTTTTTCATAGTTAAATACACTATCTTGGAGGTGTAGAAGAAGTTTTCAAGACTATCATAGGGACAATTAAGTTCTAAAAAGAGAAGAACTTGTAGAAAATGTGAGGTTGGCTCTAGAATGAGAAAGACAGTGCTAAGCACTAGCTATTCCGCAATTCCCTGTACCTCAAAATAACCAAGCGCTTATGCATAACCATGAGAAATCACCTCAAAATTAGTAAGTTGATTTTATTTGTAAAGGGTTACATTGGAATTTTACTACAAGTGAGAATGCAAGAGGAGTCATATATCCAACCTTTGAAACTCTCCAAAGGGGAAATTTTTCATACACTAATAAAAAGAACAACTTATTCCCCTACTTGCCAAGCTCTAACTCTCCACAGGGTTACCCTACCTTCATGAATTAATCTTGCACATATTTCCATTAATCTTCCACCAGCAATGGATATACTAGTACTATGGGGAGAAACCATTGGTCCACCCAACTTAGGAGCACTGAATGATTTACCTAAAGGGTCAATGGGAAACTTACCAAGTCTCTCAGGAGATGGGAAAGTTTTAAATGATGAACATATTGCTGCATTCTTTGTTTCCTATGGAGTTCTAGGGGTGCAACATCAGGATGTGGCCGTCT
Organism: Chamaecyparis obtusa; assembly: GCA_027943335.1. Lineage (NCBI taxonomy): Eukaryota > Viridiplantae > Streptophyta > Pinopsida > Cupressales > Cupressaceae > Chamaecyparis > Chamaecyparis obtusa. The sequence goes on along the minus strand of BSBK01005442.1, from coordinate 1,711,185 downwards.
AATTAATTGTGGAAACTCTAATAGGAGATGCTGAATGGTTTTATCATTTAGCAGTCGTGTCAATTATAGATTGGGATATAGTGAGAATCCAATTTGAAACTAGGTTTAAGAGTCCATAAGATGAGCATATGTTGTTGACACAATCAACACAAATTAAAAAGGAGATTCATGTGCCCATGAGGGAATTTGTGGAAAAATTCAACAAGGTTGTTACTAAAATTCCATTGAATAAGAAATCAATGGAGGATAATTAGACCTGTTTATTTTAAAATTCAATACCTCCTAATATTAGTTTCCATTTGAGGAGAGCTAGGGAGGTAAACTTGTAGATGCACAAAATACAAAAATAGAGCTGAAAGATGATTTCATCACTGCTAGAAACCGAAAGGAATTGTAGTTCAGTAATCCTCATCCCACTACATCCTTGGATCCTATGATACAGAGATTGGAGAATGATATAATTGTACTAAATAGGCAATTTCCTAAATCAAATCAATAATTTCAACAACCATATCAGGATATTTTGAGAAATAATCTTGGCATGGCATCTAGCAGTGGTAAGCAATTATTACTCCCACCAACTAAGTAGAGGTGGATGATATAAGAACCCCCTAGGCCAGGGAAGTTAAACATGTGCATATTCTGTTTAACCACAAACCATGATGGTAACTTGTCCATACATGGAAAGATATATGAAATGGTTACTACAAATGAAATAATTAAAGAGATCGTGTAAGAAGAAGACATTCTAGGTACCATTGGTGACTCTATAATTTATTACCTAGAATATGAGTTTGATTCAAAGAGAGGAGGTGATTGTTTTACCACCCTAGATGAGGCTTCATGTGTTGTGCTCACCAGAAGTCAATAAAATATTAACCAGAAGGGTATATCCGCGTTCCATAAGTCTAAACCAACACCATCCAACAATGACTTCTCATCCAAGGTCACACAAATCTCACTCAAAGTGTCATCCTCTCAACCCACAAATAAGGTTGCTAAGTCCTTTGATATTGTTTAGTTTTTTGAAACATTAAGAATTCAAATATATCCATGGAGTATTTAAAGATTAGTCCCCATGAATTGACTCTCTCATGGAACATTGTAAGTCAAGTAGTGGTAGAGTTAACACTTGTGAAGGCCAATTGTTACATACTAAAATATCCACGCCAGGTCTTTCATCTAATAAAAAAATTCACATATCTACCATATCAGATTTGAATCCCAATAGACTCTGATGCATTAGACAATGTCATGCCCACCTTAGTAGCTAAAGTGTTGGTCTATGGTGACTAATCAGGGAAGTACTGTACACTTTACATGTATCCTCGCCAGGGTTCAGGGCTATTTTTGGGCCGACAAGTTGTAACTGAATCTAACTCTAAAGCGGCAAAAAAAAGGCATGTATAAAATGGCTTAGGGTTAGGGATTTGATGATGCATGTTTAAGTAGCTTCTTGCGGCAGTATTGAGCTATAAGGGATTGCAAATTGTAATCACTGGATAATAAGAATATTGGAATCGCTGTTGGTGGACGTAGCCCAAGGATTGGGCAAACCACGTTAAATATTTGTGTCTTGTGTTCTCTTATGTGTGGTTTATTATTTTATGATATTAGTTATATTTGCATGTAATTTTTAAATTTATGTTTGCTAATCCTAACAAGTGGTATTAGAGTGAGGTTATTTTTTCAATTATCCTCTATAGGAAAGTCTCACAGTTGAGTGGGATTAATGGAAGATGAGGGTAAGTTGAAGGTTGACAAGTTTAATGGGAAGAACCTTTAGTTATGGAAAATGAAAATGGAGGACTATCTCTATCAGAAGGATCTATGGTAGCCATTGGTAGGAAAATCCAAGAAACCGACAACAATGATTGATGAGGATTGAGATGTTTTAGATAAGAAGGCACTTGGTAGTATTTGTTTATGCTTGGCACAATCGATAGCATTCAATATTACACAAGCAAAGATGACTAACAATTTGATGGAAACCCTAGCGAAGTTATATGAAAAGCCTTCTGCTTCAAACAAAGTATTTCTTATGAAGCATTTATTTAATATAAAAATGGTAGAAGGTGGGTTAGTTGTTGATCATTTAAATGATTTTAATATAGTTACCAGTCAATTATCTTCTGTTAATGTTGTTTTTGATGAAGAAATCAAGGCTCTTTTGATTCTATGTTCTTTGCCTAAAAGATGGAATGGCTTGGTAATGATTGTTAGTAACTCCATTTTGGGTTCAAATACCCTAAAATTTGATGATGTTTTTGGTGTTATTTCGAGTGAGGAAATTCGTAGGAAAAGTTCAAGCGGATCAACATCAAGCAGTGTCTTGAATGCACAAAGTAGAGGCATAACGAATGAGAGAGGAAATAATTTTGGAAATCATGGGAAATCAAGAGGAAAATCAAAGGGCAAGAGGTCTCAATCTAGAGGACCAAATGATTGCTGGTACTGGGGAAAACCAGGTCATAAGAATAAATATTGCTGGTCTCAGATCAATAAAGAAGCAGACAAAAAATAAGGTAACAATGAGGCAAATGTGGTAAGTAATAAATCCAAAGAGGATGCTTTTCTTATTTCTTTAGAAAGTGTTGATGATTCATGGGTTTTAGATTCAGGGGCTTCATTTCATGCTACACCCCATATAGGTTATTTTCTTGATTATGTCTAAGGGGATTTTGGGCTAGTTTATTTGGGAGATAATGAACCCTGTTAGATTGTTGGAAAGGGGAAAATTAAGATTAAGTTACAGAATGGGAATCATTGGCTACTACAAGAGGTAAGACATGTTCCAAGATTGAGTAGGAATTTAATTTCAGTAGGGCAACTGGGTGATGAGGGTTGCATAGTTACTTTTAATGATAGAAACTGGAAGGTTGCAAAACGTTCCCTAGTAGTAGCAAAAGGTGTGAAAGTAGGCACCTTATATCTTTGTACAAGTCATAATGTTCCTTCTACTTTAATTGTTTCAAAGAAAAATGAATGTTCAGGAATAGTCATTGTAGTTTAGTAGGAAGAACATCAAACAATTGTTGTAGATTTTGACACAACACTATGACACAACAAACTTGGGCACATGAGTGAAAAAGGTATGAAATTAATTCATTCAAAGAAATTTTTACCAAGTCTGAAATGTGTCAATATGGATTTTTGTGAAAGTTGTGTGTATGCAAAACCAAAGAGAGTTAGTTTTGTGAAGAGTGGGAAGGAAAATAAAAATGAGAAATTAGAGCTTGTGCATACAGATGTATGGGGACCAACTCAGGTATCTTCCCTTGGTGGCTCTTTGTATTATGTCACATTTATAAATGATGCAACAAGAAAAGTATGGATTTATTTCTTTAGACAAAAATCTGATGTATTTCAAACTTTTAAGAAATGGAAATGTTTGGTTGAGAATGAGACTGGTAAAAGGCTAAAATTTCTCAAATCAAAGACACACAAGTGTCCTTAGCTGCTTATCCAATGAAGAGAATTAAGCTGACCAATTTAGTTGCTAATATTCCAACTAGTTCTGGTATGTTATTGTGCATAAGATTTTGTAAGGATCTAGGTAGTGAGATAAATAAATTGATCACACACCTTTATTTCCTTTGGAAATAAGAAAGTGAAACTAGAACCAAAAGCTAAAGCTAATTTTATAGTCCTTAAGTTTAATGACCCTCGGTCGCAAATTGTGTATAAAGAAATGGAATTTGGAAACTATATGCTATTCTTTGAAAATACATCAACAAAAAAATCGCTAGGACTATATATTTCATTTGAGTTATGTGTTTTGGAGTTCGATGGAAGCTTCTCAACTTCAAGATCTAGAGATGGGGTTGTGTTAATCTGTCTTGATGAATAATGGTTCCCTTTGTCTTGCAAGCTAGAATTTAATAACACAAACAACACATTTGAGTATGAAGCACTCCTCCTAAGGATAGTTGTGCCTAAAGAGAGAGGCATAAAACTACTACTAGCTAGAGATGATAGATAATTGATTGTGAACCAATTTAGAGGTACACTCATAGTGAGAAATGATAGATTGAGGCATTATAATAATAAGGTATATGATGCAATTAAATATTTAGACACCTTTTCCATCTAAGTAGTTCCTAGAGAACAAAACACCAGAACAAAATCATTGATGGTATTTTCATCTTTGCTAAACCATCTAGACTTTGACAATGACTCCTATAGTATAGAAATAGCCTATCGACCAAATGTACTTGACAATGTAGAATCTTGGCAAGTCTTTGAAAATAATGTTTATCTCAAAACCTTTTTGGAGAATATCAAGGCATTCATAGAGACCTATTTTGAGAGTAGTGAAACTCATTGTAAAGATTTCTCTCCATGCAAGAAGAGGGATCTTAGTGAAGGTATTGCTCAACTCAAAGACATTAAAATTCCCAATGGTATGGTTTCTCTTGAGCTAATGTTTGACGTACATGATGGGTATATCAAGAAAAAAAAAGTTCGAAGCAAGTAATATGTCTTGAGAATATGAAAATGCAAATATTGGTGATCTAAACAACCCTAAGTTGGTTTGCATTGGTAAATGTTGCACACCAAAACATAAAACTAGATTTCTTGAACTTTTGACTAAATATAAAGATGTGTTCACATGGTGTTGTGATGACTTGAAGAAACTTTTGGGTGGAAAAATCCAACACCACATTCCTCTAAAGCCTAGGGTTACCCCTTTCAACTAGAATCAGTGGAACTATAATCCTAAAATTAATGATACTATTTTTAAGGAAATTGATAAAATGATTAAATCCGGTATCATTTATCCTATTCATGACTCTACTTAGTTTGCAAACATTTTTCCTATTTGAATAAAGAATGGGGAAATAAGAAAATGTGTAGATTTTATAAATCTTAATTAGTCTTCCTTTAAAGACAAATACCCTCTTCCCAATATGAAACATGTATTATAGATTGTGGATGGCTCAAAAATATTGTCGATGTTTGATGGATTCTTAGGATATAATTAGATCAAAGTAAACAAGAAATACCATTGCAAAATAATTTTTTATTTCACCATGGGGTACATTTGCATACAATCATATGCCCTTTGGTCATATTAATGTTGGTTCCACTTTTCAACCATCTATGGATTTTTCCTTTGTTGACGTAAGGAACAAGATTATTGTAATATACCTAGACGAATTGACCGTATTTTTAGAGAAGATAAAAATTCACTTGCACAATATAGAAGTGATTTTACAAATTAGGTGTAGAGAGAACTATATCTCCCCAAACCCTAAGAAATATGTATTTTATGTAATAAAAATAAAGCTTCATGGGCATATAGTTTCAAAAGAAGGGATTGAGATTGATCTAGAGTGGATCAAGGCTACCAAACAACTTAGTTTTCTATCAAGAAGGATGGGAGATAAGTCAAATTTGAACCAAGTGAATTTCCTGAGAAGATTCATACTTGATTTCTTCAAAATTACAAAACATATTGTTGGCATGATAAAGGAAGGAAAGGGTTTTCAAATGGAACGATTATGGAAAGAAATATTTTAATGAAATTAAAGAATCCATAGCTCAAGCTCCTATTTTGGTACATCAAAACTTTAGTAAAGAATCCATCATTTATTGTTACACATTTGAACACACCATGTATGCCATTCTATTGCAAGAAAATGAAGAGAATATTTTCATGATTTCCTTTTTGAACACTCCCCTTAAAAAGAATGAAATAACTTATCTATAGATGAAGAAACATGCTAAACTATATTTTACATTCACATGATGTAGTGTTTGTACTAGATATAGTAGTCAAGAGTATCTTGACTCAAAAGGAGGTTGAATGTAATAAAAGAGGCACTTGGACGGTGAAGGCACATGAATGTAATATGGAAATCAAGTGAACAAAATTAGTTAGAGGTCACAGATGTGTAGGTTGATAGTAGATAATGACCTAGTGATAGAAGAAGAATCCCTTCAAGTTTTGCTGGTAAGTTTGCAAGACTCATGATTCTTAAACATTTCTTTTTAACTTTCATATGGAGAGTTTCCTATGGGTATGCCACCTAAAAAAAGGAGGAATTTAAAGTTGAAGGCTAGCATGTATGTGATTTGGAATGACACTCTATATTATAGAGGCTTGGATAGAACCCTCTTAAGATGTGTTGATAAAGAAAAATAACATAAGCTCTTAAAAACCTTCCATGATGAGGCTCATGAAGGGAACTATTCATCCATAGTACCCACTTAGAAGATACCAAGACAATGCTACTATTGCAAAGGGATGTTAAAGGACACATACTAATGGGTGTCAAAGTGTAAATAATTTTTTGGAAAAACAAATTTGGTTGCACTACCCCTTAGGCCCATAATGATCTCAATTATGAAATTAAATTACAATACTTGGTGTGATACCTGCAGTATTATTAAGTTCAATGTCAAAACCATGAAGATTAACAACAAGATTGCAAGCCAAAAGTGATCCATTCTATTCAAAATTAGAGTTTATACAATTTAATGGATCCCAAGGGTCACTAGAACACCTTGGAAATGAAATGAAGAGTCCTCATAATGTTTATTACAAATAAACTATTAAATTCACCATAAAATATTAAAAAAACTATATATCAAAATAGGTCCACTTGGAGAAGGTATAACTATCTAGTCTCAGCTCCGAATTGTGAATTGTTTACTACGTTGGAAAGGTCTTCAATAGATCTTGAACCAAAACTAGTAGGTCACACCAAGGTGAGCCCTTCCTAAGGTGTCCAAGCCCCGAAATGCCCCGAAGACCTTCAAAATTGCACTATACTGAAACAGAGAAAATACCAAAAAAATGGATTTCAGTATTTTCCCAATTCCATCCTAGACTATGCTCTGATCACATAGTGATTGAGGAACCTTTCTAGCAATGGGGTCTGGATTTCATAGGGCCAATTAACTCTTCTTCAAGTGCAAGACACACTCATTCTTAGTGACAATATATTACTTTACAAAATGGGTGGAGGCCATCCTAGCGAATAAAATGACTTCAAAGGTTATCAATAATTTTATAAAAGAAAACATTCTGGTATGATTTGGAGTTCCTCTAAAATTGATTACTAACAACACTGCAATTTTTTTTTAATCCAAAGTATCCCTATTGTGCAATGATAATGGAATCAGTTTGGTACATTCATTAGATTATTATTCTTATAAAAGGGGTAGGAAAAATATAGCAACAAGAATATGATAGCAATAATGAAGAACTTAGTATCAGAGAACCAAATAAATTGACATAAAAAGTTATATAATGATTTTTGGATTGATAGGATAACTCCTAGGAAATCTATATGCATCTCACCCTTCAAGTTGGTGTATGTGATGGGAGCTACTCTACTATTACCATTAGAACTGGCTACTTCCAAATTGTAGAATGTAGTAGAGGGTCAAGAATTCCATAATTCCTTAGGGAATAGAATCATGCATTCAACAAAAATTGAGGAGAAAAGGGAAGACAAGGTGGGTATAATTTCTTTACATCAAGTGAATGTTAAACATTTCTTTGATAAAAAAGATAGGCCCAAAAAATTCATGGAAAAATTTGTTGTGTTATTATGGGGTAAGAGAAGGGAACCCAAGGGTGCCCATGGAAAATTTGATTAATTATGGAAGGGAAATTTTAAAGTACATCAAGTATGTGGAAGAATTGCATTCAAGTTGGCATACCCAAATGGAACCATCTCGTCCCTTCCATACAATAGGAAAGACCTCAAGGTATATCAATTGTGAAGAAGGTAACCCCTTCCTTGTAATATAGTAGTTTATGTTGTTTGTTCTTAGTTTTATTTTGCATTGTATATTTTGTTTCAGTTTTGGTGTTGTATGTTATGGAATTCATTCCAAAATCCAGAACAAGGTCAAGTCTCTTGTCCCATTTAAGTATTTGATTTCATTGTCTTTGTCTTGTTCCATGTTCCTTATTGGATGTAAACATCATTTTTGGCACTTTGATTGGGTATGTGCAAGATCATGGTATATGCCAGAAAGTGACAATGTGAAAAAATACCTTTTTCACTGCCCAAAAATGCAAAAATGCATGTTGAATTTTTAGTAGGCCTGGGTGTTAGTACACGTGGCCAAAGGAAATACCAATGCAAAAGCCATATCGGGTATCCAATATGTATTGGATACCCGATGTCTAATATATTAATATAATAATATAATATATTATAATAATATAATATAATATTATATATATATATATATATATATATATATATATATATATATAGAAGGTAACCCCTTCCTTGTAATATAGTAGTTTATGTTGTTTGTTCTTAGTTTTATTTTGCATTGTATATTTTGTTTCAGTTTTGGTGTTGTATGTTATGGAATTCATTCCAAAATCCAGAACAAGGTCAAGTCTCTTGTCCCATTTAAGTATTTGATTTCATTGTCTTTGTCTTGTTCCATGTTCCTTATTGGATGTAAACATCATTTTTGGCACTTTGATTGGGTATGTGCAAGATCATGGTATATGCCAGAAAGTGACAATGTGAAAAAATACCTTTTTCACTGCCCAAAAATGCAAAAATGCATGTTGAATTTTTAGTAGGCCTGGGTGTTAGTACACGTGGCCAAAGGAAATACCAATGCAAAAGCCATATCGGGTATCCAATATGTATTGGATACCCGATGTCTAATATATTAATATAATAATATAATATATTATAATAATATAATATAATATTATATATATATATATATATATATATATATATATATATATATATATATATATATATATATATATATATATATACACATACATACTTTAAACTAAAATCTATTTAGTTATTGACGAAAGTTTCCATTAGTGGTCTTCCATTGAAAAGAGGATTGCTTGCGAAAATACAAAAAATTAGACTTCAAAGGAAAATAACTTTACAAAATCGTCAGGTCAAGCTAGGATTTATTCATCATGACCTAGTGAAAGCCAAAAATCTGGATTCTGCCTCGGCAAAACTATCTTCCAAGCCTGCTCAATATTCGGATACCAGATATTCTAGCCTGGAAAAGGATTTCACCAGTTATTGTTTTAATTGTTGGCAATATGGGCACAAACATACAGACTGCAAACTTAGGGATGTCTGTCATCTCCATCCAAATTACGATCACCTCAATGAGTTCATTGTGAAGCAGAAGGCAAAAAGTCTACAGGATGCTCAGCAAAATGAGCAATCTAAGGGCAAGATCATCACTTCACATGTTAATTCAGGTAATCCCTCGAACAATGGTTGCAAAGAGCATATCGCTAAGAAATCTGATAAGTGTTTAGCAATTAAAACTAGGGTTTTGGAACCTAGTTCTAAAAACCATACTTCCAGTGGCTATTGGTTCCAAAACAAGATTATGGAGCTAAAGGTTTTCTCTGTCAAATCACTAGACGCACAAATGAATTTTTTTGCCAAAACCAAGTATGCGAATTTGAAGAAAAATAATTCAGAGATGGTAAGGGAAAATTTTATTGAGCAGGTCTCACTTCAAGCTAACTCCAAAGTGGGGAAAGATGGAGTGACACCTTCTCAGAACCCTACCACTCGTAGTTTGTACAAACCCTATCCACAGCTATCAAAAAATAAGCAGTATGATCACCCCGGGACCGTAAAGGCTCTGTCATCCAGGACAACTCCGGCCAAATGCCCCTATGAACCTCTATCTGCTACGAGGGGAGGAGGATTAATAGAGACTAAGGCATCTTCCGGTGGTGGCAGATCAAGAAAAGAGGAATGGCACATGGTCAAAGGCAGGAAAATGGTAAAATCTTCTCCTATAAATCACAATAGTAGTAGTATTGCTCTTAAAAATTCTTTTGAAACTCTTAGCAGGGATATTAACCCTAGTAACAAACCTACGCACTTAGTAAATCATTAGAGTAGTAGGGTTTTGGGAGGGGGAGTAGCTTCCTGGGGGAAACCACATTTGGAAGGTGAACCTCCACAACCCAATATGAGAAATTCCCCCATTCCCCAGTCCAAAACTCTAGGCATGGCACATAGAACTTCTAAGGATATTAAAGATCTAGCTTTTATTCATAGATCCCCAAATGCTTACAGCCGTCCTCATCGAGGGAAGGGAAATATGGGTTCTATGAACAGGAAGTCATATAATATGGTTAAATCCTATAATGAGGGTAATCCATCTCATGATAAGTGTAATGATAGCATTTACACCCCACCACATAGGCGTGTAGCTAACCATAGCCATTCAACACTTTCAAAATATGGTAATCATGGTCCTAATCATCTTAGGATAACATTGGATGAAAAATACATTGTGAAAAATCAACATGTTTATGTAGAAATAGGTGTCATATGCAAATGGATGGGTACAGGTGCCCTTTTAGAGGATACAATCAAAGGTTTGGCATTGCTTCTTCCCCTGGAGGTAAGTACTACTATCATGATAGATAACTTTATTTTTGTAGATTGCAAGAGTAGTAAGCTCAAAAATGATATTTTAGAGATAGGTTATCTAAAATTCAGAGATATTACCTTTTTTGTATGCTCGTGGTTTCCCTTTTTTAATCCAATAAAAGTAGCGGATTTCCAAGTAGAAAAAGCTATTTTATTAAGAAATCTGCAATTAGAATTTAAACATCTAGAAATCATTAAAAATATAGGCAATAGAATCGAAATTTTTAAAAGGATAGTTAAAACTAAACATAGAAAAATAGATGTGATTATCATAATTAATTTAAATTATCATGATAATTATATTCCTCCCCTCCAGTTGTGTTTTAACTCTAATTCCATAATTATAAATCCCCAGATCTTAGATAACTACATAGAAGATTCTGAGAAAGGAGGAAATCCTTTCTCACTTACTCTTAGAAATTGCTCAGATTTTCAACATGGCATAGATAATAGAATAAAGGTAAACTTCTTAAATAACAAAGGGGGTTTTGAAATCCTGAATAATGAAGAGGAGTATTCTAAGACTCCTCCTCCCAATTTGTATAAAATCAACCCTCCGGTTATAAATGACACTCCTCAGGACTCATCCAACGCCCATACTTCTTTAAGGAGGATAGAAACCAATAAAACATTGAGCCTGAACATGGAAAATATAACTAAGAATGATAAACAAAAAAGTTTGGACTATGGCTGTAAAATTAATAATACAGACAAATCAATACCCGATCAACACCCAATTAATTTTCCTATGGTTAAACTAATAAACCCCCAAATATCTGAAGCAATGCTTCCAATAAATAATAACCCAGTTAACATTATAAGGCAAGAACCATATGAAAAATTCAATAGGGAGATTAAATCAGAACAAATAGAACTTGGAACAAATAATAATAAAATTTGTGTTCAAGATGAAGGTAATAGGACTGAACCACCAACTAACTTGATTTTGAAGCCGAAATGTGCTGATGCAGTAGAATTAGTTGACAGGTAAACAGAACAGAAGAGGAGGTGAATCAAATTATTAATTACTTAGGAAAATCACTAACGGACGAACTCATGGACATGTTTCTTGATGAAATTTGTGACTTCGATGAACTAAAACTCCAAAAGGAAATACTAATTAAACAAATTTGGGAATGCATCCTAGAAGAAAATAAGGAACAGAATAATAGTCCGAATTAGCATCTCCTTCCCTCTTCCTCGGAAAAGGAAACTTCAGAAATTGCACTTTTGGATAACCCTGACAAAAATTCAGACCAATCAGATAAAAAAATTAGTCAAGAAGCTATAGACAAGCATAACAAAAAGAGAAAAATATAAATGATAAGGAAAACTTAAATATGCCTACCTGTGTTAATGAGAAGGAACTAGCTGTTTATATTCCTCTAGAGCTAGAAGCCTTAAATCTGGATTTGGTAGGAAATGATGTAGACATAGTGGAAATTTATGGCAAGGAGATCATAGATAGAGATGTACCCCTAGATTGCTCCTTAAATGAGCAAAAAAACTCAAACAACCAGGTTAATTCTATAATAAGGTATGATGGAGAAACTACTTTGGTTAAAGAAGCAATAGAAGGCCTTTTCGGGATCACTAATGAAAACAGAGAATTAGGCATAGCCATAAACAGAGGTAGTTTAAGTACACCCAATATTAATAAACTCAAAAAGAGAAGAGGTAGGAAGTCAGCTGTTGAGTTGAGAATGTTGGATGGTAATGCAGGTAACCAAAAAAAGATAGCGGATATTCTGAACACAGGGAAGGGGAAGTTCCTTCCCAAGGAATAATGAAAGTCACTACTTGGAATGTTAGGGGTCTAAATGCCCCTAACAAAAATTGATTAATCAAAAGATATTTAAGAAACTTTGACTCAAAAATCATTATGTTACAAGAAACTAAGCTTAATAAAGATGAAATTAACAAGTTTAGTAAAATACTAGGTATATGGAAGTCAAAATATGTCCCATCAGTAGGCCTCTCTAGTGGTTTGGCAGTCCTATGGGATCCCCGTAAATTAATGGCCCAAATCGCACACATTAACGATAGATGGATGACATTAACAATTAATAGCCTAAAATCCGACTTCAAATTTTACCTGATCAACGTATATGGGCCAATCCCTAATGAGGAAAAAAGAAAAGTTTGGATGGAAATACAAAATCTTCTAATTGAAAAATGAGAACATCCCTTCATCATTGGAGGAGATTTCAATGCTATCCTAAATCTAGAAGAAAAATTTGGAGGCTCTCATTATATTTCACAATCTCATAAAGACTTTGGAAAATGGGCTGAGGTTAATCATCTAATAAGCATAAATACTACTAATGGAATCTATAATTGGAATAATAGAAGAGTGGGCTTCAGCTACATAGCTAAAAAATTAGATAGATTCTTTACTAGAACTAATTCCGAAAACTTTAACCAAATAGTCAGTGTGGAGATACTTCTTGAAGCAGGATTGGATCACTTCCCTGTTAGGCTTACCATAACAGACAATTCTAAACCCTCGGGGAATCCATTTAAATTTGAATTTATGTGGTTCCAAAATCCAAAATTCATAATCCTTCTTGAGGATTGGTGGAAACAAACCTCGGTCAAAGGATCGAAAATGTTCTGCTTAACAGCTAAATTAAAAATTATTAAAAACAAAGCATTAGAATGGAATAAGAATCACTTCAATGACATATTCGAAGAGAAAACCAAGGTAGAACAAGAAATTTATGACCTTAACAAAATAGTAATAGAACAAGGTATGAACGATCTTAGTTACCATAAGGAAAAAGAGTTGATGGCTAGATACAATGATATCCTTCTTAAAGAAGAAATCTTCTGGAAGCAAAAATCTAGGGAATCTTGGCTTAAGGAGGGCGATAGTAACACTAAATTCTTTCACAATACAACTAATTTTAAAAGAAGCATCAATAGAATAACCAAAATTAAGTCAGCTGAGGGACTTATTGCTGAGGATCCTATACAAATCTCAAATGTACTAACGAATTTTTACAACTCCTTACTCAACACTACAGAAGCTTCTGACCTTCATGCCCAAAATGAAATGCTTAAAGCTATTCCTAAGCTGATTACGGATTCTGACAACAAAATGATGAATAATAAGCTCTCAATAGAAGAGGTCAAAGTAGTAGCGTTTCAACTACATCCGGATAAAGCACTAGGCCCAGATGGTTTCCAAGCCGGCTTCTTACAAAAATGTTGGCATTTCATTGGAGAAGAAGTATGGCAAGCTGTGGAAGCTACTAGAAATTTAGGATCTTTATTAAGTGAAATTAATAATACCTTCTTTACTCTTATTCCAAAGAAAGATGAGTGTTCGGAACTAGGGGATTTCAGACCTATCTCCCTTTGTAATACCATATACAAGATCCTATCAAAATGCTTAGCTAATAGAATCAAATCCATTTTTTTCAATGATTATCTCAGAAGAGCAGACGAGCTTTGTAGCAAATAGATCAATTCTGGATGGTATTATTATAGCGCAAGAAATAGTCCATACCGCACAGATAACAAAGGAACCTAGTATGTTAATGAAAATTGACATTCAAAAAGCATATGATAAAGTAGATTGGAGATTCCTGTGCAAATGTATGGAAGCGTTTGGTTTTTCTAAACAATGGATTAATCTTATCTTTAATTGCATCTCAACTCCCAAGATTTCTATTCTTGTCAATGGTACCCCGGAAGGTTTTTTCAGTATATCTAGGGGCATTCGGCAAGGAGATCCATTATCCCCCTTTCTATATGTCATTATGGCATAAGCGTTGGGGAGATCAATTACTAAGTTTCATTTAGAAGGGAAAATCTTGGGATTGAAAGCCGCGGAAAATGTGGCCAATATAACTCACCAACAGTTTGCGGATGATATGATTTTACCTAGATTAGCTAGTAGACAGGAAGCGAGTGCCTTCAAAAGCATTCTAAGTCTTTATGCGAAAGCCTCAGGTCAATATGTCAACCCTTCTAAGTCAGAAATTTACTTTATTAACACTATCTCAAAAATTGAAAGAGAAATTTGTGGTATGATGGGATATAAAATTGGCAAATTTCCGTGTAAATACTTAGGTATTGAATTGGATACAGGTCTCTTATCCTCCAAATTATGGCAACAAGTCATATCCAAATTTCAAAACAAGAAAAGCTCATGGAAAGGAAAGTGGTTAACTAAAGCAGGTAGAACAACTATGATTAAATTTGTCCTTTCAGCCATTCCCACGTATCATTTGTCGGTCCTTCCCCTCCCAATTTGCATCAAAAAGGAATTAGATAAAATTCTTCGAGAATTCTATTGGCAAGGTCCTTCCGAGGAAAAAAAAATTGCCCTTATCAAATGGGATACTCTATGTAAACCGATTTCTAAAGGGGGCCTAGGCATTAAAAATCTATTATGGAAAAAGCAAGACCTCAGGGCTAAACTTATATGGAGTATGTTTAGAGAATCAAGCAGTAAGTGGGCATCAATTTTATTACATAAGTACATCCTTGATGCAGATCCCATCAACATCTTCAGGTCTCAATCATATGTTAAGGGCTCACAGATATGGAATTTTATTAAGGACTGCAGAGGGATTATCAGCAAATTCCTTTCTTGGGATGTAGGAGCAGGAGATCAAGCTTTATTTTGGGAGGATTTTTGGGCAAGCCGTCCCTCCCTTAACAAACTAGGTTTCTCCAAGGAGTTTATGGAAGAATGCAAAAGAGTCATTGGCCCTTACCTTAAGGACTACCTAGGCAAGATGGAAGACAATAAATGGAATATTACAAATATAATAGAGGATGTTTGGCCAGAGAAGAACAACCTCCTTACAATCTTAAACGATAGAGAAGTAATTATTAAAGATAGACCAAATACTTTAATATGGACAAGATCTAACAACAGAAAATACTCTGTTAAGGAGGGTTACAATGCAATTATTAAGAACCAAAATATGGATAACATCGATATACCTTTGAACCTTTGCTGGAACAAATCTTGCCTCCCTAAAGCTGGATTGTTCTTATGGGCGGCATTACAAAATAGAATTCTTACTGCAGACAGGCTTAATAAATTAGGATTCAAAGGACCATCTAGATGCCTGCTATGTGAAAACCATTCTGAGGATGCCAATCACATTCTCCTTAATTGTCCTTTTTCTCAAAATTGTTGGAATTGGCTCCATCAAAGTTTAGGATGGAAATCTGCTTCTCATTGTGATTTAATCAGCAACCTTAAAGCATGGCCGTCTCTATATAAAGACAATCTCTTCAAGGACATATGGACAATAGCACCTTCTATATTAGTATGGGAATTATGGAAAGAAAGAAACAGAAGGATTTTTATGGACCAAAAATTAACTTGGAACTCAATAGCTAACAAGATAGAAGCATCCATCGTAGAAATTACTAACAATAAACTCAGGGACAAACAGAGCTATGAAGATTCCTTTAAGAGTTGGGATAATAGAATCAGGTGCAAATGGCCAAAACTAGCTATCCCTCCCCTCTATGGTAAAGGGGGATCCAAAACTAAAATGGACAGAGCATCCTGTAAGTGGATACCACCAAAAGCTGGTTGGTATAAACTCAACTTTGACGGAGCATCCTGAGGCAATCCTAGGATAGCAGGTATAGGAGGGATCATCCACAATTGGAAATCAGAAGTGATAGGAAAATTCTCAAGACCCATTAGCCCTATAACCAACAATATGGCCGAATGTGTAGCGGCATTAGAAGGGCTTAAATTATGCAAAAATCTTAACATTTCAAAAGTAATTATTGAAGGAGACTCCCAAATTATTATCAACGCCATCCGCACTAAAAAAACTCCTAATTGGGTTTTAAATTCAAAAATAGAAGAGATTAATTTATTAATGGATAATATTCTCAATTATGAAATCATACATACTTTCAGAGAAGGAAACACAGAGGCTGATAAGCTAGCGAATCTAGGTGCCAATGGAGTAATAACATTGGAACAACATATATAATAGCTTAAGAGGTATTTTAATGATAAGGTTAAGGTAGAGACCTTACCTTGTGTTTACCTCAGTAGGAAGATTGGGAAACTGACTCTCCTATGAGGATACAGGATCCTCATATAGAGACATTCTAACCATAGGAACCCTTCTTACTTATAAGAATATAGGAACTCTTTGGGGTAGATAGCCTACTAAAGAATCATATGTGACCCTTAAATAATAATAAAGTAGTTTTATCAGAGAATATGAGTAGGTTCGCAAACTTAGCCTTTTCCTTTTAGACATTGTAGCTCCACATTCCTTTAATCTCTTGTCCTTTTTAAATGCAATATTAAGTCTCTTGGATAGTTCTAGCAAGAGAATGGAGCAAATTTTTAGC
This sequence comes from Chamaecyparis obtusa, assembly GCA_027943335.1. NCBI lineage: Eukaryota > Viridiplantae > Streptophyta > Pinopsida > Cupressales > Cupressaceae > Chamaecyparis > Chamaecyparis obtusa. Next base: position 1,694,413 of record BSBK01005442.1, on the reverse strand, counting down.
TCTGACCAAAGATAGACTGTAACTAACAATTTTGGTGTCTTTAGTTACTTTAAAAGAGTAGCATTATGTTAAGGAACAATATATGCAAATTTGATGTATATACAATATCTACCTACAATTTTGATGAAAATACTATTTTCATGATTATGAGTACAATATTTTCATTTTTCCTTTCTATCTCTCCCTTACATCTCCTTACTCAATGGTCGCATGATCGCATGTGGTTAGAAAGCCGCATGCGATCCTGCGACAAGTCTTTACTCTCTATCTTCCTGCCTTGCAAGACACCTCAGGCTAACCATAAATTCAAACTGCTAGCCGCGGGGCCAGTCAGCAGTCAAGAATCAAACTGCTGGTCGCTATGGAATTTGAGACTCTTCATCTTCTTTTAATAGTATTTGTCAAGCCAAATCCATTGGGCTTCTCGGAGTCAAGTCATCATTCAAATTCAAGCAGAATTACTAACCCGATCTCCAACTGGCATTGATCCTCTCCTTTAGATGCTTTAAAACATTCAGCATGATCTCATGACTTTGTCTGCTATTGAGATGCACTCATCTTCTTGTTTCGCTAACTTACAGTCTTGTCGCATGATCGTATGACTCTTTTTCAACTCTTGTGATCATGCGAAAACTTTAAATAATCTTATATTATATTTTTATCGTATCTACACTGGTAGCGTATATAGGTTCTCGCTGACAATCCGCCAACTCAGTACTTCATGGACCAATCACAGACTACCATACATGCTCATGAAACATTTCGGACCCACCGCCTTTACTGACTTTACACCTAGAGGATCAGATGGATGGCGTATGATCTGATGGGCTCACAAGATTCTATGAGATCATACGCCATCCATCGATTTGGAATCTTAAGATGCGCTTAAAATTAGGGAGGCCCACCTGAATACGTGGAAAGATCCCGTTAACTTGCAAATCTTCTTTGGTGACTTACGCTGCCGCATGATCACATAGCAATATTTTAATCCATGCGATCATGCAACCACCTCATCATTGGTGCATCTGCGCTATCAGGGTACGTGGGTCCCACTTGGTCTTCCATTGTCGCATGATCGTAAGAGTGTTCTCCTAGTCATGTGATCATGCGACCACACACCTAACCAGCTGCGCTTAACATTAGGGAGGCCCACCATGCTACGTGTTCAGATCCCGCATGATCACAAGACATCTTCCACACCATAGCTACAAAGTGACATCCATTGACCTTTAGCACGCTGCATGGTATAAATGCCTTCAGACCCACCGGAACACGTGGTGAGATCTCACATGATCACAAGATAGTTCTCTCAGTCATGCGATCATGCGACCAAACCTACCACAGGGCTTTATTTTCAACATCAAATTGCACACCGTTTTCACTATTTGGTTCGTTGTGATTTGATGGATCATCCTATATCTGCATTGAATGTATAAATTGACTCCTTAAGTCTCCATGATCCTAATAGTGAAAATAGTGTACGATTTGATGTTTAAATGAGCCAGGTTGGGAATCCACATGCACCAATCATAAAGTGGTCACATGATCACATGGAATAAAATAATGCTTTGTGATCATGCGACATGGGAGTTTGGGGAGGTGAATGTGCTCTACTAGGACCCACGTATGCTAACAGTGCAGATGCGATAATGAAAAGTTATTAGTCTGAGCCCGACAAGGATAGTATTAAATATTATTTCATGCGCCAATGATAAAGCGATCACATGATCACATGAATAAAATATCACTCTTGCGATCATGTGACAATGGAGGACCAGGTGGGACCCGAGTCAACAGACTTACCTTTGGTGGAACAAGGAAATGATCCAACGACCCTCACATAATCGTGATCCCTGTCAAATAATTTTGTGAACTTGAGAGATCTTTCCACGTGTAAAGGTGGGGCTGAGTAATGTTGTCTGGAAGGAGGTTGCATAAGACTCTTGATCAACGGCTCTCGCTCTGCCGTTATGGAAAGAAAGATGCTTAGCGGGATATTGACACGTAGCCATGGGACCAAAAGAGTTGTAGATACTAAATCAATGGTAGTCGCTTAGTCGCTATGGTGTGGAAGATGCTTTGCGACTAAGCGGGATCCTTCCATGTGTCCAGGTGGGGCCGAAAGAGTTAGTAGCGATATCAAATCAACAGTAGTCACTTTGTCGCTATGGTGTGGATGTTGCTTTGTGACTAAGAAGGATCCTTCCACGCGTCTAGGTGGGGCTGAAAGAGTCTGTATGCGCTATCAAATCAATGGTAGTCGCTTAGTCGCTATGGGAAGTAAGATGCTTTGTGACTAAGCAGGATGTTGACACGTTGCCTGTGGGAGCTGTGCAAATATATATTTATATTTTGGATTAGCCTCAGAAGATCTCACAGATCCGGTAAGGGTATGAACACATGATTATATATATATAATCTATATATATATATAACCATATGTTCAAACTAATTATTTTTTGCCTTACAATTTGAGGAGCTTGGAAATCTTTGCAGCCTTTTCTGAATGATGTAAATATTAGAGGCCCATAATGAACTCTGCTATTATCTTCTTTCCGATAGATTAGCCAGGTATGACTTGAATTTGTTAGAACACTAGTATAGTACTGAGAAGTATATTTAGTTCTGATGTAAATATGCCTAAAATGTTAAGACTCTCATGGCAGGAATTGTTAATCTTTAGCGGTAAGGATTTTTAAAGAGTATTTGTTTCTAGTATTATATTGTCAATAATAAAAGTATTTAACTACGGGCTTCATAGTTAATATCAAATATTCTTAGATAGGTTATGTAGCAGAGATGTAGAATTTTTATCTTGATGCAGGTTAACCTTGGTCTCGGAGGAATTTTGTCTTATTTTTTTTCAGGAAGGACTATCATTCGGATTTTCAACACATATACTTGACATAGTAGGAGGATCAAAAACTCTGCTTCAATTGTACAAATGATGTAATCCTTGTCTAATCACCTTTCTATGTATAATTCATGATTTAAAAAAAAACAATCTAGAGTTTTTTCGGGACGTAGGTATGCCTACGTAAATTATGTACAAATCTTGATAGGTATTGAGCCGTGGGTATGCCTACGGAAAATATGTATATTAAAAAATCTCGACAATTGTCGAGTCGTGGGTATGCCCATGTAAATTTTTGTATAAGGTCAGGACCTATGGTCCTGGGCAAGGCTGGAGGTTTTCTCAGCCCCACTCTTTCCTACCAGTGCCTGCAGTGAGCGGGGTCACATTGTAATATAGTTATTTATATTAATAAAAATGTCTAGGGCTTCGGCCTTTTACCGATCAAAATATATATATATATATATATATACATATATATATATATATATATATATATATATATATATATATATATATATATATATATATATATATATATATATATATATATATATATATATATATATATATATATATATATATATATATATATATATATATATATATATATATATATATATTTGATAAAAATGGACAAAGCCATCAATTTTTATTAATATATAACTACTTCAGAGGGGATCTAGGAGGAAAGATGTAGGAAGAAAACCTCCCTTCTCAGCCAATATGTACAAGTTTACAAAATTTACAAAAGTGGGATCCTGCCACCAAAACCAATGATTGCCAAAAGGCTTACAATCTATGAATGAGCAAAAAACAAGTCCAACACCCCATGACAAGAGGCTTACATACGAAGGACAAGCAACATATTCCTGCATCCTAGGGCAGATATACAAGCATTTACTAACACCCAGCCCCACAATTACAAAACCCAAAATTTATGATGTGAAACCAAAGAGACATCAGTGAGCGCCCCGTGTATGACAAGGGCACCTGCAACTAGAAGAGGGGAGGCCGAAGCTGTGTCCTCAGATGAGACCAAGGGAACCCCCAGAACATCTTGACTGAACGAGGAGGAGCCCACCAAGCCATCGTCTTGGGCAAAGGCCAAGAGCAACAAGCAATAGTCAAAACATTTTAATATTATATTATAATATAACATTTTAATATTATATTATAATATAACATTTTAATATTATATTATAATATAACATTTTAATATTATATTATAATATATTATAATAATATAATATTATTATTATCATATATTATAATAATATATTATAATACAATATTATAATATAACATTTTAATATATTATAATAATATAATATTATTATTATCATATATTATAATAATATATTATAATTATATTGTTATAATTTAATAATCATTCCTAATTATATTGATATATCATATTATACATATGGTAACCTCTGATAGGGTATCAAGTATCTGATCCGTATTAGATTCCCAATACCTGTGCATATATTTACCCAAACAACTGAACTGATTGTCATTTTCACTTGCATTTTTTTTTCCAAAAATGCATCAAGCTATCATATAAAGAATACAATATCATGTATCTAATCTATTTGGGGTGATTTTCTTCTTGAATTCATCACAGGTAAGTCATTTTTTTTTTTCATTTTTTAATCTTTTTTTGTAAGTTTTTTAGTTGATTTTTTAGTGTTTTTGTTAAATATAGGGTTTTTAAATTGAAATTATTTATCGTCTGAAATTTAATTTAATTATATGACTTTGTAATTTAATCAGGCATGGCAGACACAAATGACAATCCTAAGGCTGAAAACCCCCCCGCAAAACACTAAGCCTGAAAACCCACCCTCCAAAATAATCAACCTGAAAAACCTCTAGTTATGAACCCTTGACCTCTAGAGGACCTCATTGGTGATAATTTGAATTAGTTGAGGGGAATTCAAAATGTTTATGGCAATATCCCTACATTAAGCCCAATGTTGACGACATTGAACTCCATAATTGAAAATATGGAGACACTTACCATGTAACATCATGTTGCACTTCAATGGTGAGACACCATGCATGCCCAGTTTGATGATGGGATCGATAAGATGGGGTGAAGGCCATTGACATAAAAAAAGAACAAATAGATTCCCTATTTGTAAATCCAAAAATTGGACTAAAAGTTGATCCCAAAAAGCCAAAGTTATCCATCAAATGGTGCATGAATGATGCTATGTGAGAGAACTACTAGGATCATTGGTGGATGGTTCTTGATAAACCACCCCAAAAAAATATGGAGCTCCCTTTTTGTTTTCTTAAAAAACTATATGCTAAATTTGTGCTCGGTCAAAAAGTTAACTATTGGAGCATGAGATCAAACATGGGCATAGGCGGAGGCACTCCCCAGAATAGACCAAGGGCATATCAAGTAAAACAACACCGTTATGTACCTCCTCCTAACATTACATTCCCTCCTCTAGTGCAACATCCAGATGTTATTATAGAGGCTAGCTCACAGATCATTAGGGTCATTCAAACCTTCAGTGAGAATTTGATTAGGCACCCTGTGTCATTGTTGTAGCCCCATGTTGATGATGTTGGCACTTCAACATCCTCTTGGAGTGCACATGTTTGTGTACCCCATAATTCCATTATGTGCATGAATGTATGCTTGTGTCCCCTTGATGAGTCTTTCAGTGATCATATGGATACATTTCATGTTTGAGATGAGTGACACACTAAATGTTACCATAGGGACTAGAGCGTCTCATGGAGAGACCCCTCACATGAGAGATGAGGAGGAGAAAGCAGAATGGAATCCTCATGTTGTGGTTAGAATAAATGTTTAATGTTACAATGTATTTAAATTTAAATGAATATTGTTAGTAGATAACTTATAATGAATATTTATGTTTAGTTGACGATAAAGGAAGAGATAAGACAAGTGGAGGGTGCCACACTCTAGGCCCTGTCATTTGGCCTTGACATCTCTATGGTATATGTTCTAACACTCATTGGTTTACTTTTTTTTATTAGTATACATGTTTTTTAAATAAAAATGGTGTAATAAAAATCATATACTAATTAATATTTCATCTTATTTTACTCTTGCAGGTTTTAACCACTTCCAGTGGGGGAAAATGTGAGGGGGTTGCAATGGCACATGTTGAAAAGGAGAAGGTAATTAAAATTTTTAGAATGATTATGCATGTACTTGTTACTTGTGCATACTAATGTTTATTTTACATGGTTTATAGTATGAATGTTGATGTCTAACGATGTTACGACAAGGGTTCACAATCCTACCCTCTCAGGCATTTTATTTGGCCATGATAGCCCCATAGTATGAATATTTTTATATTTAGTTATTTACATTTTTGTATCAAGTATACATGTGATTGTCATTTAAATTGTCATTATTACATATTAACTAATATTTTATCTTATTTGACTCTTGTAGGTAACACCTAGTACAAGGGAGGTACAATGCCAAGGATTTGTATCCTTGTTGACCCAATTAACATTGGAAGAAGATGATTTAGCAAAGGTATGTTTTTATTTTAATTCAAGTATTTTATAAATTTATTTTTCAATCAACGACAATTTTATAGGGTAACTTGTATCAATCTCATAGTTGCAAACATTTATAGGTCAGAACTGACATTTTTAGTGCCGCCCTTTCACTAGCAAGGACATATGTTAGGATTCCTGAGAGCATGAGGAGACGTAGCGATGAGGTACATGATAATTCAATTTTAAATTTTAATTAAACTATTGTTCAATGTGAATTTTCTATATGTACAAACCATATAAATTAAGCAATCTAAATTGCGGTTTCAATTTTTTGTTTGTGTAGGATCTATCCGAGCCAAAGACTACTTCGAAGATGCTACATTTTGATGATCCACCGGTAGAATAGGATGTCATACAAACATTTCTAGTTGTAGATATTTTAAGATTCCATATGAAACATTTTGAGATGGCATATGCCACATTGTATAGACATGTGTATTTTGTAAAGATTTTAAGATGACATGTGCCACATTTTGTAAAAAATTGATTGAGTTGACATCTACACCATATTTGTATATGGAGATACATACTTAAAAAAAATAATTTCTTATATAAAATGTTCATTTTCATAATATTCCTTCATCATGTGTGGTACATGTACTATTCATGTTTATGGAATCATTGCGTATTTTTTATTATGGAAGTTTCGTGGTTACTATGTTTCAATAATTTTTGATGTATTTGGAAATATTTGTTGTTTTTCCATAAGATTTGATGTTTTTTGATAACATGTTTCCTATTTGTATCTTCATGATGAGAGAGTCACAAATTTTCATTATTACAACCTTTACAAAAAGTGACAATCTTTCATTCTTTATTCCCTTTGAAAGAGTTGCAAAATCTCATAGCTACCACCTTTTTAAGAGAGCCACAATTGTTCACAAATCGTGTAGGAACACCTAATGGATTTTTGGTGCAGGAGAACCTAATAGATTTTAACCCTCTAAAAGGCAGCCTAAATCTTTGTCTATTCTTGATGGGCATAAAATTCCACTACCAATGCACATGGTAGGGTGGGTTTAACCAATCCATGGTCCAATCTTGGCACCCTACTAGCAGGAACACTCAACGCTATACCCCCACCGACAGTGTCCCTTAGGTGCACTAAGTGCACAAAAGTGACAATCTTTGCTGGGGTATCTATCTCAATATGAGGCACCTACGTATGATTCATCTAAAGATGCAGGATCATGAAAGGCCCCTCTACAATACCCTATCTCATATTTTCAAGACTCTAAGTATTTGTTTTAGGGAAACAAATTTTCTGTTGATGTAAAAACTGTTAGAGGAATTCAATTGCAAAGGTGCAAGACAACCCAAATCTTTGTCCATTCTTTGTGGGCATGAAATTCCACCACCAACATGTTCAGGAGGGCTATTTACCCAAGCAATGGTCCATTTTTGGCTCCCCATTCACCATACCCTACAAAAAATATCCCTTAGGTACGTTAGGTGCACAAAAGTGTTAAACTTATCTAGGGTATTTCTCTAAATCCATGGAATCTACATATGAGTTGTATGAAGATGTGGGATTGAAAGAGGCCACTCTACAATATCCTATCTCATATTTTCAAGATTCCAAGTGGTTTTTTTAGAGAAGTGAGTTTTTTGTTGATGCAAAAACTGTTAGAGGCATTCAATGCAAAGTTACAAGGCTACCCAAATATTTGTTTGTTCTTCATGGGGAAAAACCACCACCACCAAAATGTCTTGTAGGGATGGTTTACCCAAGGAATGGTCCATTTTTTTCTCCCTACTCATCAGAACACTCAGTGCCATACCCTACCAGTAGTGTCCCTTAGGGGCACTAAGTGCACAAAAGTGATGAACTTTGATGGAGTATTTCTCTCAATCTAGGGCACCTATGTATGAATCGTATGAAGGGGTGAACCCACAATAGTGGGTTACACTTTTTTGCCTGAACAGACACTGAACTCTACATTTTGATAAAAAATTTCAAATTCTGATGCATATTGTCGTTAAACTGTTTGAAATCAGAAGATGAAGTAAATTAGAGTCTTTTAAGATTTTTTGTCTAGATTTTAAATATATTTTTTATTTTTATTTTTGAATTTATTTGAATGGATTTTTCTTTCTCCCACGAAAACTATTATGTTGTTGAAAACGTCATTCTCAAAGAGTTACATTATTTTCATAGAGCATAACTTTTTTTCTAAAATAAGTATCATTGTGCTCCTTTCAAATGTAGTTTTGTAACATCGATACAGAGGGCATGAAATTGGTTTGACAACATTATCATGATTATTGCATATTTTATTAATGTTTAAAGTTGACTAAATTGTAATTTTGACATACCTTGACTACATAGCTTATAACTTGTCGTTTATTTGTCCAATTTCATTTTTTATTAATAGAAAGATAACTTCAATACCTAGGGCATAGATTTTTTTTCTCTCATTTACTATTTTTCCATAAGCGTTAAACATAGAGATAGACATACAATGAAATATCTATGTTTAGTAAAATGAAAAATACAAAGTCATAATAAACTTAATAAATATTAACATTATAATCATTGGAAAGGTTTTTCTCAGTAGTACCTTACTACATAGATAGTTTTGTCAAATGGATTCATTTGATCTACCAAAAGATAATGTCGAAGTGATTTTTTGTTAGCATTTTAATAGGTGCGAAGGAGACTCCATTGTAGGTATGAATGAGGATTATAGATGTTATATCAATGTTTTTTTAATCTATGAGGCTTTGATCTAACCATTTGTAATTAATTATCTCAAATGGAACCTCTCAAGGCTTAAATCGTCATATTTTATTAAAAATGTAATTTTTCAGCAAAATCAGCATGTCTAAAAAAGTGTAACCCACTATTGTGGGGTCACCCGAAGATGTAAGATTGTAAGAGGCCTCTCTAAAATAGTCTATCTCAAACTTTCAAGACTCCAAGTGGTTTTTTAGGACAATGAGTTTTCTGTTGATGCAAAAAAATGTTAGAGACATTCAATGAAAAGCTGCAAGGAAGCCCAAATCTTAATCTGTCCCTTGTGGGCACAAACCACCACCAAAAACACATCTAGTAGAGCTAGTTTACCCAAGGCACAATCCATTTTTGGCTCCCCACTCGTTCGAACACTCAATGCCATATCCTACCAATAGTGTCCCTTAGGTTCTTCAAGTGCACAAAAGTGACAAACTTTTTTGAGGTATTTCTCTCAATCCAAGGAACCTACGTATGAATCATCTAAAGATTTAGGATTGAGAGAGGCCCCTTTAAAATAGCCTATCTCATATTTTCAAGACTCCAAGTGGTTTTTTTAGGGTGGTTAATTTTTTATTAATGCAAAAACCATTAGAGGCATTTGATACAAAGTTACAAGGCATGCCAAATATCCATCTATTCTTTGTGGGTATTGTATGCACCCAAAAATGGTTGCCTACACTTTGGGCCCCATTTATTTGATTTATCAACCCTGAATCATTTTGATCAATAATCAATATTTTTCAAACACTATCAATTTCCTTGATCAAGTCATATTTCATCATTTATTCAATTATTTGCCTTGGGCTAACCATTTTATCCTAAGTCTTTATTTAATTAAAAGGAATATTTCCTCCCCTTTTATTAAATAAAAAGCCCCCACTTTCCTCTTATCCTAAGTTGCACAAATAAAACATTATTCCTATTTTATAAAAAGGAGAAAATCACTTTTTGTCTCATATGGACATAAAGTCAACTCCTATTTTCTCATTGGAGGATACTTGTGCACATGGATTGCTCCTCTTTCAAGCTCCACCATTGATTGAGACTTTTGCCTCTTAATCTCCATGGTCCATTCCTTTGCATTTCTTATAAAAGGATAGCTCTCTCCTTCATTTTAATATCCATCTCTTTCATGCCATTGTTATGTTGCAGGTTTTCTAGGTGCATTTGGAGCTTTTGGAGATCATTGCTACATCAAGCTCTTCTTGGATTTCCTCATTGCTCCATAGTTTAGACTTCATTTCTTGCATTATCTTAGCATCCATAGCTTCATTTCATAGCTTAGTTTCCTTTTATGCAATAGATTAGCTTCACATAGCTTAATTAGGAGGGATTGTAAAACTTGTACTTTCCCTTTCATAATTTAGTTGGCACTTTACTTTCATAGATTAGATTTCCTTTCAAGCATTGCATTGTTATCATTTAGCTTAGCTTGCATCTTCATCTTTTTTTGCATTGCATTTTCATAGTGATTCTTGGGGATATTGGCACTCTTTCCCTTGTCCTCATTTGAATCTCTCATTGTATGGTTGACTAGCAAGGTCACAAGCTCAATAGCTCTAGCTAAGAGCAAATTCATAATCTTGCAACTCCATGCATAGAGAGCTATGGATCGATTTGTGAGGGCTCATTCTTGAGTTTCCTTGCATGTAAGGATCCATAGAAGTGCACTACTTTTGTGTGTACATTTTTGGTGCCCACCGTGGGGCAAGACATTAGTTTTGTCCCTTCATCTTCTGCATTTTCATCAATTTTTAGCGCTATTTTTCTGTCTCTGGTTTTTTTTGTCTTAGAGTGTCACGCGACATTTTTCCAGTGTCGTGTGATAGTTCTCTGTATAGCGGTGCGACACTTTACCAGTTAAAAGTGTCACCCCCTTTGACAGGAAGTGTCGCACTGTTTGAGAAGCTCTGTCACCTGTGTATAGCATGAACTGTCGCCTAGAAATAAAGTGTCACACCTGTATATGAAAAAGTGTCGCACGACATTTTTGGTGACTGCACTGTCGCCTGTACCTGATAGTGAGTTTTTTTAGCCCCTTTTAGCCAAATTTAGATTGATTTGTTTAATTTTTTGTGGCTAAATAGATTACATTTCCAGATTTCAGTTGGTTTACTTGCTTTCATAGGCACATCTCTTTTGGGTTAATAAAAGGACATATATTTGCTGTTGATAGTTTGTAAATGCTCTTTGGTTTCCAATATCAAACATCTCATTTGAGTGATTGAGGGAATGGATTCATTCCTTGTTTACATAGGGAGTTAAATGCACCACTTTGTGGACTCACTCTATGTTTACTTGGAAAGTTAAATATTCCATTGTTCAACCTCTTTTTCATTTGTGAGTAGTATTGATTAGCAGTCTTAGATTGCTTGTGATTGATCTAGATTTCTATCTTGGGTTATTGGACTCGCTAATCCATCAACCCCTCATTTCCGCCCCGTGGTTGCAAGATCAGTACCACATTAAAGGGGAGGGGTCTACAGGAAAGAAGCGTTAATTGCTCCACTAGGCAACCCTTTTATGCTTTTTGGAACTGACTTGTTTTCTAAGGTGTGGACTCACTTTGAGTTGATGTGAGGAGTTAAATGTTCCACTTTTGGGCTCACTTTGAGTTGATGTGAGGAGTTAAATGTTCCACCTTTGGACTCACTTTGAATTGATGTGAGGAGTTAAATGTTCCACCTTTGGACTCACTTTGAGTTGGTATGAAGAGTTAAATGTTCCACTTTTGGACTCACTTTGAGTTGGTGTGAAGAGTTAAATGTTCCACTTTTGGACTCACTTTGAGTTTGTGTGAAGGGTTAAGTGTTCCACTTTTTGGACTCACTTCACATTTTCTTAAAGGGTTAAATGCTCCACTTTTAGACTCGCTTCACATTCTCTTGAAGGGTTAAATGTTCCACTTTTGGACTCACTTCATATTTTCTTGAAGGGTTAAATGTTCCACTTTTGGACTCGCTTCACATTATCTTAAAGGGTTAAATGTTCCACTCTTGGACTTTCTTTGCATTCACTTGAAGGGTTAAGTGTCCCACTTTTGGACTCGCTTCACGTTTACTTGAAGAGTTAAGTGTTCCACCTTTAGTGCTTTAAATACTTGTTGATAGTGGATTTCTTGGAGCTAATTGGATTTTAGGATTGTTCTAACCATTGTGGAGATAAAAAATTGTGCTTTTAGGTAATCTCATTGTTTGAAAATTTGCAAAAAAAAAAGAAAAAATGCATGTCAAAGAGGGCTACTAATGGTTTTTGCAGGGCTGCCCTAAGCATAAAACTAAACCAAATACTTGTTTAATTGCTTTCTTTATTGAGTGCGGCATATACTACTTGTTTCATTTCATAGGCACTTAATACCTTGTCATAGAAATTTTGAGGTGGTAGGAGAGTATGCTCTTCACCCTTGTGGTGAAACAGAAATCTTGACCCATCTTGGAATTTTGAAAACAAGGGGGTAATTGAATCTTTGCTTGGTGTGTTTGGGAGAAATTTTTGAGATAGGGGAGTATGCTCTTCACCCTTGTGGTGAACCAAAAACCTTGAACCTCAAGAGTTAATCCACTTTTTGTTTGGTTTAGGATCCTTTAGCGGGCCTGATCTTGAGTAATCAAGAGGAATGACCTGAGTGGGGACAACCTTGTCATCATTTTCCTTGGTGGTGAGTGATTCCAACTCACTATAATCTCAAGGCTATCAAGGACACAAAACCTTGGTAGACATAACACTTGTCTTCGCTTGATGTGAGTAACTCATGGGATTGTGACCATGGGGAAAGCATTGAGCAAGAATGCTTAAGGTACTCTTGACACCGCAAGGTCCTAGTCCTTTACGAGGAGCAAGAGAGGTGTTATGAATGGAAGCCCTTACTAAGAACCATAGGTTAGAATCCACCTTTATTTAGCCACTTATCTTCTTAGTGTAAGGATTGATCCAAGTGGACTAACCCGGATCACCCCAAGATACTCACCATATGTGTCCCTTTGGTTGTGTTGTTTAACACTTCCACGACAAAGCCAATATCTTTTGTGGGCAACCACTTGGTGTGAGGCAAGGGGGCATCAAGTTGTGGGCTAAGTTGATAAGTATTGAGCCTTGTCCTGTAGGTAGATATTGCTTGAAGTGTCCTCAATTGTGTGATACCAGTGTAAATGTTCTCAACATACAAACAATCGGTAGCATGCATAGGGTACTTTTTCTATTTTGATATCACAATCATTTGTCTTGGCAAGGTTGCTTTTGCCCTTGTTCCAAGTGCTTGGAGACATGTTTGATCCCATACTATTTTCAAATCTATCCATTTGCTGCTGTCATTGTGATTACATTCAAAAAATTAACCCTCAGACTGAAAATATCGAATGAACAAGCTTTAAAACTGAGATTTTGACACTCACTGGTCATAGAGTCGTACGACACTAAACAAGTGGCGCGCCCTATTGTGAGAATTGTCGCACGCCAGTTCACCCCTGAAAGACTGTCACCCTATTTGACGAGAAGTGGCACGCAGATAGCCTGGCAATTGTCACCCGATTTAAGGCGAAGTGTCACCTAAACATAAACTGTCACCCTCCCTGCCTGGAAAGTGTCACCTGGGCAGTTTCTACTAGTTTTTGTAGTTTTAGTCAGTTTCAGTTGCTGCTAGTCAAATTGAGTCTTGGAGTGGGTTTCTTGCTTTGTCATTAGAGACTTGTTTTGACTTTAAATCTCTAGTTTCTACCCTCTAGGAATAGCATCAATTGGTTTACAAGGCTACTTTGGAAATAATTGTCAGGTTAGAAGGTTATTCTTGGTGAGAAAGCTTATCTCTAGAATTGTTGGATACATTCTTGGAGAATTTTAGTGCTCTTATTGTCTAAATCACTTTCATTTAATTAATTTCAATTATATTTCAGCCTAGTCCAACCTCTTGGTTTAAAAGTACAAGGGTAGTCACCCTTTGATTTGAAGCACCTCTTTGATAGTGTTGGTAAAGCCCCTTTTTCTATCTTTTTCATTTCACTTTGGACAATAGAGAACTTTGATTATCCTAGTTTGGTGTTGACACTTTGCGAGGTCACCCTATCATTAAGAATCTCTTTCTTTCATGTCAGTTACAACAAGGTACCAAGTCAATCAAGGGAAGCGACCCCCTATTGTCTTTAGCCAGTTACCACCAGTTAAGACTTGTCAACAACACAAGGGAAAAGAACCCCTTTTTGACCAATCTCCTAAAAGTGAATCTGAGGTTTGTTTTGATCCAAAAGGTAATCCTAGTGAAGTGAGCACCTCTTTAGCACCACTTTCATCAAGTATGGACATGAGTTACACTTTCACTCGACAACAAAGAGAAGCCATGAATCAAACTCTTGAGGATATCTTCCAATGGCATAGGAGAGAGTATGGTGGTTCTTCTCATGCTAGTCCACCCGGGTCACCTCCCAACAACACAAGATATTTTGATTCTCACCAATGAGCTGAGAGACATTATAAGAAAACTCACTCAGATTCAGGGTCACAACACAAGGACTAGAACAACAAATTTAGTGACCATCACATCAACGCAGCCAACACAATAAGGCATTCAAGACAATCTTCTCCACTTAAAGATACCTCTCGATATGCAAATACAAGGTTGAAAAGCATTGAAAGGGAGAAGCAAGCCTATCTAGATGAGCAAGCCACCAAAAAGGAGAAATTCAGACAACTAGAAGAAGAGGAACGTGCATTATTGGACATAAGAAAAAGAGTCACTCAAGAAGAAGAAGATAGGCTCTATGCACAACAACTCCAAAATCAATTTAATGGGAGGGGTACCAATAGTGGGACCAACTCACCCCCATCTACACCTTCACCAAGTCCTAAAAGAAGGTCAAGGATGCCCTCAAGATCCTCAAGTCCTAGAGGTAGAAGGACCTCAAGATATGATCACCATAGGAGACAATCATCTCCTAGACTTTCAAAGCAACCCTCTCAATGAGCACATCATGGCTCACAACATGGAAAAAGTTATGCCGACTTCAATCATATAGATTTTATGACTATGCAACAAGAACCATCCTTTCAAGCATATGTAGAAAGGTATGTGGAACAAAACAAAGATCAGTTCCTAAAAAGTCTCATCAACAAAGGTGTTAAGGTCCCATACAATTTTGATGTGGACCGAAAGGTAAAGAAGCAAGATCCATCAACTAATGAGGTGATCAAACAACTTCAAAGGGATATAGAAAGGATGAGGGCTCCTAAGAGCACATTTAATTTGGATTCCATATGTCCCAACCCAATCGAAAAGAGTGTGGTGTTGGTTGAGTTTCCTAAGAAAATTGAGTTCCCAACCTACGACAAATATGATGGCATTGGTGATCCTCATGACCATGTTAGACAATTTTATATAATGAGTTTTTCTTTTCACCATGAAGACTTCTATTTGATGAGATTATTTCCAAGAGCCTCAGGGGTCAAGCCATGGAGTGGTTTACTAACCTTACTCCTCCAGTTAAGACATTTAAAGAGCTTGTGGAAAGATTTGTCCAACATTTTGCTTACAACTTATCAAGGTCGGTCACCATGCTTGATTTGTGAAAACTCAAGCAGAACCAAGGGGAATCCTTTGTTACCTTTCTACAAAGATGGAGATGTTTGTGCTCGAAATATCCAAGGACAATTCCTGAGGAGGAAAGAATAGACATCATTGTGAGAAACTTGGTACCAGAACTAAGATATGAAGTAAGGAAGATCCCATTTAATTCTTTTGATACCATGGTAGAAGTGGCATGTCGCATAGAAGATGTCCTAAAAGAACAAGGAATTTTGGCTAAACCAACTACTAACAACAATGGCTAAAACAACAACAACAATAGTAATAAGGACAAAAAGAACCTTTATTGGAACAAGAATAAGCAAGTGGTCAATGACGGAGTTGTTGACTCATCTCAACTTAAGAATGAAGGAGTTCTTAATCTCTCCAATGTAGTCCAAGCCATGAAGCTACAAACATCAACACAACAAGAGAATAAATCCAAGTATCAAGCGAGACCTAAAATAGAAAAGAGGCAATTTACCAAACTTGGGGACTCCTATGCAGACATTTTCAAGACGTTAATTGCTCATAATTTGGCACACCCCCAAGATCCTGCAAAGCACCACATACCAGATCCTAAGCCTCATTGGTGGGATGAGAAGGCCTTCTGTGTCTTTCACAATGGAATTGGACATAATATAGAAAATTGTTTTAAACTTAAACATCTTGTCCAAGATATCATTGAAAGTGGATGATAACAAGTTGATGGTTTACCCACTAATGCGAATCATAAAGCTTTTAAAGAGCCCTTGCCAAAATATGAGAAAGGAGAGAATTCTAACAACAAGAATGGCAAGGTTGCTATCAACTACACATACACAAATTCTGAAAATGTTATTAATATGCTTGAAGTTGTTGGTGACAATGTCAACATGATGAGAGGGAAAGACCCTTATGGATATGATGTGGATTCGAATCCTATGCTTGATGAAGGACCCATTGTGGTCCTAAGAGGTCCTCACTCACGAAGGATGTCTCAACCCCTCAATGCTGTCACTAGAAGCCAGTCTCAAGCTCCCATTGTTATTAGAGGTCCTAACTCTAGTAAGTCTAAGTAGCCAGTGTCAAAGGTTGTTCTTCCAAAATCTACTGTTGGTCCTGAATTGAATTATAATCTTATCGACCAATTACAATGTACACCAACGCAGATTTCAATCTTTGAGCTTTTGGAACTATCCCCTAAGCATAAGCGTATCCTTGAGGATGCCTTGCGAGTGGCTAATGTCCCTAATGATATAGATGTAGATCAATTCCAGAATATGGTCAACCACTTGGCTAGCCCTCACTACCTTACATTCTCAGAGGAAGATGACAAGTCATTATGCCACCCACACAATTTGGCCATTCATATAGAGGTTATGATCCACAAGACCCGTGTCAGGTGTGTGTTGATAGATGGGGGTGCTAGGCTTAATATTTGTTCTTTGAGCTTATTGAAGGCCTTGGGTTATTCAGAAGAAGTCATTGACACAAGGAAGAAAATAACTATCAAGGCTTATGATGAAGCAGAACGTAGTTCTAAAGGATTGGCCGTTCTTCCTATTCGAATTGGTCCTGTAGAGAAAGACATTTTGTTCCAGATTGTTGATGCCGGTCCTTTGGCTTACAATATTTTGTTAGGTAGACCATGGATACATGAGATGCAAGTAGTCCCATCTACCTATCATCAGTGTGTAAAATTCCCTTACAATGGAATAGAAGTTTGCATACCTGAAGACAACACACTGTCAATCAACACAATTTCAGCAGGGTCTCACATTCCTTTGAATAGGGAGGCTAACACTTTTGATACTACATTTGAACAATGCAAGAATAAATTCAAGACCATAGATCTTGGTATGGGGGATTACAAATTGGATTCATTCACAAAATTGCCAATTTCCCCTAGGTCTTATGACAAACCTTCTCAAGAAATGAAGCCCTCATCTTCGGCCATGACATTGTTCGATAAGTTTGTGGAATCCTTAGTTCAGATTCAAGAAGAAAAAGAAGAGGTTTCCATTAGGGACTAGATTTACCGAGAAGAGAAATAGCTACATAATGAGAATTTTGCACCTTCCCCTAGAACTTATGGGAGAGGATATACATTGGTCAAGAATATGGGTTATCCAAGACAGGGTCCCCTTATTTATAGGCTAGATGCTAGGGCTGAACCTCTTAACCATGCCCTTTTTGGATGAAGGAATAAGTCAACAGTTGGCTTAGGTTTTGAAAATAAGAAACAAAAAAGTGTCTCTGTCTCAGCTATGACATACAGTGACAATGACTCAGACTACACACCTAATCTCTCTAATCAACAAGACATGTCTGATGATTGGGTGCCTTCAACAAATCTCCTTTGGGGAGATTCACAAGATTTGACAACTGACAGTATGAATGCTAGATTGACAATGGAGAGCGTTGCTATCCTAGCTACGATAGATAGTAACAATGCTAGTGTTAGAGAAGGGGAAACTCTTCCCAATCTTGAGGCTTCTACATCACAAGGCCCAAATAATGATTCAGAAATAGACTCACATGAGTTCAAATGGGACTCACTTTCAGATGCAACAGTTGATTTGGACATGGATGTTGTCCATACTTATAGTACTCAACCCGATGTGACAAATGAGCCTAGTGTAGGACTGGAGGATTGGACTCCTCGAATTGCCTTAGTGTACGATGCTTTGTTTGATAGGACAAATCTTGACTCGAGTATCTCAAGAGGGGACCGAATGAATCCCGCTTGTATGATCACCAGAGATAACACCTTCCACATACATAACATTGAGCCAATTATTGACCTACCCCTTGTTCATTTCCACCTAATTGACTGGTCTCAGTGACATCAAGAGCCTAAACTTCTCACTTTTTAGAATGACTATGAAATTGCCTGTTATCTAAATGCTCTTGAACCTGTAGTCTCTTCCACCAGCGAACCGACAACAAGTATGATAGAGCTTGATATTAAGTACCACAGTCTAAAAATAAAAGAAAAAGAAAAAAAGAAAGATGGTTCTGATGGTGAAAACCACTTTGTGGTGGTGTCCGAACCCAAAATAGTAAAAAGAAAAGACGTATCTGAAGGTGAAAACCTTTTTGAGGTGCCTAAGGATGGGGTATTTAATAACTTGCCAAGTTACTTCCAAGACAGGTCATTAGTTCTCATTGAGCCCACACAACCAATCAATTTGAATATAGAAGAGGCTCTCCAAATAGTGCACCTAGCTCAGTCTCTATCAGTTGGAGAAAAGGAGGCATATACAAAATTTTTGCAAAAGAAGATAATCAACTTTGCTTGGACATATTCTGATATGCCAGGGCTTGACACTAATCTTATTATGCATCATCTATCTATAGCTCTAGGAATAAAATCAGTTAAACAAAAGTTGAGGAAAATGCATCCTCACATAGCTCTTCTTGTTAAAGATGAATTAGAAAAGCTCTTATGTGCAGGATTCATTCGAGCTATCGATTATGCTGAGTGGATCTCCAATATTGTTCCAGTTTCAAAACATGATGGGTCCATTCACATTTGCACCGACTTCAGAGACCTCAACAAAGCGTGCTCAAAGGATGAATTTCCACTCCCTAACATAGACATGATAGTGGATATGACCGCGGGCTATGAGATATACTCTTTAATGGATGGTTTTTTCGGATATAACCAAATAAAAATATCTCCCAAAGATCAAGAGAAAATAGCTTTCACATGTGCATGGGGAACCTATTGTTGGAACATCATGCCATTTGGCCTAAAGAATGCAGGAGCAACATACTAGTGAGCCATGACCACAATTTTTCATGATATGATGCATAAGAACATGGAAGATTATGTGGATGATACCCTGGCTAAATCTAGAAAATGGGACACACACCTCGATAATTTGGAAGTGATTCTAGATCACATGGAATAGTTTCAGCTTAGATTGAATCCAAAAAAGTGTGCATTTAGAGTTGCCTCAGGTAAAATCCTATGATTCATAATTTTAGCAAAAGGAATAGAGGTTGATCCTGAAAAGGTCCAAGCTATATTAGATATGCCACCTCCAAGAAATATCAGTCAAATGAGAAGTCTTTAGGGACGTCTTCAGTCAATCAGGAGGTTTATTTCTCAGCTTGCAGATAGAGCACAACCTTTTAATAAGACATTGCATAAGGGTGCTTCTTGCATGTGGAATGAGGAATGCCAAAAGAGCCTAGATCAAATTAATCAGTATTTGGCTAATCCTCCAATTTTGATGCCTCCTATTCTAGGGAAACCATTGATTTTGTACATTTCAGTGACAGAGTCTTCCTTGAGGGCATTGTTGGCTCAATTAGATGACACTGGGAAAGAAAGGGCCATATACTATATCAGTCACACTCTAGTATCTTATGAGATCAATTATAATAACATTGAAAATTCTTGTCTTGCAGTAGTGTTTGCTTCCCAAAATTTGCGACACTATATGCTTGCTCATACTATACATTTGGTTGCAAAAATTGATCCTCTTAAGTACTTGCTTAGTAAGGCTGCTCTCATGAGTAGACTTGCTAAGTGGATGATGGTTTTGACTGAATTTGATATAGAATACGTTGAGAGAAAGGCCATAAAGGGGCAAGCTATTGCTAACCAATTAGCTGATTTCCCAGTTAAGGATAGTATGCCTATTTAGGTAGAGTTCCCAGATGAACACATACTATATATGACTACTCACACTTGGAAAATGTTCTTTGATGGTTCCCACATGCAAAATGGATTAGGTGCTGGAGTATTATTTGTCTCTCCACATGGGTACAACATTCCAAAGTCTTACAAACTTTTATTCCCATGTACAAATAATATTGCCGAATATGAATCTTTGACCAATGGATTGAAAATGGCTATAGAATGGAACATAACAGAATTACATGTCTTTGGGGATTCATAGCTAATTATCAACCAAGTCAATGAGGAGTATCAAACCAAGGATGATAAATTGATACCTTACAAAAATATGGTTGAATCATTGAGATGTTACTTTACATTTGTGACATTTCAACAGACCCCCAGGATAGAGAACAAAGCTGCAGATGCTATGGCTACATTAGCTTCACTCCTATAGTTGGAACAACATGAATCTAGATTTGAATTCCTGGTGGAAGAGCTACACCATCCCATATTTGACTCATCTGAAAGCCATGTCATTTGTACCCTTGTCACACATGAATCTTCCTGATATGGTGCTATCTATTCATATCTCCGTGATGGCATCATCCCCGACACATTCAACCGTTCTGAATGCCAAAACCTTGTCTACAATGCCTCTTGCCACACCCTTATCTCTAGTGATTTATATAGGAGGGGTTTAGATGGGACACTTCTTAGGTGCTTGGAAAAGGAGGAATCTGACCAAGTGTTAGCCGACATCCATGAGGGCATTTGTGGTGGACATTCCAATGGTCTTGTCATGGCCCGAAGGTTTCTTAGGGTAGGGTATTATTGGCCCATGATGCAGATAAACACAATAGCCTTTGCTAAGTCTTGTGAAAAATGTCAGAAACATGGAAACCTGATTCATGCTCCAGGTAGGGAGCTGATTCCTTCTATTTCTCATTGGCCATTTCAATGCTAGGCCTTTGATCTAGTTGGATAGATTCACCCCAACTCATCAGGTGGACATAAGTTCATTATTACTGCTACTGACTACTTCACAAAATGGGTGGAAGCCGTGCCACTTTCTGTGGCTTCAGGGAAGACTATCTCTTTGTTCATCTTGAATCATATTATTTTCCAATTTGGAGTACCTTCTGAAATTATCCTTGATAATGGAGGTCAATTCAAGAATAAGGACCTAAAACATTTATGCAAAAAGTTTAAAATCAAACATGATTGGTCCTCTATCTATTTTCCATAGGGAAACAGACAGGCAAAAGCCTCTAATAAAATCATTCTTAAAATCCTTCATAGAACAGTACACAAGAATGGTAGATATTGGCACTTACAAATCAATCCAGCACTATGGGCCTATAGAACTAGCATTCGTACACCTACAGGAGCTACTCCTTTTGCTCTTACCTATGGCACTAAAGCAGTGTTGTCTTTAGAAGTAGAGATACCTTCACTTAGAGTCTCACTCAAAAGTTTAATTACAGATGAGGATTATCATGCCATGAGGTTGCAAGAACTAGAACTTCTAGATGAGAAGCATAAGTCTTCCTTTGATCACATGAGAGTATACCAGAAGCGTATGTCCAAAGCATTCAACAAGAAGGTTCACCCTAGGGAATTTTAGATAGGTGATCTTGTTTTGAGAGAGAACCCTAAGAATCAACAAAACAAAGAACAAAAGGGCAAGTTCAAACCCAATTGGCTTGGACCATACATTATCATAGTGGCTTTTGGTATAGGTGCATATTTACTGTCAGATGAAGATGGAGAACAGCTCCCTGAGCCCATCAACATTGTGCACCTCAAGAAGTTCTATCCTTGATGCCCATTTTGTCTAGGGGCATCCTTTGTACAGATCTTATTGATCTTGAAAAAATACCAAAAAAATTTATATATGATGCTAAAAAAATCCTAAAAAGCATATAAAGTCCTAAAAAAATACAAAAAAATAAAAAATAAAAAATTCAAAAATTCAAAAATTCAAAAAAATAGAAAAAGTGCCTTGGTGAAAACCTGGAAACAGGCGCCTTGGTAGAAAAAATTAAAAAAAAATGAAAAAAGAGAAACATTGCAATAAAAATCCAAGTGGTGAAAACCTGGAAACAGGCGCTACTTGAGGCCTTTGCACCCCTATTTGTTAGCATGCATCCTTGACACTTAGCCACTTTCCATTATGCCTAGACCTTATTTGACTTGGTTTGGAATTGGTCTTTATTTTTTTCTAGGGGGCATAACTGTTAGCATAGGTTCTTTAAGTGCATTTGTCTCTTGGGGCATTTCACAATAGGTGTTTTTCAACACCATCCCAAACTGTGTTTTTCAACACTACCCTCGCGTCGAGTGTTTCTCAACACTTATCAAATGTCTTACCCAATAGTCTAAGTATGATGTGATATTGCTCATTTGTAGATTTGATCCATAAAGTTTGACTCTATGACCAACACACACGCACTTAAATAATCAACTCATTGAGATATGTTGACTTTATTTTTCTTTGTGTGCTGTCTATGAAGATTTCTTTGATGAGTGGTCTCCCCCTGAGAAGTTTTCGATGATGCATAGCTAGAAGACTGAGGGTATGAGAACATGTTTTATTTCTTTATCTGCTTGTGGGTATATTTTGTTGGTCATAACTGTCATGAGCATTTATGCTAGTCTTACTTGACACTATGGATTGACACTGTATTGTCCTTGACTATTTTATGCGAGTGCATGCTTTTATTTATCTTGACTTTCATGTGTCTTGATACAAGCATAATCTCGCCATATCAAACTTAGGTAATCTCACTACACTAGTCATCTTGACCTATATGTCTTTGGTGCCTAGGTGGGATTCCCACATTTTATCTAATAAAGATCATATTCATATCCACATAGTCATGCTAGTGTGCATTGTATGATCTTACAACGCTACCCATAATGCTTGATGATGATAATTAGATGTCTATAAGCGTTGTGACCTTGCAAGTCAACCACTTTCATAGTAGCTTGCATTTCTAGGTTCATGTTAGTTTAGTTTTTTGCATCTTGCATATGGAGAGAGCTCTCCTTTTTCATCTTCCGTAGACCTGTCAGTCGACTGCGCTCACCTTTCCTTCCCGATCATGTCTTTCACTCCTTGTATTTTTCATCTCAAACCTGTTCCTGTCATCACAAGGGGTTAATTATATTATCATATCATATAAAAATTGCCATTTTCAAGAAACATGAGTCTATATCATACATATGAGAATCAAACCTACATCTATGAGAAATAACATACATGCACATATACATGAACATTTCAAGAAAAATGACAAGACAATACATAAACTGATACATCCATCACAAGTGAGATGTAAACACATGATATATCAAACATCCAGTAATCTCATATATAAATCAATGTCATGATACAATATACAATACAATATGAGATCCCAAAATCTGGATCAAAAGTCTCATGATATGTCCAAAACATCTAAACCTAAGCCTAAACCTAAGACTTGTTGCCACCGTCCCAAGGACCAAGTGGTGGAGGGGGTGGTGCCACCTTCGGTACCACATCCGATCTGCCTACCACTGCTGAGTAGGAAGGAGACCTCTGACCCACTGGCACTGCCTGTATGTAGAGACCATGATAATATGTAGCTCGTGCTGCCTCTCTCTATCTCTCTACAAGGGCAACCTGTAAGGCTCTCTCTCACCGCTCTGTCTCTGCTTGCTGATCAGTAAGCTGCTACTCTCTAACTACTATAGTGATCCTTAGCTACTATATCTCTACCTCCAAAGCCTGTATCCAGGCTCTCAGATCCTCTCCTCCTGCAGGTGGGTCCTGCCTGGCCTCTACCTGTCGGCGAGCTGGTCTTGCCTCATCCTCTGGAGTGTCTGATCTCCATCCTCGTGACCATTTCTAGCCACCTGAGCTGGATCCCTCCCCTCTCTCCATCCCCTTCACTCTCCCTCTCCCTCCATCTCCTCTATCTCCCCTGTCATCCCCCTCATCCACCTGTGCTATTGGTGGCTATACATCTGGGACTGTAAACTTAGAAAATGGAGTCCTACGCCTCTCTGCCCTATATGCTACATCTGCACCCGCATCTGCCATATCTGGTAGGTAATCCCAAGGCTCCTAGCATATAGAAGCTATATCCTGTACTGCCTGTTGGTAGTCCAGCATCGATAGCCAACCCTGTCCCTCCTCATCTCAGAACCAAGCATGTGTCATGGTCTCTATGGACACCCTCTGTTGGCATCCAAATTGCCTCCAGACTCACGTAATCATGAACCTCTCCATAATGTCTGGGTGATGGCCTACCAATGGCTGACTGCACAGCATGTAATCCAGCTCCCACTTGTCACTCCACTGCTCACATGACCTGTACGGTCTCCATGTGAATGAGGCAAGCTCATCCAGTATCCTGCGATAATAGGAAACATCCCCGCTATGTGTATGTGGGATGAACCCTGCATACTTGTATATATAGGGATACCTGTGCTCCCTAGGCTATACTCATGGATGGACTACTGCAATATGCTCCCACACCCATATCTGAGCAAGTATAGCCCCACATGCCCAAGTCCTACCGTCTCTATAGATGATCTCATGCAGCTCATAGTACATATCGGCTAAGATAGCCGAGCCCCATGCAATCTATCATGGCTGTGCCACCAGGTCTGCTAGTAATCTCTCCCATTGCAAGGGGAAGCCCTTCTAACTCCTATCAGGGATAAGGGCCTATCTAATGAGTGATGCCATAATACATGGCACCAGGAAGTCTCTGCCAAAGTCATCCATCAACCTGTCCCAGCTGACGTGCCGATCTAGAATCATGACATCCTGAAACATCCCTTGGATAGTATGTCATCCTACCATCACATCCTGATCATAGTATACCTATGCCAATAAACAATCATGTCAGTTTCTATCATATAAAAACTTTACAACTATGCTTATCTATATACATGATTTTACTTATAGGATCTCCATGGCACGAAACCCGTAGAATCTGATAGACATCCTCTAAGGTGATAGATGCCTCTCACGTCGATAGATGAAAGGTGTTGTGCTCACTATGCCATCTCTTGGTAAGAGTAGTCAACAACCCATGATCCACTCAGATATGCAAAAATTACAGTAGGTAGTGGAATCCCATAGCTCTGATATCGGCCTTGCCTGGATCATCCAGATCTCGGACAAACCGCAACCCTGTCACATGGGGGGCTCTGATCTAGAGCACAAGGAAGACCTCCTATACATCATGAAACCATACTAGATGTCAAAACATATCATGAAGGATGTATCAGTACAAAGCATCTTAAAATCAAACATTGTCAGGACTCATGTGATTTTGGCTCAAAAATGTTAAAACATGTCAAAATTTTACTTAGGTGACACTATTTTTTGACTAAGTGTCGCATGACACTTTCTCTTAAGCAGTGCGACACACTTTGTTTGGGTGACACTTCGCGTCGTGTCGTGCGACATTTCACCCTGTGTCGTGTGACACTAGTTTCCATGTTTGCGTGACACTATTTTTACCTGCGAAGTGTCGCATGATATTTTCCTTCAAAAGGCGTGACACATGTAAAGTGTCGCATGCCATGTTGCCCTAGTCTAGAAATTTATACATGTTTTAATCTATTACATGCAATAAATGACTCAAACAATGGCTAGTTTTTAAATACATATCGGGGCACCATAATGTGGAGGCCGGTTGTGCAACCGGGCGCACTCAAATCAGTGTCTGTGGATGGGAACTCCTGCTGGTTGAGCCATCACTATCTCTTAGAGCTCTCAAAATTTTCAAATCAATAAAAGACAAATGATTTTTGAAAATGACATTTTCACCCCTTTTATAGCATTTTAACTTTTTGACCAATTTTCAAAACACCTCAGAATTGTGCGAAAATTGCACCCCTAGCTAATTTTGACATCCTAGATCCATTTTTAGATTTGAAATCAAAATCTAAGGTCATTTTGTTGGTCAAAATTGAATTTCAAATCTTCTCCCTCTTCTGTGTAGTTGATTGACTTTTGAGGCATAATTTGATTTTCGATGGACTTTCTTCTTTCCATGTCTCTCAAATTTTCTAGTCTCTCATTCGCTTTATTCCTAGTCTTCTATTTCTATTCTTTTACTTCCTCACTGGGGCATGTTTCACTACCTAATGGTTACCCTATTGACCTTTATCTTTGATTATGATTTCATTTCGATTTGATGAAATCTTTTATCAATCCACTATTCTCCTCTATCTGCTTTCAATTTCGATTTTGAAAGGCAATGTTTATGGGATTCTCATCCCTGATTCCTTGATTTTCCTGATTCAGACATCTTTTGTGAGCTTTCGCTAAAATTTGAGATTCTTATCTCTTACTTTGAATGTGATCTTGAATCGACCTCATATTCAAAGGCCTTTGTTTATGTTTGTCCAGGTGTGATCCTAAATCAACCTCACATCTGAGTTGTTTTGTGATCCCAGATCGATCTCACATTTCAACTTCATTCTTTGACTACATGTGTTCCCAAATCGATCACACATTAGTCAAAGAGGGGCAAATGTATGCACCCAAAAATGGTCGCCTACACTTTGGGCCCCATTTATTTGATTTATTAACCCTGAATCATTTTTATCAATAATCAATATTTTTCAAACACTATCAATTTCCTTGATCAAGTCATATTTCATCATTTATTCGATTATTTGCCTTGGGCTAACCATTTTATCCTAAGTCTTTATTTAATTAAAAGGAATATTTCCTCCCCTTTTATTAAATAAAAAGCCCCCACTTTCGTCTTATCCTAAGTTGCACAAATAAAGAATTATTCCTATTTTATAAAAAAGGAGAAAAACATTTTTTGTCTCATATGGACATGAAGTCAACTCCTATTTTCTCATTGAAGGATACTTGTGCACATGGATTGCTCCTCTTTCAAGCTCCACCGTTGATTGAGACTTTTGCCTCTTAATCTCCACGGTCCATTCTTTTGCATTTCTTATAAAAGGAGAGCTCTCTCCTTCATTTGCATATCCATCTCTTTCATGCCATTGTTATGCTGCAGGTTTTCTAGGTGCATTTGGAGCTTTTGGAGATCATTGCTACATCAAGCTCTTCTTGGATTTCCTCATTGCTCCATAGTTTAGACTTCATTTCTTGCATTATCTTAGCATCCATAGCTTCATTTCATAGCTTAGTTTCCTTTTATGCAATAGATTAGCTTCACATAGCTTAATTAGGAGGGATTGTAAAACTTGTACTTTCCCTTTCATAGTTTAGTTGGCACTTTACTTTCATAGATTAGATTTCCTTTCAAGCATTGCATTATTATCATTTAGCTTAGCTTGCATCTTCATCTTTTTTTGCATTGCATTTTCATAGTGATTCTTGGGGATATTGGCACTCTTTCCCTTGTCCTCGTTTGAATCTCTTATTGTATGGTTGACTAGCAAGGTCACAAGCTCAATAGCTCTAGTTGAGAGAAAATTCATAATCTTGCAACTCCATGCATAAAGAGCTATGGATCAATTTGTAAGGGCTCATTCTTGAGTTTCCTTGCATGTAAGGATCCATAGAAGTGCACTACTTTTGTGTGTATAGGTATGAACCACCACCACCACCACCAAAGAGTCTAATAGGTATGGTTTACGCAAGTAATGGTCCATTTTTGTCTCCCCAATCACCAAAATACTCAGTGCCATACCCTACCGATAGTATCCCTGAGGTGCACTAAGTGAAAAAATTGTTAGAGGAAACTATGGACCATTTTGGGTCAATCATTGTAATAAGGAATGTTTAAATAGTCATAGGTTGATAGGGATTCAATTGATTGGAGAATGTAAAATTTTTCAAAATTGCTCAAAAGTTGCTACTAAATTAGTTTAAAATTTAGTTAAAAATAGTTGAGGCAGGTGTATCTAAGGTCTAAAAATCCTCTTTTGATCAAGGATGGAAAAACATTGTGAATGGTTGTGTTTGGAAGGATAAGGGTTGCATAGTTACTTTTAATGATAGAAACTGGAAGGTTTCAAAAGGTTCCTTAGTAGTAGCAAAAGGTGTGAAAGTAGGCACCTTATATCTTTGTACAAGTCATAATGTTCCTTCTACTTTAATTATTTTAGAGAAAAATGAATGTTCAAGAATAGTCATTGCAGTTGAGTAGGAAGAACATCAAACAATTGTTGTAAATTTTGACACAACACTATGACACAACAAACTTGGGCACATGAGTGAAAAAGGTATGAAATTAATTCATTCAGAGAAATTTTTACCAAGTCTGAAATGTGTCAATATGGATTTTTGTGAAAGTTGTGTATGAAAAACCAAGGAGAGTTAGTTTTGTGAAGAGTGGGAAGGAAAATAAAAATGAGAAATTAGAGGTTGTGCATACAAATGTATGGGGACCAACTCAGGTATCTTCCCTTGGTGGCTCTTTGTATTATGTCACATTTATAAATGATGCAACAAGAAAAGTATGGATTTATTTCTTTGGACAAAAATCTGATGTATTTCAAACTTTTAAGAAATGGAAATGCTTGGTTGACAATGAGACTGGTAAAAGGCTAAAATTTCTTAGATTTGATAATAGTGGTGAGTATTGCAACACAAAATTTGAAGATTATTGTTCCTCTAATGGTATTCATAGGAAGAAAAATGTACCAACGACTCCACAAGGAAATGGAGTGGCTGAACGCATGAACATGACAATAATGGAGTGTGCAAGGAGTATGAGGTTGCATGCTGGGATGCCCTTAAAAATGTGGGTGGAGGCTGTTAATACAACTTTATATTTAATCAATAGAGGTCCCTCTAGTCCTTTGGGCTGTGGCATTCAGGAGGAAGCATGGACTGGTAAGAACGTGAGTTATTCTTTTCTCAAAACCTTTGGTTGTGAAGCATTTGAACATATAGATTATGAAAATAGAACCAAGCTGGAAGATAAATCTAAGAAATGTGTATTTTTCAGATATGGCATTGATGAATTTGGTTATAGGCTTTGGGATTTTGAAAATCATGAAATTGTAAGAAGCAGGGATGTCATATTCAATGAGAAAGTGTTGTACAAATATCTGTTGTAGCAACATGACAAGAAAGAAAATGATTATGTAGTACTAGTTGATACTCCAAAAGATGATGTTCCAGTAGGTCCTTATGCTCTGCGACAATAACAATAAATACCACAAACCCTAGTGAATGTTAGATGATCAACAAGGCTAAGTAGACCTTAATAAACATTTTCTCCCTCTTTGTATTCTATTTTATTAACAAATGTTGGTGAACCAAAATGTTATGATGAAGCTGTGTAGGTGGATGCAAAGCTTTAGTGGGAGTCTGCAATGATAGATGAAATTGAATCCTTACTGAAAAATCAAACTTGGGATTTATGTAAGTTACCTGCAGGTAAAAGGGCTTTACAGAATAAATGGGTTTACATGATAAAAGAAGAGGAAGGTGGTAAGCAAAGATTTAAAGCCATGTTAGTTGTAAAAGGATTTGCACTGGAAAAAGGGCATTGATTTTGATGAGATATTTTCTCCAATTGTTAAAATGACTTCTATTTGTACTATTTTAAGTATTGTGAATGATGAAGATTTGCATTTATAGAAGCTTAATTTTTAAACAACTTTTCTTCATAGTGATTTGGATGAAGAAATATATAGGGAATAGCCATAGGGATTTGAGGTCAAAGGTAAGGAATAGTTCTTGTGCAGATTGAAGAAAATTTTATATGGCTTGAAGAAAGAAACTTGGCAATGGTATCTTAATTTTGATAGTTTTATGCATGAGCACAAATATACAAGGTGTTATTCAGATGATTGTGTTTATTTTAAGAGGTTGGATGATGATAGCTGTGTGTGTGAATTTTGTACCTGATTTGTAAACACAACACTTCAGTAAAACATTAGAGGTTAGCAATAATCAAAATCATACAAAATTGAAATCTAATCTAACCAAGCGATTTACTACCTTCTAGTAGGTGCGAGATTGATGTTCTCAGATTGTTTATCGAGATCAGTGACCTAGACGACACCTAAATGAAGGATTTGAATGCAATTGATCTAGATATGAGATTGAATGCAATTAATCTATATTTTTGATATTTTCTATGCAATAAGAATGATAAAAACTAATATGAATCTATGCTAATATGAAATTGATATGCTATGAATGCTATTGAAAATTGATATGCAATGCTAATCTAACAATGATATGCAATATGAATGCAAAAATAAGATTGATCTCACAAAGATGTCGATTTGCAAGAGCTTTGATTTCTTCAATTCCAATTCTCCAACGTGATTGTGCAAAAATATGAGTTGAATTATGAAGAGCCGAGCCTTGTTTTTATAGAAATCCAGGGCTTTGGAGGTGCATGAGAAAAAGCCATAAATCACTCAAATAACTCAGGTTGATTGTTGAGGTATTTTTAAATAAAGGATAATTAACTCACAAAAACATGCAAAAGCTAAGCTTTAACTCAAAATAGAGTTTAGCTTTAATTGATAATTGATAGTTGTCTGCTTTTATGATTGTGCATGTTTTATTTATGAATTAATTTAATAATAAAGTGATTTATTTCTAACTTAACTGCTTTTAAAAATAAAACAATTGATTTATGGGTTAATCAATTATTTAATCAAACTTTTATTAAAAATTATATTATTAAATAATGACAACTTGCTTTAATTAATTAAATAAGAATTTAATCAATTATTCATATGATATTAGATTTATTGTCAAAATTAAATAATATAATTAATAATAGATAGAATTAAATTTAATTACACAATTAAGTGGAAAATATTAAATCTAATTAATTAAATATGAAAATATTCGATTAATCAAACTTTAGGATAAATGTGATTTATTGCCCAATAATTATAAAATTAAAGATAATTATGATGATTAGGAATATTCCCCGATGCAAAATTTAAGATAATCAATTATGATTCGATGATGTTTAGATGTGCCTTAGATTAGGACTTTGATGTCAATTTCATTCGAATTGAAGATGTAAGAGATTAATGAACTTATAGCCCATTTTTGGGGTATTACATTTTGCCCCTCTTTGAATTACTGTGCAAAGCGCAGTGGTTCAAAGATAGTCTGTGTTTGATAAAGATATGAAACTGATATTTGAAATTGATAATTGATATGAGACAGAAGCTGATTGATATTGATTTGATATGGAGATAATAGGTCTTGAATGACCAAGGATAATGTTCACTGTAGCAGAAAATGAACCTATGATTATGAAAAAGTGTCAAAACACCTGATTCCAAACCTTAGAATTGCTAAGAAGTGAGTGACCGGTTCTAGACTCGATTGTCTTAGCAGAACTAGCAGGTATCACATCCAAACCCTTCAGTTGCCGAAGAACCAAGGAAAGAACACTATGATCCAATGGTTGCAAAAACTGATACGGATTACAAGATTAAGAGAATGCCAGATTGATATGGATCGATGAATCTGATATGCCCCAAGTGATGATAGATTTGCCCCAAGTGATGAGGACTTTTGATGAATCAGTGACTAGACGTGATTGTTGTCTTGATTACTGATGAAAGATATTGATAGATAAAAAAAATATGATTTCAAATTTGATTACAGACTTTAATTCCAAACCTTTGGATTGCTAAGAAGTGAGTGACTGGTTCTAGATTCGATTGTCTTAGCAGAACTAGCAGGTATCACATCCAAACCCTTCAGTTGCCGAAGAACCAAGGAAAGAACACTATGATCCAATGGTTGCAAAAATTGATACGGATTACAAGATTAAGAGAATACCAGATTGATATGGATTGATGAATCTAATATGCCCCAAGTGATGATAGATTTGCCCCGAGCGATGAGGACTTTTGATGAATCAGCGACTAGACGTGATTGTTGTCTTGATCACTGACGAAAGATATTGATAGATAAAAAAAGATATGATTTCAAATTTGATTACAGACTTTGAATGATATGCAATACCATGCCCCCTTCAGGATTACAATTGAAATTTGACAAGAAAAGTCAGCGTTGATAGTTTAGAAGCATGTTAATTGATTTGAGAAGTGGTTATACACGTCCGAGAATGCATTCTACATCATTTGGAGGTCTTGAGACTGAATTTGACTAGGTTTGACCATGAGTTGACCATGGTTGACCAAGTTGAAATTTTGATAGTTTGATGTTAGATAATCAGTTAAGTTGAATACTGGATTTCTGTGATGATCGAAGGTCGAATATGCAAGTAGTTAATAATATGAATGATCTCAGATTTGAATTTTGATCCTGAAAAGGATTCTACTTGCTGCTTCATTGGAGGAACCTTCGTGTGAGGTTCAGCTCTTGTTAGATTTGAAGAATTGATATGAAGAATTATTTAAGCATTGAAGTTCGTTTAGCCATTATGAGATCATGCAGACATGCAAAATAAAATGAGACATGCAAAATGAAATGGAACCTAAGACCTAGGACCTACTCACTGATCATGTGTCGATTTGTTATCATCATTGAACTTTTAGGTAATCGGATAAATCAATACAATGCCCACTAGCCATGAAACCATAGACATATGAATATCAATTTGTATGCACAAGAATCAATACAACACCCACTGGTTATACAACCATGGACATATGACTATTGATTTGTTTTTGGAATGTTGGATTAGATATAAGCACCAAGGCACAAACGCTAGGATGACCTGAATATCATGTCCATTTTGATATAGCAATTTGTAGAAGCATCAAAACATGAATGTCGTGATGACCTGAATATGCCTTGCATTGCAAACACATCAAAGAGTCAAGAGATCATTCTAAATCCAATGTGAATTACCCGTAGTGACCCTTTATCGTTCACATCCTTAGGCAAGATCGCGTTCCATAGTAGGAGAAAGAATTTACTCAAAAAGATAATAGTTAGATCAAACTTCCTTGAATTTTCTGAGTATCAATGGTCGAGGTATGCATGGCCATCCAATTCGAGATAGAGGCTCTTACAGTCGGACACCATTTCAATCTGGAATTTCCAAAGTTGTTAGATTTTCACATACAAGCAGAAGACAAAGAAAAGATTATGCCCCCAGTCATCACCCTCTAAATCCTATAAAGGACATCATCGAGGAGCTTGAAGGGACACAATATGCAAAAATCTCAATGCGAATCAGTAAGCATACAAGGAGATAAAAGCATGAAGCACAGATTGTTTTCAGTTTGTTTTGATGGTTGATTGTTGTAGATGCAAAATCCTTTCTAGAGACGAGACAGACAGACAGACTCAACTTGAAGCTTCAAAGGACTCTGACTGGATATGACACGTCTAAGATACATTGGAGGCCATAGGATATGACATTGATTGCCCCCAAGTTTGAACATTGATAAGATACAGATGCTCAAGCTAATTGGTGTACAAACTGACTTATTGAAAACTAGAAATGTAGAAACAAACCGGGAGATATGTACAAACTAAAGCAAGACTGAAAGCTAGGAAAGACCAAGATTGCACTAATAGATGGAGCATTTGGAACAAGTGGCACCCGTTTGCTGAGTTTTCACCATCTTAGCAGAGATTCTATTTTTGCTACCAAGGCGCCTGTTTCCAGGTTGTCACGAAGGCACTTTTTTTTTTTTGTAGTTTTGATATTTTTTGATTTTTTTGTGAATCATCAAGGCACCTATTGCTAGGTTTTCACCAAGATATTTATTTTTTCAAGACTTTTTCTGATTTTTAGAATTTTTTCAGGATATTTAACCATAGACTGAATACTTTAGGTGTAGAATTTCTTTAGATGGAGAACGTTGATTGGTTCTTGGAGCGGTTCTCCTTCAGTTGTTGAGAGTTGATAGGCACCAGAGCCAAAAGTAGCAGTGATAACAAAGGGACCCAGCCAATTGGGTTCAAACTTCCCCTTGCGTTCTCGATGGGATTGATTTTTAGGATTTTCTCTCAAGACTAGATCACCAACCTAAAATTCTCTGTGTCTGACTTTCTTGTTGTAGCCTCTAGACATTCTCTTTTGATATACTCTAAGATGATCACACGCTGCTTGTATGCACTCATCTAGTAGTTCCAGTTCTTGTAACCTAGACACCCTGTAGTCTTCATCAGTGACAAGTCCATGCATTCTGATTCTTAGTGATGGGATTTCAACCTCAATAGGTAGTACTGCTTTAGACCCATAAACTAAAGTGAATGGTGTAGCCCCAGTAGGTATTCTGATACTTGTTTTGATACTGATTCTGATATTTGTGCTCATATTGGTTTTGATACTTGTTCTGATATTGGTTCTGATACTGGTTCTGATACATGTTCTGATACTGGTTTTGATACGTGTTCTGATACTGGTTCTGATACTGGTTCTGATATTGGTTCTGATACTTGTTTTGATATGTGTTCTAACACTAATTCTGATACTTATTCTGATACTTGGTATACTTGATAGCATATTTTTTCATTGCAAACTCCCAAGCAATATCATATCATGCAGTCCCAATGTCTAGCAAGGTGGAGAACAAGAGGGATTGGCAAGCTGGTGGAAGAGTTGGAAGACAAGAGAATGAAGGAGAATGAAGGAAAGAAATCCTCAAGGGAAAACTCCTCAAGAAAACCCAAGCTAGGGAAAAATTGTCATGTAAAGCGCATTTGGACAAGCAATGAAAGGCCAACATAGGATAAGTCACAAAAGCGTAATGCCAAAGAAGGAAAGGATGTAGTCCAAAAGAGTAGACATGTCAAGAGGCTTCATAGCATCATGTTTTATTCTTTCTTTCTTTTTTCTTTTTTTTAATCTTAGATCAAGACCAAAGGGGAAAAGGATAGCGATAGGAAAAAATGAATGGAGGAAGATGGATATGAAGACTAAACATAGAAGGAATGAAAGCAAGATCATCGTAAGATAGCTCACAAAATAGCCAAATGTTCATGTAGAGATCAACATTGTCAAGATCAAAGAGAGAAGATGGAATGGATGAAATATGTAGAAGAACTACGCATGATGCCTAATTGCTAGGTTTTCATCATGGTACTTATCCAAGGTGCCACAAGGGAGTGGTTTTCACTATAGGATGAATTTATTTCTCTTTACTTTTGCTACCAAGGCACCTGTTTCCAGGTTTTCACCAAGGCACATTTTCAATTTTTTATATTTTTCTTTTATTTTGGAAGAAGGCAAGATTTTTAGATAATGCTCCTTGAAAGGATAAACCATGATATACCAAGGATTCAAAATGATATGCTCAAAGATGCTGATAGGAAAAGGAAGATGGAAGAGGAAAATGGAGGATAAGGTTTTATGTAAAGCAAGTGAGGTTGGAAGATAGGAGGACTAGGAAAATGAGGAAAAAGGATATAAGGTAGAAGGATAATGCATGGAAGGATTGTGAAAGGGTAGATGGAAAGGAAGGCAAGCTCAACATCAACACATACCTTGAAGGGTGGTGAGAGGATGGAGGAATTGTGAATGAAAGAATACGTGAAGGAATATGGCGAATAGATAGCAGAGGTTGTGGTTTAGGCACATGGAATGGAAGAATATTTTTGGAGGGAGATGAAGTGGAAGCCTTTGGAAGCTTGAATGTCAATTTCACTTTTTGCTCAACACTATGTCAATTTCACTTTTTGCTCAACACTAGACTTTTTCAAGAGAGACTTGGGAATCCATATAGCCATACGATTTTTATTTCCTTTTGATGATCTAGAGAGAATATCTTTAATGATAGATTTTGGAACCTATACTTGTCTTGTAGTTTTTTTCTTAGATATCTCTTTGGACTTTATGTTTCCATGTCTATTAGAGGAGACATGGTGATCTTCTTTTTTTGATGGATTTTTGTATTGCTTCTTTTTCTTGTATTGAGCATTCAAGTTACTTCCAAAGAACTTGGGACTTGTGGAAGGAGGATATGACTGGTTTAGAGGGGCAGGTAGATGAAAAGGATTCAG
Organism: Chamaecyparis obtusa; assembly: GCA_027943335.1. Classification (NCBI taxonomy): domain Eukaryota; kingdom Viridiplantae; phylum Streptophyta; class Pinopsida; order Cupressales; family Cupressaceae; genus Chamaecyparis; species Chamaecyparis obtusa. The sequence continues at coordinate 1,658,189 of BSBK01005442.1, read as the reverse complement.
GGGTATGCATTTATGTTGATCTTGAGGAAAGATGGGACATGGAGGGATGTAAGGACCCAAGATGGATGGAAAATTAGGAGAGTTAGGAGGGGAAAGTGAAGGGACATAAGGACCCAAGATGGAAGGCAGATGTGAAGCTCTTAGTAGTGGTGGAAGAGGTCCAAGGATGGAAGTGGAAGATGCAAAAGGATAATCAATAAGTTCATCAGCATCTATATGACAACCAAGGATATCATCATCTTTAGAGTGAGCATTAAGATTTTCAATAGAATCGTGGACATCTTGAATATGAGTACCTTCTTTGATAGGATTTTTCAAAGCTTGCAAAGACTTAGGAAGAGTAGAAAGTGGAAGCGAACATGGAGTGGTAGAACAAGAAGATGGAAGACTTTGACCTTGACAAGGATCTTTGGATAGCATAAGCGCATAATTTATCTCTTGATTTTCAATAGGCTTAACATTGGAAGTAACAACACTATTTTTACCAACCTTAATGGAAGTATCATCTTTGGAAAGTGCAAGTGTAGTAAGGTTATTTTGATTGTCAATAAGCTCAACAGTGTAAGTAGCATCATGATCTTGCTTAGGAGAAGACTTAAGACATGATGGAATGCATTGGAAAGGGTGTGCAGGATCAAAAGAACCATGGACTGGATAAGAGACATCCTGAAAAGGAGTGGATGACATGGAGGCTTCTTGATCTTGATCTTTCTTTATATTTTTTTCTTTATCAATTTTAGAGTCCTCTTGACATGGAGCCGCTTCTAAGGACAAGGAAGCATGTTGGGATTGTATGGATGACTTTGGAAGAGATGGTGGAGGACTAGATGAAGTAGACATTGTAGCATATGAAGGCTTAGACTCTTTGGGTTTAGCATTATTGAAAGTATTTGCAGCCAAGTGAAGGTTAGCTTGAGTTTCTTTAAGAGGTAGCCCTGGAGGATAACTATAGGGAACCGTATGAAAAGTATCAGGGCTTGTGTCGAATGAAGGTTCTGTGAAAGATTTGAAAGACTCGGAAGCTTTAGGAAATGTATGGGTATTGGAGGAAGTAGGGGATGGAAGGGAAGCATCGCTAGACAAAGGTCCAACATTAACATGATCTTGCTTGAGAGTTTAATCTTTATTTTCAGCCTGAGAGTTCTTAGAGGGGAGATCCATATAGTATTGATGTTTCAAGCTAGCATGATGCATTTTATAGTCCTTAGCAGTAGTAGATGGATCATCATCAAGGTATTGTCCACAAAAGCCATCAAAATCTCTTTCAAAATTAGAATCATATGGATCACCATCATGACCTATCCAATGTGACGGCCCATTTGTAGTAAGTAGGAATGAACGACGAGGAGGATTCTTAGGAACAGAGGTGTCATAGGTATCATTACATTGTCTATCATCATAGTCATCATAGTTTCCAAAGCTGGATGTGTCACTCTCCATGGAAGAGGTATCATAAGGGTTATCACGTTGCTCAAATTCTATCCGGGGGCATGGTGACATGTACAAGTCTTTATCAAATGGAAAAGAGGATAGAGATTCCATGGAGAACTCTTTAGATTTCTTTTCTTTCTCAAGTTTGTCAAGCTGGACTTGCATAGCTTGCAGCTATTTCATCATAGCGGTAATCAAAATTTCTTCCTCATGTGTATTGATTCTTTGAGACATGTGTACTAATTCTTGATAGCTACTGATATGTTCTTGACACAGTGATTTGTATGATAGATTCTGGAAATAGGTTGTAAAAGTTGAAGTATCTGGCAATTCTGACAATTTTCAGACAACTTTTCAAAATTTTCCCAAATGATTTTCTGTAGACTCGTACGATAGTGGGTATGTTGTGAAATGACAGTTGCAAAACTCATACGACAGTTGCAAGATTTTAAATTTGAAGATTTGCTGGCATGAAAACTCGTATGACACTGGGTACTCAATCATACGATAGATGGGTTGTAATAAAATGACACTTGAAAAAAAAACTCATATGACTTTCTGACTTCTTGAAATGACTTTTGACTCCAGAAAAGAATTTGACTTTAGATTTTGCAAATTTTGAGTTTTCAGATTTGAATTGTTTGGAAATTTCAATGTCCAATTTTTGAAGGTTATACCAGATTTGATCATTTTTAATATCCAAGTAGATAAACAAGCACGCAGAACAACAAGCAAGTGATTCTAAGCACGTCTGAAAACAATGAACAAGGGCAAAAGCAACCTTGCACATGAACAATCAAGTGACCAAATTGTGCTAATCCCTGAGAGTACTAATTGTGTATGTTCTGAAAAGTTTTGCAATAACACACATATACCTAAAAGTGAAAAATTGGCCTCTCTAGGGTTTTTAGTAATGGTTTGACTCTGCAACTTTTATGATTCAAAGGGGTGAACTCCAATCCCAGCGCACCAGAGTTTTGACATAGTCTGAGAACTTAATCTTCAGGAGCTGCTAGGGAGATCTGACAACCCAAAAATGAACCATACCCGTGGAGATTTCTTCCACAAGGACATTTATATAGCGGCTGTCACTACCATGGCGAAAATGGCTATTACCGCTTGAGGTTCCGTCAACATAGTTTTCCCTGTGAAGGGATTGTCCGCTACGGTTAACCCTCTCTAAAGGTGACTCACAGATTTATACCACAAGGGGACTTGGCTCCAGATCCAAGGTTTTTGACACCTTTTCACTTTTAACCCAAACAAAGCAAGTAGATTAATCCGACACGCTAAGACAAAGTTTTGTTCCACCAAGGTCTGTGATATCAACTCCACGTGATCTATCAACCTCTCCGGGGAGAGAATGTATCAATCAATAAGAGAAGATGCACTAACCAATTTTGATTCACCAAAGCTCATGATATCAACCCCACGTGATCTATCAACCTCTCCAGAGAGAGAATGTGTCGATCAATAAGAGAAGATGCACTAACCAAGTTGAATGTGAAACACACTAAGTATCCTCCCTACCTACAAGGATTCTGTCATCAAGAAAGATTTCTCTAGGAATCCAATCTCTCAAGAATCACGAATAGTGTTCATAGGGCCTAATTACTATGTGATCACAGATATATTCTCGAAAGCAAATCTACCAAAAGTGTCCAAAAAGTAGAAAGAGGAACACTTAACACTTAAAGAAAATATGAGATGAGTCCACAAGGTGGAACACTTAACACCTCACACAAGCTGAAAATGAGTCCCCAACTTAGAAAATAAGTGAGTTCCTAAAAGCACAAAAGGGTTGCCAAGTGGAACACTTAACGCTTCTATCCTGTTGACCCCCCCCTTTATGGCGCTGAGATTGCAACCACGGGGCAGAAATGAGGGGCCGACAGATTAGTGAGTCCAATAACCCAAGATAGCAATCAAGATCAATCACAAGTATTCTAAGACTACTTAATGAATCTTTAAGGGATCACAACCTAGTATCAAATTATGCAAGTGTGTAGAAATAGATCAAAAGCATGAAAAGATGCACACAAGCTTGACATGTGAGAGATTTATTTTAAGTCCCAAATCAAAATATTATTAGATAAAGGAGAATACCTTGGATTCTTGCAATGTGCTCAGTAGATTTTACCTAATTTTTAGCAATTCTTGTTGAGCTTTTCCATGCAAGCAAGTGATGAACTCTCCAACAAGCAAACAAGCAAACAAGATATGCAAAATATATTCAACTTATGAAAACCCTAAGGTTAGATCTAAAAATCAATTTTTAGGAGCAATAATAACCATAAATTAATCCAAATGATAACTCATATCATGCATTGAATTATATGAAAAATAAGTGCATACCCATCACAAAATTTTAATTTTTTTGCACTATATTTGACCTAGTCAACAAGATCTGATTTTTTTGATATGATTTTGGACACAAAAATAGAAATTTAGAATAGAGACCCCTACTAAAAAAATAGAGAGCTTTCCAAAAATGCAAAAATTTTAGAAAAATCTCTTCATTTGTGCCCTAGAGACCCATTTTACCAAAACAGACCAGTTTTTGTAAATTGACTATTTGAGCTATTATATCATGTCCAAATTTGAAACACAAAGAATGTACCCCCTGTAGAATTTAAGGAGCTTTCCGAAAATGTATAAATTTATGAAAAATATGCTGATTTGTGTTAGATATTGATGTTTTATGAAAAATTGAAAAAAAATTATCAAAAATTCAAAATAATTCAAAAAATTCTGAATTTTTTGTTGAAGCTTTCTTGATATGTCTCCAACCTGCAAAAAAAATTTTAGACCAAAAATTCAAGCCGTTTGAGAGATAAAATTAAATCTTTGAAACTTTGGGGTTTTAGCTCCCCAAAAAATCAAAACTAGCATGCAAAGGTGGGTTGCCCCACAGTGGGCGCCAGAAATGTGTGTGTGAATTTTTTACCTGATCTATAAACACAACACTTCAGTAAAACATTAGAGGTTAGCAATAATCAAAATCATACAAAATTGAAATCTAATATAACCAAACGATTTACTGCCTTCTAGTAGGTGCGAGATTGATGTTCTCAGATTGTTTATCGAGATCAGTGACCTAGACGACACCTAAATGAAGGATTTGAATGCAATTGATCTAGATATGAGATTGAATGCAATTAATCTATATTTTTGATATTTTCTATGCATTAAGAATGATAAAAACTGATATGAATCTATGCTAATATGAAATTGATATGCTATGAATGCTATTGAAAATTGATATGCAATGCTAATCTAACAATGATATGCAATATGAATGCAAAAATAAGATTGATCTCACAAAGATGTCGATTCGCAAGAGTTTTGATTTCTTCAATTCCAATTCTCCAACGTGATTCTGCAAAAATATGAGATGAATTATGAAGAGCTGAGCCTTATTTTTATAGAAATCCAGGGCTTTGGAGGTGCATGAGAAAAAGCCATAAATCACTCAAATAACTCAGGTTGATTTTTGAGTTATTTTTAAATAAAAGATAATTAACTCACAAAAACATGCAAAAGCTAAGCTTTAACTCAAAATAGAGTTTAGCTTTAATTGATAATTGATAGTTGTCTGCTTTTATGATTGTGCATGTTTTATTTATGAATTAATTTAATAATAAAGTGATTTATTTCTAACTTAACTGCTTTTAAAAATAAAACAATTGATTTATGGGTTAATCAATTATTTAATCAAACTTTTATTAAAAATTAAATTATTAAATAATGACAACTTACTTTAATTAATTAAATAAGAATTTAATCAATTATTCATATGATATTAAATTTATTGTCAAAATTAAATAATACAATTAATAATAGATAGAATTAAATTTAATTACACAATTAACTGGCAAATATTAAATCTAATTAATTAAATATGAAAATATTCAATTAATCAAACTTTAGGATAAATATGATTTATTGCCCAATAATTATAAAATTAAAGATAATTATGATGATTAGGAATATTACTAGGAATATTCCCCGATGCAGAATTTAAGATAATCAATTATGATTCGATGATGTTTAGATGTGCCTTAGATTAGGACTTTGATGTCGATTTCATTCGAATTGAAGATGTAAGAGATTAATGAACTTATAGCCCATTTTTGGGGTATTACAATAGCTAAATTATTTTATGTTTATATGTTGATGATATGCTTGTAGCTGGGTCTAACATGGATCACATTAAGAGATTGAAACAACAGTTAGCACACTCATTTGCTATGAAGGATTTGGGAGCAGAAAAAAAATCCTTGGTATGAAAATATGCAGAGATAGGAAGCACAAAAAAATGACTCTTTCTTAGGCTGCTTATATTGAGAAGGTGTTGCAATGTTTCTCTATGGAGAATGCCAAAGATGTTAGCACACCTTTGCCTGGTCATTTAAATTGACTAAGGAGATGTGTCCAAAGACACTAGACGAGGAGACTAAAATGTCCAAGGTACCTTATGCTTTAGTTGTAGGAATTTTAATGTATGCTATGGTATGAAATCAACTAGATATTGTACATGCAGTGGGAGTTGTTAACAGCTATATGAGTCATCCTAGGATTGACTTTTGGAATGCAATCAAATGGATTCTCAGAGATTTGAGAGGAAAATCTAGTAAATGTTTACATTTTGGGGGCTCTACTACTGATTTACAAGGCTATGTTAACTCAAATTTGGCAGGGGATCTTGATACCAGGTAGAGTACTACAAGATATGTATTTACTATTTTTGGGACAATAGTGAGTTGGATTTCTTGGTTACAGAAGGTGAATTCTTTATACACTACCGAGGCAAAGTATGTTGTTTCTATAGAGGAAGCCAAGGAAATTATATGGCTTTAATTATTCATGGAAGAATTGGGATACCCACAGATGGACAATTATTTATTTACAAATAGCCAGATTGCCATTCATTTTTCCAAGAATTTTGCTCTCCATTCAAAGAAAAAACACATACAGTTGCAGAACCATTTCATTCGGCCAGTTTTGGATGATGGAAAATTAAAGCTAGAAAAGATACATACAAATGATAATCCAACAAATATATTTACAAAGGTAGTAACAAGGGCAAAGCCGAAATCCTCTTCAACTTTGGTTTGTCTTCTAGATTGAATAGAATAAAGGAACAACCGATTCCATGGTGGTTCGATCCAGTGGGAGTCTAATGTGGTAGTGGTATTGCTACATGTTCAGTCTCCCAGTGGGAGATTGTTGTTTAGCATGAAGCCTGACCAGTCACCAAGTGGGAGACTTTTGTTTAGCATGGAGCTTGATCAATGACAAAGTGGGAGATTGTTGTTCTAGGGTGATTCATCAGGGAAGTAGTGTACACTTTCCATGTATCCTCACTGGGGCTTGGGGCTAAGATGGGCCCTGAGTGGGGGTTTGGGGGAAAAAACCCCTAATATTGGGGGTTCACGGGCATAGCCCCTGAGGAAATTTTTTTTGGGGCTATTTTTTGGCTATTTTTGGGTCGACATGTTGTAACCAATTCTAACCCTAAAGTGGAAAAAAAGATTGTATGAAATGGCTTAGGGTTAGGGATTTTATGATGTATGTTTTAAGAGCTTCTTGCAATGGTATTGAGCTGTAAGGGATTGTGGATTGTAATCAAGTTGTAATAATTGGATAATAAGAATATTGGACTCACTTTTGGTGGATGTAGCCCATGGATTGGGTGAACCACATTAAATCTTCATATCTTGTGTTCTCTTCTATGTGGTTTATTATTTTTTGATATTGGTTATATTTGCATGTAATTGTTAAATTTCTATCTACTAATCCTAACATAAAGCCGTAGGTTTTTAATCAACCAAGACCTTTGGTAAATGTTACTCTATGGACTTTAAAAAAATCCATCCGATTGGCCAAATCAAAGACACATAAGTGTCCTTAGCTGCTTATCCAATGAAGAGACTTAAGCTGACCAATTTAGTTGCTAATATTCCAACTAGTTTTGGTATGTTATTGTGCATAAGCTTTTGTAAGGATCTAGGCAGTGAGATAAATAAATTGATCACACACCTTTATTTCCTTTGGAAATAAGAAAGTGAAACTAGAACCAAAAGCTAAAGCTAATTTTATAGTCCTTAAGTTTAATGACCCTCGGTCGCAAATTGTGTATAAATAAATGGAATCTGGAAACTATATGCTATTCTTTGAAAATACATCAACAAAAAAATCACTAGGACTATATATTTCATTTGAGTTATGCATTTTGGAGTTTGACGGAAGCTTCTCAACTTCAAGATCTAGAGATGGGGTTGTGTTAATCTATCTTGATGAAGAATGGTTCCCTTTGTCTTGCAAGCTAGAATTTAATAACACAAACAACACATTTGAGTATGAAGCACTCCTCCTAAGGATAGTTATGCCTAAGGAGAGAGGCATAAAACTACTACTAGCTAGAGATGACAGATAATTGATTGTGAACCAATTTAGAGGTACACTCATAGTGAGAAATGATAGATTGAGGCATTATAATAATAAGGTATATGATGCAATTAAATATTTAGACACCTTTTCCATCTAAGTAGTTCCCAGAGAACAAAATCATTGATGGTATTTTCATCTTTTCTAAACCATCTAGACTTTGACAATGACTCCTATAGTATAGAAATAGCCTATCGACCAAATGTACTTGACAATGTAGAATCTTGGCAAGTCTTTGAAAATAATCTTTATCTCAAAACCTTTTTGGAGAATATTGAGGCATTCATAGGTACCTATTTTGAGAGTAGTGAAACTCATTCTAAAGATTTCTCTCCATGCAAGAAGAGGGATCTTAGTGAAGGTATTTCTCAACTCAAAGACATTAAAATTCCCAATGGTATGGTTTCTCTTGAGCTAATGTTTGACGTACATGATGGGTATATCAAGAAAAAAAATGTCTGAAGCAAGTAATATGTCTTGAGAATATGAAAATGCAAATATTGGTGATCTAAACAACCCTAAGTTGGTTTGCATTGGTAAATGTTGCACACCAAAATAGAAAACTAGATTTCTTGAACTTTTGACTAAATATAAAGATGTGTTCACATGGTGGTGTGATGACTTGAAGAAACTTATGGGTGGAAAAATCCAACACCACATTCCTCTATAGCCTAGGGTTACCTCTTTCAACTAGAATTAGTGGAACTATAATCCTAAAATTAATGATACTATTTTTAAGGAAATTGATAAAATGATTAAATCCAGTATCATTTATCCTATTCATGACTCTACCTAGTTTGCAAACATTTTTCCTATTTGAATAAAGAATGGGGAAATAAGAAAATGTGTAGATTTTATAAATCTTAATTAGTCTTCCTTTAAAGACAAATACCCTCTTCCCAATATGAAACATGTATTATAGATTGTGGATGGCTCAAAAATATTGTCGATGTTTGATGGATTCTTAGGATATAATTAGATCAAAGTAAACAAGAAATACCATTGCAAAACAATTTTTTATTTCACCATGGGGTACATTTGCATACAATCATATGCCCTTTGGTCATATTAATGTTGGTTCCACTTTTCAACCATCTATGGATTTTTCCTTTGGTGATGTAAGGAACAAGATTATTGTAATATACCTAGATGACTTGACCATATTTTTAGAGAAGATAAAAATTCACTTGCACAATATAGAAGTGATTTTACAAATTAGGTGCAGAGAGAACTATATCTCCCCGAACCCTAAGAAATATGTATTTTATGTAATAAAAATAAAGCTTCATGGGCATATAGTTTCAAAAGAAGGGATTGAGATTGATCTAGAGTGGATCAAGGCTACCAAACAACTTAGTTTTCTATCAAGAAGGATGGGAGATAAGTCAAATTTGAACCAAGTGAATTTCCTGAGAAGATTCATACTTGATTTCTTCAAAATTACAAAACATATTGTTGGCATGATAAAGGAAGGAAAGGGTTTTCAAATGGAATGATTCTGGAAAGAAATATTTTAATGAAATTAAAGAAGCCATAGCTCAAGCTCCTATTGTGGTGCATCCAAACTTTAGTAAAGAATCCATCATTTATTGTTACACATTTGAACACACCATGTATGCCATTCTATTGCAAGAAAATGAAGAGAATATTGTCATGATTTCCTTTTTGAACACTCCCCTTAAAAAGAATGAAATAACTTATCTATAGATGAAGAAACATGCTAAACTATATTTTACATTCACATGATGTAGTGTTTGTACTAGATATAGTCGTCAAGAGTATCTTGACTCAAAAGGAGGTTGAATGTAATAAAAGAGGCACTTGGATGGTGAAGGCACATGAATGTAATATGGAAATCAAGTGAACAAAATTAGTTAGAGGTCACAGATGTGTAGGTTGATAGTAGATAATGACCTAGTGACAGAAGAAGAATCCCTTCAAGTTTTGCTGGTAAGTTTGCAAGACTCATGATTCTTAAACATTTATTTTTAACTTTCATATGGAGAGTTTCCTATGGGTATGCCACCTAAAAAAAGGAGGAATTTAAAGTTGAAGGCTAACATGTATGTGATTTGGAATGACACTCTATATTATAGAGGCTTGGATAGAACCCTCTTAAGATGTGTTGATAAAGAAAAATAACATAAGCTCTTAAAAACCTTCCATGGTGAGGCTCATGAAGGGAACTATTCATCCATAGTCCCCACTTAGAAGATACCAAGACAATGCTACTACTGCAAAGGGATGTTAAAGGACACATACTAATGGGTGTCAAAGTTTAAATAGTTTTTTGGAAATTTTTTTTTCGTTGAACTACCCCTTAGGCCCATAATGATCTTAATTATGAAATCAAATTACAATACTTGGTGTGATACCTACAGTATTATTAAGTTCAATGCCAAAACCATGAAGATTAACAACAAGATTGCAAGCCAAAAGTGATCCATTCTATTCAAAATTAGAGTTTATACAATTTGATGGATCCCAAGGGTCACTAGAACACCTTGGAAATGAAATGAAGAGTCCTCGTAATGTTTATTACAAATAAACTATTAAAACCACCAAAAAATATTAAAAAAACTATATATCAAAATAGGTCCACTTGGAGAAGGTATAACTATCTAGTCTCAGCTCCGAATTGTGAACCGTTTACTACGTTGGAAAGGTCTTCAATAGATCTTGAATCAAAACTAGGAGGTTAGACCAAGGTGAGGCCTTCCTAAGGTGTTGAAGCCCCGAAATGCCCCGAAGACCTTCAAAATTGCACTTTACTGAAATAGAGAAAATACCAAAAAAATGGATTTCTGTATTTTCCCAATTCCATCCTAGACTATGCTCTGATCATATAGTGATTGAGGAACCTTTCTAGCAATGGGGTTTGGATTTCATAGGGACAATTAACTCTTCTTCAAGTGCAAGACACACTCATTCTTAGTGACAATATATTACTTTACAAAATGGGTGGAGGCCATGCTAGCGAATAAAACCACTTCAAAGGTTATCAATAATTTTATAAAAGAAAAATAAATTTACAAGCTGGCCCAAACACAACACAAGGCCTACGCCTGGAACCATAACTGTAGTCTCCCAATCAAGGAGATCCTTGGGATTTTTACGGATATGATAAACCACAGCTTTGGGTTTTTTCATGGCTCCCAAAAACATAGAAATAAACAACCTCAAATAAATGTACATAAAAATAGTTGAGACCATAAATTTGGGTTTTAATATGGCTCTTTAAACCATTAGAGAGGGTTTTATTATGGAACCACCACCCATAGAAATATAGATATCATATATTTCCCTAGAGGGCACAATCAATATCCCAAAAAAACTCTCCTCCATCTCTATAGATGGGGATCCCACCTCAATAGGATCAATGAGAGAGATAGTTATCCTCCATAAAATACACATTTGATACCATTCCTCCTTCTATTAGACAAATGCAAGAGAGAGCCTATCCCTTCCATAGTCACCTCCACCCTCAAAACTCATCACCACCTCTATAGATGACATGTCCACCTCAATAGGAAATGAGAGAAAAGAGACAATAACAAAAGGCTAAAAATCTCCAAAACCAAAAAGAGCTTGCAACCAAAGACAACCCTTGAATTTTTTTAGCATCCACCATCTGGAAATAACCAAAAAAATAAGAATATATATATATATATATATATATATATATATATATATATATATATATATATATATATATATATATATATATATATATATATATATATATATAGAGAGAGAGAGAGAGAGAGAGAGAGAGAGAGAGAGAGAGAGAGTCCTTATGACACCTTAAGACTCCTTATCACTCTTATAACCCCTAAGATGTATTCTTAGGGTTCTTAAAGGGTCCTACATGGTCATAAGGGGACCTAGGAGACATTAATATGTCAAAGGAACCCAAATGAATCATAAGATGTATTCTTATGGGTCCTAAAGGAAAGAGAGAGAGAGAGAATTCTTATCACCCCTTATGACCCCTAATCACTCCTTAGGACCCCTAAGATTTATTTTTTAGAGGACCTAAAGGATTCTAAGGGGTCATAAGGAGACCATAATGTGTCATAAGACCCCTAACAACTCCTAATATTTATTATTAGGGGTCCTAAGGCATCATAAGGGGTCCTAGGGCATAGTAATCTATCATAAAACCCCTTATGACCCCTTAGGATCCCTAAGAATACATATTAGGATTCCTAAATGGTCATAAGGGGTCCAAGGACATATTGATCTATCCTAGGACCCCTTATGACCCTTTATAACTTCTAAGAATACATGTTAGGGGTCCTAAGGGGTCCTAGGACACATGAATGTGTCCTAGGATCACTTATGCCTTCTTAGGATCCTTGAGGACCCCTAAGAATACATATTATGGGTCCTAATGGGTCCTAAGAGATCATAAGGGGTCCTAGGACACATTCATCTATCCTAGGACCCCTTATGACCAGTTTTGACCCTTTAGGATCCCTAAGAATACATCTTATGGGTACTATGACCCATTAATGTGTCCTAAGACCCCTTAGGATCCCTAAGATGTATTCTTAGGGGTCCTAAGGGATTAGAAGGGGCCTGAGGACACATTAATGGGACCCCTTAATACCCCTCAAGACCCATAAGAATACATATTAGGGTTCCTAGGACCCCTTAAGAACCCTTTGTGTCCTAGGATCCCTTATGGCCCGTTAGGACCCTTAAGCTATATTATTAGGGGTCCTAAAGGGTCCTAAGGGGTCATAAGGGGTCCCAGGATGCATTAATGTGTACTAGAACCCCTTATGACCCCTTAAGATTGCTAGAGTAAAAGGTTCTTTTCTATTTCACTCTTAACATAAGTTTAGTTAGGTGAAATTATTTATTAGGGGGATATTATTTATCTGGATATTATTTTTAGGAGGATATTTTAGAGTCATTCTTTGACTCCAAATCATCCTTTTATATGTTTGAGTCCTACTTGAACTCCAAGTTCTCCTTTGATATGGTTGAGTCTTACTTGAACTCAAACTCATCCTAAGATATAGTTAAGTCCAATTTGGACTCTACTCTTCTAGAGGATGTTGTTGAGTTCCATCAGGACTCTACTTCCTCTAGGTTGAGACACTTCTCTCAACCTTTTCCATGCTTCCTATCATCTCTTTCTTATACAAACAAGCTACCTTGAATGTATCTTATATATTGGGCATACCAGAGATTATATTCTCCATATTGGAGATATATTGGATATATTTGAAAACTTGGATATTTCATATTGGGAATTTTTCTTGATGTTGAGAATTCACATCAAGTTTCTGTAAGTAATGGTATTCTATTTATTTTATTTCTAATTGTGATCTAACCCTTTCAATTTGATTTTGATTTTCTATATGTTTAATAGTTTCTAATATGATATCAGAGCATGTTTTGAAAGATTAGATTCAGTAATCTCTATTTTTCATATATGTATTTTTCTTGATATATTTGATTGAAGCACCTTGAAGGATTTGGAGAGTATTTATGATTGTACCAGTATGTCTAGAAGGCTCAAGAAAGTCAATATTGGATCTCATTTCATCCTTTTAGGAGATTGTTTGCATAAGTTAAAAACATGGGTTTGTAGCTCAGATTTAGAGGACAGCGTGCAAATAGACCATTTTCAAGGTAGTGGGGCCCACCTCTAGCGGGGCCTTCTAACAGGGACCCAACCACCAATGAGGTCCACCTCTAGAGGCTTCCACATGTGCATACCTTAGTTTATCCATTGGTCCCTTGCACTACCACCTTCACACCACCACAACACCACCTGCGCTCACCTCGCCAGCCACCACCATCATCGGCGGTGAAACTAGCAAGCCTCTCGTGCTCCTCTAGGCCCCTATAAAGGATAATGTTTTTCAAATGGGCATAAACTTGGCTCTAGGAGGAAACATTTCTCAAACAAGATATTTATGGAAAGCTGAAGATAAGCTCTTCACATTGAATGAGGTTTGAATCAGATTTATTGCCGTTTTACCCAACTATTTGTAGGTTGAAGTCTTCTATCACTTTTTTCTTCATTTGGACATTACTTTCACCTCAGTGCTCCATTTAAAAAAAATGGGATATCATAAAAAATCTAGTGAAGAGAACTACATATTTACAAAGGTGATTTTTCCATATTTTTTCTCTTATTCATTTTGTATTAGAAAGTTTAATTTCGGCCATTATAAGCCTACTAGGCATTGTAACTCGTAAAAAGCTCTGTAAACACACTAAACTATAAAATTCCCAACTTATACTATTTGGCAGGGGGTGATTTATGATATAGTGAATTTGGGGAGGGGGGTGATCTTGTGTTTTTCTAATTTCATTGGTTCTTTTTCTATGTGTTAGTATAATGGGAAAATCTCAAATTGAACTCCTAACTCCATATATTTATGAATCATGGAAAAATGAGTATGGAATTGCTTAAGGGAAAAAGTTTGCACAAGCTATGTAAAATAATCTATTCCTACACCTACTGATGCTAATGATCTTGAAGCATGGGACATCAATTGTGAACAAGATCTTGGTTACATTTGTTCACTAATCTCTTTTGATTTGTAATTTGATGTTGAATCATTCAAGACACCTAAAGAGGCTTGGGACACTCTTGAAGATTTTTATGGTAAAACTGAAAAGATTAAGGGTTGTTAGATTGATAATGATTTGATAAATCCTCATCCAAAAAGTTTTGACAATATCCAAGACTACATCTCCAAGATTAAATAACTAAGAACATAACTAAATAATTGCAAGATAACTAAGGAAGATATACAGTTGATTCTCAATGTGTTATCCAAGCTTGGTCCTGAGTACTTTGTATTTTTTTCTAGCTTTCATACCAATAGGGTTTCTATAGGAGTTACATATGTTGATCCTACTTTTGATGCATTTTCAAATCTTCTAATCCAAGAGGACGTGCAACTAATTCAAATGGGTATCATTAAGACATTTAAGTCACAAGCATTGATTTCTATCAAGCCTAAGGTACAAAAAGAAGTAGGGAATCATGAACAAAAAAGAAGAAGAAAAAGAACAAGGTACAAAATTAATTTGAATCCTCTTCCTAAAACATGGAATCATCTTAAAGGAGAAGCCCACATGTGCATATTTCAAGAAATCTAGGCATGATGAACTTGAATTATATTTAAAATAAATTGATAAGTTGAAGCATATTTTGAAGCATAATAACATAAATTTACCTTCAAAAGATTCACCATCCTCATCTAATACAAATAAAAAAAGGGGGAAAGCACTTATTGCAATTGCATATTATAAGTCAAGGAGATGGATCCTTGATTCTGGAGCTTCACATCATATGGATTCATCACATTATATGTTCTCTTCATTTCAAACTCATTCATCACCAAACATAGTTGTGGCTAACAACACATATATGAGTGTTTGGGGGAAATGATCTATTGACATAGATGATAGATCATTCGATGACATCCTTTTTGTACCTTCATTATTTACAAATATCCTTTCCATTTATCAGATCACACATGGTGGGGAGGGGAAAATTGTTGAGTTCACTCCAGATTCTTTGATTATTAACGATTCACATAGTAGATATATTGTAGCATTTGGGGAGGTAGATCATCAATCTCGATTGTACACCTTCTCACACTTTTCTAACATTGTTTCATTGGCTGATGAATACACATAGGCATCTAGTGTGGAAGTTTTTGAGGAGATTCAATATGGTCAAGTGAATCTTGTTATTATTTTAATTGAGGTTCAACATATATGTATTGATATTTCATCACATACATCAAATGC
The DNA here is from genome assembly GCA_027943335.1 of Chamaecyparis obtusa. Taxonomy (NCBI): domain Eukaryota; kingdom Viridiplantae; phylum Streptophyta; class Pinopsida; order Cupressales; family Cupressaceae; genus Chamaecyparis; species Chamaecyparis obtusa. The sequence goes on along the minus strand of BSBK01005442.1, from coordinate 1,642,520 downwards.
TATTTTTAATGTTTCTGGTACTACTATGGCTCCTAGTGATTTAGTACAACATAACAGTCATTCTCTTCTAGTCACAACTCCTTTGGATGAGTACTTGACATACATTGTTGGTTTGTTTGCAAAGTTTTATATTGCATATTTAGGGGACACTATTGATGATATTCATCTTCTCTTTGATTAGGATGATCCTTCTACAGTTGTTGGGAGGGAAAATGGTGACCCTCATCTTCATTCTAGACTTGATCATTCTTTTAAGGTTGACATGATAGTGGATACTTTGATACAATAGGTTGAGGATGCCACTTTATCTTCAGAGGAGACACTTGAGTTTTTGACACTTGTTCTACATTCATCCTTAGTCGATCATGACTTGTATTTTTTAGAAGAGTGGAATAGTACACATTATTTGGAGGAGGCAACCTTCAACATTTACATGGGGACACTTGAGAAGTTTTTATAGATTTCATTCATTTTGAGGTTTCTTCCTATAGATTGGGGAGACTTCATTGATGTAACTTTGGTTTTGTTTCTTCCTAAGGGGAGTAATGTTGTTTTACACTCATGGAGTAGTTTCTACATCAAGCTTGGAGCATCTACCATAGGTGTAAAATCTACATTGAGTAGGGGATACTTGGTATCTCTACCTCTTCTTATCTCTTGTATGGGGATTTTTTATTGTATATGCATGATGGATTCCATAATTTGGGGGGGGGGGTATTGATTACTCCATCCATCCATGCATCTTGATATTTCATCTCATACATCAAATGCTATTTCTAATGTTTCTGGTACTACTATGGCTCCTATTGATTTAGTACAATAGAACATTCATTCTCTTCTAGTCACAACTCCTTTGGATGAGTACTTGACATACATTGTTGGTTTGTTTGCAAAGTTCTATATTGCATATTTAGGGGACACTATTGATGATATTCATCTTCTCTTTGATTAGGATGATACTTCTACAGTTGTTGGGAGGGAACATGGTGAACCTCATCTTCATTCTAGACTTGATCATTCTTTTAAGGTTGACATGATCATGAATACTTTGATACAATAGGTTGAGGAGGCCACTTTATCTTTAGAGGAGATACTTGAGTCTTTGACACTTGTTCTACATTCATCCTTAGTTGATCACGACTTATCTTTTTCAGAAGAGTGGCATAGTACACATTATTTGGAGGAGGGAACTTTCAACATTTACATGGGGAAACTTGAGACATTTTTAAAAATTCCATTCATTTTGAGGTTTCTTCCTACAGATTGGGGAGACTTCATTGATGCAACTTTGGTTTTGTTTCTTCCTAAGGGGAGGAATGTTTTTTTACACTCATGGAGTAGTTTCTACATCACTCTTGGAGCATCTACCATAGGTGTACATTCTACATTGAGTAGGGGCTACTTGGTATCTCTTCCTCTTCTTGTCTCCTTTATGGGGAGATTTTATTGTATATGCATGATAGATGCCATAATTTGGGGGGGGGGGGGTATTGATTACTCCATCCATCCATGCATCTTGATTTTTTTTTCATCTCTCTTTTAGGGGGAGCATTTTTCCCATGAGGTTTTCCTTCTTTTCTCTAGTTATGAGAGGTTTCATTTTAGTTGTTACATGGGTACCAATCATGACTTTGTTTCCAAGACCAATAAATTATGTATTGCATTATTGTACTCCCTCACTCTTTAGTTAAGTTTACTTAGGTGAACTTATTTGTTAGGAGCATATTATTTATTTTGATATTAATTTTAGGAGGATATTTTAAGTCATACTTTGACTCCAACTCCTCCTTTGATATGGTTGAGTCCTACTTGAACTCCAACTCCTCCTTTTATATGGTTGAGTCCTACTTGAACTCTAACTCCTCATAAGATATGGTTGAGTCCAATTTGGACTCTACACTTCTAGAGGATGTTGTTGAGTTACAAACACATAACAAAAATAGAGAAACAACAACAACAATATGCAAGAACAAAAAATTGGCTTCTTATTATCTCCACAAATGTGGAATTAAAAACTTTCAGAATTACAATATGCAAAGCCACATGGGCATTCCCTTACAATATTCTGTAGGACAAAGCCTTGAATCAATACCCAGATCTATTACCTAGAACTGCCCTAGACAACACTATGGGCCTTCTTTATATAGGCATTTTCCACTGCTTGAGAAGGTTCCAGAAATTTAGCCCTTAGGGCCAACCAAATTTAGAATTATTTTATTTTTCAATTTATTACATCAAAGTCAGCTCAAAATAAATTTTGAAACCTGAACAAAATTTTTGAAGGAAAATTATTTTCTGCCATTTCAGGTGGCCTGACTTCCAGAGACCATAAGTCATCACTAGTTGACCCAATTGACTATTGTAACCCCATTTCAAAAAGACCACGAAGCACTCTATAGGCTTGACTAGTGCAAGTGCCTGTCACCCAAATTTACAACCTCATCCGAGGCCTTTAAAGCCTTCAAAATTGAGTTCAAAGTTTCTGTACCCTACTGCCAATACCAAAAATCTTCAATATCTTCAAAACTAGACCTGATAAAGCCATGAAACTTTACTGGCAGGCTGATATGACTGAGATGAAATTCCACATGTAAAATTAGAACATTCTGAGATCATATGACCAACTTACTAAAAATATCAAGTTCCCATAATAGAAGCTCTGCACAAGATAACCCTTATTGAATACAAAAACAAAAATATTTTTGGGTGATGCAAGATTGCTCTTACACCCAGGATGCTCCTGCATCAGACACCCGGGGTAATTTGAGAAGTGACCCTGTCATGACTCAGGTATGTAGAGGAAAAAAAAGATGGTTAACCTCCTCCTTTATTAGCCATGATGAATCTTCAACAGGTCATCCTTTCCATTTGACCAAATACTCTTCATATGTCCTATTCCTTATGCATCTACCAACATGACTATCTAGTATGTCTTCAATCTCCTTGATATCTGAACTGGTTGCCAGAATAATCTACTGTGTTGTTGTAACCTCATCTTCAACACCTCCTTCATGATACTCTGTCAGATCTAAAACATTAAATATTGGTGAAAGATTCAGCTCAATAGGCAATTCTACCTCATATGCATTTCCCGAATCATGCTTCTTCAGTATCCTACACGGCCCAAACTTCTTCATTTTCAACTTGTTATATGTACTAACTGGAAATCTTTCCTTCTGCAAATGAACCATGACTTCATCTCCAACTTAAAATTCCTTATACCTCATTTTCTCATCTGCCTTAGTCTTATACCGTGCATTCATTTTGGTAATGTGCTTCCTCACCTCCTCATGGATATTCTTCAAATGTTCCACAAAATCCTCACCTTCAGCACTACTTATTTCTCCTTTATCTATATTTCTCAACTCGGATGCATTTCTTGGACTACTCCCATATACAATCTGGAATGGTGATTTACCAGTGCTCCTATTGACAGAATTATTGTATGCAAATTCTGCCTATGGTAAAATCAAATCCCATCCTGTTGGTTTATCCCCAACCAAACATCTCAGCAATTTTTGCAAACTCCTATTCACCACCTCTGTCTATCCATCAGTTTGTGGATGATGTGATGAATTAAATTTTAAATCTATCTTCAACTTCTTCCACAATGTATGCCAGAAATATCCAACAAACTTAGTGTCCCGATCTGAAACTATGGTCTTTGGATAACCATGTAGTCACACCACTTCTCTGAAAAACAATTCTACTACATGAACAACATCATTAGTCTTCTTGCAGGGAATAAAATGTGCCATCTTTGAAAATCTATCAACTACCACAAAAATGGAATCATGTCCCTGCTGGATCCTTGGAAAATTGAGAACAAAGTCAATACTGATATCCTCCCAAGGCTTCTCTGGTACAGATAATGGCTGATACAACCCTATATTCTACTTCACTCCTTTCACCATCTAACATACTCTACAACTCTGTACAAACTTCTTAACATCTTGCTGCAACTATGGCCAATAATAATTCTCACCAATCAAAACAAGGGTTTTATCACAACCAAAATGTCCAGCCAATCCTCCACTATGCTTCTCCTTGATGAGATTATCCCTCATAGAACTTTTTAGAATGCACAATTGACTCCCTCTAAATAGCTAATCATCCTGAATGATGAAAACCAGCCACTTCATTCTATCTAGAGTAACAGGTTCTTTACAAGCTTTCCAAGCTTCACCAAAATTAGGATCCTGTGGATACAAATTCTTGAGTTCTTTAAATCCAACCACCTCAATCTGCATCTCTGTCAGCAATAGTTGCCTTCTGCTAAGCGCATCTACAACCCTGTTAGACTTTCCACTTCTATGTTTCAAAACAAATGTATAACTCTGCAAAAACTCAACCCATTTCAAATACCTTTGATTCAACTTTCCTTGACTATTCAAATATTGCAAAGCTTGATGATCAATATACAAAAAAAACTCTTTAGGAAGCAGATAGTGTCTCCACTTCTTCAATGCCTGAACTATAGCATAAAATTTCTGATCATAAATAAAATATTTTCTCTTGGCATCATTTAACTTCTTATTGAAATAAGCAATAGGTTTACCTTCTTGGCTCATAACAGCTCCTATTGCAGTACCACTAGAATCGCAGTCTATTTGAAACACCTTATTAAAATCTAGAAGTGCTAAAACAGGTTGTTCTGTAACTTTTTGTTTCAACAATTGAAAACTCTTTTCTACCCCATTAGTCCACTTAAACTCTTTTCTATCCCCTCTCATTGTTTCAGTCAAGGGACCACAAATACTGCTAAAATTTCTGATAAATTTTTTATAAAAGCTAGCCAAATCATGAAAAGATCTTACCTCAGTAGCACTCTTTGGAGTAGGCCATTCAAGGATAGCCTGTACTTTCTCTGGATCCATTTTTAGACCTTCTGCTAAAACTACAAATCCCAAATACACTAATTCCTTCTTCACAAAACTACACTTCTTCAAATTAATCAACAATTTTTCATCTCTTAACTTCTCAAACACCATACGAATATGCATCATATGTTCCTCCAATGTCTTGCTAAAGATCAAAATATCATCTAGGTAAACAATGACAAACTTACCTAGAAATTCTTTCAGAACCTTGTTCATGAGCCGCATGAAAGTGCTCATTGCATTGGTTAGCCAAAAGGCATGACTAACCACTCATACAATCCTTCCTTTGTCTTGAAGGCAGTCTTCCATTCATCTCCTTCTCTGATCCGAATATGGTGATATACACTCTTCAGATCTATCTTTGAGAAATACACAGCTCCACTCAAACAATCCATAATATCATCCATTGATGGAAATGGAAACCTATACTTGATTGTGATCTTGTTTATTGCTTTGGAATCTATACACATCCTCCATTCTCCATTCTTCTTTGGTGCTAATACTATTGGTACAACACATGGACTTAGGCTCTCTCAAATCAATCCATTCTGTAACAACTCATGTACTTGTCTATTCAACTCTTCACTTTCTGCTAGTGTCATTCTATGTGCTGCCTTGTTTGGAAAATTGGCTCCTAGAATCAAATCTATCTAGTGAATGATCTTCCTTACTAGTGGTAATCCATCAGTTACATTATCAGATACAATATCCTAAAACTCATTCAACAAATCTGCAACCTCTACAGGTACATCCTCTACTTCCTCTTTACCACCTTTCAGAATTAAAGCAAAACACACATGCTCATGCCTCATACCATCTAGGAATTTTCTTCCTTCAACAAAAGTTATTCTCGCATTACCACATACCTTTTCTTCGGTCTCCTTCAATGACTTTAGCTTATGTCGCACTCCATCCTTTGTCAGGGAATAGGTATTTGCATAACCATCGTGTACAACACATCTGTCAAACTACCACAGTCTACCCAACTACATATGACATGCAGTCATAGATATGATATCACATAGTACCTAATCTTGGTACCCACCGATCTTAAACTTTACTAGGCACTGTTCACTGACCATGACCTTGTGGTCATCCTGCACCCAAGCAATCCGATATGGATGTGGGTGTTTCTGTCTCTTGAGCTTCAACTTTTTCACCATCTCTTCTGACACCAAATTGTTAGTGCTTCCACTATCAATAATCACATCAAAAAATTTACCCTCACACTTGCATCGAGTGCGAAATAGGCTCCTCCTTTGTTCAGGTTCATTCTCACCACTCAGCAGGACTCTTCTGTTGATCAATGTTTCTCCTCTTTCAGTATCTTCAGAATTTGAAGATCTGGCATCTTCATCTACATGTGCCACTCTAGCCTGGACTTCATTCATCCTATCCATCCTTCCTTGGTGTTGAGGACATTCAAATGCCCTATGACCTTCTTCTCCATAGTAAAAACATGTTCCACAAAAGCCTCCTCTTCCTGGACCTTGTCCTCTTCCTCTTCCTCTTTGATCTCTATTGTTCTGATCTTGGAAATGATTGGAATTGTTTCCTCTCTGATTTTGACTGCTACTAGCCTCATCCTTCTTTTTTGTATCTTCATTTTGGCCTACATATGACCATCCACCAAATCATCCACTGCGACCTCTTCGATTTTGTCTACTTTCAAACTTCTTGTTCAACTTTTTCTCTACTTTTAGGGCAAACTGGTATGCCTCTTCAATACTATTCATTCGAACTAGATTTAGCTCCTCCTGAATGCTCGGCCTTAACCCATTAAGGTAATGGGAAAATTTCTCCTTATCAGCTTTTGCATGGCCTATTTTGATGAGGATTCGATAGAACTCCTTGGTATACTCCTGAACAAATCTTCCTGCCTGCTTCAAACTTTGCATCTTCTTCAGTAGGTCAAGCTCATAATCAACAGGAATGAATTGCCACTTCAATTTATCCACCATTCGATCCCATCTTGTGATTTTATCTTTCCCTCTTCTATTTCACTCCAATTGAATCTCTTGCCACCAGATCTTCACATGACCTTTCAGCCTGGCCTTCGTGAATTTGACCCTATCAGGATCCACAATATCTTCATACTCAAAATATTATTCACATTCATTGATCCAATCAATCAACTCCTCTGGGTTAAGATTTTTTTAAAATGTAGGAACCCCAACCTTAGGTCTTTTTCTGATCTTGGAAATGGCCTGAAAAAGTTTTTCTTCCTCCTGGTTCACAACTTCGACTTCTCCTTCTTGATCTTCTTCTTTGGCTTCATCCTCACTTTCATCTCTGACATTAAGATTCATTCCTCTGTGAATCTCCTCTTGTAATGCTTGCACCTATTTTTGGAGTGCTCTAACCTTAGGTGTTACAACACCAGCTCTTCTGCCACGTTCCCTTTGTGGAGGCATTTTTGCGATGCAAGCTGAAACCCTAACCATGATCCTAGTGCAAACTACCTCATAGTCGGTGATCTGTTTACACACTCATGAACTCCTACACTGATACCACTTGATAAAGGGTGCTCCCCTTAATACCACAAACATATAACAGAAACAGAGAAACAACAACAACAATATGCAAGAATAGAAAATTGGCTTCTTATTATCTCCACAAATGTGGAATTACAAACTTTCAATATTACAATATGCAAAGCCACATGGGCATTCCCTTACAATATTTTATAGGACAAAGCCTTGAATCAATACCCAAATCTACTACCCAGAACTACCCTAGACAACACTACGGGCCTTCTTTATATAGGCATTTTCCACTGCCCAAGAATGTTCCAGAAATTTAGCCCTTAGGGCCAACCAAATTTAGAATTATTTTATTTTTCAATTTATTACATCAAAGTCGGCTCAAAATAAATTTTGAAACCCGAATAAAAATTTTGAAGGAAAATTATTTTCTGCCATTTCAGGTGGCCCGACTTCTAGAGACCATAAGTCATCACCAGTTGACCCGATTGACTATTATAACCTCATTTTGGAAAGGCCACGAAGCACTCTACAGGCTTGATTCACGCAAGTTCCCATCACCCAAATTTTTGACCTCATTCAAGGCCTCTAAAGCTTTCAAAATTGAGTTCAAATTTTTTATACCCTGCTGCCAATACCGAAAATCTTCAATATCTTCAAAACTAGACCTGAGCAAGCCATGAAACTTTATTGGTAGGCTGATATGACTGAGATGAACCTCCACATGTAAAATCAAAACATTCCAAGATCATATGACCAACTTACTAAAAATAAAAAGTTCCCATAAATAGCAGCTCTGCACAAGATAACCCTTATTGAATACAAAAACAAAAATATTTTTGGGTGATGCAAGATTTCTCTTACACCCAGGATGCTCCTGCATTAGACGCCCAGGGTAATTTGAGAATTGATCCTATCATGACTTAGCTATGTAGAGAAAAACCAAGATGGTTAACCTCCTCCTTTGTTAGCCATGATGAATCTTCAACAGGTCATCCTTTCCATTTGACCAAATACTCTTCATATGTCTTGTTCTTTGTGCTTCTACTAACACGACTATCTAGTATGTCTTCAATCTCCTTGATATCTGAACTAGTTTCTGAAATACTCCACTGTGCTATTGTAACCTCATCTTCAACACCTCCTTCATGATACTCTGTCAGATCTTAAACATAAAATACTAGTGAAATATTCAGTTCAGTAGGCAATTCTACCTCATATGTATTTCTTGAATCATGCTTTTTCAGTATCCTGCATGGCCCAAACTTCTTCATTTTCAACTTGTTATATGTACCAACTGGAAATCTTTCCTTCCGCAAATGAACCATGATCTCATCTCCAACCTGAAATTCCTTATGCTTCATTTTCTCATTTTCCTTAGCCTTATACTGCGCATTCATCTTGGTAATGTGCTTCCTCACCTCCTCATGGATATTCTTCAAATGTTCTACAAAATCATCACCTTCAACACTACTTATTTCTCTTTTATCTATCTTTCTCAACTCTGATGCATTTCTTGGACTACTCCCATATACAATTTGGAATGGTGATTTACCAGTGCTCCTGTTGACATAATTATTTAATGCAAATTCTGCCTGTGGTAAAATCAAATCCCATCTTGTTGGCTTATCCCCAACCAAACATCTCAGTAGATTTTCCAAACTCCTATTCACCACCTTTGTCTATGGATGATGTGATGAACTGAATTTCAAATCTGTCTTCAACTTCTTCCATAATGTACGCTAGAAATATCCAACAAACTTAGTGTCCCAATCTAAAACTATGGTCTTTGACAAACCATGTAGTTTCACCACTTCTCTAGAAAACAATTCTACATGAACATCATTAGTCTTCTTGCAGGAAATAAAATGTGCCATCTTTGAAAATCTGTCAACTACCACAAAAATGGAATCATGTCCTCGCTGCATCCTTGGAAAATCAAGAACAAAGTCCATACTGATATCCTCCCAAGGCTTCTCTGGTACAGGTAACAACTGATACAACCCTGTATTCTACTTCACTCCTTTCACCATCTGACATACTCTGCAACTTTGTACAAACTTCTTAACATCTTGCTACAACTGTGGCCAATAATAATTCTCACTAATCAAAGCAAGGGTTTTATCATGATGAAAACATCTAGCCAATCCTCCGCTATGCTTCTCCTTGATGAGATTCTCCCTCATAGAACTTCTTGGAATGCACAATTGACTCCTTCTGAATAGCATATCATCCTTAATGATGAAATCCAACCACTTCATTCTATCTAGAGTAACAAGTTCTTTACAAGCTTTCCAAGCTTCACCAAAATCAGGATCCTTTGGATAGAAATTCTTGAGTTCTTTAATCCCAACTACCTCAATCTGCATCTCTATCAGCAATAGTTGCCTTCTGCTAAGTGCATCTACAACCTTATTAGACTTTCCACTTCTGCGTTTCAAAACAAATGTATAACTCTGCAAAAACTCAACCCATTTCAAAGTTCTTTGATTCAACTTTCCTTGACTATTCATATATTTGAAAGCTTGATCATCAGTATACAAAACAAACTCTTTAGGAAGCAGATAGTGTCTCCACTTCTTCAATGCTTGAAATATAGCATAAAATTCCTGATCATAAACATAATATTTTGACTTGGCATAATTTAACTTCTAACTAAAATAAGCAATAGGTTTACCTTCTTGGCTCATAATAGCTCCTATTGTAGTACCACTAGCATCACAGTCTACTTGAAACACCTTACTAAAATTTAGAAGTGCTAAAACAGGTTATTCTGTAACTTTTTATTTCAACAATTGAAAACTCTTTTCTGCCCCATTAGTCCACTTAAACTCTTTTCTATCCCCTCTCATTGTTTTAGTCAAGGGACCACAAATACTGCTAAAATTTTTGATAAAATTTCTGTAAAAGCTATCTAAACCATGAAAATATCTTACCTCAGTAGAACTCCTTGGAGTAGGCCATTCAAGGATAGCATGTACTTTCTTTGGATCCATTTTTAGACCTTCTACTAAAACTACAAATCCCAAATACACTAATTCCTTCTTTACAAAACTGCACTTCTTCAAATTAATCAACAATTTCTCATCTCTTAACTTCTCAAACACCATACAAATATGCATCATATGTTCCTCCAATGTCTTGTTAAAGATCAAAATATCATCTAGGTAAACAATGACAAACTTAACCAAAAATTCTTTCAGAACCTCGTTCATGAGCCGCATGAAAGTGCTCGGTGCATTGGTTAGCCCAAAAGGCATGACTAACCACTCATATAGTCCTTCCTTTGTCTTAAAGGTAGTCTTCCATTCATCTCTTTCTCTGATCTGAATCTGGTGATATCCACTCTTCAGATCTATCTTTGAGAAATACACAGCTCCACTCAAACAATCCATAATATCATCCATTTGTGGCAATGGAAACCTATACTTGATTGTGATCTTGTTTATTGCTCTAGAATCTATACACATCCTCCATTCTCCATTCTTCTTTGGTGCTAATACTATTGGTACAACACATGGACTTAGGCTCTCCTGAATCAATCCCTTCTGTAACAACTCATGTACTTATCTGTTCAACTCTTCACTTTCTGCTGGTGTCATTTTATGTGTTGTCTTGTTTGGCAAACTGGGTCCTGAAATCAAATCCATCCAATGATTGATCTTGCTTACCTGTCATAATCCATCAGGTAGATGATCAGATACAATATCTTAAAACTCATTCAACAAATCTACAACCTCTACAGGTACATCCTCTACTTCCTCTTTACCACCTTTTGGAATTAAAGAAAAACACACATGCTCTTGCCTCATACCATCTAAGAATTTTCTTCCATCAACAAAAGTTATTCTCGCATTACCACATACCTTTTCTTCGGTCTCCTTCAATGACTTTAGCTTATGTCACACTCCATCCTTTGTCAAGGAATAGGTATTTTCACGACCATCATGTACAACACATCTGTCGAACTACCATGGTCTACCTAACAACATATGAAATGCATCCATGGATATGATATCACATAGTACCTGATCTTGGTACCCATCAATCTTGAACTTTACTAGGCACTATTCACTGACCATGACCTTGTGGTCATCCTGCACCCAGGCAATCCGATATGGATGTGGGTGTTTCTATCTCTTGAGCTTCAACTTTGTCACCATCTCTTCTGACACCAAATTGTTAGTGCTTCCATTATCAATAATCACATCACAACATTTACCCTCACAATTGCATCGAGTGTGAAATAGGCTCCTCATTTGTTTAGGTTCATTCTCACCACTCAGCATGACTCTTCTATTGATCAACATTTATCCTCTTTCAGTATCTTCAGAATTTGAGGATCTGACATCTTCATCTACATGTGCCACTCTAGCCTGGACTTCATTCCTCCTATCCATCCTTCCTTGACATTGAGGACATTCAAATTCCCTATGACCTTCTTCTCCACAGTGAAAACATGTTCCACAGAAGCCTCCTCTTCCTGAACCTTGTCCTCTTCCTCTTCCTCTCTGATCTCTATTGTTTTGATCTTGGAAATGATTAGAATTGTTTCCTCTCTAATTTTGACTGCTATTGGCCTCATCCTTCTTTTTCATATCTTCATTTCAACCTCCATATGACCATCCACCAAATCATCCACTGTGACCTCTTTAATTTTGTTTGCTTTCAAACTTCTTGTTCAACTTTTCCTTTACTTTTAGGGCAAACTAGTATGCCTCTTCAATACTATTCATTCAAACTAGATTTAGCTCCTCTTGAATGCTCAGCCTTAACCCATTAAGGTAATAGGAAACTTTCTCCTTATCAGCTTCTACATGGCCTATTCTGATGAGGATTCGATAGAACTCCTTGGTATACTCCTGAACAGATCTTCCTGCCTACTTTAAACTTTGCATCTTCTTCAGTAGGTCAAGCTCATAATCAATAGGAATGAACTACCACTTCAATTTAGCCACCATTTGATCCCATCTTGTGATTTTATCTTTTCCTCTTCTATTTCTCTCTAATTGAATCTCTTGCCACCAGATCTTCGCATGACCTTTCAGGTTGGCCTTCACAAATTTGACCTTATCAGGATCCTCAATATCTTCATACTCAAAATATTCTTCACATTCATTGATCTAGTCAATCAACTCCTCTGGGTTAAGATTTCTTGAAAATGTAGGAACCTCAATCTTAGGTCTTTTTTCGATCTTGGAAATGGCCCAAAAAAGTCTTTCTTCCTCTTGGTTCACAACTTTGACTTCTCCTTCTTAATCTTCTTCTTCGGCTTCATCCTTGCTTTCATCTCTGACATTAAGATTCATTCCTCTACGAATCTCCTCTTGCAATTCTTGCACTTGTCTCTGGAGGGCTCTAACCTTAGGTGTTACAACACCAGCTCTTCCACCATGTTCCCTTCATGGAGGCATTTTTGTGATGTGCACTAAAACCCTAACCATGGTCTTGGTGCAAACTATCTCATAGTCGGTGATCTATTTACATGCTCAGGAACTCCTGCTCTGATACCACTTGGTAAAGGGTGCTCCCCTTAATACCACAAACATATAATAGAAATAGAGAAACAACAACAACGATATACAAGAACAGAAAATTGGCTTCTTATTATCTCCACAAATGTGGAATTATAAACTTTTAGAATTACAATATGCAAAGCCACATGGGAATTCCCTTACAATATTCTGTAGGACAAAGCCTTGAATCAATACCTAGATCTACTACTCAAAACTACCCTAGACAACACTACGGGCCTTCTTTATATAGGCATTTTCCACCGCCCGAGAAGGTTCCAAAAATTTAGCTCTTAAGGCTGACCAAATTTAGAATTATTTTATTTTTCAATTTATTACATCAAAGTCGGCTCAAAGTAAATTTTGAAACCTGAACAAAAATTTTGAAGGAAAATTATTTTCCACCATTTCAGGTGGCCCGACTTCCAGAGACCATAAGTCATCACCAGTTGACCTGATTGACTATTATAACCCCATTTCAGAAAGGCCACGAAGTGCTCTACAGGCTTGATTAGCACAAGCACCTATCACCCAAATCTTTGACCTCATCCGAGGCCTCTAAAGCCTTCAAAACTAAGTTCAAAGTTTTTGTAGCCTACTGCCAATACCGAAAATCTTCAATATCTTCAAAACTAGACCTGATCAAGCCATGAAACTTTACTGGCAGGCTGATATGACTGAGATGAACCTCCACATGTAAAATCAAAACATTCTGAGATCATATGACCAACTTACTAAAAATAAAAAGTTCCCATAAATAGCAGCTCTGCACAAGATAGCCCTTATTGAATACAAAAAGAGAAATATTTTTGGATGATGCAAGATTGCTCTTACACCTAGGATGCTCCTGCATCACATTAGGACTCTAATTCCTCTAGGTTGAGACACTTTTCTTAACATTTTCCATGCTTCCTATTAGTTCTTTCCTATATAAAAAGGATAGCTAGGATGTATTTTATATATTGTGAATATTAGAGATTGTATTCTCCATATTGGAGATATATTGGATATATTAGAATACATGCATATTTCATATTGAGGATTTCTCTTGATGTTGAACATTCACATAAATTTTCCTTAAGTAATTGTATTCTATTTATTTTATTCCCAATTGTGATCTAACTCTTTCAATTCAATTCTAGTTTTATATTTGTTTTAAAAGATTCTAACAAGGATCCCTAAGAATACATCTTAAGAGAGAGAGAGAAAGAGAGAGAGAGAGAGAGAGAGAGAGAGAGAGAGAGAGAGAGAGAGAGAGAGAGAGACTTGTTATGACCCCTTAAAACCCCTTATCACTCCTTAGGACCCCTAAGATATATTCTTAGGGGTCATAAAGGGTCCTAAGGAATCATAAGGCACTACAACATTTGGGGTCAAATTTCGATGTCAATTTGCAATGCCACTACAATTTGTGTTTGGTTTTTGTATTTTTTTTGCAAGTTCTCATGACGGTGTTGTAATAGCAATGATGATGTCATAATTTCAACACCCATTTGGTTATAAAAAAAGAAAAGAAAAAGAAAGTATCATTTGTAAGTTTTGTGAATTTGAACAGCTGTCGCGAAGATGACACTGCACTTTTGCATGACCCAAAGAGGGCATTTGAGTTTGTCATGCACAAAGAGGCTGACACCATGTGGGAAGAGGGCATTGGAACTTGAGGTAGGCATTCAAGCTTTTTCTTCTCATTAACTCAATTTCATTTTGATGGCATTTGTTGATTTAATGGCACAATATGAATGTTAATAGTGGCATTGTTTACATCTTAGCATTTGAAATGCTCGATGACCCATGAGATTTGAGAGCTAGGGCATCATTGCTATTACCTTCAAGACATTGTGTGAAGTGTTTGATCTCTATTTATTTGTTTTGCTATTGATATTCACTATGTGGTACTTCCTATTTATGATCATTTCACGAGGAAATGTCTTGGTGGATCGCGGGCTACAAGCTAGGGTATCATACATTATTTATCAGCTCACTGTTTAATACTGGCATTGTTTACATCTTTTCATTTGGAATGCTTGATGACCCGTGATCTTTGAGAGCTAGGGCATTGTTGCTATTACCTTCAAGGAATTGTGTGAAGTGTTTGATCTCTCTTTATTTGTTTTGTTGTTGATATTCACTATGTGGTACTCCCCATTTATGATCATTTCATGAGGAAATGTCTTGATGGCTCACGGGCTGCAAGCTAGGGAATCATACATTGTTCATGAGTTCATTGTTTAATATTGACATTGTTTACATCTTTTCATTTGGAATTCTTGACGACCTGCAAGATTTGAGAGCTAGGGCATCATTTCTATTACCTTCAAGGCATTGTGTGAAGTGTTTGATTTCTCTTTATTTGTTTTGCTATTGATATTCACTATGTGGTACTCCCCGTTTATGATCATTTCATGAGGAAATGTCTTGATGGCTCACGGACTGCAAGCTAGGGCATCATACATTATTCATGAGCTCACTATTTAATACTGACATTGTTCATGAGCTCACTGTTTAATATCTGGCATCATGAAAACATACATTAATACACTTACTATTTTGAATTTGACCTCGGGCATCATGCAATGTTATTACTGTCATTGCATGCTTGCTACTATTGTGCACCATATATTGTTTTATACACTGTTTATTTCATTGAGATCGTGAGCTTGGCATTTGTAATGCATTTTTTGATATTGGATCAATGCTACCATGTTGTTGAGTTTGTGTATGGCTTGACTATGCACATGCATAATTGTAGATAAGGATCAGTAATATGGTGCCAGACATTGCTTAGATCCTTTGAATCTAACCCCATCTTTTCCTTCCTTGGAGGTTTTGGATCATACAAGAGCATACTGGATTGAACCCCGGGTCAACACTTCATTACTTCAAGAAATGTTTGGTACCTTCATTAATTATGTTCATCCACTTATGTATGTTTGCATTCATTCATATTCTTCTGAAAGTTGGCTATTAGTGACCATATAGGACCATTCTTGATGTTTTTGGGTCATTTGATGAAAACATGTAAATAGGGACATCAGTAATAAAATAGGGATATCTTAATAGGGATATATTAAGATTAATATCATAAGTAAAAACATTACACAATGGCATTTAGGTTAAGTACAATATGAAGTCACATGCCTTTAATTATGATACACTTTTGAAATTATCACTCATTAGTCATTTGACAATTCAAGATATAAGTATTAGAATATAAACAGTTGTAAAAGGAAGAAACACATATGTATCATCATTTAATACAAAATATAAAAGTATCCCACAGACACACAATTGCTATTATAACCACCATCCTCTAATCCCATGGTGTACTAGTCTCAAGGTAAGAACAATTTACTTAAGCCATCATATAAGTATCATCCTAAAGTTTAAATAGACATTGACTATGGATATACAACACTGAGCCATAATAAATTGTAGAGTTTCACTGCAATTTCTATGTCCACTTACAATCATCCTACTACTTACATTGCAATTTTTATGTCCACTTACAATAATAAATTACAGAGTTTCACTGCAATTTCTATGTCCACTACCATTAAAATATATCACTCCTTCTGTTATATAAGCATCCTTCTCATTAAGTGTTGCCATTAAAATATATCACTCCTCCTGTTATATAATGTATATGCATACTTGTTTAAAATCTCATACTTGTTGCTCTTAAATATTATTACCATTTCACTCAAATTTATATGACATTAAAGCCAAGCCCAAAATGTATACATACATGTAAGTATAGGAGAAGCTGGATTCTAAAACTATTGAAAAACAAAAAAACTATACCAATAGCAGCTTACGAGAAACTATACTTGTGCTTACCACACCATACCTCAGCATCATAATGCTTATCATTTTCAAGCTTCAACGAGGCTTTATACCACACATTGTTTGCAGATTTGTATGCAACGCTGATTTAGGCTGGAGGTAAACTACATGTGTCATGTAAACAACATGGTTGGATGCAGTCTCTTTTGCACATTTTCAAGAGTTTTCCCACCAATACAAGCGTAAATAATGCATTGAACGTAATCTACGAACACTGCGTGGTATGAA
Organism: Chamaecyparis obtusa; assembly: GCA_027943335.1. Lineage (NCBI taxonomy): Eukaryota > Viridiplantae > Streptophyta > Pinopsida > Cupressales > Cupressaceae > Chamaecyparis > Chamaecyparis obtusa. The sequence continues at coordinate 1,625,573 of BSBK01005442.1, read as the reverse complement.
GTCTCATTGAAACTTAAAATATATCACTCCTCATGTTATTATCAAAATTAAATTCAAATTTTTATCAAAAAATTTATTCTTGTAGAATTAATATATCCTTATCTCAATAATAAAACAATTAATAGCTTTTGAATCACATTAACACACACCCATGTTTTGTAGCATAGTTCATTTTAGAAGTGTATGGCTTGAATATGCACATGCATAATTGTAGATGAAGATTAGTAATAGGGTGCCAGACATTGCTTAGATCCTTTGGATCTAACCCCATCTTTTCCTTCCTTGCAAGTTTTGGATCATACAAGAGCATACTGGATTGAACCCCGATCAACACTTCATTACATCAGGCAATGTCTAGTACCTTCATTATTTATGTTCATCCACTTATGTATGTTGCATTCATTCATATTCTTCTGAAAGTTGGCTATTAGCAACCATATATGATGATTCTTGATGTTTTTGGGTCATTTGATGAAAAGATGTAAAAGTTTCTTAAAAGTTTAGATTTTTTATTTCAATTTTTAAAATCATAAAATGAATAAAATTTAAACATAACAAATTAAGACAATCTTTGTCTTCACTTAAAAAAAAAAAAAAGCTCATAAATCATGGTAAAAACATAAAGCTCATAAAGCATGGTAAAAGAGGGCCCTAACTATGGTAAAATGGAAAAGTTGCCACCTTGCACTGCTCTTCATATGGCAACTGCTAAGGAATTATGTTATAAAATTTCAAGGCATGAAATTTCATACTTTTTGACATCATACTTTTTTCTCCTTAGCATTGAGTTTACAATGTGGGGAAGTCAAAGAAAATATATGTATAGTTATAAAATTTCATGCCTTCAAATTTGGCATGAAATTTTATAACATAGTTCCTTAGCATTTGATCTTTACATGGTAGCCATGACTTGAGGCAGGCATTTGAGCTTTGTCTTCTCATTAACTTAATTTCATTTTGATGGCATTTGTTGATTTAATGGAAAAATATGAATGTTAATACTAGCGTTGTTTACATCTTTGCATTTAGAATGCTCGATGACCCATGAGATTTGAGAGCTAGGGCATCATTGCTATTACTTTCAAGGCATTGCGTGAAGAGTTTTATCTCTCTTTATTTGTTTTGTTGTTGATATTCACTATGTGGTACTCCCCGTTTATGATCATTTCATGAGGAAATATCTTGATGGCTCATGGCTGCAAGCTAGGGCATCTTACATTGTTCATGAGCTCACTGTTTAATACTAACATTGTTTACATCTTTTCATTTGGAATGATCAATGACCTGCAAGCTTTGAGAACTAGGGCATCATTTCTATTACCTTCAAGGCATTGTGTGAAGTGTTTGATCTCTCTTTATTTGTTTTGCTGTTGATATTCACTATGTGGTACTCCCTATTTATGATCATTTCATGAGGAAATGTCTTGATGGCTCACAGGCTACAAGCTAGGGCATCATACATTGTTTATGAGCTCACTATTTAATACTGGCATTGTTTACATCTTTTCATTTGGAATGCTTGATGACCCACAAGCTTTGAGAGCTAGGGCATCATTGCTATTACCTTCAAGGCATTGTGTGAAGTGTTTGATCTCTCTTTATTTGTTTTGTTTTTGATATTCACTATGTGGTACTCCCTGTTTATGATCATTTCATGAGGAAATGTCTTGATGACTCATGGGTTGCAAGCTAGGGCATCATACATTGTTCATGAGCTCACTGTTTAATATTGGCATTGTTTACATATTTTCATTTGGAATGCTTGATGTACTATGAGCTTTGAGAGCCAGGGCATCATTTCTATTACCTTCAAGGTATTGTGTGAAGTGTTTGATCTCTCTTTATTTGTTTTTCTATTGATATTCACTATGTGGTACTCCCCATTTATGATCATTTCATGAGGAAATGTCTTTATGGCTCGCGGGCTGCAAGCTAGGGCATCATACATTGTTCATGAGCTCACTGTTTAATACTGGCATTGTTCATGAGCTCATTGTTTAATATTGGCATTGTTCATGAGCTCATTGTTTAATATCTAACATCATGCAAACATACATTAATACACTTATTGTTTTGAATTTGAGCTCGGGCATCATGCAATGTTATTGTTGTCATTGCTTGCTTGCTGCTGTTGTGCACCATATATTGTTTTATACAATATTTATTTCATTGAGACCATGAGCTTGACAATTGTAATATATTTTCTGTTATTAGATCAATGCTACCATGCTGTTTAGTCCATGTAAGACTTGCAAGGTTTTACCCCAAAATTTATCAGTAATAAAATAGGGACATCAGTAATAAAATAATACACTTACTATTTTGAATTTGAGCTCAGACATCATGAAATGTTATTGTTGTCATTGCATGCTTTTTACTATTGTGCACCATGATAGTAACAAGAATGCAATGTTATAAGATTTTGGGATTAAATTGGTGAGTTTGTATACTTTCTCCATTTTAAACTAACCTATGACTTCAAAGGATGAATTATGAAATATAGTTGTAGGTGGTTATCTCTTTTATAATGATGGAGGAGTCAAAGGTAATGATCAATGAGCTGGTTGTTGCTATTAGATCATACATATATTAATACACTTACTATTTTGAATTTGAGCTCGGGCATCATATATTATTTTATACACTATTTATTTTATTGAGACCATGAGCTTGGCATTTGTAATGTATTTCTTGTTATTGGATTAATATTGCCATGTTGTTGAGGTTGTAGATCTCCTTTTACCGATCTTGTATAAACAACATATATAACATGTTGACTCACAACTCATGAGGTTTTTCTTGATAGCACATTTGACATCATACTTTTTGCTCCATTTTGGTCTTGATTTACTCACTGCATGCATATGTTTCCTGAGTGCACATGTTTTGTAGCATGTTCATTTTAGAAGTGTATGGCTTAACTATGCACATGCATAATTGTAGATGAGGATCAGTAATAGGGTGCCAGGTATTGCTTAGATCCTTTGGATTTTACCCCATCTTTTCCTTCCTTATAGGTTTTGGATCATACAAGACAATACTGGATTGAACCCTAGGTCAACACTTCATTACTTCAGAAAATGTTTGGTACCTTCATTATTTATGTTCATCCACTTATGTATGTTTGCATTCATTCATATTCTTCTGAAAGTTGGCTATTAGTGACCATATAGGACCATTCTTGATGTTTTTGGGTCATTTGATGAAAAGATGTAAATAGGGACATCAGTAATAAAATAGGGATATCTTAAGCTTTATGAGCTCAAATTCAAAACAATAAGTGTATTATTTTATTACTGATGTCCCTATTTTATTATTGATGTCCCTATTTTGAAATGTTTGATCGTTTCTATTACCTTCAAGGAATTGTGTGAAGTGTTTGATCTCTCTTTATTTATTTTGTTGTGCATATACCTTCTCTGATCAACTCTGATATGCATAGGTGATGAACATTCATCTTTTCCTAAGAAGTACTCTGAGCTTTCCTTCCAACACATGTACTATTGTGAAAATCATCACAAGTCCATTTGTTGCAGGAAAGATCACTATACACATGTCTAGATGTCTACATGTTTTTCACCTATTCATATACCAAATGATGAATGCTCAATTATTGTAATGGAAAAGCATTAGAATCATCCATATAGGACCTTCATTATTTATGTTCATCCACTTATGTATGTTTGCATTCATTTATATTCTTCTGAAAGTTGGCTATTAGTGACCATATAGGACCATTCTTGATGTTTTTGGGTCATTTGATGAAAATATGTAAATAGGGACATCAGTAATAAAATAGGGATTGTTGTCATTGCATGCTTTCTGTTGTTGTGCACCATATATTGTTTTATACACTATTTATTTCATTGAGACTGTGAGCTTGGTTTTTCTTTCAAAAGTGTATGGCTTGACTATGCACATGCATAATTGTAGATGAGGATTAGTAATAGGATTCCATTCATTGCTTAGATATTTTTTATCTAACCCCCATCTCTCTTTTCTTTGCAGGTTCTGTATCACATAGGGGTACACTAGATTCATACCTGGGTCAAAAATTCATCACTTCAGGCAATGTCTGACACCCTTATTATTTATGTTCATCCTCTTATGTATGCCTATACTCTTGCATTTTCTTCTGAAATTTATTTTCCTTGTATAGTATATACAAGTTATTTTTCATATATATACATGTGTATAGTATTAGATTGTATCACCTTATTGGATGGGGGAAATATGAGATCTACTTCAAAATCCAAATTCCCAAAGGAGAGATCCAAATTGCTCAACCAAAAGGTTAATGCACAATTGAATCAATCTATGAAGAATATGAAGGAGAAAGAAAACCTTATATTTTCCTATAAAGAAAATGTGCTTGAAATCTAAAATAATTAAAAGAAAAGTACTAACCTCAAAGTAGGGTAGATATGGAAAATGCTGATTTCTAGTGTCTGCGTGCAGTTTCAGGCAATTCTGCAACTTGTTTTGGACTGGAAATGCCGAGACAAAGAAAACCCAAATTTTTTTTATCTTTATGACAATAGGTAGTCTTTGACCCCAATAAAAGGTCAAGGGCTACATTAATATTTTGAAGGTCGACCTTGACTTTGTTCACAAATCTTAGAAGTTCACTGAAAAGGGTATCCAAATCCAAGCTTAGATCCGCAGTTCCACACTTGTACCTACAAGAAAAAGAGGGTTTTTTTTGTTTGTATGGGGGGTTTGCCTTGGTCAAACCCCAGTTTGGAATCAACCTTAATATTGAAATTGAAATTGACAATGTTAGCAAGTAGTAGAAGTAGATCTAACAACGAAGCTATGATATTCAATAGATATGCAATTATATTTGAAATGTAATCAAGTATGTTAATATGAAAGCTTGTAATCAACACTAAAAAATGTAAATCTAAACCTCCATGATTGTATGCTTGGAATCCACCTTAAGGGAAGAATGAATAGATCTTGAAGATGAACAAAGGATCTTGAAGGAAGATCACACCATCATGATGGTTAGATCTAGGGTTTTGAATGATGAATCTTGAATGCTTGAACCAAATCCCTTCAAAGGCTTGAATGCTTAAATCCTAGATCTTCAATGGATAACTTGAATGGAGAAGAGGATGATTGCTTGAATGCTTGAATGGAATATTGCTTGAATGAATGCTTTCTTGATCACCAATGTCTCCTTGAGAGTTCTTGAGCATGAAAACTTGATCTCAAAACTTGATGGAGAAAATGAGAGAGGAAGCCTTCCTTTTATAGCGATCTAGGGCACAATCCTCTAGAGGGGCCACCTTGGGGAATTAAATTCCAATTAGGCCTCAAACCTTTAGGAATGGACCTAAATTAAATATAATTTAAGAGTTTACCATTTCAGAGACCAAAATAGCCGACCCGAAAGTGGAAAAACAATTCTTTCTGAAACCCGACATCCAGAGATCACAAGACTTTGAAACTTGAACTTGGGGTCAAGGATGAGGTCGACCCTGATCTAGGTCAGGGGCAAGGTCATCCTTGAACCTCAAGGTCATCATTTACCCCTCAAGGTCATCATTTACCTTGAGGCCACAAATCTTAGGGTCTTAGTTAGAGTGAGAAACAAGAGGTCCCAAGGGTGCCCGGAGACCTAGAAATGATGTTAAAATAGGGTAGAGTGCCAGGGAGAGGCACAAAATCCTATGATGAACATGATGAAGGAAAGGAGGACCTATTTTTAAGTCCTACTTAGAAAATCAAGCCATAAAAGAGGGAAATTAAGGAGAATCCTTGGGATCCTAACCCTAATTTCACCTAGAATGAAGAAATCAAGTGCATAAAAGAAGTGGAAAATGGGGAAAGAGCCAGATCCAAGAAAAGACCAATTCAAGGTGTTCAACATGAACCAAAACCACTTACTGGAAGAGATAAACACTCTTAACATGGAAGTTCTTCCATTTTAAGAAGATACAACATGTAATCTTTAGATGCAAAAATTTATTTTCCTTTACATGTATCTTTGCATGAAATGAACAAAAATTAAACAAGATCATCTAATAATGAAAAGTAGGGTACTATAGTCACTCATCTAGTAATTAGTTCCCCAAACCATTACTAAGGATTGAACATAAGTCTAAGTCCCCAAACCTATTTTTCTATGTGTATAAAATAATATATGGTGCACAACAGGAGCAAGCATGCAATGACAACAATAACATTGCATGATGCCCGAGCTAAAATTCAAAATAGTAAGTGTATTAATGTATGATCTAATAATAGAAACCTCATTGATCATTACCTTTCACTCCTCCATCATTATAGAAGAGATAACTACCTACAACTAGGGCATCATTCATTGTTTATGAGCTCACTATTTGAGCACCTCATGTCCCTATTTGACTGGCCGATGCTCAAATAGTGAGCTCATAAATAATGCATGATACCCTAGCTTGCAACCCACAAGCCATCAAGACATTTCCTTATGAAATGATCATAAACGAGGAGTACCACATAGTGAATATCAACAACAAAACAAATAAACAGAGATCAAACACTTCACACAATATATGTTATTTTATAAGATTTTATTAAGACTAAATATATTGTTTATGAGCTCATTGTTTGAGCACCTCATGTCCCTATTTGATTGGCTGGTGCTCAAATAGTGAGCTCATAAATAATGCATGATGCCCTAGCTTGCAACGTGCAAGCCATCAAGACATTTCCTCATGAAATGATCATAAATAAGGAGTACCACATATTGAATATCAACAACAAAACAAATAAAGAGAAATCAAACACTTCACACAATATATGTTATTTTATAAGATTTTATTAAGACTAAATATATTGTTTTATGAGCTCATTGTTTGAGCACCTCATGTCCCTATTTGATTGGTCGGTGCTCTATTTGTTATATTGATGCTATTAGATCAAATAGGGACATCGGTAATAAAATAATACACTTACTATTTTGAATTTGAGCTCATAAAGATTAAGATATCCTACTATTTTGAATTTCTATGTGCTTTGAGCCAATGAAATTTTTATAATTTTGTAATTTTGAAAAAGAAAGTGTCATTTGTAACTTTTGTGAAATCAAAGAGCTGCCGCGAAGATGACACCGCACTTTTGCGTGGCGTGAAGAGGGAATTCAGGTTTGGTGTGTGCAAAGAGGCCGACACCATGTGGGAAGAGGGCACGGGCACTTGAGGTAGGCATTCGAGCTTTATCTTCTCATTAACTCAATTTCATTTTGATGACATTTGTTGATTTAATGACACAATATGAATGTTAATAGTGGCATTGTTTACATCTTAGCATTTGGAATGCTTGATGACCCGCGAGCTTTGAGAGCTAGGGCATCATTGCTATTACCTTCAAAGCATTGTGTGAAGTGTTTAATATCTCTTTTTTTGTTTTTCTATTGATATTCATTATGTGGTACTCCCCGTTTATGATCATTTCATGAGGAAATGTCTTGATGTCTCGCGGGCTGCAAGCTAGGGCATCATACATTGTTCATGAGCTCACTGTTTAATACTAGCATTGTTCATGAGATCACTATTTAATATCTGGCATCATGCAAACATACATTAATACACTTACTATTTTGAATTTGAGCTCTGGCATCATGCAATGTTATTGCTGTCATTGCATGCTTGCTGCTATTGTGCACCATATATTGTTTTATACATTGTTTATTTCATTGAGACCGTGAGCTTGACATTTGTAATGTATTTTTTGTTATTGGATTAATGCTATCATGTTATTGAGTCTGTGTATGGCTTGAATATGAAAATGCATAATTGTAGATGAGGATCAGTAATATGGTGCCAGACATTGCTTAGATCCTTTGGATCTAACCCCATCTTTTCCTTCCTTGTAGGTTTTGGATCATAAAAGAGCATACTAGATTGAACCCCAGGTCAACACTTCATTACTTCAAGCAATGTCTGGTACCTTCATTATTTATGTTCATCCACTTATGTATGTTTGAATTCATTCATATTCTTCTGAAAGTTGGCTATTAGTGACCATATAGGACCATTCTTGATATTTTTTTTGTCATTTGATGAAAAGATGTAAATAGGGACATCGGTAATAAAATAGGCCATGTAAATGGTACCAGGCTAACCCAATTAGTCCAACAAAATGTGTCATGTTTATCTTTGTCAAATACGCTCATTCACCATTTTGTTCTTCTGGTGCTCCTAATGAGCATAGAGAGAGGCCAGAGAATCTTACAAGCCTAAAATGTTGGTATATACTATATGGCCTCATAATTACTAAGCCAAAGGGGTTTTCTAATTTGAAAGACTTAGCTGCCTCTAGGGTCATTTTCTTTTTTGTTGTGTTAACAGGACGTCTGCTAGAAAAATTATGACTGCACATCCCTCTACTCATCTCTTCAGTTTTTGTTTTTGTAGATTTCACCATCTGATGTTCCTTTTCGGTAAGAGATGGTTGTGAAAAAAATATTTCTATTTTTCATTCTAAGAAGATCCAAAGTGATTTTGAGTCACAGAGGAAATACCCTGATCCTTCCACAAGTGCTATTCCAACAAGTTCTGATCACTTGACAAACATAAAATTATCTATTGAGTTCAGAAGAAAATCAACAAAAGATGCTAAAAAAGGATTGAAAAAACCTAAGGTTTCTTCTCAATGTAAGTAAAATCCTTTCCCTCAATGAAAGATTGAAGGCTTTCCAAACTCGTTTCTCCCAAATTATGGGAAACTCTGAACTTACCATTTGAATAAACAAAAGTTTTTATTTGTATGCAGGCCATTCTTCTAAGAGTCAAGAACATTTCCATCCATCTCTTATTGAAAAGAAACATCAAATGGTTGAATCTACGAAAATAGAAATTGAAGAGATGAGCAGAGGGATGTGCAGTCATAATTTTTTAAGCAGATGTCCTATTAACGCAATAGAAAATAAAATGGCCCTGGAGGCTTCTAAGTCTTTTGAATTAGAAAACCCCTTTGGCTTAGTAATTATGAGGCCATATAGTCTATACCATCATTTTAGGATTGTAAGATTCCCTGGCCTCTCTCTATGCTCATTAGGAGCACCAAAGGAAAGAGCTGAGCAGGGAAAATCTTTAAGAAAACCTCTAGTATTGCCCCAAAAAATAGAAGAGAAAAGTTGTCATTAAATCTTACAAACTTCTCATTATACATATGGGGTAATTCATGAGCAATTTAAAGTCCACCCAATTTACAGTGCTATATAAATTTTACATTACAATATTTTGTATCTCCATTTAGTCCAATGAACCAATTGGATCTTCCCTACCCTTTATTGTCTCAAGTATTGCCTTGTGGTCTGACTCACGAAACTTCCAAAGAGTTTTATTATGTGGTCTTCCCCCATATCTGATCAAGTGGAAATTTAATGTAATGAAGAGGTTTGAATAATGAAGAATATTTATGTGTGTCTCCCAATCCTCAAACAACCACAACCTAGGGTTCTTCATAGCATATCATCTAAGCCATGTACCAGTTACAACCACTGCTCCTATAGGGTATTCTAATTCTTCACCATCGATAACCGAGTGATCCAATTTCTTTTTTGCCTCAACACAATGACACACATAAAGAACATGCACATAAACATGACAAATGAGAAACATAAATGTAGATATCCAAAAAATTGTGACCATGATGCCTACATTTACGTTTCTCAACTGTTGTGTCCCAGGACCCCTTATGACCCTTTACAATCCCTAAGAATACATCTTAGAGGTCTTAAAATGTCGTAAAGGGTCATAAGAGGCTCCTAGGAGGAGTCAGATGAGCTTCCACCTTCACGTGGTTGGCCCTATTAAGTAGAGAATGTTAAACTATTCTTGAAAGAAAGAGAAGCTCAATAATTTAAGATCTCAATCCACGTACGACAAATATATCAATCTATCTCAATGGCTACCAAATATAGATCTCTACCAAGAACCTAATCACAAAGAAACACCACAGACCGCACCATGAACCCACTGTGAAGAGGCATCCAATATCTCATAAGTCACATCAAATGACCCAATTTCTGTAATCTAAGTCTCTCAGCTCAGTTCACCAAGAAGAAGACTTCTCCCAAGTCATCATGAACACCATAGTGATCTATGAATCTCCAATGTGCAAGTTGTGCATGTCACTCTCTCGACATTACATCTAACTCAATAATCCATGAGCCACTACCAAATCTACTACAAAGTCATCTCTGAATGATCCATAACCAAATCATAAGTAGGAACCAGATCTACAAGAACACCCTTCTGAATCGGTACCAACTCGATCAAAAAATATACATATTTAAAAAAAAAAAACTAATTTGTGTCACATTCACGAAAACCATAAAATAATGATGATTATCTATCAAAATAATCCGACATCCATCCATCGCATGTACAACATCGTTGTCAGTGAAAAATTATAAATGACGGATAGTCATCGTAAAATTATGATGGGTCTCCATCACATGTACAACATCGATGTCATTAAAAAATACAAACAACATATATTTCTCACACACTTCTGATGGATATCCATCACACTAACAACATCTCCGTTGACAAACAAATTACAAATGATGACAACTCGTTGGAAGATTCTGACGGGTCACCGTCATTTTTTATTTTTTTGCAATGAATAGGCATCGTAATTAGGATGACCACAAATAGGTCTGATTCCAAGTTCTCCTTGTTGTAACCCCCTTCTTTTGACATCTATTGTCATTGTAATTATGACGCCAATTGAAACCGTCAGTTTTTTTGACTGCAAAACTGCGACGTTGGGTGGTGTCGTTATATCAATGGTTAACCGTCCCAATTCAAATGGCCTAACATCAAAAAAATGTCTCAAATGTAATAGTGAGGGGACCTAGGACACATTAATATATAAAAGGAACCCTAATAAATCATAAGATGTATTATTATAGGTCTTGAAGGGTCCTAAGGGTTTATATGAGGTCCTAGGACATATTAATATATCCTAGGACCCCTTATGACCCCTTAGGAACCTTAAGAATACATCTCATAGGTTTTAAATGGTCATAATGGGTCCTAGAAAATATTGATATGTCCTAAGATGCCTTCTTGTCCCTTATGATCCTATAGGACACCTAAGAATACATATTAGGGGTCCTAATAGGTCATAAACGGTCCTAGGACACATTAATATGTCCTAGGACCCCTTATGACTCTTGAGGACTCTTTATAACCCCTAAGGATACATCTTAGGGGTCATAATGGTTCATAATGGGTCATAAGGAATCTTAGGACACATTAATATATCCTAGGACCCATTATGACCCTTTAGGATCCATAAGAATGCATAATATGGGTCCTTACAGGTGGTAAAAGGTCATAAGGGGTCCTAGGACACATTAATGTGTCCTAGCACCCCTAAGATACATTAGTAGGGGTATTAGGACATAATAATGTGTATTAGGACTCCTTAAGACCACTTAGCACATAATAATGTGTATTAGGACTCCTTAAGACCACTTAGGACCTGTAATAATGCATCTTAGGAGTCCGAAGGGGTCCCATGACCCCTTATGATGTCTAAGATGTATTCTTAAGGGTCCTAAGGGGGTCATAGGACACATTAATGTGTACTAGGACCCCTTGAGACCCCTTAGGACCTATAAGTATACTTATTAGGGGTCCTAGGACCCCTTATGATGCCATACGACCCTTTAGGAACCATAATATTTATTCTTAGGGGCCCTAAAGGGTCCTAAGGGATCATAAGGGGTCCTAGAATATATTAATGTGTTGTAGGACCCCACATGAACCCAAAGAATACATCTTAGGGGTCCTAAGGGATCATAAGGGGTTGGAAGAGGTCATAGGAACCCTTATGACCCCTTTTGAGCCTTTAGTACCCATAGTATGTATTCTTTAGCGTGCTAACGGTTCCTAAGGGTCCATAAGGGATCTTAGTACACATAAATGTGTCCTAGGACCCCTTATGACCCCTTAAGACCATTTAAGACCCCTAAGAATACATCTTAGGGGTCATAAGGGGTCATAAGGGGTTTTAATAGGTCTTAGGACACATTAATGTGTGTTATTACTTAATATGATGCCTTAGAACCCCTTGAATACATCTTATGGGTCATAATGGGTTATAAGGGCTCCTAGGATATATTAGTATGTACTAGGCCCCTTATCACTCCTTAAGACCATTTGGGATACCAAAGAAGATATATAAGGGGTCCTTAGGGATTATAAGGGATCCTAGGACATATTAATATGTCCTAGGACACCCTAGGATGCCTAAGATGTGTTTTGAGGGGTCTTAAAGGGTCATAAGGGGTAATAATGAGTCTTAGGATAGATCTATGTGTTGTATGACCTCTTAGGACCACTAAGAATACATCTTAGTGGACCTAAAGACCCATAAGGTGTCATAAGGGGTCCTAGGACACATTAATGTGTCCTAAGACTCATTATTACCCCTTATGACCCCTTAAGAACCCTAAGAAATATTCATAGGGGTCCTAAAGGGCCTTAGGGGGTCTTAAGGGTTCCTAGGATTCATTAAAGTTTTTTGGGACCCTTTATGACCCCTAAGATGTGTTATTAGGGGTCCTGAAGGGTCCTAAGGGGTAATAAAGGGTCCTAAGACATGTTAATTTTTTCTAGGACACCTTATGACACCTTTGGACCTAAAAGAATACAACTTAGGGTTCCTAAGGGGTCATAAGGTTGTGTGACACATTAATGTGTCCTAATACCCCTTATGACCCCTTAGGATCCTTTAGGACATCGAAGAATACATCTTTATGGTATTAAGGGGTCATAAGAGATCTTAAGGTTTCCTAGGACACATTATTGTGTCCTAGGACCCCATATGACCTCTTAGGACTACTACATATACACCTTAGGGGTTCTAAGGGTTCATAAAGGGTCTTAAGGCTTAGGAATCCTTAGGACCACTAAGATGTATTATTTGGGGTCCTAAAGGATCATAATGGGTCATAAGGGATCTTAAGGGGTCCTCTGATACATTAATGTGTCCAAGGACCTATTATGATCCCTTAAGATTCTTTAGGACTCCTAAGATGTATTCTGAGGGGCCTTAAAGGGTCATAATGGGTCAAAAGGGTTCTTAAGGGGTCATAGGAAATATTAATTTGTCCTAGCACCCATTATTACCCTTGAGGACCCCTAAGAATACATATTAGGAGAGAGAGAGAGAGAGAGAGAGAGAGAGAGAGAGAGAGAGAGAGAGAGAGAGAGAGAGAGAGAGAGAGAGATATTATCACCCCTTAGGACCCCTTATCACTCCTTAGGACCCCTAAGATGTATTCTTAGGTGTCCTAATGTGTCATAAGGGGAGCTAGGATATATTAATGTGCCATAGGATGCCTAATGACTCCTAAGATTTATTTTTAGTGGGTTTAAAGGGTGCTAAGGGGTGATATGGGGTCCTACGACACATTAATCTTCCCAAGATCCCTTATAACCCCTTAAGAATCCAAAAAATACATCTTAGGGGTCTTAAATGGTCATAAGGAATCCTACGACATATTGATCTTTCTTAGGACCCCTTATGACCCTTTAGGATCAATAAGAATATATCTTAGGGGTCCTAAGGGGTCCTAGGACACATTAATATTTCTTACGACCCCTGATTATCCCTTAGGAATCTTTTGGACCCCTAAGAGTACATATTAGGGTCCTGAATGGGTTATAAGGGATCCTAAGACACATTAATATATTCCAAGACCCCTGATGACCTGTTATGACCCTTAAGGATCCCTAAGAATACATATGAGGGGTTCTAAAGCATCTTAAAGGTCCATGAGGGGTCCTAGGTGATAGGGAGAGGGGATGAACTAATAACTAATTCATGCTTCTTGTCTATCACTGAGACCTAAGGTGACTTCCAAGTCCACCAAATGGATCTATAGGACCTTCTTAAATCTATGATCCCCTAATCCCAAACCCCACTCTTCTATCTGGTGCAAAACTCCATGCTTCCCACTTCTAGGTACTTTGATTAGATGAAGAATACTCTAGGTTCCTTAGCCTTCACTAAGGTATAACTTCTCATAGCTCTCCTAGGTCCTTGTAGGGTTATGGAGGTGATAAACAACCTTCCATTTCACTATTTCCAATGCTTAATATGTCCCCATGCAATGTTTCTCCTTACCAATTTTAGGGTTCTCTGTCAAAATAAGGCTATAAGGAAAACACCCCTATTAGCCCTCCTCCGAGAAACAAGGAAATAAGTCTATTTCTTGTCACTAACCCCACCAAACTTCCTTTAGAAACTCCTATTCTTTCGACTAGAGCTCAAAGATTCTATTGTCAATTTGGCTGAGTTGATTACATAAATGTTGTCATTATGGAAACATATGATCCACATGAAGATCACACAGGTCAGAGAGAAAGTATGATAGAGTGCATTGCAAATTTGTCTAAGTGTGAGATAATATTTTCACCAGTGTGCCTGGACACAGTTTTTGTTTGCAATGTTGATTGGAGTAAGTTTAGTGCTTGCACACTTGAACATAGACTCTATGATGTCTATTGAACACCCAACTTAGAGCACAAGTCAGTACGACATGTATAAAAGAAGTTATGACAATTTTACCGAAGACAGTGTCAAGCCGACAAGACAAAATATGAAGATAGAATTAGTAAAGAGTTAAGGGATTATTTTGTTTATCAAAATAATGACTTAACAATATAAAGGGAAGACATCCTAGATGTTAACTCTTGGATAAAGTTATTTGTATATATGTAATTGTAATTGTAAGAAAAGAGTGATGTATGATGAAGTAATGAAATGTAATGAAGCAGTGATATGATGCAAAATATATGATGCATATGTAATAGCGATAGTGAAAGAGCAGCGAAGAGATATTGATGCAAGCAGTATAAGGTTATGTACCTTAACCTATTTTTGTAACCAGTGTATATTGTACATTACTTGTTTGGGCAGTGGGCTCATCTGGTAATCACATTTTGTACTGCCAACTCCTAACAAGGTTGAGGCTTCTAACAAGGCCTATAGTCCCTTAATCAGGATTGATACACTATATGCTTGTAATAGACTCCTAATAGGGTCAACATCCTTAATAGGATACTTTTGATTAGCGGATCTTTGTGGGTACCATCTCCATCGGGGTTTTCCCTTGGCCAAGGTTTTCTCAAGAACAAATAATGTGTTATGAGTTCTTTAGTTTTATTGCTATGCATGTTGTTTAGCTTCTTATGTTATGCATGTATAAAGATAATCTGTTATATCCATAATTGAGAAAAAGATAAAGTTTGTCGAATAATGATTCACCCCCCTTCTCAGTATTCCCTATTTCTAACAATTGGTATCAAAGCTTAGTTACTCGAAAAAGAATCATTCAAGGAAAGCCTAGCAACTTCAGTAAGATCTCTATGGATATGGATCAACTACAAAATAATCTTGAAGAATCTCTTGAACAAATTGACTTGATTACTATTGAAAAAGATACTTTGAAAAGAAAATATGATGATGCAAAGAACCTCATTGAGAAACTGAAAAACAAGTTGGAAGATCTGAGATCTAAAAAGGAATCCAAAGTTTTTATTGAAGATTATAATGAAAATTTAGAAAAAGCAAATGAGATCCTTAAGCATGAACTGAAGATAGAAAATCTGAAGCTTAGTTTGAAAGATGGAAATGGCAAGAATGAAGCAAATCTGAAATTTGAGAATGACAGTCTAAAGACTAAAAATGAAGGACTAAAATCTAAACTTTGTAAAGTAACATCTGAATTTGAGAAAGTCAATTTGCAGTATGATGAACTTGAGAAATACAATAAGATTATGAAAGGTGAACTAACTCAATCCAAAAAACTTGAGAGGCTATATTCAACTAGTGAGAAGATTGATGAAAAAATATCTTATCAAAAACCATTCTATGATAAGACTGGTCTTGGATTCAACACTCCTAAAGCAAATGATGAAAGCAAGGAACCAAATTTGAAAATATCTGAAAGCATAGATGAGAAGAAGTCTGATGAGATCAACAAATCTGAAGATACACCTAAAGAAGAAGAATCATCAAAGCAAGAGGAATCACTCAAAGGTATGAAAATAGAATTCAAAGGTAGATGTTTTTCTTGTAATACTATTGGTCATATGAAGAGAGATTGCACAAGTAAGCAATTTAAACCTCTTAATGGTTATTGTTATAATTGTCATGGTTTTGGACATAGAGTTATTGAATGTAGGAAATCTAAATTTATTGAGAATAATTATGGTAGTAGAATGTTTAGGAATAATAACAATGCAGATAAGAAACCTACTAAAGATATGAATAGAAGAAATGGAGTAATATGTTATAGATGCAACAAGTTTGGACACATTGCTAGAAACTGCAGATCACAAATCAATCAGCCTGGACCAAGATATGGAAACAATGGAATTGTTTGTTAGATATGAAACAAGATTGGACATACATCAAGGTTTTGTAGAATGAACAATAGAGTTTTTCATCCTAATCCTAATCCCAGAAATCATGCAAGAAGAAATGAAGATGCAAGTAACAGTCAGAAAGGATGTTGTAGTAATTTAGATGAAGTGAAGTTTATGAAAAGCACAGACCAAGGAGACATATTCAACATTGAAGGTAATCAAGAAGGTGAAGTATTGAAAGGTAAGAATGAATCTTTACCTGACCCATCTCAAAGTACTTAATTTATGAAAATTACAGTAGAATAGGAACTTAGATTAGTGTAGAAGTAGATATATGATGAATTGAGTCTTGCACAGTTAATGCAAGGTAGTTTATGATGTTCTAATGCTATGGTTAAGAGCACAAAGAAAAATATTATGTTTTGCAAGATTGCAAGAAGTTTTAAGTTTTGCAGGTTAGTAGAAACAAATTTTTGGAAAGAAGCGGCAAAAGAATTGAATGTGATGTCAGATTTAAGTGAGATTGAATTAATAAAAGGTCATGATCAGTATTGTGTGATCATCAAAGTGAATTCAAGTGTTAAGGAGATCAAAGAGCATTGATTGGAAGCATTTTGCAAGGATTTGGAGAAGCATTTTGTGCCAAATCTATGCAAGCCCTAAAATCGTGAAATCAAGGTATTTTACTTGAAAGATCTTTAAATCAATGAAGGAATTAGAAGAAATCATGGATGTTTCTTTAATACACAATGTCAGAGATAAGAATAGACCTAAATTGAAAAGGGAACCAGTAGAACCCTTGGAAGATGATCATAGGTTAGCTTTATCATTTGTACTAGATGGAGTTTTACTCCTAGAGAATGTCAGAAGTTATCTTGGATGCAAACTAGAGATAGTCAGTGATAGTGATTTCACAAATGAATATCAGAAGATCTATAATCAGGATATGACACTGAAACAAGGCTTTGAATATTTGGAAGATAATGAAATTGTTAAGTATGCATTATAGTATGAATTTGATAATGAAGAATGCACTAAAATTATCTTAAGTAGAATTCATAATGGGAAGTTTTGGTTAGAAGATAGAGTGATAGATATCATAGCTGATTTGATTCATGAAGTCACTAGATTATCTAAAACTAGAGCTATTCCTTTAAATGAGAAAAACATGAGGAAAATAGTCATTGACAACACAAATTCATCCTATAATGGTAGAGGAATTGTGATTAGTAAGATCAAACAAGATGATGTGAGATACTTATGCAAGATCCTAACCACTAAGTTTTGTGCAAACTCAAGAGAGGATGACATGGCAATTGGAATGATACATGCAGCTTATCTAATGTGTGTTGACAAGGTACAAGTTGATATGTGTGAAATTCTAAGAATTCAACCATTTGAGAACTTGGAGAAGATTAAGAAAACTAAGTATACATAGTTTAGGTTCTCATCCTTAATCACCTATATGTTTTTTCATCTATTGAGGAGATTTCCTTACACCATTGGAAATGACTAGAATGATGGACAAAATACAATGGAAAAGATTAACCTAGTATACAAAAGACATGTTATTAACAAAGTAAATGAGAGTGCAGTACTAGTAATCAAGACATTTCAGAATATTGTGTCTTGCAGATCAAGGATCCCAAAGTCTCTTGTGGAGAAGTATAAAGATGACATATGTTTTATGGTGGATACTAACTTTACCTATATTGAAGTAGTAGAGCCTAGAATAGAGTTCATAGACCCTCTTGGCTATGAGATATTTGAGGTAGAGACATAAGAGTATGTTAGCAGGTTACTTAAGTGTAAGTTGGACACTCAGTGTAACAGGTTTGGAACCTTTGAGGAGAACTTCAACTCTGCAAAGACCTTAATTGAAGAGAAACAATCTAAGAAAAGAGTTGAGAGCACCATAAAGAAAATCCTAAAAGATACAGGGATGACAAAGCATGATTTTTTAGTAGCAAATCAAACAGCAACAACAATCAAAGAGAGTGGACAAAAAGAAGTTTTGTCTATTCCACCTTTATCATGAATTGCAGTATAGCAGGAAGAACCACACGTGAAGGTGAAAGTGGAATAAATTGAGAAGGATCAAGAAGAAAAGATATCCACTAGATCCACTTCCTCCAAACCTAGCAAAAGAGTAAAGGAAAGTGCTACTGGACCAGGAAAGAGACATAAAACTTTAGTGCAACTAGTTCCAAGAAAAATTGCATAAATAAAAGATGATGTCACTACTGTTAAGAAGAAGGCTTGGAAAATGAAAGTTGAGAAGCTTAATGAGAAGATCATTGAGGATGGAGACTTTACAAGAATGAATAAGTACTATGATCTTTATGATTATGCAGAGAGACTTAATCTGGAAAATGTAGTGGTAAAGCATATGCTTCTGGCTAATAAGAAGTTTGATACAATTTAGGGTCAGATACCTAATGATTTGTACAATAAACTTGTGAATAGGAAAAAGAGAGCAACAGAGGAAGACACAACTATCAGAGAAAATCTTGTAAGGAAGCTTTGTGTAATAAGAGATGAAACACATTTTGGTTAGATCATGAAAGCCTTAAGCACCCATTTGAGAACCAAAAGGAGAAACATTCAAATTATGGGAGGCAGATATGAAGAAATTAATTCTGAGACAGAGCAAGCAATAATCAAGGTTATGACAGAAAATGTTGGAGAACCATCAGTTGCAGTACAGAAAGCAGGTGTAATAGAACAAGAGGACATTCCCTCTCCTCCAACCATTAACATTGAAGATGAAATCATGAATGTAGAAGGAACAGAGATCACCTTGGATATTGATGATAATGTATTCAATAATTTGGAAAACATTGTTGACAATTCGGCCTTTTAAGAACAAGAAACTACAAAAGAAGAAGAGACAACAGAGACAACAATTGTAGAACCCCTAGTAATAGAGAAACTAGTACCCATTCCCACCAAAGAAGATATCATTCTTACTCCTAAGACTGGAAAGAAGAATAAGATTGGATCTATGATTGAGCATTTGGGAAAGGAAGTAGATGATGTTGATCAGTTGAAATTGATCACATCCTTGAATAAAATCATTGACAAGAATAAGAAAGTGAAAAGTCTTGAAGGATGTCTGAAGGAACTTACTAAGAAGTTACAAAGCATTGTAACTACACAAATTGCAGAAGT
This sequence comes from Chamaecyparis obtusa, assembly GCA_027943335.1. Classification (NCBI taxonomy): domain Eukaryota; kingdom Viridiplantae; phylum Streptophyta; class Pinopsida; order Cupressales; family Cupressaceae; genus Chamaecyparis; species Chamaecyparis obtusa. Next base: position 1,606,020 of record BSBK01005442.1, on the reverse strand, counting down.
GGACCCTTTGGAGAAAGCAAAGAAGGTAATGAGCACTTTTGACAATGAATTCACAAACTTATCTGATATTGCAAAAGTGAAAGCACAAGCAGCCTATGAGGCTAGAATGCTTTTGAACATCAGCCAAAATATCAGGAATGATATCAACAATCTTGATATCTGTATCAAGGATTTGAGGAAGAATTTGGAAACAAGAAAATCTTTGTACATACAGTGTACAAAATCAGAGACCTTGACAACAAAAGAAGATCAAAAGATGAAGATGAAGGAAACATAAATTCTAAATGAAACTAACCTTCTTTCTAGCCCCAATGTGAAGGTATGTGATGTTGAAAAGAAAATTTGGAAGCTATATGATGAAATCAGAGTTGTGCAAGATAAGAGAGATAGAAAAATGAAAAGATTCACTCTTTTGAGAGAGCACACTTCTATGAAGTTAAGCATTATTGAAGAGTAGTTGGAAGAATGTCTTTCAGCTAAGACATCTTTTCAGAAGTTTAACTTTGAGAACCTCCAAGCATGTGAAATAACATCTTATGGACTGAGCACACTACTCAATGTGGCAGATTCCATCAAGAAATCATGGGAGAAGGAGATAGAAGCTATGGAGATTGATTTTGTAGATTGTGTTGCAAGCCTACTAACTTTCCAATAATTGAATTAAGGTATAATCTTTTTGTGATACAGTTTTGTAACCCTCCTTACCTTTATTTTGTCATTGTTGTCAAAGGGGGAGAGATATATAGTAGAAAATTGATTATATATGATAAGGATTGATACTCCTAGGGGGAATACTATATTAGAGATAATATTTTTTGAGGAGTTATAAGGATAGTATATATTTTATACTATGGCCATAATTTTGAGATTTTGAAGTTGTACACTTAGCCAATTTTTTCATATGTTGCCACAAATGACAAAGGGGGAGATTGTTGGCAATTTGGTTGAGTTGATTACATAGATGTTGTCATTATGGAAACATATGATCCACATGAAGATTGCACAGGTCAGAGAGAAAGTATGACAGAGCACATTGCAAATTTGTCTAAGTGTGAGATAATATTTTCACCAATGTACCTAGACACAATTTTTGTTTGCGATGTTGATTGAAGTAAGTTCAGTGCTTGCACACTTGAAATAGAATCTATGATGTCTATTGAACACCCATCTCAGAGTGCAAGTTAGTATGGTATGTACAGAAGAAGTTATGACAATTTTACCGAAGACAGTGTCAAGCCGATAGGACAAAATATGAAGATAGAATTAGTAAAGAGTTAAGGGATTATTTTTTTTATCAAAATAATGACTGAACAATATAAAGGGATGAAATCCTAGATGTTAACTCTTGGATAAAGTTATTTGTATAAATGTAATTGTAATTGTAAGAAAAGAGTGATGTATGATGAAGTAATGAAATGTAATGAAACAGTGATATGATGCGAAATATATGATGCATATGTAATAGCAACAATGAAAGAGAAGTGAAGAGATATTGATGGAAGTAGTATAAGGTCATGTACCTTAACCTATTTTTGTAATCAGTGTATATTTTACATTACTTGTTTGGGCAGTGGGCTCATCTGGTAATCACATTTTGTACTACCAACTCCTAATAGGGTTGAGGCTTCTAACAAGGCCTATAGTCCCTTAATCAGGACTGATACACTATATGCTTGTAATAGATTCCTAATAGGGTCAAAATCCTTAACAAGATACTTTTGATTAGAGGATCTTTGTGGGTACCATCCCCACTAGGGTTTTCCCTTGGCTAGGGTTTCCTTGAGAACAAATAATGTGTTATGAGTTCTTTAGTTTTATTGCTATGCATGTTGTTTGGCTTCTTATGTTATGCATGTATAAAAATAATCTGTTATATTCATAATTGGGAAAAAGATAAAGTTTTTAGAATAATGATTCATCCCCCTCTCCCAGTATTCCCTATTTCTAATAGGATTCTTGGGGTTTTGGGTCTCCAAACAACCGTACAGAGCCTTGACACAAAATGAGGGTTTGTGAGGGTTTCTAGGCCTTACTTTGGCTTGACTGCTCCTTGGTTTTTCTAGGTGCCTTCTTAGATTGATGAGACCTCTTACTTTACACCAAAGTGGGCTTACTCAATCCCCTTTCCACTCCATATCTCCATTCCTCTAGATCTTCACAACCTTGGAGGTTAGAACCTCTGCAATAAACACTCTTCCCTAACTGGGCTTGCTCTGGCTCACCTAGGGAAAAAGTTTAAAGATACCTCCATAGCTTTTGAAGGTCCCTCCTCCTACAATCACAAAGTACATTAAACCCACTCACTATCCCCAAAAGGCTGTACTGATTCTATAGTGGGATAGTGAGTTACATTTCTCACAAGGCCAACTGCCTGGTTTAGGACAGTGGACTGGCACAAACAAACTAATTACAAACTTTGTAAAAGAAAACTATGTACACATTAACTAATGAATCAAAAATACTTCAAACAATACAAATTAAAATACCAAGTTGCTACAGTATCAAACTTAGCACACAAAAGATTTCATTTCTTTCACTATGATACTTTCCACATACAGAATAGTTACAATAGTCTCCTCTTCGTACTCTGTCACACACATACTGGCAATATTAGGGTTTGTTAAGTTAAAATATGGTCTCTTAGGTCTTTTCCCATCATGTCTAGGGTTCCCATCACAATAGAAGTTAAATCCAGCATTATAGGATGGCATGACCAAATGTTGTCAAGCAACATTTTCAAAGTTGCAAAGTTGCATTTTGCAACTTTTACAACTTTTGCAATTTCTTGTCAAATAGGCTAAGTCTAGGCTTTCTAAAGCTTATGAATCCTCTTAGTGGGAATCTAAGTGTTGGATGATTGATTCCAATTCAAAATAACTTCAAAAATCCTAAAATGTACCTCTGACATCTTAAAATGATCTCACTCTAAGAGGCACCTAATTAGCTTCTAAGGCCAAACAAGGAACTCTAAGACCTTTAAACCATTAAATATCATTTCCACTTACAAAAGATGGTCCTCAAACCTTTATTTTATTTACAAGGCTCACTTATAGAAAAGCACAACAAAATTTTAGCAATGGTGAGGGCCCTATTCTCTAGGTACCCCTGCACCATACTCCCCACCAAAGAAGCTACGTCCCATCTGGAGACAATAGGTGGAGATCTATGCCCTAAAGGTTAAAATAATTCTTAGGGACCCAAGTTGCTTCTGAATCTAGCTTATCCTACCACTTGATAAGGTGTTCCTTATAGATTCCATGCCTAGTCTTTGTATGCACCTAGGAGTCCAATATCTTCTCTGCTCTTAGCTTGGGTTTAGGAGTCGGGGCTACTGCTTGAACCTCCTTCTTATCTTCTTCCATATTCTAATCTACCTCTATAAGAGGTCCTCTATATTTAACTAGGTCTACAATGTTGAAGATGGGAGAGATAGCTAGATCATTTGGTAGACCAACTTTGTAAGCATTCTATCCATACTTGGCCAGTATAGGACAAGGAGCAACTCTGTTCATCTGTAGCTTTGTAGGAAATCCTTTTGCCATTATTTCTTTGTTAGGTGGACCATGACTAAGTCCCCTACACCAAACTATACCTCCCTTATCTTGAGATCAACCTTGTCCTTGATCTTTTTGGTGTTGTCAATGAGGGACTGTTTCACTTGATTATGCACTTTTTTCATAGATTGACTAAAATCTTCAGCATAGCCACTATTAGGGACTTGGTTTTCTAGATTTCTTAGTTCACAAACACCCCTAGGATGTATCCCATAGAAAATCTCAAAGGGACTCTTGCCAGTAGTCCTATTGATGCTATCATTAGAGGTAAACTCTACTTGGTGAAGGACTAAGTCCCATGTCAAACCATATTCCTTGGTTAAACATCTCAACAAATTTCTAAGTGTCCTATTGAACACCTCAGTTTGACCATCAGTTTGAGGATGGTAAGCTGAGCTAAATGCTAGATTGGTACCTAGTCTTTTCCATAAGGACCTCCAAAAGTGTCCCATGAATTTGTTATCCCTATCTGATACAATACTACTTGGCAAGCCATGAATTCTTACAACTTCCTTGAAAAACAAATAAGAAATATGACTTGCATCATGAGTGACTTCACATGGGATAAAATGACTCATTTTGTTGAATCTATCTACTACCACATAGATACTATCAAAGACACTCTTTGTCCTAGGTAAACCAACCGCAAAATCCATACTTACACATTCCCAAGGTCTACTTGGTATTAGGAGAGGCTGATAAAGTCCTACATTTGTAGAAGTACCCTTGGCTCTTTGACATATGATGCATTGCTCAACATAGGTTCTGACATCTCTTTGCATTTTAGGCCAATAGTTGTATCTTTGGACCAATTCCAAGGTCTTGTTGAGGCCAAAATGGCCACTCAAACTCCCATTGTGTTTTTATTGAATGAGGCTCTCCCTCATGGATCCTCTTGGAACACACAATTTCCCTCCTTTAAATAAGAGTCCATTCTGCAATGTATACTCTACAAACTCACCATGGAAGTGATTCAAATGTTCTTGAAACACCTTGTATGCTATTGCAAAGTCTTCATCAGTTCGGTACAACTCCTTGAAGTTATCCAATCCTATACTTTTTAGTTGGACTTCTTGAACAGTGAGCAACCATTTATTCAATGCATCTGCTACTTTGTTGAGCTTCCCTTTCTTGTGCTTTATGGTGAAGGTGTAAGAGTGAAAATACTCCACCCACTTGACATTTCTATGACTCAAATTGTCTTGGGAGTTGAGAAAGCTCAAAGCCTGATTGTCAGTGAACACTACAAACTCTTTGGGAAAAAGATAATGCCTCCACTTTCTAAGGGATTGAACAAGTGCATAAAGTTCTAGATCATAGGAAGAGTACTTTTTCTTTGCTGCATTTAGCTTCTCACTAAAGAAAGCCACTGGTTTATTTCTTTGACTCAAAACTCCTCCTACTGCTATGTTACTAGCATCACATTCAATGACAAAGGGTTCATCAAAAGTTGGTAACCTTAGAATAGGCTTAGTAGCTACCTCTTTCTTTAATGTCTCAAATCCCTTATTTTCTACAGGTGTCCACATGAATTTAGTTTTCAATCCACCCTTGATGGTATCAGCTGTCATTGGAGCACATATCCCACTGAAGTTCCTGATGAACTTCCTATAGTACTGAGCTAGGCCATGGAAACTCCTCACTTCACTGGCATTCTTAGGAGTTGGCCAACTTAATATTGCTACAACTTTAGTGTCATCCATCTTTAGATTTCCTTGAGATAGAACAAAGCCTAAATAGACTAGTTCCTACTTCATAAAGTCACACTTATCTAGATTGATGGTTAGGTGTTCCTTTTTCAATTTGGACAACATAATCTTGAGATGCTTTAAATTTTCCTCTTTACTCATGCTAAAAATTAATATGCCATCTAAATAGACTACCACAAACTTACCTGTGAAGTCTTTCAACACCTCATTCATGAGCCTCATGAATGTGCTTGGAGCATTGGAGAGGCCAAATGGCATGACTAGCCATTCATAGAGTCCTTCAGTGGTTTTGAAAGTCATTTTCCACTCATCTCCCTCTTTTATTCTTATTTGATGATAGCCACTTTTAAGGTCTATCTTTGTGTAATACTTAGCCCCTCCTATGCAATCCATTAGATCTTCAATCCTAGGTATGGGAAACCTATATCGGATTGTAATCTTGTTAATGGCTCTAGAGTCTGTACACAATCTCCATGTTCCTCCTTTCTTGGGTGCCAAAATGGTAGGAACAACACATGGTCTGATGCTCTTTCTTATTAGCCCTTGATCCATCAATTCTTGTACTTTCTTTGCAACTTCCCTATTATATTCAAGAGTTAGCTTGTAAGGTTCCTTGTTTGTTAATGATGCCCTTGGGATCAAATATATTTGATGGCTAATTGCTCTCTTAGGTGGTAAGGTTGCATGTGCTCCATCTGATATAATGCCCTTGAACTCCTTCAAAATCTATTTCACTTCATGAGGTATGCCCTCTTTCTTAGTCTCTATGTCCTCCTTGGGTTTCACTACAATAGCATAACCCACTCCTTCTTTTTCAAGAGTCTTCATGAACTCTTTCCCCTTTAACATCAGGACATTAGGTCCACTTCCTTGGCTATCTTGTTCAAGTAATGACTGAATTTTATAACTCACTCCATCCTTCATAAAAGTGTATGAGTTGAGCTCACCATTGTGCATAGCCTTTCTATCAAACTGCCATGGCCTACCTAGTAATAGGTGACAGACATCCATTGGAAAAACATCACATAAGAGCTTATCTTTATACCCTCCTATGTTGAACTAAATCCATGCCTTCTCATTAACCAAGACATGCTACCCTTTATTTAACCATGTGACCTTATAAGGAGTGTTATGAGGTATTTTAGGAATCTTGAGCTTAGTAATGGCGTCCTCTGAAATAATGTTATCAGTAGACCCTGAGTCTATGATAACTTTGTAGACTTTTCCCATTATTTTGCACCTTACCTTGAAGAGTGACCTTCTTTGTTTGGGCTCCTCCTTGACTGGTTCTCTGATTAGGACCCTCTTTATCATCAAATTCTCACCACTCTCTGAATCCAATTGAATATCATGAGACTTCACACTTGAAGTATCTTCATGTAAATATGCCACTTTCTTTTCACCTTGTGAAGATGATCCCTTTTTAGGACACCTATAGGCAGGATGCCCCAATTGCTAATAGTGGTAACACTTCATGGTGGAAAAATAAGATGGTCCTCTTCCTCCTAGTGATCTACCTCTTCCTCCAAATCCTCTACCTCTTCTTGAACCACCCCTTTGGCTGGTCTCTCCACTTTTTTCAGTTAGCTTGGACTCACCTTGAGGTCTACTATCATTGTTTCTACCCCCATAGCTTCCCCTATGTCCTCTTCCATCTTTGCCCCTTCCTCTATTCTTTGAGGTCTGGTGCTATTTCCTCTTTCCTTTCTCTTCCACCTTTAAAGCAATTTGGTAGCATTGATGGAATGTTTTAGGAGTGACAAGGCTCATATCTTCTTGGATGGACCACTTAAGACCATTCAAATATCTTGCCAACCTAATGCTTTCATCTTCCACCACCTTGGACCTTAGGCATAGTTTTTGAAATTCTTTAGTGTAGGAGTGTACATCCATCTCCTTTTGTCTAAGGTTCTTCCTTCTTCTATGCAATTGTATCTCATAATCATCAGGAATATAAGCCTACCTGATTTTGGTCACCATTCTTTTCCAAGTAACTATGGGGTTCTTCCCTTCCTTCTCTCTTTCTATTTGGAAAAACTTCCACCAGGTTAAGGCAGAGCCTCTTAACCTTGACTTTTCTACTTTGACCTTTTGAACATTAGAGACACCATCACATTCAAAATGGTTCTCCATTCCATCAATCCAATCCATAATAAGATCTGGATCCATCTTGCCACTAAACAAAGGAATGCCTTCCAAAGCTTTTCTATTTATTGCCTTTAATGCCTTCAAGAAAGGCTCCTCTAGTATAATAGGGTCTGGTTTTGGGGCTTCTTCCTCCAGCTCAATATCCTTCTCTTTGGTTTCATGCTCTTCCTTCTACTCCATCTTGTCCTTGACTCTATCTACCTTGTCTTGGACATCACCTAACAACCGTTCTAGTTGTACTAGTCTTTCTCTCAACAACTTGTTGTCTTCCTCTTGCTCTTCAAATTTCTTGGCCAAATCTGCATTGGTCACCATCTTGCTCAATCCATTGGATTTAGTAGGTGAGAACATCCACCTTGCTCTTCAATTTCTTTTCCCACACCTTTATAAGGCTCTAATACCACTTGATAGGGAGAGGGGATGAACTAATCACTAGTTCATGCTTCTTGTCTACCACTAAGACCTAAGGTGAATTCCAAGTCAACCAAATGGATCTATAGGACCTTCTTCAATCTATGATACCTTGATCCCAAACCCCACTCTTTTATCTGGTGCAAAAATCCATGCTTCCCACTTCTAGGTACTCTGATTGGATGAAGAATACTCTAGGTTCCTTAGCCTTCACTAAGGTCTAACTTCTCATAGCTCTCCTAGGTACTTGCAGGGTTATGGAGGTGATAAAAAACCTTCCATTTCACTATTTCCAAGGCTTAATATGTCCCCATGCAATGTTTGTCCTTACCGATTTCAGGGTTCTCTGTCAAAACAAGGCTACAAGGAAAACACCCTTATTAGCCCTCCTGCTTTGAGAAACAAGGAAATAAGTCCATTTCTTGTCACTAACCCCACCAAAATTCCTTTAGAGACTCCTATTCTTTCAAATAGGGCTCAAGGATTCTTGGGGTTTTGGGTCTCCAAACGGCCATACAAAGCCCTGACATAAAATGAGGGTTTGTGAGGGTTTCTAGGCCTTGCTTTGGCTTGACTGCTCCTTGGTTTGTCTAGGTGCCTTCTTGGATTGATGAGACCTCTTCCTTTACACCAAAGTGGGCTTACTAAATCCCCTTTCCACTCCATATCTCCATTCCTCTAGATCTTCACAACCCTTCAGGTTAGAACCTCTGCAATCAACACTCTTCCCTAACTAGGCTTGCTTTGGCTCGCCTAGGGCAAGAGTTTAAAGATACCTCCATAGCTTTTGAAGGGCCCTCCTCCTACAATCAAAAAGTAAATTGAGCCCAATTACTATCCCAAAAAGGCCATACTAAGTCTATAGTGGGATAGTGAGTTACATTTCTCACAAGGCCAACTGCCTGGTTCAGGACAATGGACTGGCACAAACAAACTAATTACAAACTTTGTAAAAGAAAACTATGTACACATTAACTAATGAATCAAAAATACTTCAAAAAATACAAATTACAATGCCAAGTTGCTACAGTATCAAACTTAGCACACAAAAGCTTTCATTTCATTCACTATGATACTTTCCACATATAGAATAGTTACAACAGTCTCCTGTCCGTACTCTGTCACACACGTACTCACAATATTAGGGTTTCTTAAGTTAAAATATGATCTCTTAGGTCTTTTCCCATCATGTCTAGGGTTCCCATCACACTAGAAGTTAAATCCAGCATTATAGGATGGCATGACCAAATGTTGTCAAGCAACATTTTCAAAGTTGCAAAGTTGCACTTTGCAACTTTTACAACTTTTGCAATTTCTTGTCAAATAGGCTAATTATAGGCTTTCTAAAGCTTATGAATCCTCTTAGTGGGAATATAAGTGTTGGATGATTGAGTCCAATTTAAAATAACTTCAAAAATCCTAAAATGTACCTTTGACATCTTAAAATGATCTCACTCTAAGAGGCACCTAATTAGCTTCTAAGTCCAAACAAGGAACTCCTAAGACCTTTAGACCCTTAACTATCATTGCCACTTACAAAATATGGTCCTCAGACCTTTATTTTATTTACAAGGCTCACTTAGAGAAAAGCACAACAAAATTGTAGCAATGGTGAGGGCCCTGTTCTCTAGGTGCCCCTGCACCACTAGGGAACATTAATGTGTCCTAGCACTTGTTATAACACCTTAGTACCCCTAATATGTATTTTTAGGGGTCATAAAGTGTCCTACAGGGTCATAAGGTGTCCTAGGACACATTAATGTGCACTAGGATGCCTTAAGACCCCTTAGGACTAATAAGAATAAAATTAAGGGTTTGAGGACCCCTTATGACCCCTTATGACCCTTTAGTACACCTAAGATGTATTCTTAGGGGTCTTAAAGGGTCCTAAGGAGTCATAAGGGGTATTTATTCTTAGGGTCCCTAAAGGATCCTAAGGGATCATAAGTGGTCTTAAGGGTTCCTAAGACACATTAATATGTTGTAGGACCCCATATGACCCATTAGGTTCCCTATAAATACATCTTATGGGTCCTGAGGGCTCATAAGGGGTTGCAAGATGTTTGGGGACTCCTTTTGATCCCTTAGGAGAATTTAGTACCCCTAAGATGTATTCTTGGGGGTCCTAAAGGTTCCTAAGGGGCCATAAGAGGTCTGAAGAGGTCCTAAAACACATTAGTGTTTTCTAGAACCCAATATAATGCCTTAGGACCAACAAGTAAATAGTGATATGATAACAATCAAAGCATGATAAATCTAGTGTAATATTGATCAATGGTATGCTTTGAAACGCTTCTTAACCTTTGTACTAACACATTTGATCACCATAAACCAGCACATCAACAATAGTAACACCACACATTGATCTTTCTCCTCTCCTCACACTCTTCATAATACATCAGAAATGATATATATATATATATATATATATATATATATATATATATATATATATATATATATATATATATATATATATATATATATATATATATATATATATATATATATATATATATATATATATATATATATATATATATATATATATATATATATATATATATATATATATATATATATATATATATATATATATATATATATATATTCATTAATTATGTTGGGTAAGACCCAAATGCAACATTACAATCAATTCCCACTAATTATTAAAACCCTCAAAAGTAATACCAACTAACAATTAAAATCACAACTCCATGTCACCTCTAGATCCACCACGACATCGATTTGACAAACAAAAGTCAAACCATATCACACACTCTAATACACTTGTACAACTCCAAGAAATCTGATCATCATGATCATGAGAATGGAAACTCATCATTCATCATTGATCTCACACATCACCATGATCCTTTGAACATGTAATCACTTATCACAACATGATGTAACATCATCGGTTAAGGATCTAACTGATTGAACTAAGAAATTCTAGTTCCTCTCACTGAGTGATCTCCTTTCCCCTATAACTATGTTTACTGATTAAAAAACATTATGTGGTCATGCCAACAACCTCATAACAAAGTCAAGATACCACATTGCAAATAATAACACTTTATTCTAAACCATCATGACCCAATAATCAAATCATCACTCCTTGGCTTCAACCCATTCTTCCTATCTACCTGACATCCTTAAAACAATAATAAATCAGCACACACATAAGATGAAATTATGCGGTCATGGATATCTCATTTAGAGACATCACTTAAGATTACTTCATGATCACATACTCCAAATCATACTATATCTCTAGATCCAACCTCTTGAATATGCCTCAACATGATAGAAGCATTGTCAACCAACAACCACTAAGTTGACATCAATAACAAACTCATAACTTATCTTTCTATCATCATACTTGCATCAAAATCATAATATAACATACTCATTTGATCTCTTCATCCTTTACATTAGTTATGCCAACAATCTCCCCCTTTGGCATTGATGGAAACACCAGATAAAATTACCAACAATACCAAGAAAATAAATCTTGTCTTCTCCTAATCTCTTTAACTACTTCTTTTCTGACTCTTATCCCTTTATTGATGCTTCTCATCTGAATCATGTATTTTCTTGTATGTCCCTCATCACATATGTCCCTTTTTATTCTTTCTAATAATCCTCCCCCTTTTAGGTACTTCTCCCCATTTGACAACAATGCCAAAGGTGCAACATGGATTAGTCTTCATTTGTTGTCTTCAACATTATCTGACTGCTCCTTTTGAGTTTATCACTTACTTACGATTCAAGTGTACATGAGCTACTATTCCTTCTTTACAACACTTTCTCTTAACAAAACTTGTTTTCAAAAGATCATCCTTCGAGTTCCTCAAAATATTTTTAGTAAAAGATATATGTCCATACAACAACAATGATTTCTCATCTAATGCATAAAAAATACTCACATATCCAATAAAAATAAGTCAACCTTAGCAAACTTGAAAATTCACATCTCCTTGTAAGACTCTATGACTTGATTCACACTCTCTATAAAACTCACTTCTTTCAATGCAATGAATACCAATTGAACTAACTTATTTTCTTTTCATTACCTCTTTTACTTAATACATTTATGGATTCTCCTGGACTTATTATTAGATCTCCTGGAACAACCACCAATCAATCAGAATTAACAATAAATGTGACATACTCATCACAATCAACCTCTTTCACATCATAGTCAACCTCTAGCACCTAATTTTCCAATACATCTCTTGATGACTTGGGATTCTTTCACTTGATCCTTAGCCTTAGATTTCAAAAAAGTAGAAATCTCTATCAACTGACTTAAGCTTATAACATAAATATCAATAGGTCCTTGAATAACTGGTTTATCATTATTAACATCATTGACACCTTCAAAATATGTACAACTATTTCTTATTCTTCATTTGTCAAAAGTACCTTCTTGTGCTTGTTCTTGCATTCCCTCAACACTTTCAATTTTTACATCATCAATTATGCACATGTTTACCTTTTCTTCTTCTCTTTTGGTTAGAACAACTACTAGTACCTTCACTGATAGGTGAATAAGGAACATAAATGTCACCAAATGCAATCTTATCATCTCCACTTTTATGTCTTTCCTCAGTGTATGAATTCTAGTTCCATTCGAGCTAGTTCTTTTTCATCATCAAGTACTTTTTATTTTTCTAATTCCTTTAATCCCCAAAACTATATCTTCAATATAGCTCTTGTCACACCATGTATTGATTGGGTCTCACTAGTTGTCAAACTTATCAACCTCTTCTTGATCTTAAATGTTGGTTCATATCAATACATAGACATAGGGATTTGACCTTGTAACTCAATTAAAGCTTTACTTATCCATGCCAAAAACAACACCATCTTTAAATTTTCACATCCATACTGAACTTGTCATAATATTTATTAATTCTAACTAAAATAATCCATTTACTAACCTCATCTACAATCTTGTCAGGAAGAATGAAATTTACTCATATCAGGTGGCACCAAATTCTCAGTAGGGGAATTAACAACTCTAGACTTCATCCCTATGGAGTTCAAGTGATTTAGTTCATTTTTCTTCACTTTTATCCTCATCTTTTTCTCTTTGTGCACTCTCCTTATTCCTCTTTCTAGTAGCCTTCACTGGTTCAAATTCTTTCTTGCCTTAGGAGGACTCATATGTATCAACCTTAGCAATATTTCTTTTGTACCGCACTTGGAAACTTAATTGATAAAGAAACCTTTTCTTGTTTAACTCTTGCACTTTTTCTTGTCTATCTACTGGAAGGAGCTTTAATTGATTGTTTAAGATATCACTTCAACCTCTTCATCATTAACATCTACAGCACCAGACTTGCCTGTATGCACTACTGAATAATTTCCCTTTCTCTTTATCTATTTTCTTCTATTGTAAATCCTTTCAGTAGAGTGAATTGCTTCACTTCTTATTTCCTATTTCTCTTAGATACCGATTGAGCATAACTATGCACCACTTATCATTTCAAACCTAATTTTTGATAGGTAATACTCCATGTAATACAACCAAAAATTTCAACACATCACACTTCATCATATCTCAATATATCACAATGAATCTAAGTATGTAGATAAATATTACCACACATTATTTTTGGGGGTCTCATATTGATCTGACCTTAATTACTCCCCCTAAGCCAAACAAATCTTAGTTTTCTGGTGAATTCTCCACACTTGATGGAGATACAGATCCTCCTAATGTTTTGATTTCATCCTTCTTTGTCCATACCTTACTCATCTTCTTTTTGGTTTCCCCAACATATACAATATGCTTCTTTCTAATCATCTACCTAGTTCAATGGTTGGTTTCCATGATTCCTTGACCTGCAAAAATATTGCAATGTGTCGAACCTTATAAAAAGGAAACATGTCATCCCAGTAGATCTCCAAGGTCCAAAATCACCTCTGATTTCTCTCAATTTGTAGTTAACAACCATGTGCCCATACTTGTGGTAATGTGAACATTGAACATTCTACCAATTCTAGTCTTGATAAGGACTATGCTAGTTCTGTAGTGCCCACCCATAGTTTTCTTTTTTAGTTTTATATTGCCAAACTCTTTTAGACCACTTTCATGTGTGTGTTGATTATTTTAGCTTTATTATGTGGTTTTGGATGTATGCCATTACATGGTGATTTGATATTAGATAGTCATGTGATATATCATATGTTTATGGTTAGATGGTTTTAGTTACTTTGGCGATGATTATTTATATGTTTAAATGATGTTTATATTCATGATTTTACTTACCCCATACTTGCATGTGTATGGCTATCATGTATGCTTTACCTTTCTATTTGACGTGTTTGATGTGGTTGAGGGATGAATTCATAGTTACCTTCTTGTAGGATCCTCACGATATCATGATCCTTGCCATTGCTTGGTACACACACACAAACACACACACACATATTTGTCTTTTATGTAGGTTTGTAGGTACCAAGAAATGACTTCCTTGAATTATCAGGATGAGCGTGCACTATCACAATGTCTTAATGGTAAGAGGGGAGATAACATTCAGGTTCAAATCCCAACCTAAGCCATTTTATTGTCCTAAAATAGTGGACAAGTTTATGATATATTATCTCTCTGAATTCATCCAAGTGACGTGAATTCATGAGCCTTTCCCTTAAACATGATTATTATTTTATTAGGTTCAATTAGTTTTTCTAATCTTTGGCTAGTTGGTGTGATTGTTGTGAAATGGTTAAATGATTACTTAAATCAATTATGTGGTTTAATAATTAAATCTTATTCAATATAGAAAATTAAATATGAGGGTATTTAATTAATAGAAATTAATTAAATATATTTATTAATTAAAAGACTTAATTAAAAATCTAATTATAAAATTTAAAGATTTAATTAATTACTAAATTCAAAATTAAAGATAAATGTATTTATTGATGATGAATTATCAATTGGATACATAATAATATGATTAAAATAATATTCTTTTAGTTATAATTGATATGCAATTAAGTTGCACAATCAATTTGATGTAGGAGCATCCTGGGTGTAAGAGCAATCTTGCATCACCCAAAAATATTTCTATTTTTATATTCAATAAGGGTTATTTTGTGCAGAGCTGCTATTTATGGAAAGTTACTATTTTTGGTAATTTTTGTATGTGCTCAAAATGATCTAATTTCTTTCTTGGAGGTTCATTTTGGTCATATAAGTCTGCCAGTAAAGTTTCATTGCCAGATCAAGTGTATATTGGAAGATATTGAAGATTTTCGGTAGTGGTAGCAGGGTACAGAAACTTTGAACTCAGTTTTGAAGGCTTTAGAGGCCCTGGATGAGGTCAAAAATTTGGGTGACGGGTGCTTGCGTGAGTCAAGCCTGTAGAGCGCTTCGTGGCATTTCTGAAATAGAGTTATAATAGCCGAGCGGGTCAACTGGTGATGACTTATGGTCTTCGGAAGTTGGGCCACCTGAAATAGCAGAAAATAATTTTCTTCAAAATTTTTGTTCGGGTTTCAAAGGTTATCTTGAGCCGACTATGATGTAATAAAATGTAAAATAAAATAATTCTAAGTTTGGTCGGCCTTATTGGCTAAAATTCTGGAACCTTCCCAGGCGGTGGAAAATTGCCTATATAAGGAAGGCTATATTATTGTCTTAGGCAGTTCAGAATAGTTCTGGGTAGTAGATCTGGGTAATAGTTCGAGGCTTTGTCCTACAAAATATTGTAAGGGAATGCCCATGTGGCTTTGCATATTGTAATTCTGAAAGTTTGTAATTCCACATTTGTGGAGATAATAAGAAGCCAATTTTCTGTTCTTGCATATTGTTGTTGTTTCTCTATATCTGTTATGTGTTTGTGGTATTAAGGGGAGCACCCTTCATCACAATTAAAAATAAATAAAAGAATAAAGTAAATTGATAAAAATATGAAACATTAATTTAGTTTGAATTTAGTAAAAGTTCATTAAGTTATTATTATTAAATTAAAAATCATGCAAAAGGAATATTGATAATAACAAATTTCTAGGAGTTAAGTTGAGTTTTGGGTTTGCAAGGTTTGAGTTCGAGTTCCAGGTCCTTTTCTTTTATTAGGAGGATTTGGCCATTGTTATTCTACACAGATTTGCAGGTTTTAACTCTAAGAATTGAAAAGGAGGAAATTGTGAAAGCTTTGGAATTTTTTAGGGTTTTGATTGTTCTTCGTGGTTTATGACAATTGGTGGTTTGAGGTAGGGTTTGAAACTCTCGTAGATTAATTTTTTTTTTTGAAAGTTTGTTTGCTTTGTGCCTCTTAGATCTTGTTGATATATGTTTTGGAATTCTTCTCTTACTTAGATTTCTTTTTTTTTAAAAACTTTTGGTGAAAGAAATCTACTTTTGTGAATACTTGGTATGTTAGGAATATCGTAAAAATATCTTGTTTTGAATCAATTAAAGTTTGATAAATTTTGTTGTAGAAAATCTTAGGGTTTGAATCAAATTAAAATATCTAAATAATTTTACTTCCAAGTAGAAATCAGCTATTAGATTTCTTGTTGATTAATCATATGTATATATATATATATATGTATATATATATATATGTATATATATATATATATGTATATATATATATATGTATATATATATATATGTATATATATATATATATGTATATATATATATATATATATATATATATATATATATATATATATATATATATATATATATATATATATATATATATATATATATATACATATATATATATATATATATATATATATATATATTGGGGTGGGGGTTTTATTTACCCCCACCCCGCGACAGTTGGCCATTACGACAACTACCATAGGCAACCTTAGCTACAAAAGCTAATGTTGTTAGCAGCAGCTACTATCGTTAGCAGTCGGGGTTGCTACCACAATTACTGCCATAGATAACTTTAGCTAATACGACAATTGTTTCCATTAGCAACAATGACTGCCACAATAGAGTCGTCGTAAGCGGCCATGGGGAGGGCTAGGCCCCCCACTTTTATTAATAGCTTTTCTTTAAAAATAAAATAAAATAAATTTATTTAATAAATTTAAAATTAAGTTTGATTATTATTATGATTTAATATAAACTTTAATATTTATTAATATTTATATTTGTTTGATGATTAATAGATATTAATCAAAATTAGTATTTATTAAGGGTTAAAAGGTAATGTTAAATTTTGTTTTGATACTTATGTTTCAAATGTATTTATTTATTCTTTATGAGATGGTGTACTTTAGTTTCATTATGTAGAAGATTTATATGGTTATTGTACTTAATAGATTAAATTATATATACATGTTTCTACATCAAGGAACCCTTGAGATTTGTAATTTGTAAATGAGATTGTGTATATGAGTATGTATTGACTTTATGTTATTGCTTCTGCTTTGTTACTCATTATTGTTTCTAAACTCTTAAGAAAAATATTATTCTGTAAACTTAGTAGTATATGGGTAAGTGCAAGAAGTCGGGTACCTATTCGACATAAGTCTCGTAGAATTATAAAATGCCTCTCGAAATAGGCACCTGATTTAGGTTTGGACGCCCGAGCCAAAATTCAAACAATGGGTACCCATTTTTTGAAAAATAGGAGCCCATTTCTAATTTTTTTACCACTAGAAATGCATTTTTATGCACCAATTTATTTTAAAGAAATGAGAGCCCATTTTTTGAATTTTAAATAACAAGCACCCATTTCTTAAGACATGAGCGACCCCCCTCAGATCCCGATTCAAAATAGGTTTGGTTTAGGCTTGGTGGTGTAATACCCCAAAAATGGGCTATAAGTTCATTAATCTCCTACATCTTCAATTCGAACGAAATCAACATCAAAGTCCTAATCTAAGGCACATCTAAACATCATCGAATCATAATTGATTATCTTAAATTCTGCATCGGGGAATATTCCTAGTAATATTCCTAATCATCATAATTATCTTTAATTTTATAATTATTTGGCAATAAATCACATTTATCCTAAAGTTTGATTAATTGAATATTTTCATATTTAATTAATTATATTTAATATTTGCCACTTAGTTGTGTAATTAAATTTAATTATATCTATTATTAATTGTATTATTTAATTTTGACAATAAATCTAATATCATATGAATAATTGATTAAATTCTTATTTAATTAATTAAAGCAAGTTGTCATTATTTAATAATATAATTTTTAATAAAAGTTTGATTAAATAATTGATTAACCCATAAATCAATTGTTTTATTTTTAAAAGTAGTTAAGTTGAGCATAAATCACTTTATTATTAAATTAATTCATAAATAAAATATGCACAATCGTAAAAGCAGACAACTATCAATTATCAATTAAAGTTAAACTCTATTTTGAGTTAAAACTTAGCTTTTGCATGTTTTTGTGAGTTAATTATCTTTATTATCAAATAACTCAAAAATCAACCTGAGTTATTTGAGTGATTTATGGCTTTTTTTCCCATGCACCTCCAAAGCCTTGGATTTCTATAAAAACAATGCTCATCTCTTCATAATTCATCTCTCAATCATCTCGCAAATTGCAAACTTACTCTACAGGAATCATAGCATATCAGATTTGGAGAATTTGCACAATCACGCTGGAGAATTGGAGGCTGAGGAATCAACTTGCGAATTCAAAGCTTTGTGAGATCAATTTCAATTGCATAGTTTTTATATCTTAGCATAGAATTTCATAGTTTTCATATCATTGTTAGAATATCATTGTTAGATCATTTAGCATCCATAGCATATCAGTTTATCATTCTTATTGCATAGAAAATATCAAAAATATAGATTAATTGCATTCAATTTCATATCATCTTTTGCATTCAAATCCTTCATTTAGGTGTCGTCTAGGTCACTGATCTCAATTACAATCTAAGAACATCAATCTCGCACCTATTAGAAGGCAGTAAATCGCTTGGTTACATAGTTTTCAATTTTGCACGATTTTGATTTTTGCTAACCTCTAATGTTTTACTAAGTTTTGTGTCTATAGATCAGCTACAATTTTCACACACACATTTCTGGCGCCCACCGTGGGGCAACCCACCTTTGCATGCTAGTTTTGATTTTTTTGGGGAGCTAAAACCCCAAAGTTTCAAAGATTTAATTTTATCTCCCAAACGGCTTGGATTTTTGGTCTGAAATTGTTTTTTTAGATTTTTTACATATCAGGGAAGCTTCGATAAAAAATTCAAAATTTTATAAACTTTTTTGAATTTTTAATAATTTTTTTTGAATTTTTCATAAAAAAATTAATTTTTGGCGCAAATCAAAATATTTTTTGGAAATTTTTACATTTTCAAAAATCTCTTCAAATTATATAGGGGATCTATTATTTGTGTTTTAAATTTGGATGCAATTTAATAGCTCAAATAGTCAATTTGCAAAAACTGTTCTGATTTGATAAAACGGGTCTCTAGGGCACAAATGAAGAGATTTTTCTAAAATTTTTGCATTTTTGGAAATCTCTCTATTTTTTAGTAGGGGTCTCTATTCTAAATTTCTATTTTTGTGGATAAAATCATATCAAAAAAATTAGATCTTGTTGACTAGGTCAAATGTAACAAAAAAAATAAAGTTTTGTGATGGGTATGCACTTATTTTTTTTACATGGTTCAATGAATGATATGAGTTATCATTTGGGTTAATTGTTGGTTATTATTGCTGATAATAATTTATTTTTAGAGCTAACCCTATGGTTTTCATAAGTTGAATATATTTTGCATATCTTGTTTGCTTGTTTGCTTGTTGGAGAGTTCGTCACTTGCTTGCATGGAAAAGCTCAACAAAAATTGCTAAAAATCAGGTAGAATCTACTAAGCACATTACGAGGATCATGAAGTATTCTCCTTGTTCTGAAAACATTTCGATTTGGACTTAAAATAAATCTCTTATGTGTCAAGCTTGTGTGCATCTTTTCATGCTTTTGATCTATTTCTACACACTTGCATAATTTGATACTAGGTTGTGATCCCTTAAGGATTCATTAAGTAGTCTTAGAATACTTGTGATTGATCTTGATTGCTATCTTGGGTTATTGGACTCACTAATCCACCGGCCCCTCATTTCCACCCCGTGGTTGCAATCTCAGCGCCATAAAGGGGAGGGGTCAACAGGACAGAAGCGTTAAGTGTTCCACTTGGAAACCCTTTTGTTCTTTTAGGAACTCACTTGTTTTCTAAGTTGTGGACTCATTTTCAGCTTGTGTGAGGTGTTAAGTGTTCCACCTTGTGGACTCATCTCATATTTTCTTTAAGCATTGAGTGTTCCTCTTTCTACTTTTTGGATGCTTTTGGTAGATTTGCTTTCGGGAATATATATGTGCTCACATAGTAATTAGGCCCTATGAACACTATTCGTGATTCTTGAGAGATTGGATTCCTAGAGAAATCTTTCTTGATGACAGAATCCTTGTAGGTAGGGAGGATACTTAGTGTGTTTCACATTCAACTTGGTTAGTGCATCTTCTCTTATTGATCGACACATTCTCTCTCCAAAGAGGTTGATAGATCACGTATGGTTGATATCACGAGCTTTGGTAAATCAAAATTGGTTAGTGCATCTTCTCTTATTGATTGATACATTCTCTCCCTGGAGAAGTTGATAGATCACGTGGAGTTGATATCACAGACCTTGGTGGAACAAAACTTTGTCTTAGCGTGTCGAATTAATCTGCTTGCTTTGTTTGGGTTAAAAGTGAAGAGGTGTCAAAACCTTGAATCTGGAGCCAAGTCCCCTTGTGGTATAAATCTGTGAGTCACCTTTAGAGAGGGTTAACCGTAGCAGACAATCCCTTCACAGGGAAAACTACGTTGATGGAACCTCAAGCGGTAATAGCCATTTTTGCCATGGTAGTGACAGCCGCTATATAAATGTCCTTATGGAAGAAATCTCCACGGGTATGGTTCATTGTTGGGTTGTCAGATCTCCCTAGTAGCTCTTGAAGATTAAGTTCTCAGATTGTGTCAAAACCCTGGTGCATCGGGATTGGAGTTCACCCCTTTGAATCATAAAAGTTACAGAGTCAAACCATTACTAAAAACCCTATAGAGGCCAATTTTTCACTTTCAGGTATATGTGTGTTATTGCAAAACTTTTCAGAACATACACAATTAGTACTCTCAGGGATTAGCATAATTTGGTCACTTGATTGTTCATACGCAAGGTTGCTTTTGCCCTTGTTCATTATTTTCAGACGTGCTTGGAATCACTTGCTTGCTATTCTGCGTGCTTGTTTATCTACTTGGCCATTAAAAATGATCAAATCTGGTATAACCTT
The DNA here is from genome assembly GCA_027943335.1 of Chamaecyparis obtusa. Taxonomy (NCBI): domain Eukaryota; kingdom Viridiplantae; phylum Streptophyta; class Pinopsida; order Cupressales; family Cupressaceae; genus Chamaecyparis; species Chamaecyparis obtusa. The sequence goes on along the minus strand of BSBK01005442.1, from coordinate 1,584,892 downwards.
CAAAATCTGGACAGTACAATTTGCAAACAATCTAGAACTGAAGACCTTAAATTTTGTAAAAATTGACGTAAATTCTTTCTGGAGTCAAAAGTCAATTCAAAAAGTCAAAAGTCGTATGAGTTTTGTCAAGTGTCATTTCAATATTGCCCATCTGTCGTACGATTGAGAACCCAGTGTCGTATGAGTTTTCAAACCAGCAAATTCAAGAAAGTCAAAATCCTGTTAGCAACTATCGTATGATATTTACAACTATCGTTTCATTGCTACCCAACTGTCATACAAGTTTTACAACTATCGTTTCATTTCTACCCAACTGTCGTATGAGTTTAGCAACTATCATTTCATAGACTACCAAGTGTCGTATGAGTCTGCAGAGTGTCATTTGGAAAAATTTGAGAGAGTTGTCAGAAATTGTCAAATTGCAAGATATCCAATGTTTCCAGCCTAGTTCCAGAATCTGTCAAAAATATCATTGTGTCAGGAACAGAGCAGTAGCTATTGAGCATTCTACCATTTTCTGAGTTTGATCTTTTGAATCTGATTTAGTCTTTCTATTTGATCAATTTGAGTCCTTTTTATCTCATGTCAAAAACTTGTCATAACTATCAATCTTCAATCAATCTTCAAAAATAGACTAAGTGTTGAGAACTCGTGTCCGCTATCTTTTGGGCGATCTATCCCATACATCCAGGGCACAGTTTCCTTCACCCACATCTCATCAGATCTTCAAAACTATCATAATCTTGACAAGGTTGCATCATCCGATTTTCTCGAATCAAATTATTCTTTAGTTGTCTTCATCCTTTTCTTCTGTTTCATTCAAAGTTAATGGTGGAGACCAGAGCTTCTTCACACAAGAAATCAGAAGAAATATCTCAGAACTTACTTTTGACCAATACCCCAGGTCCAACTCTTGAACAACTCATCAAGTCAGGTATCTATGAAGATGATGGTCTCGGTAACTTTTGATTGAAAACTGGTTACATACCTCCTCTATCAACTCACAGAGGTAATCAGAAAACTCCTCCTCAATCTATTCCAGGGAGCCCAAAAACTCCTACCATGTCTCAAGCAGGGACAAACCACGGTTCTCTAGGAGGAGGATCCCAGGGACACCATTCTCAACATAATGCTAACCAAGAACCTACGCCCTCTGAAATCCATCAGTGTCAGAATGACGATGAATTCTAGAGAATGATGAGGCATTTCTTGAAAGTGGATAGAGAGGCATACTTTTTACAATTAGCCCAGGAAGGGGCTAAGCTTCCTCCCAACTTTAACATTGATGATATAATCACACATGAGGAAGAAACTCCACTCACAGCTATGAAAAAATAGATGCATGCTATACAAGTCAAATTTAACAATCTTAAGAAGGAGAAGGAACCCAAGGAGTTCTCCATGGAGGCCCTATGTCCTTTCCCATTCGACAAAAACTTGTATATGCCACCATTCCCAAAAAGAGTGGAGATACCAAAGTATGACAAATATGATGGACACTCTGATCCTCAAGATCATGTCAGAGAGTTCTGTATGCAATCCATGGAATTCATGCATGAACTGACTTATCTAATGCATCTTTTTCCTAGATCCTTGGGAGGAGCATCCATTCAGTGGTTTTCAAGATTACCTTCTATGATCAAAACTTTTGAAGAATTGATTAAATTGTTTTATCAACAATATTCCTACAATATTCAACATCTGATCACCATGATCGATATCTGTAACCTCAAGCAATATCCAAGGGAATCATTCCTAACTTTCCTCAAGAGGTGGAGAAAGAAGTTTTCTCTATATGCTAGACAAATTCCCGAAATGGAGAAACTTGAAATCTTTATCAATAACCTTGTTCTAGAGCTCAATTATCCATTACAAATGCAAGATCATGTATCTTTTGATAAAATGGTGGATAATGCAATCAAGATTGAGAAAGTACTTGTCAAGAAAGGATAAATCACACTTCAAAAGGACAAGTCTGAATCTAGATCTAGCTCAAAAGATAAAAACAAGAGCTGGAATAGAAACAAAGGTATCATCTTTGATGGTGTTGTTGACACTATCTGTGCCCCATCAAAGGCACCGGCCTACAATCTCACCCTTGCCACCAAAGCCATTGAAGCTTCAGAGAAAAAATCTGCTGAACCATCTCCAAAGAAGCCATTCAAATGATGGGATAATAAATGAAAGTTTACTCCCCTGGGAGAATCTTTGGAATCTGCCCTAAGAACCCTGATAGCTAATAACATGATCTCTTTACCACCAATCTGAAAACTTGATCTGGATCCAAAACCATATTGGTGGAAAGATAATGAATTATGTGCTTTCCATCGGACTAAAGGCCACAAAACTAATGGATGCTTCCACTTGAGGCATACCATTCAAGACTTGATAGATCAAGGGGACATCACGATCGATAATCCTACCAGCAATAATGATCACATAGCATTTACAGAACCATTTCCACAACATGGCAAGGGAGTTTCCACTTCTCAGCCTAACATGGGGGCAAAAGTCAACTATGCCTACCTTGGAAACAATGTTGTCATCAATATGGTTGAACCATGTCTCTCTAAGAGCTGCAATGTCATCACGATTGTGCGAAGAGACCAAAATCATTCCTCAACTAATGCAGTTACCAGATCACAAGCTCAGGCTCATCTGAAAGGACAAACACCAAGTTCATCTAATGTCCCTAAGATACCTTTCAACCTCACATCTACTTCCAAACAGAAGGCTGCCTCGAAATCTTCCAATCCAAAGGATACAAGACCTACATCTTACAGCATCATCCAACAACTCTAGCATACCAATGCCAAAATCTCTATGTTTGAGTTACTTTGAATATCTCCAGCTCATAGAGATATCCTAGACAAAGCTTTGCTCAGCTCTAATGTTTCTGATGATCTAGATCTAGACAGGTTCCAGACTATGGTTGGTCATCTAACGTCTCCGCAATATATCTCCTTTTCAGAGGAAGATGACAACTCTTTGAGTCACCCACATAATCAGCCCTTACACATAGAAGTATTGATCCAGAATCGTCGAGTCAAACGTATGTTGATAGATGGGGGCGCAGGCCTCAACATTTGTTCTTACAACTTAATCACATAGTTGGGATTCTTAGAGATGGCTATTGATCCTCGAAAGAAGATCACCATAAAAGCCTATGATGAACAAGAAAGAGCTTCTAAAGGCACCATTTTCTTACCTATCTGAGTGGGTCCAATCATCAAAGATACCACATGTCAGGTGCTTGATCTACCATTGTCTTACAATATCCTTCTAGGGAGACCCTGGATACATGAAATGCAAGCTATTCCTTCTACGTACCATCAATGCTTGAAATTTCCCTATGAAGGTGTGGAGGTTACGATCCCAGTAGATCTGAGTACAACTTGCAATACATTGAAGGAAAGTGCCGATAAGCTTGTTCCCAATAACAGAGAATCTTCCATCAAGCAACAAAATGTGGCTTCCACATCCAAGATGGAAGACATTGCTAAAAAGATCAATATCAAAGAAAATGGGATGGGAGAATACACTATAGAGCTAGTCTTGTCTCTGACATCTCTCCCAATCTCACCTAAGTCATGTGGACAATCCTTGAAGCAGTCTAAATCAGAACCTAAGGAACCTATGGAAGCATACAAAAGAAATTTTGTGGTGGAGCAAGTATCCAAACAAGAATTTGAAGAGGATGAAGCTGTGCTTGCATGGCTATACAAAGATGATTCTGAATCCAAAATTGTTCAACCTAGTGAATCTATAGCACCTACAATCCCTTCTAATTCATATGGTCCAGGAAATAGATTGATAGCCAAATTGGGATATTCCGGTCAAGGACCTCTAGGAATCAGAGGAAAGGGTCTTGTGACACCCATTCCACATATTGGTAGAGCCAACAAAGATACTGGTGGCTTAGGCTTTAAGAAGAAACCCTATCATCTCAAAGGTGGTTGTTCTCATGTCATAGAAAAAATTGCACCAGGAGAACCCCTTCTCAAGAAAGAAGAGACAGAACCCTTAGATGATGATTCAGATAGTTCAGAACTCATCCCCTATAAAAAATTGCCTAAAGAGATCAAAGATCTTCTTGATGATAAAGATGATCCTATCAAAAGAATTAATGTAGTAGACACACAAGAACCTACTGTAGCGCAAGAGATGGTTGCACCACAAGAACCAGCCAATCTCGAAGGTGATCAAACTGATCAAGAAGAAAGGGGTAGTTATTTTGACACTGATTCCCATGAATATGAATTCAAGTCAGAAACTGAGGGTAATCCTTCTTGGGGTATTCATCCTGATTTCACACATTTCCTAAGATTTCCTAGAGATCCTGAATCAGAAGCTGAGTCAAATGACTATGAATGGGGTGCCATTCCAGAAGAAGATGAGCTTATAACAGAGAAATATATTGATGTTATTCACCAATATGTATCTCAACCCAACGTAGGTCTAGAGTGAAACAATAAACTTAACGTGTCTGATCCACCTATGGCTGAAGAGGACTCCCATGATGATGTTGAGCCTATTCATGAATTGAACATTTTGAGCTGTAATATCACCCTTGAACTTGAGCATCGATTTATGACCAATGATGACATATCCACATCTGTGAACACCATATCCCAAGCCTTTCCTACTTTAACTATCCAACACCCTGATCTTATTGACTGAACTTCCACAAACCCAAGCCATGGTATCTACACCTTTCCAAGTGACTATGCCCTTTCTTGTTACCTCAATGCAGTCGAGCCTATGAGGACTTCCATCAGTGAACCGAGCGTCAGCATGACTAAGTCGAACATCAAATATCTTAGTCAAAAAAATAAAAATAAAAAGAAAAAGAGTTCTGAGGGTGAAAACCATTTTGTGGCAGTCTCAGAACCTACAAAAGTAAAAAGAAAAGATGTATCTGAAGGTGAAAACCTCTCTGAGGCACCTAAGGATGAGATATTTGATGTCCTTCCGAGTCATTTATAGGATAGATCTCTAGTTTTGATTGAGCCCACTCAATCCATCAATTTGGGTACAACAGAGGAACCACAATTGGTACATGTAGCACAATCTCTATCAGAAGAAGAGAAACAGAAATTCACTACATTCTTATCAGAAAAAAAGATCAATTTTGCATGGAAATATTTATATATGCCAAGATTGGATCCCAATCTCATTATGCACCATCTATCCATTGCTCCTGCGGTAAAATCGGTCAAATAGAAATTGAGAAAGATGCATCCTCATGTGGCACTCTTAGTCAAAGCAGAACTAGAAAAACTCCTCAAAGCTGGATTCATCCATGTCATAGACTATGCTGAGTGGATCTCTAACATTGTACCTATTTCAAAACCAGATGGTTCAATCAGAGTATGCACAGACTTTAGAGATGTGAACAGAGCATGCCCTAAGGATGATTTCCCACTACTTAACATTGATATGATAGTAGACATGACTATGGGCTATGAAATGTATTCCTTAATGGATGGATTTTCTGGGTACAACCAAATCAAAATTGCTCCAGAAGATCAAGAGAAAACAACTTTCACATGTGCGTGGGGAACCTTCTGTTGGAATGTTATGCCATTTGGACTCAAAAATGCTAGAGCTACATACCAAAGAGCAATGACGTCTGTTTTTCATGATATGATGCATAAAACAATGGAAGATTACGTGGATGATACCTTGGCAAAATCCATGATTAGAACTAAACATCTAACAGACCTGAGCATGATCCTAGACAGAATGGAACAGTTTAGTCTCCGGCTAAATCCTAAGAAGTGTGCTTTTGGTGTCACTTCTGGAAAGCTCTTAGGATACATAGTTTCAAAGAAAGGCATTGAAGTTGATCCAGCTAAGGTGAAAGCTATCATAGAGATGCAACCTCCCAAGAATATCAGTCAAATGCGAACTTTGCAAGGGAGAATACAGTCCATCAGAAGATTCATATCACAGTTAGCTGACATATCACAACCTTTCACAAAGACATTACATAAAGGTGTGACCTTTGCATGGAATGAAGACTGTGCAAAGAATTTTGATCATATCAAGAATTACTTCTCAAATCCTCCTATCTTAATGCCTCCTATTCATGGGAAGCCATTAATATTATATGTCTCCACAACAAATACATCACTGGGGGCATTGCTAGCATAGCATGATGAGAACAAAAAGGAAAGAGGCATCTACTATATAAGCAGAACATTGGTGGCATATGAAAAGAACTATTCTATGATTGAGAAAGCTTGTCTCGCTGTGATCTTTGCATCATAGAAACTGAGACATTACATGTTAGCTCATACCACTCATTTGGTAGCTAAGATTGATCCACTGAAGTACCTACTAAGAAAAGCTACCCTCACAGGTAGACTAGCTAAATGGGTCATGCTCTTGAGCGAATTTGACATTGAATATGTTGAAAGAAAAGCTATCAAAGGATAGGTCATTGCTGATCAATTAGCTGAAGCACCACTGTTTGATGATACACCCATGCAAATGGAATTTCCTAATTCCTCTATCATGCACTTCTCTTCTAGAGAATGGCAGTTATTCTTTGATGGCTCCTACACACAAAATGGATCTAGAGCAGGCATATTGTTCATCACTCCTCAAGGATACTCGATACCCAAAGCATTCAGACTAAAATTTTCTTGCACAAACAATATTGCTAAATATGAGGCACTTCTCAATGGTATGAAAATGGCAATACAGTGGAGAGTTACAGAGATGCACATCCATGGAGACTCACAATTGGTTATCCATCAAGTCAATGATGTGTACCAAACCAAAGATGAAAAGCTCATTCCTTACAAGAGAATGGTAGATGATTTAAATAAATACTTCATCTCTATCACATTTGAGCAAATACCCAGAACAGAGAATAAGGCTGCTGATGCAATGGCAACACTATCTACTCTCTTACAGCAGCCCGAACATGAGCTACGCTACGAGTTCCTGGTGGAAGCCCTATCCTATCCTACATATGACTCCCCTGAAACCCGCATGATCTGCACCATTGTAGGTTATGATTCATCCCGCTACAAAAATGTGTTCTCCTATCTCCACAACCAAATCATCCCTGAGTCCTTTAACCGTTTTGAGAAATGAAACCTTATCCGATCCGCATCCTGATATGTCATCATTGGTAATGATCTGTACAAATGAGGTCTAGATGGTACACTGCTTAGATGTTTAGAATGGGAAGAGTCTCAACATGCATTAGAGGAAGTCCACGAGGGTATATGTGGGTCACACTCAAGCGGTTTAACATTAGCTCGAAAACTTATTAGGGCTGGGTACTATTGGCCTGAAATGGAGAAAGAGGCTATTAAATTTGTTAAAAACTATCAACAGTGTCAAGTACATGGCAACTTGATTCATGCTCCAGGGAGAGATCTGATTCCCTTTACTACACAATGGCCTTTTCAACAATGGGCATTTGATCTCATAGGTGCTATCCATCTGCACTCTTCCAATGGACATACCCATATAATCACAGCTATAGATTATTTTACAAAATGGGTAGAAGCAGTTCCTCTAACATAAGCAACGGGGAAACAGATCTCTATGTTCATCCTGAACTACATCATTTGCAGATATGGGATCCCTCACTCTATAATCACAGATAATGGGGGACAATTCAAAAACAAGGATCTAGATGACTTATGTGCTAAATTCAAGATTACACAACATTGGTCTTCTATTTACTATCCTCAAGGGAATGGACAAGCTGAAGCTTCAAACAAAAATCTCTTGAAAATCTTGCATAGAACAGTGAATAAAACAGGAAGAGACTGGCATCTCATGATCAATCCAGCTCTCTGGGCCTACAGAACTAGTATCAGAACACCTACTGGGGCTACACCATTCTCTTTAGTTTATGGGTCTAAAGCGGTACTGCCTATTGAGGTTGAAATCTCATCACTTAGAATCAGAATGCATGGACTTGTCACTGATGAAGACTACAGAGTGTCTAGGTTACAAGAACTTGAATTACTATATGAACGCAGGAAAGTAGCGTATGATCATCTCAGAGTGTATCAGAAACAAATATGTAGAGGCTACAACAAGAAAGTCAGACATAGAGAATTTCAGGTTGGCGATCTAGTGTTGAGAGAAAATCCTAAAAATCAATCACATCGAGAATGCAAGGGGAAGTTCGAACCCAATTGGCTGGGTCCCTTTGTTATCACTGCTACTTTTGGCTCTGGTGCCTATCAACTCTCAACGACTGAAGGAGAAAAGCTCCAAGAACCAATCAACGTTCTCCATCTGAAGAAATTCTACGCCTAAGGCATTTAGTCTATGGTTAAATATCCTAAAAAAAATCTTAAAAATCAGAAAAAGTCCTAAAAAAATGAACATCTTGGTGAAAACCTAGCAATAGGCGCCTTGATGATTCACAAAAAAAAAAAAAAATATCAAAAATTCAAAAAAAATTGAAAAAAATGAAAAATACAAAAAAAAAAAAGAAAAAGAAAAAGTGCCTTGGTGAAAACCTGGAAACAGGCGCCTTGGTAGCAAAAATAGAATCTCTGCCAAGATGGTGAAAACTCGGCAAACAGGCACCACTTGTTCAAAACACTCCATCTATCAGCAAAATCTTGGTCTTTCTCAGCTTTCAGTCTTGCTTTAGTTTGTACATATCTCCCAGTTTGTTTCAACATTTCTAATTTTCAATAAGTCGGTCTATACACCAACTAGCTCAAGCGTCTATATCCTATCAATGTTTAACACTTGGGGGCAATCAATGTCATATCCTATGGTCTCCCATGTATCTTAGATGGATCATATCTACTTAGAGTCATTTAAAGCTTCATTTGAGTCAGTCAAGTCTGTCTCGTCTCCAGAAAGGATTTTGCATCAACAAGAACGCAATCAAACATCCAAACTCAACTGAAAACAATTTGTGCTTCATGCTTTTATCTCCTTGTATGCTTACTGATTCGCATTGAGATTTTTTCATATTGTGTCCCTTCGAGCTCTTTGATGATGTCCTTTATAGGATTTAGAGAGTGATGACTGGGGGCATAATCTTTTCTTTGTTTTCTGCTTGTATGTGAAAATCTAACAACTTTGGAAATTCTGGATTGAAATGGTGTCTGACTGTAAGAGCCTCTATCTTGAATTGGATGGCCATGCGTACCTCGACCATTGATACCCAGAAAATTCAAGGAAGTTTGATCTCACTATTGTCTTTTTGAGTGAGTTCTTTCTCCTATTGTGAAACATGATCTTGCCTACGGATGTGAATGATAAAGGGTCACTACGGGTAATTCACATTGGATTTAGAATGATCTCTTGATTGTTTGATGTGTTTGTCATGCAAGGCGTATTCAGGTCATCATGACATTCATGTTTTGATGCTTATACAAATTGCTATATCAAAATGGACATGATATTCAGGTCATCCTGGTGTTTATGCCTTGGTACTTATATCTAATCCGACATTCCAAAAATAAAATCAATATTCATATGTCCATGGTTGTTTGACCAGTGGGTGTTGTATTGATTCTTGCGCATACAAATTGATATTCATATGTCTATGGTTTCATGGCTAGTGGGCATTGTATTGATTTATCCGGTTACCTAAAAGTTCAATGATGATAACAAATCGACACATGATCAGTGACTAGGTCCTAGGTCTTAGGTTGCATTTCATTTTGCATGTCTCATTGCATTTTGCATGTTTGCATGATCTCACAATGGCTAAATAAACTTTGAAGCTTAAATGATTCTCCACTCGCATCTTCCAATCTAACAAGAGCTGAATCCCACACGAAGGTTCCTCCAACGAAATAGCAAGTAGAATCCTTTTTCGGGATCAAAATCAAAATTTGAGATCATTCATATTGTCAACTACTTGCATAATCAACCTTCAATCATAGTAGAAACCCAGTATTCAACTTAACTAATTATCTTACATCAAACTATCAAAATTTCAACTTGGTCAACCATGGTCAACTCATGGTCAAACCTAGTCAAACTTGGTCTTTTAGGACCTTCCAACGATGCAGAATGTGTTCTTGAATGTGTTTCACCACACTTCTCAAATCAATTAACATGCTTCTAAACTATAACGCTGACTTTTCTTATCAGATTTCAATTTTAATCTCGAAGGGGGCATGGTATTGCACATCATTCAAAGTCTGTAAATCAAATTCTATCGATCAAGTCTATCAATATCTTTCATCAGTAATCAAGACAAACAATCATGTCTAGTTGTTGATTCATCAAAAGACCTCATCGCTCGAGGCAAATCTATCATCACTTGGGGCATATCAGATTCGTCAATCTGGTATTCTCCTAATCTTGTAAACTGTATCAGTTTTTGCAACCATCAGATCATAGTGTTCTTTCCTTGGTTCTTCAGCAACTGAAGGGTTCAGATGTGATACCTGCTAGTTCTGCTAAGACAATCGAGTTTAGAACGGGTCACTCACTTCTTATCAATCCTAAGGTTCAGAATCAGGCATTTTGACACTTTTTCACAATCATAGATTCATCGCTGCTACAGTGAACATTATCTTTGGTCATTCAGGACCTCCTATCTCAATATCTCTCAATCGGTTTCTATCTTGAGATCGGTTTATCTTTCGAATCAGTTTCATATCTCTATCAAACACAGACTTTCTTTGAACCACTGCGCTTCGCACAGTAATTCAAAGAGGGGCAAAATGTAATACCCCAAAAATGGGCTATAAGTTCATTAATCTCCTACATCTTCAATTCGAACGAAATCGACATCAAAGTCCTAATCTAAGGCACATCTAAACATCATCAAATCATAATTGATTATCTTAAATTCTGCATCGGGGAATATTCCTAGTAATATTCCTAATCATCATAATTATCTTTAATTTTATAATTATTTGGCAATAAATCACATTTATCCTAAAGTTTGATTAATTGAATATTTTCATATTTAATTAATTAGATTTAATATTTGCCACTTAATTATGTAATTAAATTTAATTATATCTATTATTAATTGTATTATTTAATTTTGACAATAAATCTAATATCATATGAATAATTGATTAAATTCTTATTTAATTAATTAAAGCAAGTTGTCATTATTTAATAATATAGTTTGTAATAAAAGTTTGATTAAATAATTGATTAACCCATAAATCAATTGTTTTATTTTTAAAAGTAGTTAAGTTTAGCATAAATCACTTTATTATTAAATTAATTCATAAATAAAATATGCACAATCATAAAAGCAGACAACTATCAATTATCAATTAAAGTTAAACTCTATTTTGAGTTAAAACTTAGCTTTTGCATGTTTTTGTGAGTTAATTATCTTTATTATCAAATAACTCAAAAATCAACCTGAGTTATTTGAGTGATTTATGGCTTTTTTTCCCATGCACCTCCAAAGCCTTGGATTTCTATAAAAACAATGCTCAGCTCTTCATAATTCATCTCTCAATCATCTCACAAATTGCAAACTTACTCTACAGGAATCATAGCATATCAGATTTGGAGAATTTGCACAATCACGCTGGAGAATTGGAGGCTGAGGAATCAACTTGCGAATTCAAAGCTTTGTGAGATCAATTTCAATTGCATAGTTTTTATATCTTAGCATAGAATTTCATAGTTTTCATATCATTGTTAGAATATCATTGTTAGATCATTTAGCATCCATAGCATATCAGTTTATCATTCTTATTGCATAGAAAATATCAAAAATATAGATTAATTGCATTCAATTTCATATCCATCTTTTGCATTCAAATCCTTCATTTAGGTGTCGTCTAGGTCACTGATCTCGATTACAATCTGAGAACATCAATCTCGCACCTATTAGAAGGCAGTAAATCGCTTAGTTACATAGTTTTCAATTTTTCACGATTTCAATTTTTGCTAACCTCTAATATTTTACTGAGTGTTGTGTCTACAGATCAGGTACAATTTTCACACACACAGGTGGAACCAAGCCTATGCCTTGACCTCCAAAAATTTGGTTAACGCATTAGAATGATAGATTTATGCCTTGTAATATTCTGAGGGTTTTCCTGATCGTATTTTTTGATGAAACAAAAACCCATTAGAGCTCTCACTATCCTGATGTCAAAACTGTAAATTTCATAGTGATATGATTATTTTTTACTATTTTTTCATTATTTATTAATTGAAAGTGGTACTTAAATGTAAAATAGTGAGGTTCACTAAAACTTAAATAAATTTTTTGTTTTTAGATTTTATGGAAAATAAGTTATATGAAATCAATCTACATACAATTATCTTGAAGATAAGAAAAAAGAATTTTGAGAAAATATGAAATTTTCATGAAATTATGGTGGTCGTACACCAAAGGTTTTGAAAATGTACTTTATAGTCAATTAAAAATTAATTTAAAAAATATTTAATAAAAAATAAGGAAAAATATGCTCATCAATATTTGGTGTCTTAGGTATATTTCCCTAGAAGGATTTGCAAAAATTCATTTATTTAGGTCAAAATATGGTGGTTGTACATGACTATGGTATGGTCTTGAAACATGCATTTTGAAAAAGTTGTTTTTAAACATTCCTACTAAAAATAAATTTAAACCATGTGGGTATATTTAAATAAATTACATATTTGAAAAGTAGACTTCGAGCACTACATTTTATAATATTAATATTTTTTTAGATTCAATCTCCAAGGACCTCAGATTTAGACATCAATTGATAGGAAATTTGAAAAATAGGGAAGAAACTTCCACTTTTTGCCCAAAAGTGGGACTCAACTTCTTGCAGCTACCCATATTTTAGGTTAATTTCTCTTGGATTCCCTGGTGGGGCATTACACTTGGTATTAGAGTCCATGTTTCTACACTCAGAACTTTGGAAATTTTCTATTCCCATTAGATGCCTAGTAGTTTAAACTTGGAAATAAAAACTTAGATGCGTGGCACTTGTATTTCAAACTATTACTTTATGATTATATCATATTTTATTAATTTGGTTATATTTTGAGATATGATTCTTCTTGTTTGAATGTTGTAGGAAAGATGGTCACTGAGAATAGATCTATTGCTAGAGGCTATAGTGGAGGCCATAGTAAAGGGCATGGAAGGAGAAGGCTTCACATCCCTCTCGTGAGTCATAGAGTTGAGGAGATAAGGGAAGCAAATAGTGGTGAGTGTCATAGTGATTCAGGAGAGCTTAATGCTATGTAGATAATCTAGACTATTCTGGAATGTCTACCTGTTCATGAAAAGGCTGATCAAGAAGCATCACACCATTATGATATAGAGGAGAGACAAAGATCTAAGAGTCCCAGAAGAAGGGACACTACCCTTGGTCAAGGGGTTGTAAAGACCAATCAAATGAGAGACCTTATGAGATCACGACCTCCTCTTTTTAATGGTCTTGGTATTGGTTTTGAGGAAGAGATATGGATCATTACATTGGATCGATGTTTTTCTATGCAATAATTTGATACCAATGTTAGGGAAAGGTGTGTTTTCATGGACCTCAAAGGTTTTGCAACTTCTTGGTGGAAGATTGAGAAGAAAAAACTTGAGCTTACCATGGAGACTATCACTTGGGAGATATTTCTTGAGAAATTTCAAGAATTCTTCTTATTTGAGCAATGGTAGTAGTAGCACATAGATAAGTTCCACAATCTAGAAAAATTATCTATAGATTGTCCAAGACTATGAGTGTCATTTCTTCCAACTCAATCCTTATGCAAGTTTTTGTGATAAGTCTCCACTGACGGTGCAACATTTCATTATGGGGATTAATGGTTGCATCATTGGGGGATTTAAGGTTTCAAACCTAAGACCCTCAAGGAGGCAGTTATTAAGGATACCTTGGTGGAGACAAATTTGAATTTGGGTCATGGTGGAAATGTGGGAGTTTAGACTAGTGTTCCTACACCTTCAGGTTATCAAGGTCATTATTCCCAAGGGGTTGAGAAACTCAATGAACCTCCTCCCTATTTTGGAATTAGTAGAAGAAGGGGTCAAACCCTCTAGCATAGAGCGGTGGTTCTCAATCTAAGAACTTTCGTAACTTTCTGTGCAACAAGCGCAACCAACCTAGACAACCTACACAGAAAACACATTCAATTTCTAGAAAGGGAAACTTTCAATAGTCTAGTGCACCCTCTTATGAGAGAGGTCAAGGTAGAGATGGTGGTTGTTTCTCATGTGGACAATATGGTCACACTGCAGTGAATTTACCTCAGCGTGCATTATAATTTTTAGGACAGAGGCCTACAACTTTTAAGCCTACAGTAGGAGACACTGTCAGATCTCATATAGTATTTGCAGTAGTGGATTATCATTAGGAAGAGCACCAGAGAACTGTGGTAGAAACTTTAGGTGCTACTAGAGGTATTTATCTTTCTATCTTATTTGATTCAGGAGCTATAGATTCTTTTATATCTCCTTTTTTAGTAGAGAAATATGGGCTAGTGGCAATAAAGCAAGGCATATGTTGGCAATTAGAGTTATGCTCTAGGAAAAGGGTATCAAAACAATCTCTAGTGTATAAATGTGAGTTGAATTTGGGTAAATTCATTACCTTGATTGATTTTCATGTGATTCCTTTGGGATCATATGACATTGTCCTTGGGATGGATTGTTTAGGTTCTCATGGAGCCAACATTGGTTGTCGACAAAAGATAATCAAATGCAAGGATGATGTTGGAAAGGATTTTGAGATTTTAGAAGTTTGACATCCTATATCTCTTCATATGATTTCTGCTATGCAACTCAAGCAAAGCATGTGAAAGGGTTGTCAAGTTTTTGCAGTAACTATGAATGAGCTGGATGAAGTTGAAACTAAGGAGAAGTCTCTTCATCATCCTACTCTTTAGGAATTCACCAATGTCTTTCCTAGTGATATTTTGAGTATGCCACCAAAGCGTGACATATATTTTCACATCAATCTTGTTCCAAAAGAACACCCTATATCTAGAGCTCCTCACCGGATGACCAGACAAGAGCTGAGTGAGTTTAAGCTCCAGTTAGAGGATCTTTTGGTAAAGGGTAGTATTTGTCCAATTTTTTCTCCATGGGGAGAACCTTTACTCTTTTTTAAGAAGAAAGATGGATCTTTACGCTTGTAGACTCAATCAAATTCCTCATTCCTTTCTCATGCTTTCCTATTCCTTTACCCTTGTATCCCTTTTCATGATTTCAAACCAATGTTTTCATCAAAATAGCTAAAAGATTTTACATTTACATGTTCACCTTCACATTCTTTCTTACAAACAATTTTAGAAAAATCACACTTATAAAATGATGGTATTAAAACCTCTGTACTGCATAAAACATAACATCCCTATTATGACTTTAAACACCCATTTCTTGCTCTAAGTGATTGATTTAGTTCTTCATTGAATAAACCATTTTCCTCTTCTAATTTCTTTATATTTTCCTCTAATTCTTTGTTTCTTTTCTTAATATCATCAAACAACTTTAGTCTTTCTTCCAACTCTTCATTTTTCTTTTTAACTTTGTCCAATTCTTTATAAAATTCATAAATTCTATCTTGAAGCCTGCATTTATCTGCTAACCTCTCTCTTATATATGTAGCTATCTCTTTTCTTACTTCTATCAATTCTTCTTCCAAAATATCCTTTGCACATATTAAATTTGTATTTTATTTCTTCACCTTTATTAATTCTTTTTCTAAATCCTCTATCTCAAAAATTAAATTTGCATTTTCCTCTAACACTCTTTTACCTTGCTTTCCCATTGAGATAGACAAATTTAACTCACCTTATCTTTCTTCTAGAAAATTCACTTGCCTTCCAATATCTTATTTACTATTGCAATTATCCAAAACAATTCCTCAACAAAGAAGATTAGAATAAGTGTTTGAAACACCTTCCATAGTTCACTAAAACTAATTCATCATGCCTAGCCATGTCTGCCATAAGTCAATTACCCAGGCAATTTTCCTCGAATTCCTCAAATGAAAGGCAACTAACACAATCCCTTTTTTAGCGATATATCTTTTCTCCCAAAATACATTGGCAAATCAATTTCTGATAAAAGATGAGGCTTTAAAATTCATGGATCAAGACAACAATATTCACTTCACCAATAAAAAATACTAAGACTTGGACTCATTCACATCTTCTCTTCACCTTTTTTTACTATCTTGGTAGCCGTGGTATGTATTTTCTAACTTCCAGTAGTTGCGTATCTATTTCCTGCAACAAAATTTTAGTAGTTTTTTGGCTCTCGATAAATTTAGGGTAAGCTGTAGCTCCATTCAACGGAAGCTCCAAGTTCTATTTTTTAAAAACTTGTGATCTTCCTAACTAGGTGGCTTATCATAATCCCCTGACATATATAGAAATAGCTCCAAACTTTCTTGTACTAGGCAGCTTCAAAAACAATCTAACTTCTGTGGAAATTTACACTTGGTCTTCAATGACTGCAAGATCATCTGGAAAACAATAGGGATCCAATCTACTAGCTACTAAGATCAAATTATTTCATGTCTGATACGACCTTCTTTTAATTTAGCATATTCTTCAGCCAAGCATTATTACTTAAAATCCTTCAAATGTGACTGGCCTTGAACTTTACCAATATATTCTTAGATGTTGTACATTTCTAGAGATCTCAAGAAACTCTATTGTCCTTCTCAATCTCTAGTGATCTCAGCTATAGAAGATCTCCTAACAAAGGCAATCAAAAAATTCTTATTATTAGTTTTTAACCAACTCTTTGGACTTATCTTAATTAGATCTTTTCACAGCTCCAAACTCTTCTTCAATGACTAAATACAAATATCCATGGATCATTATTCTCTGATACCACTCTGATAGGGGTGGATGGAATGGATCACCAATACACATATTCATATAAAAACATATGGACACATAGATTATAAATCTATTTTATTATTCCTTGAATGTGTCATTTACATATGCCCATGTTTAAAGAGGACCTTAGAAATTTATAGAAATGAAACAATAAGCAAATGTGAAAAAGATAAGAACCATCTAGAATAACGATGGGTAGTTGGACATATGGTTGGAAGAACATTCTAGACCAAGCAATTAATGTAGATAGTGAATACATTGGTAGAAACTAATATCTACCAACAAAAGAAATGCACAACCAATATATAATGATTGAATAGAGATATCAAAAAATTAGTGCTGAACTTAGAACAAATAAAATAGAGCAAATAACCACTTAGGAGAAAAGTTAACATGTAGATAATGAATGATGAAAAGAAACCCCCAACTCACAAAAGTAGCAATGAAAGTAAAAGAGAAATCTAGGCATTGCGAATTATTATTGCAAATGAAAAACACTTAGAGTAAAGAGTGGGTAGAGAATTGTTGAAAATGATAGACCAAGCTAAGTAACAATTGAACAAGAGAAATTAAAAAATAAAGAGAAGAAAACACTAGTATGAACAGATGAAAAGTGTTGGCTATCATGAAGGTTAACGAGGTGCAAAAGGAGTTTGAAACCAAACATCCCAAGAATTTTAAGTGTAGACTTTTCTCAACAATATAAATCTCTAATCAGTGATGGACAAAGATATCAAAAGACATATTTAAATTTGTATTTTTAATTTTCTCTCGTGAGATTGTTAGTGAAATAACAAAATTAAAAAAATGAATGAGGGAACTTTAAAAAAATAGCACGGTGAGTAAAAAAAATTAGTGAATTACAATTTTTATAATAAAAAACGTGAAAAATGTTTTATAACCAAGATGGAAGGTTAACAATGAGACTTTCTGTATGTAAACAAATTAGTTTAAAAAAAATAAATTGAAATATAAATGAGCAAAACTAAATTTATAACCCTCCACAAAGAGGTTAAAATACTACAATAAGAATAAAAATTAAAAGGCTATAACCTCACATAAGGCATGACTGAGGTTAAACTATAAAATTCATGTAAACTAACAAAAAAAAGTTAAATAAAATATTCTAAGTCTAAGATAGGAAATAGATGTTAGAGATCCCTACCCAAAAAAGATAAGATCGATGAAATAAAATCCAAGATAAAACTCTTCTCTTCTTTCCTCAAAGAATTGATGAATAATATATTTTTAAAGAGAGTTATGTAAAGGTGAGTGCTCCAAAAGATAAATGGTTATACTTTAATATTGTTGGATACAACTAGGGGGGGGGGGAGTGAATCAGTTGTATGTTATTAATATAAAACTTTATCTTTTCATATGAAAACAGTAAATGCAAATCTGAAACCTCAAATGCAACATAGTTCAGAACACTAAGAATTTTTTTTGAGGAAACCCTGTTAAGGGAAAAAACTTGGTGGGGATGAAACCAACAAATAATGCACTAGTAATAAAGTATCTCAGTTACAAGATCCTTCCCTGTTAGGAGCAGATAAATAGAACCAGTAAAAAGTCCTTTTTGAGGGACAAAATCCTTTCTTCGAGTCAGCAACCCTGTTAGGAGCAGATAAATAGAACCAGTAAAAAGTCCTTTTTGAGGGACAAAATCCTTTCTTTGAGTCAACAACCCTGTTAGGAGTTGATAGGATGAGACTTTATTTTCTTGGAGAAACTTGCCCAATGTGAAGGTTAAATCCACCTTCTGAAGGATAAACCCACCTTCTAGAACCACTTCCTGAAGGCTAAATAATATTCTTTCCTTCATGTCTATAAACCAGCTCCCAAGTTTTGTTCTTTATTATATGATCAAGTTATTATTTCATTGAATTAATCCATGATTCATCTTTGCAAGCCTCATCAACAGTTCTAGGTTCCACTTGTGAAATCAGACATAGTTCCTCTCTAGCTTCAGACCTAGTTAACATGCTTCTATTCCTATCACCAATAATCTGATCTTTAGGATGATTTATTGTTACATACCTTGGAGTTTTAGGAGCTTCATATTGTTCACTTACACATATTTTCCTTTTATTGTTAAATTCAACCAACTCTTTGATAACCTACAAATGATTGATTATCTTGAAGGAAAGTTTGACAAGTGAGAGACAGTGATTGTTGATCACTGAGCTACTAAAGTATATGCAAGACAACTAAATCAGTTAATGTATTGTCATTGATGTCAACTAGTTTTGACTGTACTTAAATCATGATAGTTATAAATATCTAGAGAAGAAAAATGGTAAAGGAATGAGATATCTACATGAAGAATAGATGGACATGAAAGATATGGATATGGTATACATTGGGTAACTTATTGATGAGTCTATGACATTATGTTGATGACCTTATTGTATTACATGATTCTATTATGTATTGAAGATCAGAACTAAACAAGTTTATGTGGTCAGTAAATAAAGATTTTTGTATACACCAAGTAAGTGTAGTGTATACCAAGTATAGTATTAACCAAGCAGGTAATCACCGAAATATTCTAGTATTGACCAAGTGAAAGAAATATATGGAGTTTAGAATAGTTGAAAGAAATGATGAGTTGGACAATTGCTTATGAT
Source organism: Chamaecyparis obtusa (assembly GCA_027943335.1). NCBI lineage: Eukaryota > Viridiplantae > Streptophyta > Pinopsida > Cupressales > Cupressaceae > Chamaecyparis > Chamaecyparis obtusa. Next base: position 1,565,477 of record BSBK01005442.1, on the reverse strand, counting down.
TTTTAGGTAGAAGATAATTTTTTTTATGATGATCAAATGGATGACAAAATTAAAGATTGATCAAATGAAGGAGAATGAAACATGTTAACAACACAACTACCGAGGAAGGTTAAAGTGGCAAAATGAACGGTGAAGATTAAGAGGCAAAATATATGGAAGAAAAGAAAAATGGTGTATGATGTCTATATAAGGAGACATGAGATTCATCATTGAGTCTAGGGGATTTTGATGATGTAGGAGAACTCATGTGAAAATGATTGTTTTCATGCAACACTAATCAAACTGGTTGAAGACAAAATTGAGAAGAACTACAGACAACATCGAGCATCAGAGAACACATATACTGAGTAAAACAGAGTTGGAGGAAAAACTGATGTTGAATTGATTATTGAATAGAGGTATTTTGAGCTTAGCATAGATTTGAAAATCTGCAAATCAAAGTTGTATTTGAATAAGATCATTACTATATCAGTTTAACCATTGTTACAAATAAATCTCTTAACCGAGTGAGACTTAACAATCTTTTGTATTTCAATATGACATTTAATGAATGTTGATTGTTTTCTTGTTGACCACATAGTGAATGTTTAGTCAAAGGAGAACTATTAGTGATAAGTCCTCTAACCAGGTCACACCTCACAATGTGTTTTATAACCTTTAACAGGGTTGGATCCTAACTGAGCTCACTTCAGAAGAGTGAATTATTTTGGGTTACTGGTCCAAGGTGGTTTTTTCCTTAGCAGGGTTTCCACGTTAAAAATCTATGTGTTATATGTGTGTGATGTGTTGAATTGTTATTTCACTTTACACATTTTTATAATTGGATAGATTGGTGAACACCATATCTAATTAACTGGTAACCAGTAGATGTAATGTAAGGCATAGTTGATATTTTATCAAGTTGATTATTTGATTGAAAAGTTTTAATATATACATTTGAGGGATTGGGAATGTAGGATAATTGGACTTAACTGATTCACCCCCCCCTTTCAGTTATCAAACAATTGGTATCAAAGCTTACAATGCTTGAAGAAAGACAATTTTGAAGGACTTAATCTAATCATCAAAAGTTGTATAAGAGAGAGGTACCAAATATGAACAAAGATAACTTCTTGACATGGCAAAGAAGAATGAGATAGCATCTATTTGGAATTGGAGCTGCCATATACTAATTGGATAATAATTTTATCCAGTCTACTGGACCTTTGATTGTTGATCAGATGAGAGATAGACATGAACACAATGTTTCAATGATAGAGATTGCTTCTTCCTTATCAGATGCCAAATTTAAAGATGTCAAGACATGCACTTCTGCTAAACAAATATGGGACAAACTTGCACTAGTTCACAGAGGAGATGACAATGTAGTAAGGGATAAAGCTGACAGTCTTAGAGGAAAGTTTGATGACATGAAAATGAAAGAGGGAGAAAACATTTCACAGTACAACAACCAAATTAAGGAGATTGTCAATGCTATCTGAGGAGCAGTAGGTATTATTGAAGAAGACACCATTGTAAGTAAAATTCTTAGAACCTTGTTGCCTACTTATGCTATTAGAGTCTCTACAATTCATGAAATGAGGTCAGCTCCAGGTAATCATCTTACACTTGATAGTCTAATCAGTAGACTAACTTCTTTTAAGTTGAGTAACTTTGATAACAGTATTGTTCCTATTATTGAGTCTGCATTTATGTTGTCCTTGAAAATTGGTAAATCAAGAAGTAAACACATGATATGAAATGAGAGTGATAGTGATAGTGATGAGGATAAACTTGATGAGCTTGAAGCATTAATGACTAGAAGACCACAAAAAGGTAAAGGAAGATACAAGGGGAAATTACCTTTGGTTTATTTTAGTTGTAAAGAAATTGGCCACATTGTAGTTAGATGTCCTATTAGGAAAGAAGATGACAAAGATAATGAAAGATCCGGTGAAAAGAAATTTGACAGGAGAGATAACTATGAACACGGAGGCAACTGACAACATGAAAGGAGAAGTAATTGAGATTACAAAGACAAAGGCAAGAAGGCATGTTACCTTGTTGAAAATGATGATGATGATGACACTGACACCGATACTGATGAAGAATTTGAGGTGGTATTGTAGCTTTGAAAGAAGATTCAAAAGAAGAAGAAAGGTATGTTGAAATAACACTTATTTCTAAAATTAACAAGAATGATACTTGGATTATCAATAATGGTTTTACACATCATATGACTGGTGATGAAGACAAATTTGAATACCTTGAACATTATAATGGTGGATCTGTTAAAATGGGAAATGATACACCTTGTCTAGTAAAAGGAAAATGATCTATCTTATTGAACAATAAGCTCAAATGTGAGAATGCATATTGGGTGAAGGGACTTAATTATAATCTATTGAGTGTAGCACAACTGAATACCATAGGTCACCGAGTTACATTTGAGAATAGAAAGGTGAAAATCTATGATGAGACTGGAAATTAGTTGGTCAGTAATGGTGAACAATCTAAAGGTAATCTATTTTATCTTGATAATGCTAAAAATTCTTATTTATTGGCTAGAACCGAAGATGTGTGGTTATGACACAAAAGGTTATGTCATGTGAATTTTGACAACATGGTTAAAATCAATAAGAAAAGAAGAGTTAGAGGTTTACCAAGCTTATCTAAACCTGACCATGTCAAGTGCAAACAATGTCAAATGGGAAAAATATCAAAATCTAGTTTTAAGAGAAAAACTATTCATCTAATGCTATTTTGGACTTAGTTCATACCGACTTGTGTGGTCCAATGAGAACTCAGAGTTATTATAGAGACAAATATTTTATCTTGTTTGTTGATGACTACTCTAGGATGATGACTGTTATGTTCCTGAAAGAAAAATCAGAAGCTTTCAAGATGTTCAAATGGTTTAAAGCTAAAGTAGAAAGAGAAAGTGGTAAAAAGTTAAAATGCTTGAGATCAGATAGAGGTGGTGAGTTTATTTTTGATGAGTTCACTAAATTTTTTAATGAGCATGGAATTAAAAGACAAGTTTCTATACTGAGGACACCTTAGCAGAATGGGATTGCTAGAAGAAGGAATAGATCTATTGTTGATTGTGCTAGAACACTAATGATTGAAAAAAATGTTACACAGGTATACTAGAGAAAAGCTGTTAGTACTACTGTTTACACATTGAACTGAGTACAACTGAAGAAATATTCAAACAAGACACCTTATGCGTTATGGTATGGTTACAAACCGAATATAAGTTATTTCAAAATATTTGGAAGTAGATGTTACATTCTGAAAGATGATAGATATGGGAAATTTTATTCAAAAGGTGATGAAGGAATATTCTTAGGATATTCTACTAAAATCAAAGCTTACAAATGTTTGAATAAGGCTACTAACAAAATGATTGAAAGTGCAAATGTGAGGGTTGATGAGTTTGCTGAGAAAAATGATGAAGAAAGAAAAAATGAACCAGAAGACTATGGTAGATTTACATACATTGAGAAACTTGACACTCTACTTGAGCAACAACCTAGCATTACCGAGCAATAAGATAATGATACAGAGCATCAGCCTATACAATCCAAGAATCAGGAAATAGTTACCGAGGAAGATCATGATTTTACACCGAATGAATAACACAATGAAGAACAAAGAACTGAGAATGTACTTGCAAAATTTGTGAGGAGACACCATCCACATAATTAAATTATTGGAGACAAGAAAGCTGACATGATGACACAAAGTAAGTTGAGAAATAACACATGTTTAGTTTGTGAATTTGAACGTAAAAATGTTAGATATGCACTTCAAAATGATGAATGGATTAAATCCATGAATGAAGAAATGAAGCAGATACTGAAAAACAAAACATGGACATTGCTACTGAGACATAATGATAAGAATACAATTGGAACCAAATGGATATTTAGAAACAAGTTGAATGAAAATGGTGAAGTCACTAGGAATAAGGAAAGACTTGTGTGTAAAGGATATGCACAAGAAGAAGGTATTGATTATGGTGAAACTTTTGCACCAGTTGCTAGACTTGAAGGAGTTAGAATATTTCTTGCATATGATGCTTACAATGGATTTAAAGTGTATCGAATGGATGTCAAATCTACATTTCTGAATGGAATACTTGAGGAAGAGGTATACATTGAACAACCTGAAGGGTTTGTTGATCCAAATAAAAAAAACATGGTATATATGTTGCACAAAGCTCTATATTGATTGAAACAAGCACTGCGAGCATGGTATGAAAGACTGCATTCCTATCTTATTAGTATTGGATTTGTTAGGACAAGTGACAACAACAATTTATACTTGAAAGGTGAAACTAATGATAAGATTCTTATTGCTGAATTTTTTGTTGATGATATCATATTTGGACATGATAATCTATGCAAATAATTTGCTGATGAAATGAGAAAATAATTTGAAATGTCAATGTTTGGAGAGATTAAATTATTTCTTGGTTTTCAAATTTTACAACAAAGTGAAGGTATATTCATTACACAATCAAAGTACATAAAAGAAGTGTTAAAGAGCTTTGGTATGGAAGATTCAAAACCAGTCGGTACACCTATGATCACATGATGAAAATTAATAAAGGATGATCAATCAACTGAGGTAAATCAGACATTATACAGGCCAATGATTGGAAAATTGATGTATGTTGTGCATAGTAGACTAGATATTGCACATGCAGTTGAAATTGTAGCAAGATTTTTTACTAATCCTAAAGAATCACATATGACTACAGTAAAAATAATTTTGAGATATTTAAAAAACAATGAAAACTATGGGTTATGGTACAAGAAAAAGGGCAATTTTGAACCGAAAGTTTACAGAGATATAGATTGGGCTAGAAATATTGATGATCAAAAGAGCACTATTGGTGGAACATTATTTTTGGGAGAAAGATTAGTTACTTGGATAAGTAAGAAACAAGGATGCATTTGTCAGTCCACTGTTGAAGCAGAATATGTTGCTTCTGTTACAAGTAGTAGTTGTCATTGTACCAAAATATCGACCTGTTAATTCCTGATACAACCACTAGACTTATATAAGACACATGAGGTGGTTAAGCCATGTCACAAATCTCAGCTGACCATTTTTACAACAATCTCCCCCTCAGCATTACCCGAGGGGATTTGAACCTATGACCAAGCTCTGATACCACTTGTTACAAGTAGTAGTTGTCATTGCACCAAAAGATCGACCTGTTAATGTCTGATACAACCACTAGACTTATAGAAGATATAGGAGGTGGTTAAGCCATGTTGTGAATCTTGAGGGGAGTACTGATCATTTTTACAACAGCTTCTACTACTAATTATTCAAACATTGCATGGATAAAATAACTTTTGAAATGTATGAATGAAGAGATCACTGACCCAGTGATAATATATTGTGACAACACAAGTGCTATAAACATTTCTAACCATCCGGTGATGCATGCAAAAACAAAGCATATATCTATAAAGTATCACTACTTGAGGGAACAAGTACAAGAAAAGCAAGTGAAATTGGAGTTTGTGAAATTAAAAGAACAACTTGCATATATATTTACTAAACCCTTACCTAATGATACATATGAGTACTTGAGGACAAGACTAGGAGCCCATCCCTTGTTTGTCGATCACTAAGGTGATCAAGAGGTTGCATCAACCTATAATTTATCATAATATCAAATGATGTTGATGAATATTACTCACACTTTAGGTTTCCTAAGGTTGTGAAATCTAGAAGATGGAGAACAAACTGACACTGCATATTGGTACATGAAAGGTACTTGATCTGAACCAAACACCAAAGATAATATTTTTGGCTACTGAAGAGATGTTTATTTTTTTGGCATTGTTGTCAAAGGGAGAGAAGAATCAATGAAATATTTATTCTAAAGAAGAAAAGACTATAAAGAGAGAAAAGATACACAAGAAAAGGATCAAATCTGCAGGGAGAGTTTGCATGAAATACTGTGTAGTGATTAAACATATAAAATATACAGGATAGGAAGAGCTTGCCGAGTTAAAACATTTCTTAAAGAGTTGTAGAATAGATGTTTGGTATTCTATGACATATTTCAGATTGTGTTGCCATCAATGCCAAAGGGAGAGATTGATAACCTACAACTGATTGATTATATTGAAGGAAAGCTTGACAAGTGAGAGATAGTGATTATTGATCACCGAGCTACTAAAGTATATGTAAGACAACTAAATTAGTTAATGTATTGTCATTGATGTCAACTAGTTTTGACTGTACTTATCATTATAGTTACAAACATCTAGAGAAGGAAAATGGTAAAGGAATGAGATATCTACATGAAGATGAGATGGATATGAAAGATATGGATATGGTATACATTGGGTAACTTATTGATGAGTCTATGGCATTATGTTGATGACCTTATTGTATTAAATGATTCTATTATGTATTGAAGATCATAAATGAATAAGTTTATATGGAAAATAAATGAAGACTTCTGTATACACCGAGTAAGTGTAGTGTATACCGAGTATAGTATTAACTGAGCAGGTAATCACTAACACATTCTGGTATTGACTGAGTGAAAGAAATACATGGAGTTTAGAACAACTGACTAAAATGATGAGCTAGAGAATTGCTTATGATTTCGAGGTAGAAGATAATGTTTGTTATGATGATCAAACAACTAAAAAAATTCAAGATTGATTGAATGAAGGAGAATGAAATGTGTTAATGACACAACTATTGAGGAAGGTTAAAGCGGCAAAATAAATGGTGAAGATTAAGAGGCAAAATCTATGGAAGAAAATAAAAATGGTTAATGATGTCTATATAAGGAGACATGAGATTTATTATTAAGTCTAGGGGATTTTGATGCTATAGGAGAATTCATGTGAAAAGGATTATTTTCATGAAACACTGATCAAATTGGTTGAAGATAGAACCAAGTTGAACTGCAAACAACACTGAGTGTTAGAGAACACGTATATTGAGAAAAATAGAGTTGGAGGAAAAATTGATGTTGAATTAATTATTGATTAGAAGTATTTTGAGCTTAGCATAGATCTGAAAATCTACAAATCAAAGTTGTATTTGAATCAGATCATTACTGTATCAGTTTAACCATTGTTACAAATAAATCTCTTAACCTAGTGAGACTTAACAATCTTTTGTATTTCAATATGACATTCAATGAATGTTGATTATTTTCTTGTTGAGCCCATAGTGAATGTTTGGTCAAAGGAGAACTCTTAGTGATAAATCCTCTAACCAAGTCATACCTCACAATGTGTTTTGTAACCTTTAACATGGTTGGCTCCTAATCGAGCTCACTCCATAAGAGTGAATTATTTTGGGTTACTGGTCCTCGGTGTTTTTTTCCCTTAGTAGGGTTTCCACGTTAAAAATATATGTGTTATATGTGTGTGATGTGTTGAATTGTTATTTCACTTTACACATTTCTATAATTGGATAGATTAGTGAACACAGTATTTAATTAATTGATGATGGGTAGATGAAGAGAAAGGAACACTTGATATTTTACCAAGTTGATTATTTGATTGAAAAGTTTTAATATATACATTTGAGGGATTGGTACTGTAGGATAATTGGACTTAACTGATTCACCCCCCTCTTAGTTATCTAACACTCTTCTATTTCAATAGTATTTTCTGATTTTTTTATCATAGATTATTTCTTGAACTTGAAACTTATCATCAATTTTTACATTAATACTCTCAACCATCTTTCTCAATCTCAAATTGAAATAACTATAAGCTTTAATTTTTTTAGAATACCCAAGAAATATGCCTTCATCACTTCTTGAATCAAGATTACCTACCTCATCATCTCTTTTCATAAAAAATTTGCTACCAAAAGTTTTGAAATATCTCATAGTAGGAGCATAGCCAAACCTGCAAAGTTCATAAGGTGTTTTAGTATCACCTTCCCTTATTTGAACTCTATTCAAAGTGTAAATTGTAGTACTGAGTGATTCCCTCCAATGCACATGTGATACATTTCCTTCAATCATCATTATTCTTGTAGCATCCAATATAGTTATGTTCCTTCTTCCTACAATCTCATTCTACCATGGAGTCCTAGGAGAAGAAGTATTCCTGCATATCCCATGTTCTTCATAGTAAGAATTAAATATAGAAGATGTAAAATCTTCTCCTTTTTATGACCTCAAACATATTATCTTCATACCTGATTCAATTTCTACTTTTTCCTTGAAGATCTTGAACTTGTCAAATGCCTCTAATTTTTCTTTAAGAAAAGAAACCCACATCATTCTAGAGTGATCATCAAGAAATTGAATGAAATACCTTTCACCATAAGAGGATCTAGTCCTTGTAGGACCACATAGATCTATATGCACCAGATCTATCTTTCCTTTGACAATGTATGACTTTCTTTGGAAACTACCCTTTGTTTGATTTCCTATTATACATTCTCTGCACATGGTGTTAGAGGGCTTCACAATTTTTGGTAAGTCCCTAACTGCATTGATGTGCCTTCACAATGTTATCAAAATTCACATGGAAAAATATTCTATGTCATAGCCAACTTTCATCAATTTGAGAAACAAAATATTTTGCATCAGCAGTGTTCAACTAAAATAAATTACCTCTTGTATTTGTCCTTGATGCAATCAATTTTCTCTTTTGTTCTGTGATAGTGCATGATCCATTAAAAAAAATTTAATTGATAACCTGTATCCATAAGTTGTCCAAAAATCAACAGGTTATGCTTAAGTCCATCAACAAGCAATACATTATCAGTGTTAGTTTTTCCATCTAGAGAAATGGATTGTTCTCCAATAATTAGTTTGGGATTATTATCCCCAAATTTGAAAACTCCACCATCATGCATCTTTATCTAAACAAACCTATCTTTATCACTAGTCATGTGATGTGAGCATACACTATCAATGATCCATTTAGGTTTCTTTTCAACATGTGATACTAAGGCTTTTTATTCATGAATAGGTTCATTATCCTTTATAGCTACAAACTCAATCTCCTCTACTACTGAATCATCATCAGAAACACCTTCACTAGCATAATAGCATTCCTCATCTGTCATGCCCAAAGTTTAACTGATAAAAATGCAACAATTTTTTTTTTTTTTAAGTGAGATGATAGAGAGTAATTTTCAAGGGTTAAGTATAAATCGACTACGGTTAAACCAGCCACAACATAGGGTCTTAATTACATATCCAAACTATCCAATTAAACAATAACCCAAGTTGTATATGTACCTAGGTTATAACTTTTGAAAATGGTTTGTCCGACTTTAAAGGAAATTTATTCTACAATATTAGTTCAAGGGATGACTTCATTGATAATCAAAATTTAATTATAATTTGACAATTGACCTAATAGTGTTGACTAGCACATAATGTTATCTAAATGTACAAAGAAGTATTAGTTATACTACCATCTTCAATGCATACTAAACACCTTCTAATAAAATGATTTAATTAAGACAAATCAATTTATGAGATCATATCCTATGAGCCTAATATCAAATTGACAATTTTAAATAACCCAAATAATTAATATTGATGATCCTATTAAACTAATTAACCATTGAATTAAATATAATATTAGTTTAACAAGAGGATTTATTACTAGTTAAGTTTAACACAATATCAATACAACTATTAATTACTAAATAATTTTAATAAAAATGAATTTTAATCACAAAATAAAGTTAATAACAGTTAAACAATATTAACAACTAATAATAACAATACAATCCTAGAAAGAGGGTCCCACCCTACTAACCCACTAATCTACTAATCTTAATAATATCATATTAACACTAAATCCATTAGATAACAACTAAAATTATTAGGCACAAAATAAAATTAATAACTAATAAATAAGATTAACAACTAATAAGAATATGACAAATCCCAAAATTAGTCCTAGTCTCTTAACCTACTAATCCCTATCCTACTAATCTAACTAACCCTACTAATCTAAACCTATTTAACCTACCAATCTATCACATCACCCTCCTATCCCCAAGGCCCACTTGCCAAGTGGGTGGGGTGATGGAAATCCCAACCTATACTAAGGCTTGCGTAAGTGTATGCAAGGAGACCCTTTTGAAAAGGGCATGCACATATATCAAGGATGAGATGGGGCCCACTTAGCACATCAAACTCAGCCAAAGGTTCATGAGAAATTACGCATGGAAAAAGGTGGTCAGTGACATGTCAAAGAGTAAGTATCTTATGTCAGCTGCAAGTAGATAAGAAGCATGGTACATAAGGGAGAGTGGGAGGAAGGTGACTGATTTGAGGTTTCATGGGGTTTGTGCCCACCAATCCTTATTAAACTTTGCCCAACACACCAAAACTTATGCATGGAAAGGAAGTCAACTTGCCCAGCAACATTTAATAAATGTTGTCAGCAAAAAGGTGTGTAAGGGGATTAGAAGAAAGGTGGCATGAGGATTTGGGGAGGGGGGGGTACTAAGCCCAAAGTAAATGATGGCCAACATGAAAGTTTATATTATTTAATGTGAATAGTTTTACATGCAAGAAAATTTAGTATTATTTAATGTGTACTCTGTCACCACATACCTGCACCCATTTATGGGGAAAAAGTGTAAGGGTAAGTTATGATATGAAATCCTTTTATTAACTTAGGAATTAGTTATTAACAAAAAGGTTATGTTAGGGGGTTAGAATACTAACTCTCATTAGGAAAAGTATCTTGGGAAGGGAATATTCTCTATGGCAAAGAGAATTATTTCCCTTCCCATACAAATTCCAGAGAGCATTTTTTCTCTAAAAATCTGGGAAGTGTTATTGATATTGTTTTGTCTTTGCTTCTATCATATTGTTTTCTTGCTTGTTATTGATGAAGTTATTTGTATGCATTTGATTACTCTATTAGTGCATCACACTAAGCAAACTATAAATTTAATATTAGTAATGTGTGATTTTTATATTAGTAATCTAACATGTTTAATTAATCATTGTTATCATGCTTCATTTTAAAGGAATATGAGGCTGCAATATTGGTTTCAAAGTTAAGTATTGATTCTATTGAAATTGAAAAGTTTCTCAAGAAGAGATTGAGTGTATTGAACTTGAAAATACATAATCCAAGACATTAAAGAGATTGCAAACTTTTCATACCAATAAGGCTTAACATTCTATGAAACTAGTTCATTGTCTTCTTATCAACATTGGATATCATTCTACCATGGAAGATTAACTTCATTATTGCAAAGAATAGAATACAATAGGCATGAAAATAGAGATTCTTCATTTACATTATGGTAAATCTCTCAAAATACCAATACACATCTTCAAGATAGAAGAACTATACAATCAAATGGATAACATACAATGTTCCTTCCTTTAATGAAGCTATTACATAATAAATAAGAGCATTTCACATATCACTTGATGTAGATTTTAATATGAACATTACAACACTCAACAAGAGATGAATCTCAATACAAAAGGATTAACAATACAACATTAAAGTTTCTCTCACACAACCACACCAAATTGAGAATTCTCCCAAGAATTTTTCCACAAGCATCTTGACTTCAAACCTGAAAATACATGAGGAGAACCATGGGAAGCTCACCTTCCATCCTAGGTCTCAAGGAGACCACCCCCAAGCTAGGAGAATTGGTAACCAATGGGTTACAATCACACATCCACATACATGAACACAAAAAAAAAGAACACCCTCCCAAAGCTTGCAAAAATGGATTCACCATGAATCCATAACAAGGGGTGAAGGTGGATTTCCATGTAGGAGAATGCCAAAATAATACATACAATTAACATGCCTCTTCAAGGCTAAAACCACATACATCTTTCCATCCAATATTCTCCTTATCTCCCCCAAGATTACGATCAAATACAATGGCATGCAAGGGCCCATACACCTTGCATTTTTTTCCCTCTTCTCTCCATGAGAAGAGACTCTACACTATCATGGAATCCAACTAACCCCTTCTCCCATGCATGGCCACTTCTTCCCTATTCAAGGGTGAGTAATGTCATTACACCCTTCACAAAACTCCCATATTGAAAACAAAGATAAAACCATAAGCATGAAATTAACCAAAAACCCCATTCCCTTACAAAATAACAACACAATTACATATCACATATGCAAGAGAATGAAATGCATGCTAATCTACTTACAAAAAAAAAAAAAAAACTTTCATGGCAATGGAGACCAACCTTCACAATGTGTTATGGCAAATGAATTTTGAGAAGATCCCAATACCTTATGCTTCCTCCATCCAAAACCCTAATGTCTCTAAAAGTAGAGAGTGGGTGAACACCCACTAACTCTACCAAGGGCCTTTAAAAAGATCTCCAACTTCTACCCACCCACCAACATTAAATTCAGACTTGACCCTAAAGTCCTTTGGCTTCTCCTTCTCCCCCATCATAAATGTAAGATTGGAGAGGAGTGTGGGATTGGATAAAGGTCAAGACTCAATCCATTTTCATAGCATGTGGAAAATATGTCATAAAAAGGGTCACCAATGCCACTAGGGGGTTCTAGATGTGTTAAAAACATTCCTAACCCATACCTCTATCACTAAGGTACTTGGATTTTGCTAAATTTGACCCTTAGGACCTCTTTTTGGCCCCCTAGAAGTGGCTAGAAAAGAATTAAATCTAAATGATCAAATTGGTGGAACTTTGCAAGTATCTCCAACAAGGGGGTTAATTAGGTTCCTAATAAGTCAATTAGGCTTAGGTTTACATTGCCAACCTTAGTAGACATGTCATTACATAAATAGATAACAAGTGTCAAGTGACACTATAAAATGACATAATACAACATTGACATGTCACTAATGACATAATACAACATTAATCAATATGCAAAATTAAATTCCTAATTACAATTTTCATACATAAATGTTTAAAACATAATAATTCTATAATCATCATGACATAACATCCATGAAATAATCAACTCTAATCATGATTTGATCTTCTCATCAATTCACCTATCTAAACATGTATAATCAAAATCAACCACATGTTATAGGTCCTAGTCCACATCAAAATGTAATCCATACAAAATAATCATCATCAAACATAATATCTCGAGTCTCTATCAAGATAATCCAAAAAGTGTATCAATGTATCAGAACATAAAGTATCAAAGTGTAAATGAAATAGTAATGCTATGATGGGTCAAGGTGAGGCCTCACATCCTTCCCCCCTAGGCATGAACTTCCTTCTAGAGTTCATAAAAAAGGTATGGGTATTGTGATCTCATCTGTGCTGCATCCTCCCATGAAGCTGTGACCTCATCATAACAATCCCACTGGACCCTAACTTGGTCCAGCTCTCTGCCTCAAAGTGCCAGGGTCCGTCGGGCTAAAATGTGTATGGGCTCCAAGGCTAACTGTCTGTCTAAATCCACCTGCAAGGCATCCCAATCTATAATGTGAGACTTGTCATAAACATATTTCCATAACACAGATACATGAAACACATCGTGGATGCATGATAGGATGGGTGGCAAAGCTAGATGGTAGGAAATTGGTCCTATCCTCTCTAATATCTCAAAAGGTCCAACAAAGCGAGGTGCCAACTTAGAGCTCTTTCCAAAATGGATTGGACTCTTGTGCGAGCGCACTCTCAAGAAGACCCTATCTCCAACCATATACTCTCGATCAACCCTCTTCGCATCTGCATAATTCTTCTATCTATCCTGAGCCTCTCTAAGACACTATCTAATCAAGACCACCTGCTGCTCCATATCCTTGACCAACTGAGGTCCAATAGAAACTCTATCCTCGATCCTGTCCCAACTCAGTGGTGTCCTGCATGATCTACCATACAAATCCTGATATGGTGGCATACCAATAGAAAAATGATGCCCATTATTATAGGCAAACTCTACCAGATGTAGATATTCCTCCCACTTGACCTAATGGTCCATCACATACATACGTAACATATCCTCTAACACCTGGTTAACCATCTTTGTTTGTCCATCTGTCTGAGGGTGATATGACATATTGAAATTGAGCCTAGTGCCCAATGCTGCCTGTAACTCTCTCCAAAAAGCTAATGTGAACAAGGAGTCTCTATCATAGATGATCTTCCAGGGAATGCCATGAAGTCTGACAATATCCTGCAAAAACACCTGAGCTACATCTCATGCTATGAATGTAGTACACATGGGTGAGAAGTGGGAAACCTTGGTCAACATGTCGACTGTCACCAAGATGGCATCATGGTGATGAGAAGACATAGGGAGACCAAAAATGAAGTCCATAGATATAGTATCCCACTTCCACTCAGCAATCTCATGTGGCTACAGGAGCCCACCTGGATGACTATGCTCTGCCTTCTCTCTGACACTCTAGGCATCTAGCAACTATGATGGCAATCTACAATCTCATGCCTAGCCAATGATACAACTGTCTCAGATCAGCATGAAACTTCTTAACTCCCAGATGAGCTGCATAAGGTTCTCTATGAGCATCAAGCACAATAAAATCTCCCAAGTCACCCATAGAGGGTACATAGATGTGTCCCCTATGACGTAGAAGTCCATCAGAATCTAAGGAATACTTTGCAAATCTCTCCTCAAGGGGTCTCTAAGAATGGATAAACTGACAAACCTCTACATATAATCCATCCTCTGGCAAATGATACAAAATGTGCTCCCTCAAATTTGTACTAGAAGTCATATATGAGAGCTTGTGGTGCCTCCTACTCAAGGCATCTATAACTACATTCTCTTTCCCCTTGATGTAATGAACATCAAAATCATACTCACACAAAAACTCCATCCATCTCCTCTGCCTAGAATTAAGATTGGGCTATGTAAAGATATATTGTAGGCTCTAGTGATCTAAATGAAGCTCAAATAAGTGACCTACAAGGAAGTATCACCATCTCACTAAGGTATGAACCACCACTATGAGTTCTAGGTCATGAGTGGGATAATTAAGCTCATGAGTCTTTAGCTTCTTAGACTCGAAAGCTATAAGATGACCCTCTTGCATAAGGACTACTCCTAAACCATCCAATGAAGCATCTGTACATACAACAAAATCTACTAAAGGATCTGGCACTACTAAAATCAGTGCACTAGTGAGGGCTCTCTTGAGCTCCTAGAAAGCTCTCTCACACTTCTCTATCCATTCATACTTCTTCCCCTTTCTCTGAAGGGAAGTGATGGGATGAGCTATTCTAGAAAATCTTGCCACAAAGCTTTTGTAATAACCTACTAAGCCCATAAAATTTTTGACCTCAGTGACACTGGTGGGTGCCAGCCAATCCATAATGGCTCTAATCTTCGATGGGTCTACAGAGATCCCATCTCCAGATATAACATGACCAAGATAATGCACCTCGAGTCTAAAGAAGGCACACTTTGACAAGCTGCCATATAACTGATTCTCTATCAAATGCTACAGAACCTATCTTAGATGCTCCTTATGCTCCTCCTCAGTGTGGGAATATATCAAAATGTCATCAAGGAACACTACCACAAATTTATCCAAGAATGTATGAAATACTCCATTCATGAGGCTCATGAACACAGCTAGAGCATTCATGAGGCCAAATGGAACCACTATGAACTCATACTGACCATACCTCATACAAAAATCCATCTTGTGGATATCACTCTCCACAATTGGCAACCGATGGTACCCTAACTTTAGACCTATCTTTGAGAATACTCGGGTACCTTGCAACTGATCAAATAAATCATCGATCCTAGGGATTGGGTATTAGTTCTTAATTGTTACTTTATTCAATTACCAATAATCAATGCACAACCTAAGTGATCCATCCTTCTTCTTCACAAAAATCACTCATGCACCCCAAGGTGATACACTAGGTCAGATATGCCCTTTCTCCAAGAGCTCTTCTAATTGAATCTTGAGCTCATTGAGCTCATGTGTGGTCATCCTGTAAGGTGCTCTAGATACGGGCTTAGCTCCTGGCACAAGGTCTATATGAAAATCAACTGCCCTAGGTGGATGCATACTAGGTAGCTCGATAGGAAATACATCTGCAAACTCCTGAAGAATAGGATAATCCTTGAGTGAAGACTCCCCCTTTGAATCCTCCTCTCTATCACTAATGGTGATGGTGAATAACTGACATCCCTTCTGCATGCACCACATAAGCTGCATAGAGGAAATTATGCGAAGGGATACGGGTCTTTGTACCCCAAATATCACCACCAAAGTACCATGACCATTAATGCGCTCAACCCTCTTATGTTGACAATCCATCTTGGCACTATGGGCATAGAGCCAATCCATGCCAAGGACTACATCATAAGAACCTAGAGGGGTAATGTGAAGATGAGACATTTTGATTAAGTCTCCAATCCTAATCTGACAACTAAAAACTAAGGAACTAACAGACACCCTGGCTCCTGAGGCTAACTCGACCTCCCAACCAACATCTTGTCTAACTGCCACCAGCCTGCAATGCTCCACTACATATGGAGATATAAAGGAGTATGTGGCTCCTGAATCAAACAAGATAGAAACACCGATACCTTGAATCATACCTGTGGCCTCTATGACCATGGCCTGGTGCTTGGCTTGGTAGTTATCAACTGCTGCAAATACTCTATGGGATCTACCCATATCTCTAATTGTAGGCTCTGAGGTGGCCCCTCTCTGACCACCAGCTGACTGTCACTATGGGAACTCTCTCGCTATATGACCCATACCACCGCAAGTGTAACATGGTCCTTGGGTCTGAATCTATACTCCCTGTGTCCTAGGCTGCTGTGACCCTCCAGTCCTACTGGAACCACTGTATCCACCCCTAGGGGACTACTGAGTCCTAGCTAACTATGTCTAAGGGGTATGTGTCTTCTGATCCTGTCTAGGGCCCTAAGACTACAATTTTTGGGCTTAGAGCCCTGATAACCTTGTGAATGCCTCAGTCCAGAATCTTGCTAAGATCCCTGCTACTGAGATTGTTGACCCTTAAAGGATCCCACTGAATGGTTTTGTCTCCCCTTCCAAGAGGGTCTCTGATGTCTTGATTGTTGGGATGAGGGGTTCTGGTGCTGAGACCAATCCTAGGACTCCTGTCTAGTACATATATCCTTGGCTACAAGTGTCATCTCAACTATATCTCTGAATGTGTTAGGAAAAGATAAATGTACTATACCTTGAAGAGATATATTAAGTCCCTTAATGAAATGATGGATACCCAATTTCTCATCCTTCATATAATCTACGTATGGAAGGAGCTCAAGAAATCGACACTCATACTGGGCCACTATGAGACCTCTCTGTTGGAGATCATGGAACTCCTCTATCTATCTTTGTCTGAAATGCTCAGATAGATACCTCTCTCAGAATCAGGCTACAAATGACTCCCAAGTGAGTGTGTCAATAGCCACTCCTCCAATGGACTCCTCATATTGCCACCAAGTGGAGGCTTTCTCTCATAGGAGATGAACTCCAAGTCATGCCTTTAGATTACTCCCATAAGGGTGCAACCCAAAGCATCGCTATAAACTCTGTAACCAAGCTTCTACTACTAATCCATTAGAGGATCCCAAAAACAAGGGTGGCTGGAGTCGTAATAACTCTCGGATCTCATCTCCAACATCTCTAGGGGGTCTCTCTCTATTCTGTATCCCATGCTCGGGTGGTACCTTTAGCTGATGAACTAAATCACCCTCATGATCACCACGACCCTCAACAAGCCTGGGTGGAGGGCTCCTACTCCTCTCTTTGTTAAATGCTCTACCACCTCCTAGGATCTCTGCTTCCCTCTCGAAAACCTGCTGGTCTGGCTGAGGATCTACGAGTGGTAGCCTCTATTGAATTACCCTAATCAAATTTTGAAGGAAATCCATAATATCCAGGTTAGGGTTTTGAGGTGGTGGAGGTGGTGGTGGTCCACCCCCTGTCCTGCACTAACATGTGCATCTCTACGACCCCTGCCTCGTTGGCTAGCTCATGTGACGACATGCATCCTACACAATAGATTAAGTTAGGTGAGTTGAAACATAATGGGTTTAGGTTCCCATGTTGAAACTTGGCTTTGATACCAAATGCCATGCCCAAAGTTTAATCAATAAAAATGCAACAATTTTTTTTTTTTAAGTGAGATGATAGAGAGTAATGTTCAAGGGTTAAGTATAAATTGACTACGATTAAACCAGCCACAACCTAGGGTCTTAATTACATATCCAAACTATCCAATTAAACAATAACCCAAGTTGTATATGTACCTAGGTTATAACTTTTGAAAATGGTTTGTCCGACTTAATAGGAAATTTATTCTACAATATTAGTTCAAGGGATGACTTCATTGATAATTGAAATTTAATTATAATCTGACAATTGACCTAATAGTGTTGACTAGCACATAATGTTATCTAAACGTACAAAGAAGTATTAGTTATACTACCTTCTTCAATACATACTAAACACCTTCTAATAAAATGATTTAATTAAGACAAATCAATTTATGAGATCATATCCTATGAGCCTAATATCAAATTGACAATTTTAAATAACCCAAATAATTAATATTGATGATCCTATTAAACTAATTAACCATTGAATTAAATATACTATTAGTTTAACAAGAGGATTTATTACTAGTTAAGTTTAACACAATATCAATACAACTATTAATTACTAAATAATTTTAATAACAATGAATTTTAATCACAAAATAAAGTTAATAACAGTTAAATAATATTAACAACTAATAATAACAATACAATCCTAGAAAGAGGGGTCCCACCCTACTAATCCACTAACTACGAATCTTAATAATATCATATTAACACTAAATCCATTAGATAACAACTAAAATTATTAGGCACAAAATAAAATTAAATAACTGGGTGAACCCACAATACTGGGTTACAACTTTTTGGAGGAAGGAATCCATCTCGAAAAGCATTTTCGGCAAAATAATATTTATCCACTTTTGATAGAAACTAGCTTCAACTTTCGATCGTAAGTACTAACTTACGATCGAAAGTTACTAAGGGACTTTCGATCGAAAGTCCTTTAGTGATGACTTTTGATCGAAAGTCATGTATTTAGGGTTTGTTTTGGCGGAAGTTTATATCTGCCGAAAGTTCCATTGTTTCACTGTCACTTTTGGCGATAGTGAAACAGTGAGACGGCTTCCGAATTATCAAACATGTTTTTGAGGTATTTTTATTGTTTGTTTTTATTATTTTCAATTTTTGATAGATGCATAAATAGTATATATGTATATATACTCATGTATATATGCATATATACACATGTAAATACATATATACATGTGTATATATGCATATATACAATGTATATATACATGTGTATATATGTATATATACATTGTATATATGCATATATACACATGTATATATGCATATACATGTGTATATATACATATATATACACATGTATACATGTGTATATATATATATATGTATATATATACATGTGTATATATACATATATATATATACAAATGTATATTTATATGTATATATGCATATATATATGTACATGTACATACATGTTGTGTATATATATGCATATATATACACATGTATATATGCATATATATACACACGTATATGTGTATATATATGCACATGTGTGTATATAATTATATAGATTTTTCATTATTATATATATATGCGCATGTGCATGTATATATATATATATATACATGTGCATGTATATATATATATATATATATATATATATATATATATATATGTATATATATATATATATGTATATATATATATATATATGTATGTATGTATATATATATATATATATATATGTATATATATATATATATATATGTATATATATATATATACATACATGTGCATGCACACACACACACACACACATATATATATATATACATGTGCAAATATGTATGTATGTATGTGTATATATATATATATATATATATATATATATACACACATGCACATGTGTATATATATATGTGCATGTATGCACGTGCATGTGTGCATGTGCATGTATATGTATGTATATATATGTACATGTGCATGTGTATGCACACGCATATATATATATATATATATATATATATATATATATATATATATATCTATATATATATATATATATATACACATGTGCATGTATATATGTATGTATACATACATGTACATGCACATATATAGATAGATTTTATGTATACATTGTGTATGTACATAAGACCTAGATAAGACTAATTATGTACCTAATAAGACCTAGAGATAAGACCAATTAAGACTAATTAGACCTAATACTTGACTAAGAAGACATAATTAAATATACTTAAAATTAGACCCCTTGAGTAAATTGTGACCCATTAAGACCTAATTTTTAACCTATTACCTGACCTAATATGAGTAATAAGACCCAAATTAGGACCTAATATCATTAATAAGATGGGCTTTAAAGACATAATTAGACCTAATACTTGACCAATTAACACTAATAAGACATGTGTAACTAGTCTCAAGTATACCTAATATGAGTTTGAGGACCCCTTAAGACCTAATTAGACCTTTAATTAGACCTAATTAGACCTTTAATTAAGACTAATTAACACCTAATATCATGAGTAATAGGACCTGCTAGTACACCTAATATGAGCAATATGATCCCTTAGGCATAATTAGACTAATTAACCCATGTAACAAGACCTTTAAATTATACCTAATTTTATACTATTTAATTTACCTTTAAATACATGTGAGTAATACATACCTAATATAAGTAATAGGAATTAATATTGAATAGTAATAATGCCTACTTAAGGACATATTTATGAACTTAATAGGACCCCTTAGACCAAATTAGTCATAATAGCTTGCCCTAATTATCTATACATACAATATGAGTAATAGTCCCACCCCTTCTAACCTTTCAACATAATTAGATCAAATTTAAAGACTAATTAACACCTAATATACTCGAGTACTACATGACCCTTTAAGACCTAATTAGACTTAATACATGCTTAATTTATGAGCTCTTAAGACCAAAGTAGACCTATTAGTTCACCTAATTAGACCCAATTAGATGTATTACGACCTAATTAGCACCTAAATAGACCCAATTAGACCTATTAGGACCTAATTCGACCAAATTAGACCTATTAGGACCTAATTTAATAGGTCCAATTAAACCAATTATGTCCTAATTAAACCTATTAGGACCTATGACAGGTTATATGACCCCAGTAGACCCTCTATGAGTAACATGACCCCTTAAGACCTATATTAAAGCACCTAATTAGACCTATTAGTACCTAATTAGACCCAATTAGTTGTTATGACCTAATTAGACCCATTAGGACCTATAATACCTGTTATATGACCCCTTTAATACCGAATTAGACCCACTATGAGTGTTATGTCCCCCTTAAGACTTATTAGTCCTTCACCTAATTAGACCCAATTAGATCAATTGGGACCTAATCACACCCCAATTAGACCTAATTATACCTAATTTAACCTATAAACATATAGGTAATTGACCTATTAGGACCTATGATAGGTTATATGACCCTTTAAAACTCCATTAGATAGGTATTAAAATGTAATTACATTTAAACATGTAATTTATGTAATTGATTTTACTTTCAATAATGTAGTGAAATGCATACATAGTATTTTATTTTATTTTTTTAAATTAGGAAAACGTATGTATGTATATGTAGACTTTATTTGACAGTAAATAAAATCTTTCAGGTACATACATATTCTCTCTCTGTCAGACATTATTACACATCACACATGGCTGATGCACCGATTCCCCCTGCAAAACTATTTTCACGCACTAATAGAGAGATTCAACGGCTACAAGAATCTATAAATAATCCATCTAGCTCTACTGTCTATAAGAGCACATGTTAGTCCATCCTTAATAGCTTGATTAGCATTAGGAATGACATTCATGACACCACTCCATATGCCCCAGATATTATAGAGTCCATACTTGAGAGGAAGAGACAAGAGGTTGGCTCTGGTCTTTCTCTTAAGGAAGTATAGGCTTTAGTGCCTAAAGCCACCCTGAAAGGGGAAATTTTTCCCATCTTATGCAGATAAAAATTATGTGAACGGATATTAGGTTACTAGGTGTGCTAATCCTACTATATCAGCATTGATATACCCTATATTTTTAGCTGCCCATGGTCATTATCTGAATAACGACCAGATAACACTGTACTTTGCACAACAGATTTTTGCTAAGGTTCATGCTAAGGTTCATTTAGGTCATGATGTTAATTACACTAATTTTCCAGGACATCTAGGACAGGGGCGTGGCAGGCTTGCTGATAGAGATGCTTATCATTGAGATGATCGATAGAGACTAGTACACAGGGCTATTGTTGGTTAGAGGGCACTTGCTATAGCTCCTTCATTGGGCCCTATTGCAGATGATGTTATTCGTAGCACCCAGCTTCAAGCTGCGATTGATAGTGTGGGGGACATTGCAATAGCTACCACATCCATATCTAGTGATCAGGTTGGTCAGTACCTGATGTCTCGATGACACTCCAGATCATCAGGTGGAGCATTCACTGGCACGACCGCAGATGACATGTACATTGCAGTAGTCATCCCTTCACTTTCTAGCCTAGAGGGACTTACAGGGGAGATGACATAGGTGACACTGACTAGCTTGGCTAAGGATCTATTGGATGCATATGCATTTATAGCAGTAGAGCATGAATATCCCCATATCAGAGGTTAGATCTCATGTGGGTATTGTCAGATACAATCAGTCCCATCCTTCTCACCTAGACCATGGTCATAGTGGCAGTGCTTGTGAGGATCCACCTACTGACCACTCTATTGCTGCATAGGGAGAGGCACAACATACAGACCCTTCAGTCAGTGTAGGCCATCAGTTCTCTGATGTTGGTCTTGACGATGTTGAGTTCAGCATGACCACTACAGGTTATCTAGATTTTTTGACACGTGATGATACGACTTCCATGCCATCTCATCTGGTTAGTCCATTGCATTCATCATTAGAGAGGCGTGTGTAGTCTACTCATGTTGCAAATGCAGATTTGAGCTTGGACCAGGCACAAAAAATCTTGATACCTTGGTTGATAGGATTAAGGCCAGTGAATCTGAGTACTATTAGTTTCCACCACCTACACAGGTATAAATCAGATTATATACATGTATTTAATGTTACAATTTTAAACTTAAATTTATTTTCAAAATTTCAATCAATTGATTTATTTTTTTCTACCAGGATATGCCTCTTGTTACTCCTTCTTTGGGTACTGATCATGTACACCGTTGGGACTCACTCGATGATGACATCAGTAGTGGACAGGTGAGTTTTTAATTTATTATCTATGTTCCATACACTTTATAACATGTTTTCTTGTACAATGTTTTATATATCTCTTTCTTTGTAGGGATCTGCACATCCTTCAGAGCATAGTCACTCTAGGTGTGACCGCTTAGTGAGGAGTCGACATGATGAGTCATAGGCACATTCATATTTGATTAGAGACATATTTCATATTATGTATATATATATGTGTATATATATATATATATATATATATATATATATATATATATATATATATATATATATATATATATATATATATATATATATATATATATATATATATATATATATATATATATATATATATATATATATATATATATATATATATATATATATATATATATATATATATATATATATATATATTCACATGTGTTTGATGAACTATACATGACCGATTGATGTGTTTGATTTTATATTTTATTTCTAGACTCTACATGACCGATTGATGTGTTTGATGTTATATTTTATTTCTAGAAGGGCTTTTGATAGAATGTTTGACACATGATTGATTCATATGTTTCATATTTACAGTACTTGATCTACACACATGATTGATGTTTCATGCATGTACATTATATATATATATACTTTCACTCTAGATACATGTGCATGTGTGTGATGAACTTGTAAATTTTCAATACTTTCAATTATAGATTACATACACATGTACATGTTTAATTTAAATTTGATGAACTTGATTTCAATAGATTTAACATACATGAATCATGTTTGAATTCAATATAAATTACATACATGAATGATGTTTGATTGTACACATGTTTGATTTAAATGTACATTTGATAATAGTTGTGTGCACGTACTTTTAATTTAATGTTGTTGTACTTCAAGTAGATTTTATATTTAAAACATGCACATCCTAATGTAACACATGCAAATTCAATACATAGACATAAGACATAAATTTTGAGTACATACATGATAATTATAAGATATCCACTTGTAAGACATAAATTTGAGATCTATATATTCTTAATTTTTAATTTAATTCAAGCTCCATTCACTATGGGCACCAGTAGGAAAGAATGGAGCTAAGAAAACCTCTGGTCTCGCCCGTGAAAAAATTAGTTCAAATCACATTTCATGCATGATTTAGTCCACATCTTTAGGTTCATCTCTCTCTCAAATAACATTTAATATTCTCTCATGGTCGTCAGTATCAAGTCTCCACTTACGAATGCCATGTCCCGTCATAGGAACAAGAGATAGGATGGTGGCAATTACAAGATGACTATATTGATAAACCTTATTGTTAGGTTGATAATCAATAAAATGAATCCCTTGTTTAAGTATTTTGGTTTGCTTCAAATATGTTCCTTGCATGACAACTGAACCTGCACAATGTGTTCCTCAATGTTAAATATATAGATGTGATAAATACTAACCACATAAACAAACTTAAATACAGTACTAGAACCTGTGGGAAACATAATTCCATCGCTTGTTTCACTCTGTGTTAGCTTCATCCTCTCCTTACAACAACGTAATAAATAGTAACTAACACCTTCCACATTTCCAGGCTCTGCTACTACTGCAAAAATATGTCCTACATTTAAAGTGAACTTTTAATTTTAGGAACTTGTAAATATAAATTAAACAAACTTTATTTAAATGAATTGAGAACTTATGAGTCCTTTTTAAAAACATGTACATATAAACACACACGTACCTATTTTGATCAAACCTGAAATATGGTCATAATCTATAGAAATCAATGGAATGTCACCAAAACTTTCATCCTGAACGTCATTTGTGTTTGTAACATCTAGTGGAACCAAATTCCATTCACTAACATATCCACATTTTTGGTTGATACATTCATCATAGTTTTAAAAAATGCAGTCATAACAAAAGCATGACTAATCTCTAGTGTACAATGACCACACATTACTATTTGTACTCATAACTGAATGTAGGGATCTTGTTTTGTCTACTCTCTTGCATCCATGGATTGATCTTCTGTCAACACTTGAACAATAGAGAGGTCACATGTAAAAATTAAAGACATATATATAAGTTAACTCAAACAATGATCAATAAATTTAAAATTAGTACCTGTTATCTCCTAGAATACTCGGAAGGGTATGACTTGATCTGATCATGATGATGTGTTATCACGATTTGGCACCATAAAATGCATCTTGCACCACTCAACTACATCATGAGCATTATTTATACGATATCCCTGATA
Organism: Chamaecyparis obtusa; assembly: GCA_027943335.1. Lineage (NCBI taxonomy): Eukaryota > Viridiplantae > Streptophyta > Pinopsida > Cupressales > Cupressaceae > Chamaecyparis > Chamaecyparis obtusa. Next base: position 1,539,907 of record BSBK01005442.1, on the reverse strand, counting down.
GTCCAGTGGATACTTTCTTAAAGCACGTTTGATACAAGCTCTTGCACCATCATGCTCTCCCTTTCCATGTCCACTCTCAAAGAAACTCCAAATATGTGGTATCTTTTGGTATCGATGATATCTACATAGTGCATAAAATGGCCTTGCTGATTTAAATTATGCTGCACATCCATCCGACCAAACAAAATGCTTTTCAATTTTGATGCCTTTGTTTTCCAAATATCCAAAAAATGTCTTAAAGCAATGCTCAACAAAATGTATGTCATGCTCTTTATCATCACTTATGTAAAAGTGATATTCTTTCTTTATGACTAGTGCTTCATATGTACTTTCAACACCATCCAAATCTAATTGTGCATGTCGATAAGACACATGTACCATGATAGTCACCTACTCTGTATAGTAGTATTCTGCTTGAAGTTATTTTTGAGATACAAAGGAGTAGATCTTTGCAAAATCAACAACTGATAAAATCGTTCCAACTGGAAAAGATTCTTTTTGTATTTGGAATTGTTTTGCTTTCCATTTAATGAAAAAAACATGTCGTATGTATGGTTGAATCAATTTATGAAAATTCTCCATAAATGTTTCAACAAGTATCTCGTCTTCTACATATTCCAACCTTGTTGATTCTTTCCTAACTTTTGTTTCAGACTTTATGTACTTGTATCTCTTTCATTTTATCATCCTCACCATGTCAATATCTTCAAGTCTTAAAGGAAATTTAGCCAAATCCCCAAATTTTTGACAAGTTCCTCTTATGCAATCTATTTCAGGTATTTCATGATCAATTGATTTGTTACATAAGATTGATGTTACGAATTGACTTGGATGTTTAGGAAAATCATTTTGAGAACCACCACTTTCTTCTATCATCTTTATAAACCCTTGGTAGTAGAGATTGAATTCAATGTGATATCAAATACAACAAGTTTCAAAAGATTTATTTATCTTTACAAAAAATGGTTTTAATCTTTCAAACATTGTTTGTCCAATCTTAATGTCAGGATTTGAGTTACAAAATGAGAGATACAATTCATGTTGTGTGGTGTCCAACCAATGTTTTGTGTGCTGGAAATATTCCTTAGGCCTAGTCCTCTTCTTGATAACGTCTCTTGTATTTGGTGAAGGATGAGTATGATTAGTCCAAAATGACGTAACTAAGTTCCTAACTGTTTCATTAATTCTATCAGACCGAGAAGCTCTACACATTAGTGCCCAATTACCTTCCAATGTAGTATCATCCAAATTGATTCTTATTTTCAAATAGTGTGTCATTGTCTTCCTATTGTACCTGATCTGAGATGAAAGTGAAGAAATTTGTCTTCTTTGGGACATGTTTTTATTTAAAATAGATGTCAGTATCACTCTTCTTGAAATGGACCTATCTGTACATCTAGTTGTTTTCCCAATGGAATGCAAACCTTCCTTAACACTGTCAACAATATGTTTTTGTATGTTACTTGATTTTAACTTTTTCAAACTTGCATCTACGCCCAATAATTTTAATGGCTCTTTTCACTCATCTTTAAGAAGTGTAATTGATAACAGATGAGTTTTTTCAAGTGTACCAAGATTCTCAAATTGTTTCATTATTTGCTTAGACTTTTCATTCAATGCCCTCTTCATAATATTTATGGGTTGTTTAGCATAATCTCTCAATTTTTTCACATCCATTTCAATTAAATGATCTATGCTTTTATGATTAATTTTTCTCTTCAACTGTTGGAGTAGATTATCATTCACATATGTTTCTTGCACTTCTACTGCAAATAAGATAAAATAAAAAATCTTAATATCTTGTCTTAAGGGGACCTTCATGAAATAAGTATTTACAAGCTCTTGAACATGTTCTACCTATAATAATTTATACATTAATTCAAGAGAAACACATACTTGTTTGACCTTGGGTTGATTCAACTTGGGATGCCCCTTGTCCAACATTTTCATCATCAAAGGCTGCATGTAGGTGCAACAAAAACAATAACTTAGATTCTTAGGGGAAAGACCCAAAATATATATTCACCAATAAGAGAGTCTATGAGAGAAAGAGAGAGATGTGTACTTATTTGATATTCTGAGACTTGTGCTTGTTGAGCTTGTGATGACCGTTCTCCAACTTTTGAAGGTTGGGCTTGTTGAGCTTGTAATGACCCTTCTCCTACTTTTGAAGGTTGGGCTTGTTGAGCTTGTGATGACCCTTGTCCAACTTCTGAAGGTTGGGTAGCTTTTTGAGCTTATGATTCTTGAGCATTTCCTACACATGTATGAAGTATAAATTAGTCATAGTTCATTGCTCATCTAATTAGTCCTAATTGGTTCTAATAGGTCATATAATTGGTTCTAATTGAGTCTAATTAGATCTAATAGGTCATAATTGAATCTAATAGGTCCTAATTGTTCCTAATTGGTCATAATTGAGTGTAGTTAGTCCTAATCGAGTCTAATAGGTCATGTTAGGTCCTAATTGGTCCATATTAGGTCCTAATTGGTCCCAATTGAGTCTAATTGGTCCTAATTGAGTCTAATAGGTCATATTAGGTCCTAATTGAGTTTAGTAGGTCATGTTAGGTCCTAATAGGTCCTAATAGGTCCTAATTTGGTCTTAATTGGTCATAATTGTGTCTAGTTGGTCCTAATTGAGTCTAGTTGGTCATAATTGTGTCTAGTTGGTCCTAATTAGTCCTAATTGAGTTTAGTAGGTCATGTTAGGTCCTAATTGGTCCATATTAGGTCCTAATTGGTCATAATTGAGTCTAATTGGTCCTAATTGAGTCTAGAGTAAGTCATATTAGGTCCTAATTAGTCCTAATTGACTATAATTGGATCTAATAGGTCCTAATTGAGTAGATAATAAGTCATGTGTTAGGTCCTAATTGGTCCTAATTAGTCCTAATAGGTCAAGTAATAGGTCATGTTAGGTCCTAATTGGTCATAATTGAATGTAATAGGTCCTAATTGTTCCTAATTGGTCATAATTGAGTGTAGTTAGTCCTAATTGAGTCTAATAGGTCATGTTAGGTCCTAATTGGTCCATATTAGGTCCTAATTGGTCCCAACTGAGTCTAATTGGTCCTAATTGAGTCTAATAGGTCATATTAGGTCCTAATTGAGTTTAGTAGGTCATGTTAGGTCCTAATAGGTCCTAATTAGGTCTTAATTGGTCATAATTATGTCTAGTTGGTCCTAATTGAGTCTAGTTGGTTCATATTGGTCCTACTTGAGTCTAGTTGGTCATAATTGTGTCTAGTTGGTCCTAATTAGTCCTAATTGAGTTTAGTAGGTCATGTTAGGTCCTAATTGGTCCATATTAGGTCCTAATTGGTCATAATTGAGTCTAATTGGTCCTAAGTGAGTCTAGAATAAGTCATATTAGGTCCTAATTAGTCCTAATTGACTATAATTGGATCTAATAGGTCCTAATTGAGTAGATAATAAGTCATTTGTTAGGTCCTAATTGGTCCTAATTAGTCCTAATAGGTCTTAATAGGTCATTTTAGGTCCTAATTGGTCATAATTGAATGTAAGTGGCCCTAATTGAATCTAATTGATCATAATTGAATCTAATAGGTCCTAATTGGTCCTAATTGTTCCTAATTGAATCTAATAGGTCCTAATTGTTCTTAATTGTTCATAATTGAGTCTAATAGGTCCTAATTGGTTCTAATTGAGTTTAATTAGATCTAATAGGTCATAATGGAATCTAATTGGTCTGAATTGGTCATAATTGTATCTAGTTGGTCTTAATTGAGTCTAGTTGGTCCATATTAGGTCCTAATTGATTCTAATTAGTCCTAATTGAGTTTAGTAGGTCATGTTAGGTCCTAATAGGTCCTAATAGGTCATATTAGGTAGTATTAGGTTCATATAGGTTCTAATTAGGTGAACATATAGGTTCTAATAGGTCCTAATTAGTCCTAATAGGTCCTATTAGGTCCTAATTAGTCCTAATAGGTCCTAATTAGTCCTAATAGGTCCTATTAGGTCCTAATTAGTCCTAATAGGTCCTATTAGGTCCTAATTAGTCCTAATATGTCCTATTAGGTCCTATTAGATTCATATAGGTTCTAATTAGGTTCTAATAGGTCCTAATTAGTCATAATTAGGTTCTAATAGGTCCTAATAGGTCTTAATTAGTCGTAATATGTCCTAATAGGTCATATTAGGTCCTAATTAGTCCTAATAGGTCCTAATTAGGTTCTAATAGGTCCTAATAGGTCCTAATTAGTCCTAATAGGTCCTAATTAGGTTCTAATAGGTCCTAATAGGTCCTAATTAGTCCTAATAGGTCCTATTAAGTCCTAATTAGTCCTAATTGAGTCTAATTAGGTGCTAATTGGTTCTCATTGATTCTAATTGGGTCCTAATAGTCCTAGAATATGTCCTAATTAGTCCTAATATGTCCTATTAGTCAAAATAGGTCTACAATTAGGTCTAGTTAAGTCTAATAGACCTGTACAATATCACATTTACATGAACGTTAAGACAAGTCTTGACCATCAACTCAAAATATCTATCTAGAGACATCTTAGACATACCTTGATTCCGACGATGATATCTTTTTCATGATTCTTCACGTAGTCTTTGTTCAGTCTCTTTTGAATAATGTCGTGTACTTTTATTTAGCCTTCTCTTTTTATTTCCCATCACAACTTACAAAATTATTCTGTGCCAAAATGTCTTCCTTCTTCCTAAATTTGTGAATTATTTTATTGCTTTCGGATTTATGAAATGAAAAAAATATACATTTATTTATACCCAATTCTTATTACCCGAAAATGCCACCAAAAAGGCCGACATTGGTTTCGATCGAAACTAGCTGACTTTCAATCGAAAGTCCCTTATTATTGACTAAATGTTGCATTTTAAAGTCAAGTTTGACTTTCGATCAAAAGTCAAACTTGACTTTCGATTGAAACTAAAGGACTTTCAATCGAAAGTCCTTTAGTATTAACTAAATTTTGCATTTTCTACAAAAGTACTTTCGATAGAAAGTACTTTCTATCGAAAGTCATTACTTTCAATCAAAAGTACTTTCTATCGAAAGTCATTACTTTTGATCAAAAGTACATTTTATCGAAAGTACTTTCTATTGAAAGTGCCTAAAATGGGAATTGGTTTCAAGTTTTCAAGAAATTCTGAGAATTTCATGGCTTCGGGCCTCAAGTGCGCTGATCAAATGGATGAATAAAAAGAAATCCTTTTGCATAAAACAAGTACTTAGAACTAGCTTTCTAACGATTATATATTTGACTATTTTTAAATTTATTATGTGTATGATTTTTGACATTAAATGAATGTAGGTTTTTTATCAAATATAAACCTCTGAGTTTGACGTTCAATGAAAAATAGTAAAAAAAGGAAAAAAATTCTGAAAAATAACATTGCCCTCCGTATTCGAGTCTACTTTCTATTAAAAAATAATAACTGAAATTCAATAAATACACAATAAGTTATAAGCTATGTAGTCAAGGTAGGTCAAAATTTTGGTTTAGTCAAATTCAAACATTAATAAAATATGCAATACTAGTGATAATGTCATAAAACCAATTGCATGCCCTCTGTATGGATGTTACAAAACTAAATTTGAAAGAATCGCATCCATATCTATTTTACAAAAAAGGTTATGCTCTATGGAAACAGTGTTACTATTTGAAAATGATGTTTTTAGCACCATACAAGTTTTCGTGGGAGAAAGAAAAAAGTATTCAAAAAAATTTAAAAAAAATTAAAAAAATATATTTAGAATCTAGATAGAAAATCTTAAAAAACTCTAATTTACTTCATCCTCCGATTTCGAGCGGTTCAACGGCAATATGCATCTGAATCTGAAAGTTTTTCTCAAAATGTAGAGTTCAGTGTCCGTTCAGGGTAAAAAGTGTAACCCACTATTGTGGGTTCACCCAACTAATAACTAAGATTAATAACTAATAAGAATATGAAAAATCCCAAAATTAGTCCTAGTCTCTTAACCTACTAATCCCTATCCTAATAATCTAACTAACCCTACTAATCTAAACCTATTTAACCTACCAATCTATCACATCACCCTCCTATCCACAAGGCCCACTTGCCAAGTGGGTGGGGTGATGGAAATCCCAACCTATACTAAGGCTTGCATAAGTGTATGCAAGGAGACCCTTTTGAAAAGGGCATGCACATATATCAAGGATGAGATGGGGCCCACTTAGCACATCAAACTCAGCCAAAGGTTCATGAGAAATTACACATGGAAAAAGGTGGTAGGTGATATGTCAAAGAGTAAGTATCTTAGTCAGCTGCAAGTAGATAAGAAGCATGGCATGTATGGGAGAGTGGGAGGAAGGTGGCATGTATGGGAGAGTGGGAGGAAGGTGGCATATTTGAGGTTTCATGGGGTTTGTGCCCACCAATCCTTATTAAACTTTGTCCAACACACCAGCACTTACGCATGGAAAGGAAGTCAACTTGCCCAGCAACATTTAATAAATGTTGTCAACAAAAGGGTGCGTAAGGGGATTAGAAGAAAGGTGGCGTGAGGAGTCGGGGGGGGGGGGGGGGGGGGGGGGGTACTAAGCCCAAATTAAATGATGGCCAACATGCAAGTTTATATTATTTAATGTGAATAGTTTTACATGCAAGCAAATTTAGTATTATTTAATGTGTACTCTGTCACCACATACCTGCGCCCATTTATGGGGAAAAAGTGTAAGGGTAAGTTATGATATGAAATCCTTTTATTAACTTAGGAATTAGTTATTAACAAAAAGGTTATGTTAGGGGGTTAGAATACTAACTCTAATTAGGAAAAGTATCTTGGGAAGGGAATATTCTTTGTGGCAAAGAGAATTGTTTTCCTTCCCATAGAAATTCTAGAGAGCATTTTTGCTCTAAAAATATGGGAAGTGTTATTGATATTGTTTTGTCTTTGCTTCTATCATATTTTTTTCTTACTTGTTATTGATGAAGTTATTTGTATGCATTTGATTACTCTATTAGTGCATCACACTAAGGAAACTATAAATTTAATATTAGTAATGTGTGATTTTTACATTAGTATTCTAACATGTTTAATTAATCATTGTTATCATGCTTCATTTTAAAGGAATATGAGGTTGCAATATTGGTTTCAAAGTTAAGTATTGATTCTATTGAAATTGAAGTTTCTCAAGAAGAGATTGAGTGTATTGAACTTGAAAATACATAATCCAAGACATTAAAGAGATTGCAAACTTTTCATACCAATAAGGCTTAACATTCTATGAAACTAGTTCATTGTCTTCTTATCAACATTGGATATCATTCTACCATGGAAGATTAACTTCATTATTCCAAAGAAAAGAATGCAATAGGCTGAAAATAGAGATTCTTCATTTACATTATGGTAAATCTCTCAAAATACCAATACACATCTTCAAGATAGAAGAACTATACAATCAAATGGATAACATACAACATTCCTTCCTTTAATGAAGCTATTACATAATAAACAAGAGCATTTCTTATATCACTTGATTTAGATTTTAATATGAACATTACAACACTCAACAAGAGATGAATCTCAATACAAAAGGATTAACAATGCACCATTAAAGTTGCTCTCACACAACCACACCAAAATGGAGAATTCTCCCAAGCTTTTTTCCACAAGCATCTTGACTTCAAACTTGCAAATACATGAGGAGAACCATGCGAAGCTCATCTCCCATTCTAGGTCTCAAGGAGACCACCCCCGAGCTAGGATAATTGGTAACCAACGGGTGACAATCACACATCCACATACATGAACACAACAACAAATAACACCCTCCCAAGGCTTGCACAAATGGATTCACCATGAACCCATAACAAGGGGTGAAGGTGGATTTCCATGTAGGAGAATGGAAAAATAATACATACAAATAACATGCCTCTTAAAGGCTAAAACCACATACATCTTTCCATCCAATCTTCTCCTTATCTCCCCCCAAATTATGATCAAATACAATGGCATGCAAGGGCCCATACACCTTGCATTTTTTTCCCTCTTCTCTCCATGAGAAGAGACTCTACACTATCATGGAATCCAACTAACCCCTTCCCCCATACATGGCCACTTCTTCCCTATCCAAGGGTGAATAATGCCATTACACCCTTCACAAAACTCCCACATTAAAAAAAAAGATAAAACCATAAGCATGAAGTCAACCAAAAAGCCCATTCCCTTACAAAACAAAAACACAATTACATATCACATATGCAAGAGAATGAAATGCATGCTGATCTCACTTAAAAAAAATAAAAATAAAATTTGTTGCATTTCTATCAGTTAAACTTTGGGCATGACATCATCATAGAAATATGGCCTATTGAGATTAGGTTTGTATTTAGAGACCCTTGTAGGACATATAGATGCAAAGTGACCAACTTTATTGCAAGAAAATAAAATTAAATGTAATTTTCCTTCAAATTTACCCTTACCTCTTTTCTCATTTCTTGCGATTAGAGAAACAAGTTTTTCCATCTTCCTATTTTCTTCATCAATCTCCATTAGATTATATCCATAGTATCCAAGATTGGGATACTTGTTAACCCTACTAGTGCTTGCAAGGAACAATGAGGTCTTTTTGTCATTACGAACAGTTGCCTTGAATGCAGTTACTATCTTAGGTAATGAATCCTATAATTTTTCCACCTCAAAGGTGGTTAACTTAGCTATCAACATCTCTCTATTGAATCCCTGAGTCGGTGGAATGATCTCCTTAATAGCCTACACTTTGATATTGTAAATAGGTGTCAAAGATCTCATAATATTTACAATGACCTCTTCTTTAGTATAAGTGCCTCCTAAATTTCTGATCCCTATAACAACTTTTAAAACCCTCTAGACTTAAGCTCTGACATTTTCATCTTCTCACATTTTTAGATTTTCCATCTTTGTCTTCTAGTTTTGTAACTTTGTCTGCTTGGTGTACTTTTCTTCTTCATAAAGTGCTTCCAATCTTCCCCAAATTTCATGAGCTGAATCAAGATCCTTAACTTCTGTAAATTCTTCTTCAGATAGTGTGCTTATCAAAGATTCCCTTGTAACCATATTGCAAGAAAAAATCTTCTTTTCACCATTAGTAGCATTAGGAAAATCACTTTCTCCAACAATATTTTCCTTGTTCTTTGTAATCATCAAGCAATCAATTCTTGGGTAGAACAAATGTGTCCTCATCTCGTTCTTCTAGCTATCAAATATTTCAACATCAAATTTAGGACTGCCCTTGCTGTAATAAGCCATCTTTTGAACACCTCAAGTAGTCAAGATTTCTCTCTGAGGACCAATAGCTCTGATACCAATTGTTGGATATAACTAAGAGGGTGGGGGGTGAATCACTTGTATGTTATTAATATAAAACTGTATCTTTTCATATGAAAATAGTAAGAAAATTTGAAACCTCAAATGCAACATAGATCAAAACACCAAGAATTGTTTTTGAGGAAAGCCTATTAAGGGAAAAACCTTAGTGGGGATGAAACCCATAAATAATGTACTAGTAATAAAGTATCCCAGTTACAAGATCTTTCCTTGTTAGGAGCAGATAAATACAACCAGTACAAAGTCCCTGTTAAGGGACAACATATTTTCTTTGAGTTAGCAACCCTGTTAGGAGTTGATAGGATAATCCTTTCTTCGCTCTGAAAAAATTCTCCAATGTGAAGGTTAAATCCACCTTCTCAAGGTTAAACCCACCTTCTAAAACCATTGTCCAAATGAAAGTATATAAATATAATGATTACATATAATGAACTAACTAACAACAACTCCTTTGCTAAAACAATTCCAATGAAGTACAATTATCACACTGCCTACTCTACATCATCAATCCTCACATCCACACATTCACATCCACATCCACATTCTTCACATCACTTGATTTACTCCTTTATACAAGATACAAATGAGTTATTAGGTCGACATCAATTAGGAATTTCCTAATGTAAATGATTTACATAAACTCTTGTCAAGATGCACACGAGATCTTGGACAAGAAAATAAAAAGCATCAGTTGATCAACATACTCCATAATCTATAACTTATCTTTGCACAAGGTAGAACATGCCACAACCCATAGGTCAACACTAAATAAGAGTTTTCAAGGTCACATGCTACAACTGACATCACCAAGAGAATGATGATCAAGGAACAAGGGAAATTATTCCTTAATGAGTCTTCTAACATATCCCGAATCCATCTTGCATCCAAGAAAACATAGAAATTTAGAGACTAAATCTATCTCATACCTTTGTTTCTATTCTTGTGATCAGTTTGTACCAAAACTGTTCTAACTTATTCCTCTGATTAAATTAATGCATGCAATCTTAGATATAAGATCTATATTTCTTCTAAGACACAAATCCAAGCTCACAAAGTTAGACATGTCATACACAGTTCATACAACCATGACGATTTTGCCTATTCTTATCTTAACCAATATTACTACAACATCATATATAGTTAAGATAATCTTCTGAAACATATATTGACATCAATGACCACATATCATGAACAATTCCAACAAATACAAGATCAATAAATGATCATTAGAAACCTTCTCTAATACCATGAAAGGAAAATAACATAAAATAACATAAAAGAAATAATTAAGAGAAATTGTTTGAATGTAGAATATTACCATAAATATGAAGAACCAAAACCAAGAGCATCCACATCATGGTCTAAGAAGGAGACACAAGATTTGTCAGGGGGGAAAACAAAGAAAAAACTCCATGATTGTGTAGATGGTATAAAGCCTAAAGAAATTACAATGAGAGAAAGAGAGATTGGACTTAGCATAGAGAGACACCTCTAATATATAGAGGTGAGAAAGAGGAGTTACCATGTAATTCCGAAGTCTAAGCACACCATCTAGTATCCTACGTGGGTACAATGTGTCACCTCATAAGGAGAAAATCTAATATTCCAAATATATTTGGAATAAAGAAAATGAGTTATGAGAACTCATAAAAGGACAAACAACTTGTATGGATTCCTTAGAATATTCCTACAAGATACAAAAGAAAGGAAAATAACCCAAGTAAAAATTAATTCCTAATAGTAGCAATAGTTAAGATGGTTGAATCAAAAGAATCAAGAACAAAGTGAGAAAAGATAAATTTGAGACCAACTGACTACACTCCCCAAAATAACATAGAACATTTATACATTTCAATAATAACCATTAAATTGTAGTCAACTCAATGCACTTGATTATATCTTTGTGAGTGGCCTAATAGTCTAATAGGAGGTATGCAAAGAACATGAAATATTATTCATTCCTCTACTTCAAAATACCCTCTCCTACATGCCTCAACATGAATGTCCACCTACCAAAGTAGTCAATATAGAAGGACACTTTAAATATGTGAATTATCCTTTAATAGAAGCCATGCCATGTGAAGAACCCAAATCAAGAACCCAAGTAGATGGTGAAGATGCAAATGCTACAAAGGCCTTGCCTTTCCTTTCCCCTTGTTATATTTTTCCTCAGTAGACCTCTCATTTGAAGAAGTATGTTTCACTAGCATGTGAACTTTGATGTTGTTTTTGAGCATAATGTGTCAAGTGATCAATTATTTTCTTCAAAAATGTATTCTCATCATGACCAAGGCTTTTAGAATAGACACATTTGACCTTTTCTTCAAACTTGTTACCTTTTGAAGAGGTTTTTTATTCTACTTTAGACACGTCAATCTTTTAATTATATTTCTCCTTGTTAATTTTTTTTAGTTTCTTGTTCTTATTGATTGATCCTTTATGTTCTTTTTGTCTTGATTTGCAAACCAATCATGTGACATATATGATTTTAAAATACCTAAATTATACTCTAGTAAGAGATAAAATCCATGTGTAAATGGTGTAGTGAACTAAGTTCTTAGGGTGCTCTTTGAGGTATAAAATATAGTAAATTATACCTTAAACCAAGTTTAAAAGATGGCTAAGGACCAATTTCTCACATTTACCTTCAGTTCTATTTTTTTTAATTACATCTCAATATTTTTCATTTAGTAAAGAAGTTCTAAACATGGTCAAAATTGTCTATTCTCAAACTAATGACCACTCATTGAATTTTGAGCACCAAATAAACTACCCAACTTGATTGACATCTCAATAGGAGTATTTAATGATTCAATGTGATAAAAGAAGATAAGAAAATACAAATAGACAAAATTCAAGCCATTTTATTTTTGTTCCATTATTAGTAGGCTTAAAATAGACATCCATTGTTATTTTGAATAAATAAAAATTTAAAATAGCATTTTAACATCGAAAGGCCAATATAGTGGTAGCACAAATGTTGTAAACATTTGCTCTTTTGATTAAATTTGACGTCTTTCTAATGTTTGTGGTGGAAATGGAAGTTGAAGCACATCTGTCTATGTGAAAATGAAAGTTGAAGCATATTTATAGTAGTTATGATGGAAATTGTGAGGCATATTTATAATAGAAGATATTTTTGTTTCCCATTAATTCTACAATAAAACTCCACAAGTATAGAATGTGCGCTTGTTCACCATGAATTCCACCTATACTTTTTAAGCATCTAAGCATAACAAGTGGAGACTTTTGTACTTCTATTGCTTCATCTATTCATGTAGGTGTGAGTAGAAATTGAGTGGTGACTTTATAATTGATTAATGTTGTGGTCCAATTTACCATGACGGATTCTTTGGTCTTGAGATGTTTTTGGGCGGTTTCATTTATCAATTTATTATGTATACATGCTGCTCTTATTTGTATTTGGGTGTTTCACAATTTGTCATTGCAAAAGCCCATAGTATAATTGAAACTTTCCACACACAAAGGGTTTCTACTTTCGAATATGCCCTTATATTGTTTCAAGCGTGTAATCTCTAGTTATGTCAAGCGATGTATTTGAAAAAAATTCAAAATTATTTGCAATAAAGTAATTCTATGGTTCAAGCTATAGGATTTTGGGATATGTATATATATGGTTAGAGAATCAAATTTTTACATTGTAAATATATTTTTAGGTTGATTATAATTATTATATTATAAATGAAAAAATAGTCTATTTTTTAAAAAATTGTTTAAAATTCAAATATTATAATTTTTTCTTACAACAATTTAATATTTTTATTTATTATGGTGAGAAGTATTTATCATTGGCCCTAACAAAGACATTTGTAGCACCCTCTTTGTTGAAAACCTTCATTTTGTTGATGCTCACTGACGTACCAACTCTCATATACATCACTAACTTGGTGTTTATGTAGATTGTGTCTCTACATTCATATCTCTATTAGTATTAAATGCTCAATCTTCTCATTGAAATCAACTACTTGGTTGAATTGATGTCAACTTCCTAGTATAATATTGTAGGTTGTGAGTATTAATTACATCTTATGAAGAGTTGTGATGTGCAAAAAAGAGTATCTAATGCTTGATATACAAGAAAGAGTATTTGAAGGTGATACGAGTTTGGCATTGTGTGAGAAAATAACAAATCATTGGTGGTCATAGTAAGTCAGTATAAGGTATATCCAAAAGATGGAAGTATGATAAACTGGAATATGCAAGAAAGTGTATTTGAATACCTTATAAGATACTGTGTTGCATTCATCTGCAAAAGATGATGGTAGCTTTCATTTTTGGTTATAATGACTATATACTATCAATATTGCACTATCATGTTGTTGATTCCCCAGTTGTTTTATAGAAGAAATTATGGTGTGTTGGTTGTTGGCCGTAAGGACGAATATCAAGAATGGGTAGGACTACCTCAAAGAATGATCTGCACTGGTAATTTAGGTTGTGTGATTTGGTGGATGTGTTTAGATGGTTCGTGTAATGTTTCAGTTCAGATATTTTATGTTGTTTTTCTTTGTAAGTGAAGTTACATTATTATCGATTTGACATTGTTGTCTATGTTAGGTTTTGGCCAACTCAACTAATTGCAGTGACTAGATTCAATTCCTTTTGGTCCAAATATGTATTATAAGAAGATTTAATAGGTTAATAGTGATTGTGTCATGGTGTACTATGCTTTGTATGGAACTATGTGCTTTGAAGAGTGTTATTGAGTTGACAAGTAACATGTTTTGATGGTTTTCTACACGTAATTTTTGGGTCCGGATTGGTGAGTGTATAGATGTGTGCATGTTTATCATATCATTTGAGGAAGACTTATTGTGATGTATTTAGGTTTTGTTTATCTCTTGGAGTAGACTACATCAACTATTTTATGTTCTTGGTGGTCAACTTTGTGTAAACATTATTTCTTTTCTGGTGGCCAAGCTTGTCGAGATTCTAATGAAAAAGCACCTATATGTGTGTGTGTGTGTGTGAGCGCAAATGGATGAATTATGGTTGGATGATGCTTGAGGTGGATGTGAGTAGTGTTGGATCAATTGTGAAGTTAGTATCAAATGAAAGAGGAAGAGAAGAGGTGCAAATTATAGAATTCGATAGAGTTGTTACACTGGTTATTTAGAAGACCCTACATTCTTTCATTTTATCAAATTTTGTGATTGCTAGAAGATAATCTATTTTTTGACAGTTGTGTAGAGACTTGTATCTTTCCATAAAGTTTTTCAAGTCCTGCTAAGGAAAATGAGTTCCTCATAAGTGTTCCTAAACATCAAGGACAATGATTTCCTTGGCTTCTAACCTAAAAAAGTGTAATTAATTATTTCATATAGTGAGTGTGATTCTCACTGTGGTTATTCCCACATTGGGGTTTTCATGTAAATCTGGTGCTCATGTGTGGGTTTTCTTTTCTATATATTTTTATTTTTATTTTTAGTTTTTGTTGGATTAATAATAAGTAACTAAGAATTATGAAAGAATTAGAAAATATTTGTTTACGCTAGTTCACACCCCCTTTTAACATACTGGTACAGGAGCACCCTCACTAAACACACAGTTTGACTTTTTCTTTTGGATCTTTCCAAAGGTCCTTATAGGTTTAAGCCTATTAGAAATAAAGGTTCAACTACGGACCCTATTTGTAAGACCTAGCCCCGGGATTGGCATTTATAAGCCCTTGGGTAGCTAATGGTCAGCAGGTGTCCTGAACCTTACCTAGGCTATTTCTAGGATTCTTGTTTTTAGTAAGATCCATGATGGGATCATCAAAATCTGGTTAAGACCAAGTTTGGTCATTTAGTTTTTAGGATTACAAAAAGATTGTTTGCAAAACTTGTAAACAGAATTGTAAAACTATTCCCAACGGCTAGTTGGTTGCCAACTTAACCGCTGGGAATGTCTACTTTACCCACAGGCGGGAAGTAGAAAATATACAATTGTAATCCTGCTATTTTGAAATCAATAAAAATAAAAGCTCTGTTTCCCTGCAAATTTTAAGCAACAGTCATTCTGTGTCGACACAATTGATGTTCTGTGGACGCCAAACCTACATCTTCGGTTAGCTCATGAACCAGTTCTCTCTTGCATTCGGTCTTAAGCTTTAGGAAGGCCTGGTTCGAAAGCCATCAAGGATCTGGTGTGGTTGCTGGTTGGATGCCCTAAATCGGGTTCCTGGTGAAGATTGGGCTCTGTTTCAAATTCCACCATGGGAGTTTAACATCCTTTGGTGGAACTCTTGTTGAATATGTTCCCGTGGAGATTCTGCAGTGTAGGAGTTGTGGTCTGCAGGGAGATGCACGCATGATAATGCCCTAGGTGTACATATTTTAATTGTGCACCTCTAAGCCGATTGTGTACAGTCAATAAGATCGGTGATTGGAGATTCGAATCAGTCCAAAATCTGGTGAGGAAGACTCTTATCCGCGTCCCCCTGTATTTCCATTTATGCTCGGTGATTGCAATAGCAGAAGTATTGGCTGTTATAAGATTACAGTCCGAAATGCGACTCCTTGTCCTGGTCAGTCTGTGTCACTGCTGAGTCTTTATCATCGTTCCTTATCTCAACATTCCAACGTAACTCACGAGCCCTGTCAAGCCTTGGCATTACCGAGCCTTCCCCACTGTTCCATCCTTCACTATTTTAGTGAGTTTCTTGAAGCCCGAAAAGGGGTAATATAATCTCCAATCCACTCCAAATGCGACTAAACACATGGTGAATGCAACCAAAGAATTCACTGCCAGAAGACGATAGCCCTGGCAACCCGAGATCCTATCCATTTGGTTACTTGTAGCAGGAGTCTGGTTAGATCATGCAGTAGTTGTAGTCATCCTCATTGTTGCCTTCACTACTGTTCGGCGTGTTCATGAAAGCCCGAAAAGGGAAAGGTAATCTCAAATCTTCCTTAAGTTCAAATTGATACATCTTGAAACACCAGTCAAGGAGCTCTCTGTCAGTAGATCTCGAGATTATGGCATGTCTTTTTGGTCAAGAGGAGAGTTAGCATCCGTGACCAGTCCATGAGATTGTGTAGACTGTTTATGGTTTCAAATCCCAAATGAGTGTTGTGAAGAGGCTACAAGTCGAGGACTGATCCATTTAGTCCTGTATACCAAGTTGCTATCTTGGTGAATACATTTCACTTGTCTATTGCATTAGGGGTCTGAGTAGGACACCAAACATTTGTAAGTGTACTATGTTCATTGGGATTCATCTGCAGTAAGTTAAGAACTTGTGAAGTTATCCTATGTACCTGTTGTTGACCAGTGATTGGTTGGCTTGTGGCTTGATTGGGGTTCAATGATTAAGCACCATATTGAAAGGTTGTGATAGCCTAAAACAAGCCATTGACAGCAAGTTGAAGAGATTGTAAGGTACACCATAGCAGAAGCCCTCACCTTCTAGGTTCTTTGTTAACCTTTAGAAGGTTTTGAAGGACAAATTTAGTCCTAATCCACACTTCCATTGTCCACTTTGCATCACATACATAAGTCTTCAATAATTGGTATTAGAAAAAGGATCCTCTAGAAGAAACTTAATCATTAGAGGTAGATCTGAGATAGTGAATAAGCATGGAAAAAACAGTGCCTAAGTTTTATGAAACAAATTATACATTTTGGAAGAATAAGACATAATCACATTTGAACTCTATGTCGTTTAGAGTTCTTGATGCTTGTACATAAAAATAAAGGGTCAGATAGATAAATGGTATCTAAGGTGTATGGAAGATAATAATTTACCCTCTTTCTTAATGCACACTTGAAAGGAAGATGACCCAATAGGCTCAAGTAGAAATTAAGTGCTAAGTGAGTGGAATGATCCTTCACTATTATGATTAAGAAATTAAATACATTTGATAAATTAATCTAGTAATGCAAGGTAACTGAATAAAGTAAGCTAAATCAGACAATTTCAAAAAAATATAGATTGACATAAATAGACACAAACTTGTAATTACCAAAAATGAAAGTAAAAAAATATACTAAATTTGAGGTTGTTCTAGGTGGAGAAAAATACCTTGGGCATTCTATTCTAGGGAATAAAAATCCTAGGGCATTTTTGTTCCCTAGGCATCTACCTAGAATTTTGACTGGTAGTCTTGTAGGTCCCAAACTTTCTAGATCTTTTTTGACAACTACACCACCTGTACCTACAGAAAAAAATAGGAGAAATATTGTGGAAAAGGGTTTTCATTCGTCAACCCCCTATTTAGGAATCAACCTTGAAAATGAAATAATAATGCATAAAGGAAAGTAAATTTGAAGATAAATATTATATATACCTTTCCAATGCCTTCATGAATAAATATTGAGATCGCAAATATTCATGAAGATGCTTGAATGTCATTTGTATTGAAGTTGTTGACCTTGGAATGTAGAATTAATCAAGGATGCCTTAAAAAATATATAGATATATGAATGGAACTTCTATGTCTTCAATGTTGTTATCCTTGATTAAAACACTTTCTATGGAGGAAGAGTGGATGAGAATGGAGAAAGGATATTCTTGCTTGCTTGAGAACTCCTCTACTTGGTCATCATGAGAGAGAAGCTTACTTAAAATGGAGAATTTTTCCTTCAAGATGCTTTAGATGCTTTGAGAGAGGCTATATCTTGGATGTTTTCCTTCAAAATATTGAAATCACTCAATTGCTTGAATGCTTCAATTTCTTGGTCTCTTGAATAGCTTTATTGCTTACAATTGATCATGAATGTATATCAAAATGAGGAGAGATAGGGTGTTTATGTACCTCATCACAGATTTCAAGATTCAAAATTAAGCTAGGACAACCAAAAGATATAATTTCCCACCAAAACACCACAATAAGGCTTTAGTTCAAATTTAAGTCATTCTTTGAAGAAAAAAATCCCGGGGAATTTTGTTCCTAGGAAAAGGCACCAAGACTTAAATGAGAGGCTAGGAAGATAGGGAAAATCCTAGATCGAGAATAAAAAGGTAGCTAGATCAAGAATAATGGACATAAAATATAGAAATCTAAAAAATGAGGCCTAACTGAGCATCCAATCATGGGTGCTAACTTTTTGGGATAACACACTTATCCCCCATTTTAGCAGGAGTATGCGATAGACTCATACTCATGGTAAAGTAGATCAGTACATTGTCAGAATTTCATTAAGGAAAAGGACACAAAGAAACACCAAGTCTCCAAGTGACTTAAGAATTCATCAAATCCAAAACTAAGATAAAAGAGACGTCTCCTAAAAGAGAGAGAGAGAAATGAAGACAAAGAGATGTGACTTACTAGTCTAGTAAGGTATTTCCTTACTATAGATCATGCAAAAGGAAAATTATTCAAAAGGTGGAATTGATAGTCTTGCAAGTTATGAGATGCTAGTCAACTCATCAAAAGGCACTAGTCCTTAAGGAAAGCCTATCTCCATTAAGGAATCTAGAAAAAGGTGGTTAGTCAAAGGACCAAATAAAAGTGGTTAGTCAAAAGACCAAATCAAAGGACAAAATGAAAGAAGGGAAGGATCAGTCTTAGGCTCCACTGAATAATGCTTAGTGCATGATAATGAAAAGAACACAAGGAAAACTTTGTCTTGTTATCCATCTACATAATAATATTGTAGTTAATCATTGTGCGTGTGTGTGAAAAATATAAAACAAGTAGCAAAGTGTATGTCCCCACATTAAAGAAATTGCAAACACCTTAGTGGAAGAAATGACTTTAACAAAGCATGCATGCACCCACAATAAATGTTTCTACTACGTGATGGTCTCAAATAAGGACAAGGCAAGGGAAATGAACATGTGAAAAAAGAGAGCACCGAAAGAGATCAATTAGCTCTAGGGTCAGTCTAATGATATGATAAATCATGTATATCATAATTGTAAGAAAATGATATATCATCGTCCCCCAAGGGTAGCATAACTACAAGCACAATGGAAGGTCACATAAGAAATATGAAGGAGAGTCTTTTTGGGGATGGCATCACATAGACCGAAAAGAAAGGTATTTATTCATCCCCAATCAAACAACACAAAGGTATTTTAACAAATAGTGGCACATGCATGACATAACATTTACTTCTATTTCTTGTGCATATACTTCAATAACAACATAATTTATGTCTTCATAATATAATATAACATCATATTCTCCATTACCATAATTTTCATAATAATTTTTCAAATCTACATATGCCTCACTAACAAACAAATCATCAACAACTTCATTAGCAACCTTATTATCAATAGGCATTTCCACTTGCTCAGTTTGAACATCAAATTCAATTAATTGAAAATGATATGGAGACTCATCCACAACTTTGTTTACCTTGTCTTCTTCAATTCTTGATGTCAAAAAAATTATAGGTATACTCACCATTTTATTTTCCATCTCTTCCTTTATCACTTTTTTCCTTTCTTTCATTTTCCTCTTTTGAATAATCTTTCTAATGGACCATGTGATCTTCTTCTTAACTGGTAGGTACCATTTTTGCATCTCTAGGGAAAATCTTGTCACCAATTCTTTTAAGGCTTGATCCAACCTTTTTACCTCCTACTTAAAATATTTTAAACTTTCCTTGTCATCTTCCTTCTTCTTCACACTTGTGTCTTTCCTCCTCTTTCTTTTCTTGTTTCTTCTTTAGTGAGCCCTCACTCTACAAGCACCTCTTCAAAAGGTCCATCTCTTCAAGCAAGTCCTTTAACCTTGCTTTCACTTTGTCTTTTGTCTCACCTAGGTCTTTTCTCTTCTATACCTAGTCTTTTGGCATCTCTTCAACCTACATAAACAAAACCACACAAACACCAAACTCTCTTTCCCAGACCTTCTGGGATTTGATATCAAATGATGCAGCCAAAATTCCTTTAACAATTAACATAAACATTAGAGAGAAAAAAATATAGAAGATTTTAAAGATTACAATCCTTATTTATTATTCTTCCCACTACTCTTCTACTGCAATGAGAGAAAACACTAATTTAAGTACAAATCTGAAATTACCTTTTTTGATAGTTTTTTTAATAAACACTATTTCTGCCATTTTTTGTAATTTTTAAAACAACTCCTAAAAAGCTGAATTTTTCTGTGAAGCTTCCTAAAACTAAGATAATATGAACTTCCAACCAACCTTCAAAATTGGAAATAATATTTTGAATTTATTAAAAAAACAACTTTTCTAAAAAACTAAAAAAATACTAAAATCTTAAAAAACCACTAAAAGCTCTTGCATTAATAGACTATGCCTAACTACCTAGTAATTAGGATTAGAGTGCATATGAGATTTGCCAATGTACTTTGTAATTAGGATTACACAACATATGGGCTTTGTCACACTATTTTGTGATTAGGATTACACTACAGAATGGAGTAAAACTTCTCTGTAACAAGGGTTTTTCTATGCAATGCTTTTCCCAATTAATGTCACACAGTGCTAAGTTTATTTAGTGTAGCTTTAGCTCAGTATCTCAAATACATGTCAAAGTTTGAATTCTCCGACTACTCAACAAACACCTGTGTAAACTCATTTGAGAACCAAGTTGCTTCCATTTGTTTCCCCTTCCTTGGTTTCACTGTTATGGATTTTAACTATTGCAAAGTTGATCATCTCACTAGACTGCTTTGTAGAAAAGCTCACAATTTTAGAAAAAGAAGCAGTAGGCCTTCTCCTACCCCAAGTTTTAGAACCACACTTATTAGTTGTGGCATTACTACTATTCTTCCTAGTAAAATAAAACATAATCAGTCGTTGTCACATCAACACAACCTACTAACCACCACCTAGACATCCCAATCATTACAAAACTCCATTTTGACATGCATGGGCTATCCTCCTGACATTATGCAT
Organism: Chamaecyparis obtusa; assembly: GCA_027943335.1. Classification (NCBI taxonomy): domain Eukaryota; kingdom Viridiplantae; phylum Streptophyta; class Pinopsida; order Cupressales; family Cupressaceae; genus Chamaecyparis; species Chamaecyparis obtusa. Next base: position 1,518,759 of record BSBK01005442.1, on the reverse strand, counting down.
TGTAAAATTAAAATATTGAATTTTTTTTTCCTAGATCTAAAAGAACACATCGACTTTTTCACAGCCTTTTTGTTGTTTTCTACAATAAACCTTTTTGATCATGAAGAACTCATCTTGAAAATTTCATAAAATTTCGTTGTGGTTTCTAAATTTCCAATAAAATTTAATTATGCATTCTTTCTGGAGGATAGATGTGTCCATTTCCACATCGTTCCATGCCATCACTTAGCATGTTTAAAAATCAATGAATCATAAGCATTTTGAGAAAGAAGAGGAATCTTCGGCTGAAACATATTATTTTCCAAGCAAATCACATCATAGTGTGCCATAACCCCATTGGGTTTTCTCTCTGTGCTTGAATCCCTCACACCATTTCCAGAAGTCGTACATTTAACATTAAATTTTTCTCTATTCTAAAAATCGGGCACGTCAAAAATTATGTCAATAGAAACCGTAATGTCATTTTTTGCAAGGTGAAGAGCTCGAATAATTTCCATCTCTGATGTCTCTTTCTTTTGAGGATGGACTAGAGCTTGTGGCCATATTTGAACTGAGGAAAAGTTCTTCCATTGGACCTGTGACAATTGATTTGCATTATTGTATTGAGAAGAATGGAAGCAATAAATTATGTTGTAAATATGCAAGGGGTAGTGGAAGATCTATCTGTATATTCTCGTTGTCCATGTCATTGTTCGGGGATTCTTCACAATCCCACCATGTAAACCCCCAAGAGTTCCTTGTGTGAGTTGCATTGTGAAATAATGTTCAGGGTTTGAGTTTATTTTAGAGTTGATCTACACACTATTTATCGACAATAATAAAATAAAGGCACCGACTAAGCTGTAGACATAATGCACCAAAAACAAAAAAACAATTTTTTTATGGTTTTTGACCACAAAATGTGCAGATCGTGAAGAACAGATGCTTAAAATTTTGTGAAAATCTGTTGTGTTTTCCATTTTTTGAAATTTAGTCAATAGTAAATTTTGTCTGGAGCTTAGTTGCGTCCTAAAATAAATATGTAGGTCAGGCCCCACACCTATCAATCTAAGGTCATCGTAAAATGTAAAATACAAATAATTGTTAACTGACAATACTCAGTTATTCTTGTAAGGTGACACTTAACACGCAAGAAGACTTTGGACAATATCATTTTTGATCAATGTTGAAAGCGCCCAACTAGATTTGTTAGTGATAGTAATGATTATAAAATTGAAAACCACCAAACTATTTACCACTTATATTCCTAGTGTTAGAAAGGTTTCAAGTGAACCTCACGTAATATAGCCTATTGACTAATAAAAGCTAATGTGCAACCTCATAATAGTCAAATTGGGTATATGCACAAAGATGGGGGACCAAAAAGATGCCACTTTTCTTTTTGGTCCCCCATCACACATAGTGTGTATGCACTAAAGGGCATGCGCCCTATGGCTTGGGTTACCCAAGCCTTAGGCTTGGGCAATCCAAAACAAAGTGTGTACGCCCTATAGGGCGCACGTGCTTTGAAAAACACCTTTTTAGTGTTTTTCAAAGCATGTGCGCCCTATAGCATGCATGCACTTTGAAAAAAGCCTATTTAGCTAAAGTTGTGGGTTGGAAAGCTCATTTTTCTTTCCTCAAACTCGTGTTTGCAGCTAAGAAGGGCTTCCCAAGCACACACACTCTTATTTTGGCTTGTGAATCTATTGTTTTCGTTCATTCATTCATCAAATGGCTCCACGACATCATCAAGTTTGATTCGGAAGAAGAGGTAAGTCTTTTTACAGCCCCTGCCTCTTATTTGTTTTAAATTTTTAGTTTTGTAGCAATTTGTTTTGTTTAAATTTATTTTTGCTTAAATTTGTGTGAAATGAAGATTTTAAAATCTAGTTTTTTTAATTGCTAGGAAGAAATAATCCCTCAACCAAACCATCCACCAAACTCTCTATCTCCTCATGAAGAACCAAATGAAGAAACAAATGAAGAAAATGAACCTCAATTGCCTCCACCAATCGAGAAACCTCCTCCTAGAACACAACAAAATTTGATGAACCAAATTGAAAGAGGGAAAAAAGAATTAGAATCTTTAATTAGTAGGTTAAAAGATTCTAGTGGTACAAATCCCAAAAGGGAAAGACTTGCAAAATCATTGGAAGCAATCTTGACCCACGTAAGCTCAGTTAGTGGGAAAATTAATTTATGGCGGGATAAAAGAGAAGAACAAAAATAATATTATGCAAATAAATTATCTTATGTGGACATAAAAAAGAAAAAAATCACAAAAGATGACATTTGCAAGCTATTTAAAAAACCAGGGGACACAGATACTCTTAGAACTACAACAAGGAGGTTCCTAATTCATTGGTACTTAAATGAAGACATTAAAAACAATTTTTGGGAGAGACAGTGGATGGTCTTTGATTCACCTCCTTGTAACAATCATGAGGTTCCTATATATTTCTTGAGGAAACTCTATTGCGAGTTTGTACTCAAGGAGGTGCCAAATTATTTTGACATTCTAGATTCTCAGGGTAGAGGAGGGGGGTCATCATTTGATCGAGTGGGGGCACATCGTGACCCTAACACACCTAGGGGTCCTATTGGAAAGCCACAGGTAGATCATGTTACTATTCCTTCCATTGTGAAGGAACATGTAGAGGCAGCCACACTAGGCATGATTAGTGCTTTGACATAGATTCTCATTTAGTGTGCCACTCCTTTAGTTGAGAGTGACCATGGTCAGTCCTCAAGGGGACATATTTGTTGGTCATGTGGATCCTTGTGCATATTTGGTACTAGCGAGAGAGAGGAAGAGGATCCTAGAATGATGACTGATAGCTTTCTAAATATGACATTTGGCATTGACACACATGTAAATATTTCCAAGTTCATTAAATTGCTTTGATCATATTTCATTTATAAAAGAATAACTAATTAATTTAGTATCTATTGATTATGATAAAAATTCAGGGCATGAGTGTCAGTGGCAGTGGCAATGATCCTCATGTCCCCTTCTACACATCGTCATCAATTCCACAAGTATATATCGAATAAAACATTTTAATTAATATATTTGATTATTATGTAATTATATGAATAATTGTATCATAACTTATTATGCATGTGTATTAGACTTTCACCGGTGGACCATCGATGTTCACAATAGATAGTAATGACATCGTGCCACTTTCCTTCAGGTATCTTTATTTGCATGTTAATTTTATTTACTTGATTATATTTAATTAATAAATGAATGAATCACTAAATTACTAGACAAATTATGATCAAAATCTAGAGGCTCGATGATTACATTCTTTCTCCTGGCTTTGTGACGTCACCATTGAGTCCACAGGTATATATTTAATAATGCATTATAATTAACATTTCAGTAGTACGTTCTTATATGAATGGTTATCTTATAATTTTCCATGTACATGTGCACTAGTTGAATGTTGGAGCTTCGACATCGACACCGCACACCAGAGGACGCAGTGGAACCTTCACGGAGGTATCATTTACTCATTAGTAGGGTTGTAAAAAATATATATGTAATCTTGATAACTGCATAATACTTTTTTTTGTTTCATTTTCAGTTATTGACATCGGAGACTCCTCCTTCTGTCCATGATACTTTGGATCGTGAAGTAGTTACAACAGTAGCTAGTTCTGAAGCACTGGCTAAGGCATGAAAGAGATCACTTAATTTTAATTGTTGTTTTAATAGTTTGTATTGAATTTTATAATGATATTCATGTATGTATTTTAATTATTATTTTGATAATTGTTGTAGGGACTTATTACTCCAGATCACCAGCATGTGCCTTCGGTGGATGAACATAGTGACTATTTGCTAGCGGTAAGCGAATATTCAATTTTATGTCATTGTATAATTTAATTTTGATGTATATTAGTTATTGATGCTTAAATTTTTTTTTATCAGCTCGAGCTACAGAAGAGTCTAGATAGGAGGATGAGTGAGCGCACTCGGAAGACTACAACATCCACTGCATCTCCATCAAGGTGACAGTCGAAGATAACTCAGGATTTTTTTTCTTCCCCCGACGGGAAAGGACTAGATTAGGGATATGGATTGTATACCTATATGGCATTAGTGGACATATTTTTTGTATATTTTATAAGTGATATGTTGTACATCCATTTGGCTTTGAGGAAGCTAGTTTAACTATATTGAATATATTCAATGTATGACATTATTGGACATATATATTTGGCTTCATGCCCTATGAATATATATTTTTTATGTTTTATGTATGCAATTCATGTGTTTGGTGTATTGATGTATACTAATTTATGTTTATGTGGATGTCTTATGCTTTGCAAATTTCTCATGCCTTATAGTTATGCTTGTATGTTTATCGATGTATGTTTAACTTGTTGTTTGTGCTACAAATGCGAGTCACTATCCTCAATAACAGTCAATTCCTTGACTGTAATAATAACAAAAGTAATGAAATGAATGCAAAAATATATAAATATAATATAAGGCAATATTTCTACGTCACAACCTATCCAAGGTCATGTGGAATCAAACATTTATATTCATTGGTGTGTTCCTTGTTCCATAGGATAGTCACAATATAAAGACATGACCTCAAACAGGTGAGGCAACATATGGCAAGGTTGTTGTCTATTGACCCCAATACCAGGCCTATTTTGATCTGTGGGTACCCTAATGTTGGCAAGAGTTCTTTTATTAATAAGATTACTAGGGTGGATGTGGATGTGCAGCCTTATGCTTTTACAAACTAACTTTTAATTGTCCCCTAACTAACTGATTGTTAATGACAGCCACTAGAATACATATTTGCACTCATCCTACTGCTCGCCCTAGAGTGGTCAAAGGCTTTCAAATGACTATGTGTGCCAAAAAAGGTTTTTAGTAGCATTTATCTAGCCATTCAAAGTTGTTGGAACAAATGGTTCGATGCTACGACTGATGGTTTGAAAGATACACAATGTTGGCCATTTGAAAAGAGGAACACTATGAGTTCTAACATTGACTGAGAATGTGTTGCCAAATATAAATGAACTTGAATCTCTAAAAACTGAGACTGGCTATTGTAGGCCTCGGCAACATGGTCCCGTATCACATGATGGATCGATGCTAACTCACATGAGCTCTGAGATATGACCATGCAAAGATCGCTGATTTTATGCTTAAGGGACCTTGAGGGACACTTTGGCCCGAAGTCGTCGATGGGGTTCAGATGACTGTGTGTGTTGAACGAGGTTTTCCCTAGTGTCTACCCAACCATTTAGAGCTATTGGAACAGATGGTTCCATGCTACAATCGACGGTTGGAAAGATACGCAATGTTGGCCGTTTGAACTGAGGAACACTGTGAGTTCTGACATCGACCGAGAATGTGCTGCCAATTTTAAAGGAACTTGAATCTCTGAAAACCAAGATAGGCTATTGTAGACCTTGGTAACATGGTCTCGTAGCACCTAATGGATCGATGTCACCTCGCATGAGCTCCGAGATATGACCCCACAAAGATCAATGATTTCATACTTAATCGACCTTGAGGGACACTTCGACTTGGAGTCGTCGGCGGGGATCGAACGATTGTGCATGGTGAACGAGGTTGTCACTAGCATTTATCCAACCATTTGGAGCTATTGGAATAGAAGAATTGTTGTTACGACTGACAGTTGGAAGGATACACAATGTTTGCCGTTTGAACTGAGGAACATTGTGAGTTCTGACATCGATCGAGAATGTGTTGCCAAATTTAAAGGAACTTGAATATCTAAAACCGAGACAGGCTTTTGTAGGCCTTGACAACACGGTCCCGAGCACCTGATGGATCAATGTTACATTGCACGAGCTCCGAGATATGAGCCCACAAAGATTGCTAATTTCATGCTTAAGAGACCTTGAGGGATACTTCGGCCCGAAGTTGTCAACGGGGATCAAATGACTGTGTGTGCTGAAAAAGGTTGCCACTAGTGTTTACCTAGCCATTTAGAGCTGTTGGAACATGTGTGTATAAATTTTGTACCTAGCTGTAGACACAACACTTCAGTAAAATATTAGAGGTTAGCAAAATCAAAATCGTGTAATGAAATAGAAACTAAACTAACCAGGTGATTTACTGCCTTCTAGTAGGTGTGAGTATGATATTCTCAAATCAGACCAAGACCAATGACAATGCAACACCTAAACGAAGGATTTGAATGCAGAATATGGATATGGAATGAATGCAAATTAATCTATATTTTTGTATTTTCTATGCAATTAGGTGAAAGAAACTGATATGAAATTAATCTATATGAAATTGAAATGATATGCAATTGATCTAAGAATGATATGCTAAATGATATGAATGCTCAAAAATAATGAAAATCTCACAACAACTTGGATTCACAAAGATGGATTCTTCGATCACCAATTTGCCAGCGTGAGGATGCAATTTCGTGGATCCTTTTAGGAGGGCTGAAGCCTTGATTTTATAGAAATGTAAGGCTTTGGAGGTGCATGAGAAAATTCATAAATCACTCTTGATGAACTTAGGTTGATTTTTGAGTTAACAAGAAATCAAAGATGATTAACTCACATAATTATGCAAAATCATGCAAGAACAACTTTTTAACTTGAATTAGAAGTTGAGATCAGCTTTCAACTCAAAAGAGAGTTGAGTTTAAATTTATAACAAATTGAATTGATTTTCTAATTCAAAGTTTAACTGCTCTTTGAATGTGCACAATTAATTATGAATTAATTAAATAAATAAAGTGATTTATCCTCAACTTAACTGATTTTTGAATTAAAATAATTGATTTATGGGTTAATCAATTATTAAATCAAACTTTTATTCGAAAACTATATCATTAAGTTTGACAATTGATATTAATTAATTAAATATGAATTTAATCAAATAGTCATACGATTTTTTATTTATTGTCAGAATTTTTTTTTTTTATCGATAAAAGGCTGAAGCCCAATATTTTTATTATTATTATAGTTAAAAATTTTACATATAAACCCCGCTCAGTGCGGGCGCTGGTAAGAAAGAGTGGGGTTGAGAAAACCTCTATCCGTGCCTGGGACTATACGTCCTGATACTAATACATAATTTTCATAGGCATACCCACGACTCGATAACTATCGAGATTTGTCAAAAAAATAGTAAACCATTGTTTAGTTACATTAATATAGTATGAACAAATCAAATATGTAATACAGTTGGATTATTGATCCTATTGTTCCTATTCATAAAGGGCCCTTCATAAGGAATCTATACTTGGCGCCAACGATGACAAGATCCTTTCGATATTCCTGCACCTGAAATGAGAGACACATTTCTTCCAAACCAACTAGTTAAAGATCAAGAAGATATTTGAAAAGAAATAGATTAAATTTAGAATCTTACACTTTAGCCTAGTTACCTTTCCCCGGAAGGTGAGCATTTTGGATGCCTAGCTACCTGTAAGATCATATATAAATACCTACTACACATGTTTGTAAGAAATCTTTAGTTAAGGCGTTAGAAAGCCAATATAAGAGACATATACACTATTTATGAGTATATATGAATTCTAGGTGCAAAATTTCTATGTTATTCTATTAAGAAAGATTAAATTGCAATTTATTTTAAACTTTTGATTTCTATCAAAATAACATATAGTCTTATAATCAAGGCTTATATATAATCATTGATTTATCTTATTATCTTATTGTGGATTATAGTAAAGAAACATTAACTAGCATACTACATTAAAGTAATTCCTTAGATTTTCTATACCTTTTAAAGAATTAAACAGATAGCCTTATAAACAAAAGCCATTACATTAGAGTGTTGGAATGTTAGCAGGAACTCATATAGAATGCCATATCTTATACGATTACTTCCCCTTTACATTTTGATTTCTGGTTACTTTTCAAAACGGAAAGGGAAATTAATCATATAAATTTTTAGATATAGTAAAAGGGATCATAGAGTCTCCTTCTTATCCTATACCTAACATCTAACCAACCTTAATGCCTTTGTTGAGTCCCAATAACATTCTCTTGATTTACAAGAGCCTTTGAAACACTATATTGAGGAGCTTGCCCAAGGAAACATAATGATAACTAAGCTATTCAATATTGTGGAATTCCCTTAGAGTCACATGTAGTGGTGTTCTATACACATTCAGGGACACTTGACCATATTGGATGCTGAAAATAAGTCCATTATCCATTAATTGCTGAGCATGTTGTTTGTACTAACACCCATGAAAGTGCCAATTTTCTCTATGTTAAGGAAAATATGGATGTTCAAATATGTATTCCTTCCCCTAAATTGATTTCCATCTAAAATTTATAAATCAAATAGACGGGGAAGGAGAACATATAATATTTTTTAGTAGACATTATTGACTAATTGAACCAATGTTAATCCAGTGCCTATTTGAGGATCATCCTGGTGAGAATATTGAGAGGTAGGGACACAGGTAGCTAAAATTAATATGAAAATAACATGCCAATCAGAATCTTTTAGCACATCTTCTACAAATATTCCTAGCTTAGATCAGAAGTATCTACCAGCTTTATAATCTGAATGCAAACTATATATTGTAGTCCAAAGAGTGACCCACAGGGATAAAAAATTTACAAAAAAACACAAGTGTCTCATAAAGATATTTCGAGTATTTGTTGTCCATATCAACCAAAATTGATAGAAAAGTTATTGGGAACTTTCAATTTTATACCATTGCTCCATGATTACCACTGGTACACACGAAAGTATCTTGTAAATGAAGTAATACAGCCCAACTAAATTCTATAAAGAAAATTTGCAAAGTAATTTCTAAAATTATGAGATAGCCTTTCATACTTCATAGTACCTGGTTACTTACAACAAGACTTTTATATAATTAAAGGTTATCAGAGTATCCTTCTTACTTTAAGCAGAGCTATACATAAGAAACTGGTATTAACTATAACCCTGTAAACCTTGCTTAAAGACCTAGATTTGAAAATAGTATATTATCTTAAAGCTTAGTAACTTAATAGAGGATAAACTATTTATAGCTATGTATAATCCTGCTAGATTTCTAATTATACTAGCTTATTCACTATTCTTATGCATGACTGTACACTTCCAAACATTGTCGCATTTGACCATTATGACTATGCACTCTACCTCCTCCAAGACCTTCTTATTCCGCTTGGTGCACCTGGGTACTTCTGGTGCCATAATATGGAGGTTAGCTGGAGCAGTATCATCAAGGTAATCTGGGATGTCAAATCCTTCCTATCTCCAGTAATTAAGGAGCCAACCAGACTCAACCTCTTCCACCGGGACTTCCCTATGTAGGAATTCAATGTTCTTGGCCATTTATGGCCAATGCATATCAAAGCATTCTTCATCCTTAAAGGTCATCATCAAAATTCGTTGAGACTATGGTATCCTTTCTAGTTCATTTATATTGGTCTACATCATTATTTTTGGGTAAGGAATGGTAAGGTTGTTATCCACACACTTAACCATATTTTCTAGACCACCAAGGTGATCCTCTGCAAAAATTTCCTTTGCTACCTTGATGATATCCTTCTTGTTCTTTCTAGCAAAGGTTGAAAGAGCAATGAATTTTCCAATAACTCCACCATTAGTTCTGTATATGAATTCATTGTTGAAGAAGTGTTCTCCAATAAATTTTTCCACTGCCCTTCTATTTGAATCCGACATAGGGTTTAGAATTTGATTCCATCTTTCTGGAAAAAATAAGCCCTCTGAAGGCCATAGCATGGTCACTCTTAGTATAAAAAGTTATTAGTCTAGTCTCCATGCTTTGTCCTTCAAGGGCTATTTTCTAAAATATCCTGCATATATAATATTCACAACGAGCTTTCTAGAATAGACCCAAAACTTCTCCCTAGGTGATTGATATCATCGAAGGTCTATTACTAGTACTCTAGAAGGTGCCTTAATCCTCATATTGTAATCATGTTCCTGATATTATTAAAATAAGTGGAGTATCGTGCTCATGAGGATGAAAGCCTTCCTTAAGATAATAACAGATAAAGGACCAAATGTCCCAAGGGCGGAATATGTTCTTTCCAAGGATAATTATGGATAAAAGTTGCAAGCTTTAACAAATAGGGGTTAATCATTGACAGTATGAGCATCACATGTTGTTGTACATCATTTACCAAAAAATGAATTACTATATTATATTTTTTATCATTAACAACACAATCTATTCCTAGATTGTGCTGTTAATGATAAAGGTCATAAAGGGCTAATGTTTGTATTTTGTTTTTCACTATTCTAGGAATGCTTATTTCTATATGCACCTTTGTTCTTTGGTAGGACCAAAATAATCCTTTATGGATATTCAATACATTTGAATACAAAAACTGGATTGCTTTTCTTGTGAGAACTAAGGGGAGTGTGATAATATAAGGTAAGGGATAACAAAGATTAATAATTCAATATAAAGGAGGATCAAAAATAATAGACAGGGATACAACAATAATCCTAATATTTGAATTGAGAATTAATTATTCAGCTTAGTCATAATTAGTTAATCCATTAGTGTAACTCCATTGGCTCCTTGATTCGCTAACATATCTGCTGCTATATTGCCTTCCCTAAAGGTATGTTTGACTTCATACTCGAACATACTCTCCAAGATTAGACTAATTTCTTCTATTTTAGAGTTTAGAGTCCAATTTGGTGTCTTTTTAGTTCGTATAGCATTAATGATAATTTTTGAGTCCCCTTCGATGATTAGTTTTGAAATATTGAGTTTCTTGCATAGTTTTAGGCCTTCTAGGGCAGCTTTGTACTCTGCCATGTTGTTCGTAGTGGGGTTAATGGGGAGGGAAAATTTAGCAATAACTTCTTCCTTCCAATTTCTAATGATCCCCCCAATACCTTCTATTCTGGGGTTCCCTCTCGAGGCCCCATCAAAGTTTAGTTTGTACCAGCCCTCACTAGGAGGGATCCATTTACACGTAGATCTATCTATTTTCGTTTTAAGGCCTCCTTTACCATAAAGAGGTGGAATATCAAGTTTAGGCCATTTTGACCTGATCTTATTATCCCAACTTTTAAATGACTACTCATAGCATATTTGATCTCGAAGTTTACTATTTATAATTTCAATGATAGATGTTTCTATTTTATTAATGATAGTCTTCCATTCTAATTTTTGGCTTGTGAAGATCCTTCTATACCATTCTTTCCATACTTCCCACACTAAGATAGAGGGAGAGATTGTCCATATATCTTTATATAAGTTGTCTTTGAATAGAGTTGGCCATGTTTTAAGGAAACCTAATAAATCTAATTGGAGTGCAGTTTTCCAATCGAGACACTGTAGTAACCAACTCCAGCAATTTTGGGTATAAGTACAATTTAGAAGAAGGTGATTGACATCATCTATATGATTCTCACATAGGGGACATCTAGATGGCCCTTCAAAACCCAACTTATTGAGTCTATCCGCTATTAGGATTTTGTTTTGCATAGCTGCCCATAGAAACATTCCAGCCTTAGGGAGACAAGCTTTATTCCAACAAAGATTCAGGGGCATATCTAGATTATCCATGTTATGCTCCAAAACTATTATCTTATATCCATCCTTAACAGAATATTCTCCATTATTAGAACCTGCCCATATTAGCTTGTCTGATCTATTTTTGCTTGAGATTTCTCTGTCTTTGAGGATACTCATAAGTTTCTGACCCTCTTGGCTTAAAGAGGAGTTGCTATCTACTGTTTTCCAAGTTGCTCCTTCTTCGATGCACAAGTAATCTTTTAAATATAAGCCTATAGTTTTTTTACATTCTTCCATAAAGTTTTGCGAGAAACCCATCTTATTAAGGGGAGAGAGGCCAACCCAGGAGTCATCCCAAAACAGGGCCTTATCCCCTTTACCTACATCCCAAGTAAGAAATTTACTAATAATCCCTCTAGAGTCTTTTATAAAGTTCCAAGTCCGGGAACCTTTAGCGTGTGATTGAGCCCTAAAAATATTAATAGGGTCCACATCTGGGATGTATTTAAGCAATAAAATTGAAGACCATTTACTATTTGATTCCTTATATAGTCTCCATATGAGTTTTTCCCCTAATGCTTTGTTTTGCCACTGAAGATTTTTTATTCCCAGACCTCCCTTGGAGATTGGTTTACATAGGTTATCCCATTTAATTAGGGATAATTTTTTATCTTCTGATGGGCCTTGCCAGTAGAAATCTCTAAAATTTTTATCTAGACTATTTTTAATGTTAACCGGAAGGGGGAGAACTGACATATGATACATGGGAATGGCTGTTAGAACTGATTTAATCATTGTAGTTCTTCCTGCTTTTGTGAGCCATCTTCCTTTCCAAGAGCCTTTTTTGTTTTGGACCTTTGTAAGCACTTGTTGCTAAAGCTTGGAAGTAAGAAGACCTTTGTCTAAGTCAATGCCCAAATACTTACAAGGGAACTTGCCTATTTTATAACCTAGCGTGTAAAAAATTTTCTTTTCCAATTTTAGTGTGGTATTGATGAAGAAAATCTTGGATTTATTAGGATTAACTTGTTGGCTTGAAGCCTTCATATATACATTAAGGATATCTCTAAAGGCCTTGGCTTCTTGACAACTGGCTGAGCCAGGGAGAATCGTGTCATCCGCAAATTGTTGGTGAGTAATATTTGGGATATTTTCTAATACCTTTAAACCTATGATTTTTCCTTCCAATTGTTTCTTGGTTATCTCTATACCTAACACTTCTTCCATAATAACATAAAGAAAGGGGGACAAGGGGTCTCCTTGTCTAATGCCTGTAGAGATACTAAAAAAACCTTCTGGGGTGCTGTTGATAAGAATCAAAATTTTAGGGGTGGAAATACAATTGAAAATAAGGTTAATCCATTGTTTGGAGAAGCCAAAGGCTTCCAAGCATTTGTAGAGGAATCTCCAATCTACTTTGTCATAAGCTTTTTGGATGTCAATTTTAATAAACATACTCAGATTCTTAGTTAATTGTGCTATGTGCACTAATTCTTGGGCTATAATGATACCGTCTAGAATAGATCGGTTGGCAACAAAACCTGTCTATTCTTCTGAGATAATAATGGTAAGGAGAGTTTTGAGCCTATTAGCCAAGCATTTTGATAGTATCTTATAGATGGTGTTGCATAGAGATATAGGTCGAAAGTCCCCTGGTTCCATACATTCATTTTTCTTGGGGATGAGTGTAAAGAAAGTATTATTAATTTCAGTTAATATGGAGCCCGAGTTTCTTGTTGCTTCTACTACTTACCAAACTTCATTACCCACAAAATGCTAGCATTTTTGAAAAAAACCTGCCTGGAACCCATCCGGACCAGGTGCTTTATCTGGATGAAGTTGGAATACCACTGTTTTGACTTCTTCCAGAGATAGTTGGAATACTGCTATTTTGACTTCTTCCAGAGATACTTTACTATTAATCATCTTGTTATCTGCATTCGAAATCAATTTCGGGATAGCCTTTAGCTTTTCATTTTGTGCTTTGAGGTCAACAGCTTCTGTATTGTTGAGAAGGGATTGATAAAATTGTGTAAATAGGGTTGAAATGTGGATTGATAATACAATTTAGGAATAATTTTAATTAAATTCAATTAAATAATTAAGTGGTAGAATTAAATCTAATTAATTAAATATTCAGAATATTCAATTAATCAAACTTTAGGATAAATGAGATTTATCATCAAATAATCATTAAATTAAAGATAATTAAGATAAATAGGAATATTGCTAGGAATATTCCCCGATGCAGAATTTAGGATAATCAATTAGGGTTCAATAATGTGCAGATGTGCCTTAGGTTAGGACTTTGATGTCGATTTCATTCGATTTTAAGATGTAGGAGGTTAATGATCCTATAGCCCATTTTTGGGGTATTACATTTTGCCCCTCTTTGAATTACTATGCAAAGGCAGTGGTTCAAAGACAGTCTATGTATGATGCTGAAATTAATGTTTGAGATTGAAATTGATAAAGATGAACTAATTCCGAGACAAAAACTGATTGAAAGATTTGAAGATGTTAGGCCCTGAATGACCAAAGATAATGTCAACTATAGCAACAATGAACCGATGATTACAAAAAAGTGCCACAATGCCTGATTCTGAACCTTATGATTACGAAGAAGTGAGTGACCGATTTCAGACCCGATTGTCAATAAGAATCATATTGTTATCACATCTGAATCCTTCAGTTATGAAGAACCAAGGAAATAACACTAATGAACCGATGGTTATGAAAAGCTAATACCATTTACAAGATAGATTAGGATACCAAATTGATATGGATCTTGATGAATCTGATATACCCCAAGCGATGATAGATTTTCCCCAAGCGATGAGGACTTTTGATGAGTCAGCAACTAGACGTGGTTGTTGTCTTGATTACTGAGGAAAGATTGATTGACAAAATTAGATTTACAAACTTGAATGATGTGCAATACCATGCCCTCTTCAGGATTAAAATTGAAATCTGACAAGTAAAGTCAGCGTTGAATGGTTTAAAAGCATGTTAATTGATTTGAGAAGTGGTTATACACATTCAAGAATGCATTTTGCATCGTTTAGAGGTCCTGGAGACCAAGTTTAACTAGGTTTGACCATGAGTTGACCATGGTTGACCAAGTTGAAATTTTGATAGTTTGATGTAAGATAATCAGTTAAGTTGAATTCTAGATTTCTATGATGATTGAAGGTCGATTATGCAAGCGGTCGGCCGTCCTGGGTCCGAAATTTTTAAATCGTGATTTTGACATAGTAAACGATCTTAGATTTTGATTTTGATCCTGAAAATGGGTTCAGAATGTCGAAATTAGTCAGGGGTGTGATTTTCATGAAAAATAGAGCACTTTTGAAAATTAGGTCAAAAGCTATATAAGGACCCAAAGGGTCATTTTCAATTCATTATTCACTTTTGACTTTTGAAACCTTGTGGAGCCCTCTGAGCAAGAAAATGGCAAAAATGAAGGTACCTATGTCTTCTCACCATTTTGAGTGCAGCCAGAGGTATCAGAGACCTCGACAGTATGGACATCTGGTAGGTGGACCTCTATGCCTCTCTGAAAATTCAATTTTTCCTTGTTTGAAGCATTTTTAGCATGTTTTTTGTACATTTTGAATTTTCATTTCTCATATGCATGAAAGCTTATATGACTGTCCTCCGTGACTTGTACGAATTTTCAATTTTATTTCCTTTGTTGTATGAGAACCCCCCAAGACTCGTATGAGATGGACCCAAGAGTCGTATGACATTTTGTTGGGTCCCTCCTTTGTCGTACGGGAAACCTTAGAAAGTTGTATCACTATGCTTTGTCGTATGATACCCTGCAGAAACTTGTACGAGTTTCGGTGCTAGTCTAAATTGTCATATGGGAAACAGTGAGCTTAAAACTCCATTTTAGGTCAAAATTTTTAATTTTTTGATTCCTTAGGCTGATTTCTGAACATTTAGTGTACCTTCTAAGATAGTGAACTATTCAATTTCTATGCTATTAGGCTGTTTTGCAACCAAATTACTGATAGGGTTCCTTGTTTCTGTGTTGTGTAGCTCATATATCCCGATGTGCATCTCTCATCTTGCTACTCAAAGACTTTGTGAATCACTACCTGACCCTATGAGGGTACATCTTGCTTCTTGCGGATTTGAGTATCTGATTCGGTTACTCGAGATTAGGGTAAACCATGGATTGTTGAATACCCTGATAGAGAGGTTTCATTTTGAGACCCAGACTTTCCACTTATTGACTGGAGAGATTACTGTCACACTTGAGGATGTGTACATGATTTTGTGTATACCATTCCATGGTCAGCATCCTGATTATGTGAGTTCGGGGAACTCAGGTCTGCATGCTTTTCGAAGACTATTTGGAGATGACACTTAGCTTACTGGATCCGTATCATGGGAGACCTTAGGACAACATTATGGCTAGTCCCATAGACTGGAGTGTATCATAGCTGGGATGATAGGAGGTATCATCATGTCTGACCATCAGCAGAATGGTCTATTGATGGGCTGGGCCCCGATGATGGTACAATTGATGGTGACTCCTTCTGAGCTAGCTTGGGGTCAATGTATGTTAGTGCACATGTTCTCTAAGATGCACGAGATCATGTATTAGGAGAGAAAATCATTTGCCTCTGGTGCTTTAGTTCTTCAGATATGGGCTTGGGAGCACATCCCAGTTTGTAGACTAGTGTATCAGTCATAGCGCTAGCCACAAGAGCCGGTGATTTATACTTATTCAAGTTATGTTACATGGGTCCACATGGGCCACACAGAGTAATGGAGGCGATGCCTTGATGATATGACATTTGTAGCTTGGAGACCATATTTTCTTATAGAGGCCTGGCCTACTGCTAGAGAGCAGTTCAATTATTTTTGTCAGAGTCGTGTATTGATCAGTTGATCCACATCTGTTATTGAGTGCTTCCTGATTACTAGGGTATGGAGGCAGTATGACATCATCCAAGATGCACCACATGAGCATGCTACCTATGCATGAATTCTGAGAGAGCTTGGATTAGGATGGGGCCCTCGGTTATCATATGCTCTTTGCACCTAGGAGTATAGCAGTATAGTCAGCAGAGATTGGGATTATAGAGCAAATGTTCCAGATGCTGGCATTACAGATGGTTATATTACATGGCTTGCAGAGAACCTGATATATAGGTTCTTAGATCTGACAGAGTTGATTCCTTCCATGGAGGAGGCCATGGATGTTATAGGTGCCCCAACAGGTTGAGGACAAAGGTGTGCACATGCACAGATACCCTAGCCTACACCTCCTAGGCCAAGAGCAGTGGTGAGACCACAAAGACCAGCTGGACATACTAGACCACCTCCTCATCCTACTAGTTCCTCAGTAGGAAGACCTGTAGGTGCTTATAGGAGACATACTAGAGGAGAGAGTGGCACTTTGGGTAGTGTGGGTACAACATATGATGTACTTGCAGTTGAGAAAGTTGTAGGTGGTGATGGTCCTGATCCATTGCAGGGTGACACTAATTTTGATTTAGGTGCTGAGGTGAGACACCATAAGGCGTAGAGAGAAGAGACCATAGAGCAGCTAGCCATAGATACTGAGATGCCAACAACTGATGTTGATCCTAGTGTACCAATTACTCCATAAGAGATTATTAGATGGCTCAGATTATAGGTCTGAGACCTAAAGGTATGCAGTGCTTGCTAGGAGAGATTCCTCAAGGCAGATAGACAACGTGCTGAGCTTCGTGAGGAGGTTCATAGATTATAGATAGAGGTGACACATCAGACCTCACGAGTTGCTTATTACATTTTTGCATACTATGTTGTTGTCCTTGTTGCATAGAGAGTCCCTACTTATTCACAGTACATGATAGCATCAGAGGGAGCTAGAGCACCCTAAGTAGAGGCAGTACCAAGTGCACCACCACCTCCTCCACCAAATGCAGAGGATTAGGCAGACAGCTGATCTATCATGATATGTTCTGATATTTTTTCTCTTTTTGTCCATAGATATAGTATTTTGATTTTGGTAGCTCACATGAGCTCATTCTTTTGTACACTGTGCCAGTAGTGCACCCCTGACTAGTTTGAGTTTTATGATATATATATGAGATCAAGATTTTGATTAGGACTTTATTTGTACTTGTCATGTTTTGATTTATGATGATATCATGTGATGCTTATGCTATGAGTAGTGTAGAATGTATGTATGGATTTATGCAATGCAATGATTTCTTTCATATGTATGGACATTATGCACATGTAATTGATTATGGAAAGATGTATGTATGATTTATGCTTATGTACATGGATGTAATGTAATGTAACAAATAAAATGATTATGATATGAAATGTAAATGAAATGATATACATGATATGTTTTGCAGGTATTGATGAAGACAAGTACTTAGTCTTATGTCTAAAAGGATGTTTAACCCAGGAGGGTAACTGCTTGTGGTTCTATGAAGAGACCTTCGTGTTAGGTTTCAGCTCTTGTTAGATTGGAAGAAGCGATTGAAGAATCATTTAAGCTTTGAAGTCTATTCAACCATTGTGAGATCATGCAAACATGCAAAATGTAAAGTGACATGCAAACCTAAGACCTAGGACTTAGTCACTGATCATGTGTCGGTCATTTGTCATCATTGAAATTTTTTAGGTAACCAGATAAATCAATAAAATGCCCACTAGTTACAAAACCATAGACATATGAATATCGATTTGTATGCCCAGGAATCAATACAATACCCATTGGTTAGGAAACCATGGACATATGAATATTGATCTTATTTTCAGAATGTCAGATTAGATATAAGCACCATGACACAAATGCTAGGATGACCTAAATATCATGTCCATTTTGATATAGCAATTTGTATAAGCATCAGAACATGAACGTCGTGATGACTTGAATATGCCTTGCGTTCAAACACATCAAACAGTCAAGAGATCATTCTAAATCTAGTGTGAATTTCCCGTAGTGATCCTTTATCATTCACATCCTTAGGCAAGATCGCGTTTCATAGTAGGAGAAAGAACTCACTCAAAAAGACAATAGTTAGATCAAACTTCCTTGAATTTTTCAGATATCAATGGTCGAGGTACTCATGGCCATCCAATTTGAGATAGAGGCTCTTACAAATGAACACCATTTCAATCCAGAATTTCCAAAGTTGTTAGATTTTCACATACAAGCAGAAGAAAAAGAAAAGATTATGCCCCTAGTCATCACTCTCTAAATCCTATAAAGGACATCATCGAAGAGCTCAAAGGGACACAATATGCAAAAATCTCAATGCGAATGAGTTAGCATACAAGGAGATAAAAGCATGAAGCATAGATTGTTTTCAGTTTGTGTTTGATTGTGTTGTTGTAGATGCAAAATCCTTTCTGGAGAGGAGACTGACTGACTGACTTGGATGAAGCTTCAAAGGACTCTGACTAGATATGATTCATCTAAAGCATACTAGAGACCATAGGATATGACATTGATTGCCCCCAAGTTTGAACATTGATAGGATACAGACGCTTGAGCTAATTGGTGTACAAACTGACTTATTGAAAATAGGAAAGCAGAAACAAACCAGAAGATATGTACAAACTAAAGCAAGACTGAAAGCTAGGAAAGACCAAGATTGCGCTGATAGATGGAGCATTTTTTAATAAGTGGCACCCGTTTGCCAAGTTTTCACCATCTTGGCAGAGATTCTATTTTTGCTACCAAGGCACCTGTTTCCAAGTTTTCACCAAGGCACTTTTCTTTTTCTCATTTTTTTGCTTTTTTCATTTTTCCAATTTTTTTGTACTTTTGATATTTTTAAAATTTTTTGTGAATCATCAAGGCGCCTATTGCTAGGTTTTCACCAAGATGTTCATTTTTTCAGGACTTTTTAAGATTTTAAGATTTTTTCAAGACATTTTACCATAGACTGAATGCCTTAGGCGTATAATTTCTTCAAATGGAGAACATTGATTTGTTCTCGGAGCTGTTCTCCTTCAGTCTGAGAGTTTATAGGCACCAGAGCCAAAAGTAGCAGTGATTACAAAAGGACCCAGCCAGTTGGGTTCAAACTTCCCCTTGTGTTCTCAATGTGATTGATTTTTAGGATTCTCTCTGTCAAGACTAGATCGCCAACCTGAAATTCTCTGTGTCTGACTTTCTTGTTGTAGCCTCTAGACATTCTCTTCTAATATACTTTGAGATGATCATACACTGCTTGTCTGTGCTCATCTAGTAGTTCAAGTTCTTGCAACCTAGACACTCTGTAGTCATTATTAGTTACTAAACCATGCATTCTTATTCTTAGTGATGGGATTTCAACCTCAATAGGTAGTACCACTTCAGACCCATAAATTAAAGCAAAAGGTGTAGCCCTAGTGGGCATTCTGATACTTGTTCTATAGGCCCAGAGAGTTCGATTGATCATAAGATGCCAATCTCTTCCTATTTTATTAACTATACGGTGCAAGATTTTCAATAGATTCTTATTAGAAGCCTCTAATTGTCCATTCCCTTGAGGATAGTAGATAGATGACCAATGTTGTGTTATCTTGAATTGGGCACATAGATCATCTAAGTCTTTGTTCTTGAATTGTCCACCATTAACTGTGACTATAGAGTGTGGAATACTATACCGACATATGATGTAGTTCAAGATGAACATAGAAATTTGCTTGCCAGTTGCTTGAGTTAGAGGAACTACTTCTACCCATTTTGTAAAATAATCTATAGCTATGATTATATGGGTATGTCCATTAGAAGAATGAGGATGTATGGATCCTAAAAGATCAAATGCCCATTGGTGAAAAGGCCATTGTGTAGTAAAAGGAATTAGATCTCTTCTTGGAGCATGAATTAAGTTACCATGTACTTGGCACTTTTGACAGTTCTTAGCAAACTTGATTGCATCTTTCTCCATTTCAGGCCAATAGTACCCAGCCCTAATAAGCTTCTGAGCTAGTGTTAAACCATTTGAATGTGACCCACATATACCCTTGTGGACTTCCTCTAGTGCACATTGAGACTCTTCCCATTCTAAACATCTAAGTAGCGTACCATCTAGACCTCGTTTGTATAGATCATTACCAATGATGACATACCAGGATGCATTGCAAATAAGGTATCATTTCTCATGGTGATTGAAGGTTTCAGGAATGATTTGGTCTTGGAAATAGGAGAAAAGGTTTTTGTATCAGGATGAATCATGACGAACAACAGTGCAGATCATGCGGGTTTTGGGGGAATCATATGCAAGTTAAGATAGTGCTTCCACCAGGAACTCATAGTGTACCTTGTGTTCAGGTTGCTGTAATAGAGTAGATAGCATTGCCATTACATCGACAACCTTGTTCTCTATTCTAGGAATTTTCTCAAATGTGATAGATATGAAATACTTATTTAGATTATCTACCATACTTTTTTATGGAATGAGCTTTTCATCTTTCATTTGGTACACATAATTGAATTGATGGATAACAAGTTGTGAGTCTCCATGAATGTGTATATCTGTCACTCTCCACTCAATTGCTATTTTCATGCCATTAAGAAGGGCTTCATATTCACAAATATTGTTTGTGCAAGGGAACTTCAATCTGAATGCTTTGGGGATTGAGTATCCTTGAGGTGTGATGAACAATATGCCTTCTCTGGATCCATTCTATGTATAGGAGCCATCAAAGAACAATTTCCATTCTCTTGAAGAAAGATTCATGATAAAGGAATCTAAGAACTCCATTTGCATTGTTGTATCATCAAATATAGGTGCATCTTCCAATTGATCAGTAATAACTTGAACTTTAATAGTTTTTCATTCAACATATTCAATATCAAATTCACTTAAGAGCATGACCCATTTAGCTAATCTACCTGTGAGGGAAGCTTTGCTTAGTAGGTACTTTAGTGGATCAATCTTAGATACCAAATGTGTGGTATGAGCTAACATATAATGTCTCAGTTTCTATTATGCAAAAATCATAGCTAGACAAGCTTTCTCAATTATTGAATAGTTCTTCTCATATGCGACCAATGTTCTACTGATATAATATATAGCCCTTTCCTTTTTATTCTCATAATGTTGTGCTAGAAATGCCCCCAGCGATGTATTTGTTGCGGAGACATATAGGATTAGTGGCTTCCCTTGAATAGGAGGCATCAATATAGGAGGATTTGATAGATATTTCTTGATATGGTTAAAGTTGTTCTCACATTCTTCATTCCATGCAAAAGTCACACCTTTATGTAATGTTTTTGTAAAAGGCTGTGAGATATCCGCAAGCTATGATATGAAATGCTTGATACATTGTACTCTCCCTTGTAATGTTATCATTTGACTAATATTCTTTGGGGGTTGCATCTCCATTATAGCCTTTACTTTAGCTGGGTCAACTTTGATGCCCTTTTTTGAAACTATGTATCCTAAGAGCTTTCCATAATTGACACCAAAAGCACACTTCTTAGGATTTAGTCTAAGACTAAATTTTTTCATTGTATCTAGTATCTTGCTCAAGTTATTTAGATGTTCAGCTCTAATCATAGATTTTGCTAAAGTATCATCAACATAATCCTCCATAGTTTGATGCATCATGTCATGAAAAATAGATGTCATAGCTCTCTGATATGTAGCACCAACATTTTTAAACCCAAATGGCATGACATTCCAGCAGAAGGTACCCCATGCACATCTGAAAGCAGTTTTCTCTTGATCCTCTAGAGCAATTTTTATTTGGTTATATCTAGAAAAGCCATCCATTAAGGAATACATCTCGAAACCCGCAGTCATGTCCACTATCATATCAATGTTAGGTAGTGGAAAATCATCCTTAGGGCATGCTTTGTTCACATCTCTAAAGTTTGTGCACACTCTAATTGATTTATCTGGTTTAGCAATAGGTACAATATTTGAGATCGATTCAACATAGTCAATAACATGGATGAATCCAACTTTTAGTAGTTTCTCTAATTCAGCTTTGACCAAGAGTGCAACATGTGGATGCATCTTTCTCAATTTTTTCTTAACATGTTTTACTCCAGGAGCAATAGATAGATGGTGAATTATAAGATCAGGATCCAATCCTGGCATATCTGAATATTTCCATGCAAAGTTGATCTTTTTTCTATTAGAAATGTAGTAAATTTTAGCTTTTCTTCTTCTGATAATGATTGTGCTACATGGATCAATTGTGGTTCTTCTGTTGTTCCCAAGTGGATAGATTGAGTGGGCTCAATTAGAACCAAAGGTCTATCCTGTAAATGACTTGGAAGGACATCAAATATCTCATCCTTAGGCACCTCAAAGAGGTTTTCACCTTTGGATACATCTTTTACTTTTACTTTTGTAGGTTCTGAGACTGCCACAAAGTGGTTTTCACCCTCAGAACTCCTTTACTTTTTATTTTTACTTTTATTCTTTTGACTAAGATACTTGATGTTCGAATTCGTCATGCTAACGCTTGATTAATTGATGGAAGTCCTCATAGGCTCAATTGCATTTAGGTAGCAAGCAAGGGCATAGTCATTGGGAAAGGTATAAATACCATGGTTTAGAATCGTGGAAGTTTGGTCAAGAAGGTTAGGACATTGGATAGTCAAAGTGGGAAAATATTGGGAGATAGTGTTTATGGATATGGATTTGTCATCATTAGTACTGACCTAACACTCAAGTTCGAAGGTGATATTACAACTTAAGACGTTCAATTTGTGAATAGGCTCAATGTCATTGTGGGAGTCCACTTCAGCCATCGGTGGATCAGACTTTTTAAGTTCATTACTTTGCTCTAGACTTATGTTGGGTTTAGGTACATATTGGTGAATAACATCAATATGTTTCTCTATAATAATCTCATCTTCTTTAGGAATGACTCCCCATTCATAGTCATTAGATTCATCTTTTGATTCAGGACTTCTAGGAAATCTTAGAACATGAGTAAAGTCAAGATGAATGCCCCAAAAAGGGTTACCCTCAATTTTTTATTTGAATTCATACTCATGGGAATCTATTTTAGAATAACTACCACTTTCCTCTTTATCTACTTGATTAGCTTCGAGATTAGCTGGTTCTTGTGGTGCAACTATCTCTTGTTCCATAGCAGGTTCTTGTGTGTTGACTACATTAATCCTTTTGATTGGATCATCTTCTGCTTCAAGAAGATCTTTGATTTCTTTAGGGAAACACTCATAAGGAATGAGCTCTGAGCTATCTGAATCACTATCTGATGGTTTAGTTTCTTCCTTCTTAAGAAGGGCTTCTCCTGGTGCAATTTTCTCTATGACATGAGAGCAATTACCTTTGAGGTAAAAGGGTTTCTTTTTAAAGCCTAAGCCAATAGTATCCTTGTTTGACCTACTAGTATGTGAGATAGGTGTCATGAGACCTTTTCCTCTGACTCCTAGAGGTCCTTTACCTGGATATCCCTTTTTTGTGATCAATTTTTCCCCTGGGCCATATGACTTAGAAGGGACTTTTGGTATGTTAGAGTCACTAGGTTGAACAACTTGGGATTCAGGTTCATCTTTGCATAGCCATGCAAGCACAATTTCATCCTCTTCAAACTCTTTCTTGGAGACTTGTTCTACAACAAAATTACTTTTATATACCTCAAGAGGTTCTTTAGATTCTGGTTTGGACTATTTCAAAGATTGTCCATAAGACTTAGGCAAGATAGGGAGAGATGTCAAAGATAAGACTAGCTCTAGAGTATATTCTCCCATACCATTTTCTTTGATATTGACCTCTTTTGCAATGTCTTCCATTTTAGATGTGGATGCTACTTCTATTTTCTTAATGGAAGATTCTCTGTTATTAGGAACAAGTTTATCCGCACTTTCCTTCAATGCATTGCAGGTGGTGGATACATCAGTTGGAATGGTTACTTCTACTCCTTCATAGGGAAACTTCAAATTTTGATGGTATGTAGAAGGAATAGCTTTCATTTCATGTATCTAGGGTCTCCCTAGAAGGATATTATAAGCCAAAGGTAAATCAAGAACTTGACATGTAGTATCTCTGATTACTGGACCTATTCTGATAGGTAAGATAATGGTGCCTTTGGAAGATCTCTCTTGCTCATCATAGGCTTTGATAGTTATCTTCTTTCTAGGATCAATAGCCAACTTTGAAAAATCCCAATTGTGTGATCAAGCTGTAAGAACAAATGTTTAGGCCAGCACCCCCATCTATCAACATGCATTTGACTCTACGGTTCTGGATCAATACTTCTATATGCAAGGGCTAATTATGCGGATGACTCAAGGAGTTATCATCTTCCTCTGAAAAGGAAATATATTATGGAGATGTAAGATGTCCAACCATAGTCTGGAACCTATCTAAATCAAGGCCGTTAGGAACATTGGATCCGAGAAAAGCTTTGTCTAGAATGGCTCTATGAGATGGAGATATTCGAAGCAACTCAAAAATGGAGATTTTTGCATTAGTGTGTTGGAGTTGCTGAACAATACTATAAGATGTTGGCCTCGTATCTTTAGGATTGGAAGATTTAGAAGTAGTCTTCTATTTAGAAGTGGAAGAAAGATTGAAGGGCATCTTAGGGACATTTGATGAATCTGGGATTTGTCCTTTCAGATGTGCCTGAGCTTGTGATTGAGTAACTGCGTTAGCTGAATGATGATCTTTATCTCTTCGCACAATTGTGATGACATTGCAATGCTTAGAGAGGCATGGTTCAACCATATTGATAACAACATTATTTCCAGGGTAAGCATAATTGACCTTTGCACCCATATTAGGCTAAGAAGACGAGTCTCCTTGACCATGTTTCAGAAATGGCTCTATGAATGTTGTATGATCATTATTACTCTTGTGATTATCAATTAGGATTTCTCCATTATCAATTTTATCTTGTATGGTATGTTTCAAGCGTAAGCAATTATTATTTTTATGACCCTTACTACGATGGAAGTCACAAAATTCGTTCTCCTTCCACCATTTTGGTTTAGGTTCAGGATCAAATTGTTAGATCTCAAGCAGAGATATGATATTGTTAGCCAACAGAGTTTTCATAGCTGATTCCAAAGATTCTCCAAGAGGAGTGAACTTTCATTTATTATCAGCAGACCAAGGTTTGTACTCTTTTATCTTTTGAGATGATTTACGTACCTTTTGTTCTGAAGCTTTGATAGCTTGGGTGCTGACAGTTAGATTGAAAGCTAGTGCCTTAGAGGGGGCACAGAGAGTGTCAACAATGCCATTTGTGATGATGCCTTTGTTCGTGTTCCAATTTTTGTTCTTGCCCTTAGAACGAGATCCAGATTCATACTTGTCCTTTTGAAGTGTGATGTCTCATTTTTTCACAATTACTTTTTCAATTTTGATCGCATTGTCTACCATCTTATCAAAAGATGTATGATTTTGCATTTGTAAAGGGTAGTTGATTTCTGGAACAAGATTATTGATAAGATTTCCAGTTTCTCAATTTTTGGAATAGGTCTAGCATATAGAGAGAATTTCTTCCTCCATCTTTTGAGAAATGTCAGGAATGGTTCTTCTAGATATTGTTTCAGATTGTAGATGTCGATCATGGTGACCGAATGTTGGATGTTATAGGAGTATTCCTGATACAACAATTCGATCAACTCCTCAAAGCTTTTGATTGTAGGAGGCATCCTAGAGAGCTAATGAATGGCTACCCCTCCCAGAGATCGAGGAAAGAGATGCATCAGATAGGTCAGTTTGTGCATGAAATCCATAGATTGAGTACAAAATTCTTTGACATGATCTTGAGGGTCAGAGTTTCCATCGTACTTATCATATTTCAAAATTTCCACTCTCTTAGGGAATGGTGGCATATACAAGTCTTTATCGAATGGAAAAGGGCATAGGGCCTCCATGGAGAATTCTTTAGGTTGCTTTTCTTTTTCAATTTTGTTGAGTGTGACTTGCATGGCATGCATTTGCTTCAGCATAGCTGCAATAGGAGTTTCTTCCTCATGCGTTATGATATCTTCAACATTGAAGTTGGGAGGAAGTTTATCTCCTTGATGAGCTAGCTCTAGAAAATACGCCTCTCTATCTTCTTTCAAGAAATGCTTCATCATTCTTTTGAAGTTATCATCATTTTGATATTGGGCAATTTTAGCAGGTGTAGGTTCTCGATCCTCACCATGTTGAGAATGAGCTCTTTGAGACCCATGGTTTGTCCCAACTTGAGACATGTTGTTGTTACAAGAGTTACTTGATACAGATTGATGTGGGGTTGTCTGGTAGCTTCCGTGAATTGACACAGGAGGTGTTGGTTGATTAACTACGTGGATCGATGTAGGAGTGATGTAACCACCTTTCAAGAATAGATTGCCAAGAGCGTCTTCTACATATAGATTAGTGTCATACGATTGATGAAAGGTTTGAGTGATCATAGAAGAGATCTCTGAAGAGATTTTGTGTTGTTCTCTATGTTTTCATGATGAAGCTCTGGTTTCGACCATTAACCTTAGGTGAAGCAAGAGAGCGAGATTAAGACAACTAAAGAATGAATTGATTCAAGAAGATCAGATGACACAACATTGTCAAGATTAGATTGATTGAAGAATTATATTTGATGTAAATGAAGGATATTGTGCCCTAGGTATATGGGTAGATGCCCAAAAGATAGCGAACACGAGTTCACAACACTTAGCCATTTTCAAGATTGATTAGAGATTGATGATCTGACAAGGTTTTGACACAAGATGAAAAAGACTCAAATCGATTAAATAGAAGATTGAATCAGACTCAAGAGGCCACTTTAGGAAAATGATTGGATTCTTTCTAGTTTTTGCTCTGTTCCTGACATAGTGATTTGTTTGACATACTCTGGAGATAGGCTGTAAAAGCTGAATATCTAGCAATTTTGACAACTTTCTGGCAATTTTTCAAAATTTCTCAAATGAATTTTTGCAGACTCATACGATAGTGGGTATGCTATGAAATGATAGTTGACAAAATCGTACGACAATTGCAAGGCTCACATAATAGTTGATAGCAAGATTTTGACTTTTTTCTTTTGATTGGCAACAAAACTCGTACAACACTATACAAGCTATCATACGACAATACAGGGGTTCTGAAATGATAATAGCCAAAACTTGTATGACTTTCTGACCCTGTGGGATGACTTTTGACTCCAAAAAGGAATTTTACTTTAGATTTTGAAAATTTTAGGTTTTCAGTTTCAGATTGTTTGCAAATTTGTTTGTCCAGATTTGAAGATTATACCGGGATCATTCATTTTCAGTAACCAAATAGATAAACAAGCATGCAAAACACCAAACAAGTGATTCCAAGCATGTCTGAAAACAATGAATAGGGGACAAAGCAACCCTACGCATGAATAATCAAGTGACTGAATGTGTTAATCCCTAGGAATGCTAATTGTGTATGTTCCAAAAAGTTTTAAAATAACACACATATTCCTAGAAAATGAAAATTTGGCCTCACTAGGGTTTTTAGTAATGGTCTGACTCTGCAACTTTTGTGATCTCAAGAGGGTGAACTCCAATGTAGGTGCATCAAGGTTTTGACATAGTCCAAGAATTCAATACATCAGGAGCTACTAGGGAGATCTGACAGCCCAACAAGAGATCACACCTGTGAAGATTTCCTCCACAAGGACATTTATATAGTAGTTGTTGCTACCATAGAGAAAATGGCTATTACCACTTGAGGTTCTATCCACGTGGTTGACCCAATTAAGGGAATGTCCACTATGGTTAACCCTCTCTAAAGGTGACTCACAAAAGATACCACAGGGGGACTAGATCAGATTCAAGGATATGGGTTTCTAGTACTATCCAAAAAGGAAGTAGAGCATAATCCCCTAGCCTCTTCACCTCACCAAGACAAAGAATATAGATTAATCTGACATGCTAAGAATGAAACTATCTCGCCAAGATCTGTGATGTCAACAACTCGTGATCTATCAACCTCTCTAGAGAGAGAATGTATCAATCAAAAGCTGAGGACTACAAATCTAGTAGAACACAAGACTATTTCAGTATCCTCCATACCTACAAGGGGATCCTTCATCAAGAAGAGCTTTGCATGCGTGAACAAGCGAATGAAGCTCACTCTCTCAAGATCATCCACAAATAGTGTTCATAGGGCCTATTTACTATGTGTAATAGATGTGCAAAAAGAAAATCTATATTCGTTTTATAGCCCAAAATGAAGTCTGTGATATGAAAGCAATAAAAGTCACACAAGCTTGACATGTGAGAGTTCATTTTTAATCCAAATCAAAGTGTTATCAGATTGAGAAGAATACCTGAATTCCTCGCAACACGCTTAGTAGATTTTTACCTATTTTAGCAATTTTTCTCATGCTTTTCCCAATCAGAGTCAGCAAATACCAATCAGAAATAGAAAATATCAATTGTTAGGGTTAGTTGTTAGTCCAAATCTAAAAACCAAATCTGGAAAACTACCTAGAAATTTAAAATGACAATTGAATTCTGGTGTCAAAACTCATATGACAGTGGGTTACCTCTTGCACAACAATCTAGAAACTCGTACGACAGTGGGTGTCTTCTCATACAATAATTGAGCTCCCAAACAACTATGTGTAGCTTCTGATATGAGCCTCGATAAAATCAACTATCATACGATAGTGGGTGCCTCCTGGTATGAGTTTCTAACAAAACTTGTATGAAAAATGTACGGACACAAAATAAAAGATCATAGTTTTAATCGGAAAATGATAAGAAATTGATAGAAATTGATAGAATTAAAATGGAAACCCATTTCAGGGCCCCATAGTGGGCGCCAGAAATGTGTGTGTGAATTTTGTACCTAGCTGTAGACACAACACTTCAGTAAAACATTAGAGGTTAGCAAAATCAAAATCATGCAATGAAATGGAAACCAAACTAACCAGGTGATTTACTACCTTCTAGTAGGTGCGAGTATGATATTCTCAGATCAGACCGAGACCAATGAAAATGCAACACCTAAACGAAAGATTTGAATGCAAAATATGGATATGGAATGAATGCAAATTAATCTATATTTTTATATTTTCTATACAATTAGATGAAAGATACTGATATGAAACTAATCTATATGAAGTTGGAATGATATGCAATTGATCTAAGAATGATATGCTAAATGATATGAATGCTCAAAAATAATGAAAATCTCACAACAACTTGGATTCGCAAAGATGGATTCTTAGATCACCAATTCACCAGCGTGAGGATGCAATTTTGTGGATCCTTTTAGGGAGGCTGAAGCCTTGATTTTATAGAAATCCAGGGCTTTGGAGGTGCATGAGAAAAGTCATAAATTGCTCTTGATGAACTCAGGTTGATTTTTGAGTTAACAAGTAATTAGAGATGATTAACTCACATAATCATGCAAGAACAACTTTTTAACTTGAATCAGAAGTTGAGATCAGCTTTCAACTCAAAAGAGAGTTGAGTTTAAATTTATAACAAACTGAATTGATTTTTTGATTCAAATTTTAACTGCTCTTTGAATGTGCACAATTAATTATGAATTAATTAAATAAATAAAGTGATTTATCCTCAACTTAACTGATTTTTGAATTAAAATAATTGATTTATGGGTTAATCAATTATTAAATCAAACTTTTATTTGAAAACTATATCATTAAATTTGACAATTGACATTAATTAATTAAATAAGAATTTAATCAATTAGTCATACGATTTTTGATTTATTGTAAGAATTAAATAATATAATTTAGGAATAAATTTAATTAAATTCAATTAAATAATTAATGGCATAATTAAATCTAATTAATTAAATATTCAGAATATTTAATTAATCAAACTTTAGGATAAATGAGATTTATAGCCAAATAATCATTAAATTAAAGATAATTAAGATAAATAGGAATATTGCTAGGAATATTCCCCGATGCAGAATTTAGGATAATCAATTAGGATTCAATAATGTGAAGATGTGCCTTAGGTTAGAACTTTGATGTCGATTTCATTCGATTTGAAGATGTAGGAGGTTAATGATCCTATAGCCCATTTTTGGGGTATTACAGAACAGACGGTTCGATGCTATGACTAACAGTTGGAAGGATACGCAATGTTGGCCATTTGAACTAAGGAACACTGTGAGTTCTGACATCGATCGAGAATGTGTTGCCAAATTTAAAAGAACTTGAATCTCTGAAAACCAAGATAGGCTTTTGAAAGGCCCCGACAACACGGTTCCGTAGCACCTAATAGATTGATGCTACGTCGCACAACCTCTAAGATATGACCCCACAAAAATCTTTGATTTCATGCTTAAGAAACCTTGAGGAACACTTCAGTTCGGAATCATCGGTGGGGATCAAACAACTGTGCATAGTGAACGAGGTTGCCTCTAGTGCTTACCCAGTAATTTAGAGCTGTTGGAATAGACAGTTCATTGCTATGACCGACAGTTGGAAGGATACGCAATGTTGGCCATTTGAACTAAGGAACACTTTGATTTTTGACATCGATCAACAATGTGTTGCCAATTTTAAATGAACTTGAATCTCTAAAAATTTAGATAGGTTAGTGTAGGCCTCGGCAACATGGTCCTGTAGCAACTGACGGATCGATGCTACCTCACACGAGCTCTGAGATATGACCCCGCAAAGATTGCTGATTTTATGCTTAAGTGACCTTGAGGGACACTTCGGCCCGGAGTTGTCGGCGGGGATCAAATGAATGTGCATGGTAAATGAGGTTGCCACTAGCGTTACCTAGCCATTCAAAGTAGTTGGAACAATGGTTCAATGCTACAGCTGACAGTTGGAAGGATACACAATGTTGGCCATTTGAACTAAGGAACACTTTGAGTTCTGGCATTGACTGATAATGTGTTGCCAAATTTAAAAGAGCTTGAATCTCTAAAAACTGAGATAGATTTTTGTAGGCCCCGACAACATGGTCCTGTAGCACTTGACAGATCGATGCTACGTTGCATGAGCTCCGAGATATGATCCCACAAAGATCATTGATTTCATGCTTAAGTGACCTTGAGGGAAACTTTGAACCAGAGTCGTCGGCAGGGATCAAATGACTGTGCATGGTGAACGAGGTTGCCACTAGTGTTTACCTAGCCATTCAAAGCTATTGGAATAGATGGTTTTTTATGAAGATTGACGATTGGAAGGATACGTAACATTGGCCGTTTGAACTGAGGAACACTTTGATTTTTGACATCAACTGAGAATGTGTTGCCGATTTTAAATGAACTTGAATCTCTGAAAATTGACGGATCGATGCTCCCTCACACAAGATCCAAGATATGATCTGAAAAATATCATTGATTTCATGCTTAAGCGACCTTGAGGGACACTTCGGCCCAGAGTCGTCGGTGGGGATCAAATGACTATGCATGGTGAATGAGGTTGCCACTAGTGTTTACCTGACCATTCAGAGCTGTTAGAATAGACAGTTTGATGCTATGACTAACAGTAGGAAAGATACACAACATTGGCCATTTGAACTGAGGAACACTTTGAGTTCTGACATCAACCGAGAATGTGTTTCTGATTTTAAACAAACTTGAATCTTTGAAAACTGAGACAGGCTTTTGTAGGCCCTGGTAACATAGTCTTATAGCACCTAACAGATCGATGCTACCTCACATGAGCTCCAAGATATGACCCCACAAAGATTTTTGATTTCATGCTTACGCGACCTTGAGGGACACTTCGGCCCAGAGTCATCGGCGGGGATAGAACAACTGTGCATGGCAAATGAGGTGGCCACTAGTGTTTACCTAAATATTCAGAGCTATTGGAATAGATGATTCGATGTTACAATCGATGGTTAGAAGGATACACAATGTTGGCCATTTGAACTGAGGAACACTGTGAGTTCTGACATCCATCGAGAATGTGTTGCCGATTTTAAATGAGCTTGAATCTCTAAAAATTGAGATAGAATTTTGTAGGCCCTGGCAACACGGTCCCATAGCACTTGATAGATCAATGCTACCTCACACGAGATCTGAGATATGATGCCACAAAGATCACTGATTTCATGCTTAAGCGACCTTGAGGGACACTTCGACCTGGAGTCATCGGCGGGGATCAAATGACTGTGCGTGGTGAATGAGGTTGCCACTAGCATATGCCCTGCTATTCAGAGCTATTGGAATAGATGGTTTGATGCTACAATTGGTGATTAGAATGATACGCAACATTGGGCATTTGAACTATGGAACACTATGAGTTTTGACATAGATCAAGAATGTGTTGCCAAATTTAAAGGAACTTGAATCTCTAAAAACTAAGACACACTTTTGTAGGCCCCAACAACACGGTCCCATAGCACCTAAAGAATTGATGCTACGTCATACGAGCTCTGAGATATGACCGCATAAAGATCATTGGTTTCATGTTTAAGTGACCTTGAGGGACACTTCAGCCCAGAGTCATCGACGGGGATTGAATGACTGTGCATGGCAAATGAGGTTGCCACTAGTGTTTACCCAATCATTCAGAGCTATTAGAATAGATAGTTCGATGCTATGAATGACGATTGGAAGGATACGAAACATTGGTCATTTGAACTGAGGAACACTATGAGTTCTATCATCGATCGAGAATGTGTTGCCAAATTTAAAGGAACTTGAATCTCTGAAAACCAAGAAAAAATTTTGTAGTCCCCAGCAACACAATCTTGTAGCACCTAACGGATCAATGCTACGTCACACGAGCTCTAAGATATGACCCCGCAAATATTGCTGATTTCATGCTTAAGTGACCTTGAGGGACACTTTGGCCCGGAGTTGTCGACGGGGATCAAATGATTATGCATAGCGAACAAGGTTGCCACTAGCATTTACCTAGCCATTTGGAGCTATTGGAACAGACGGTTTGATTCTATGACCGACGGTTGGAAGGATACGCAACATTGGCCATTTGAACTAAGGAGCATTGTGGGTTCTAACATCAACCGAGAATGTGTTACCAAATTTAAAGGAATTTGAATCTCTAAAAAATGAGATAGGCTTTTCTAGACCCCAACAACATGGTCTTGTAGCACTTGATAGATCAATGCTACGTCACACAAGCTCTGAGATATGACCCCAAAAAGATCATTGATTTCATGCTTAAGCAACCTTGAGGGACACTTCGGCCTGGAGTCATCGATGGGGATTGAATGACTGTGCATGGTGAATGAGGTTTCCACTAGCATTTACTCAGCCATTTGGAGCTATTGGAATAGACTTTTTGATGCTATGACCGACAGTTGGAAGGATACAGAATGTTGGCCATTTGAATTGAGGAACACTGTGAGTTCTGACATTAATCGAGAATGTGTTACCAAATTTAAAAGAACTTGAATATCTAAAAATCGAGATAAGATTTTGTAGGCCCTAGCAACATGGTCCTGTAGCAACTGACAGATCAATGCTACCTCACACGAGCTCTAAGATATGACCCCACAAACATCACTAATTTCATGCTTAAGCGACCTTGAGGGACACTTCAGCCCAGAGTTGTCGGCGGGGATCGAAGGAGTGTGCGTGGTGAATGAGGTTGCCACTAGTGTTTACTCGACCATTCAGAGTTGTTGGAATAGATGGTTTGTTTCTATGACTGATGGTTGGAAGGATACGCAATGTTGGTTGTTTGAACTGAGGAACACTGTGAGTTCTAACATTGGCCGAGAATGTGTTGCCAAATTTAAAAGAACTTGAATCTCTAAAAACTAAGACAGGCTTTTGTAGGCCCAGACAACATAGTCCTATAGCACTTGATGTATCGATGCTACCTAGTACGAGCTCTGAGATATGACCCCGCAAAGATCACTGATTTCATGCTTAAGCAACCTTGAGGGACACTTCAACCTAGAGTCGTTGGTGGGGATCGAACAACTGTGCGTGGTGAACAAGGTTGCCACTAGCATTTATCCATCCATTTAGAGCTATTGGAATAGATTGTTCATTGCTACAACTGACGATTGGAAGGATATGCAACATTGGCCATTTGAACTGAGGAACATTATGAGTTTTAACATCAACCGAGAATGTGTTGCCAAATTTAAATGAGCTTGAATATCTGAAAACTGAGACAGGATTTTGTAGGCCCTAGAAACATGGTCCTATAGCAACTGGTGGATTGATTCTACCTTGCATGAGGTCTAATATATGACCCCACAAATATTTCTAATTTCATGCTTAAGCGACCTTGAGGGACACTTCGGCCTGGAGTCATCGGCGGGGATCAAATGACTATGTGTGGTGAACGAGGTTACTACTAGAGTTTACCTAACCATTCAAAGCTATTGGAATAGATGGTTTGTTGCTACGACTGATAGTTGGAAAGATATGCAACATTGGTCATTTGAACTGAGGAACACTATGAGTTCTGACATCGACTGAGAATGTGTTGCCAAATTTTAACGAACTTGAATCTCTAAAAACTGAGATAGGCTTTTGTAGGCCCCGGCAACACAGTCCCATAGAAACTAACATATTGATGCTACCTCACATGAGCTCCAAGATATGACCCCACAAAGATCACCGATTTCATGCTTAAGCGACCTTGAGGGACACTTCAGCCCGGAGTTGTTGGCGGGGATCAAAGGACTGTGCGTGGTGAATGAGGTTGCCACTAGCATTTACCCGGCCATTCGAAGCTATTGGAATAGATGGTTTGTCGCTACAACCGATGGTTGGAAGGATATGCAATGTTGTTCATTTTAACTGAGGAACACTGACTTTTGACATTGACCGAGAATGTGTTTCCAAATTTAAACGAACTTGAATCTCTAAAAACTAAGACAGGCTTTTGTAGGCCCCAACAACACAGTCCCATAGCAAGTGAAAAATGGATACTACCTCACATGAGCTCCAAGATATGACCCCACAAAGATCACCAATTTCATGCTTAAGTGACCTTGAGGGACACTTCGGCCCAAAGTCATTGACAGTGATCGAACGAATGTGCATGGTGAACGAGGTTGCCACTAGCATTTACCCAGTCATTTGAAGCTATTGGAATAGACAGTTCCATGCTTTGGGGATATATTTCAAAGTTCAAATATATGGGAAGAATGGCTATGAAAAAGATATTTCTATTTTTCATTCTGAGAAGATCCAGAGTGATTTTGAGTCACAGAGGAAATGCCCTGATCCTTCCACAAGTACTATTCTGACAAGTTCTGATCACTTGAGAGATAGAAAATTATCTGTTGAGTTGAAAATAAAATCAATAGAAGATGTTGAAAATGAAGTGAAAATTATCTCTATTATATTACAGTCTCCTATACTCTACAAGTCTGTTTGACAGGGGTTCAAGAAGTTGATCTATTATTGTCTAAAGGATATTTTGGGGTTCTGTGTTTTGTTATGTATTTTTTAATAATAGTGTTTAGATGTTTCTTAAGGCAATGTTGCTTATTTTATGTGAAGAGAGAGAGAGAGAGAGAGAGAGAGAGAGAGAGAGAGAGAGAGAGAGAGAGAGAGAGAGAGAGAGGGTAATTTAGACCAAATGGACCACTAACTCTTCCTGAGCTCATTTGGCTCTTACAATCATAATCATGGATTCATCCTAATGAATCTTATTCTAACTCACACCAGACTCCTAACACAACCTCAACCACTCACTAACTTAGCCAAGATGGGATAATGGAAGGTGCATAGAAATTTCATGTTTTCAGGATGTGTGCACTTTGTAAATTCATCAAAAATTATACATTCATCAAAAAATTACCAAAACATTCCAGGATAAACTAAGTGGTTTTAGCTAGCTTCTCACTGGAGTGATTAAAAAAATTCAAAAAAAAAGTTAACATTTTAGGGGGCGCTCACCAGATGCTATGTGATGTTCTTTCACAAAAAACATGACTACTTTTTGTGCTCTCCCTTTTTGAGGGCCTTAATCTGCACCATTTTCAAAATAAGTTAGTAGTTTAGGAACTAGATTCATAGTATTACAACTCTTGTTTTTGTCGCATCTTAAAATTTTGAGTCTAACTATCTTCAATTTCTTGTTGAAGTTCAGATTTTGCTGATTTTAGGGAAAAAGTGGCATCTTATACCCCCTTTTTGGTCCCCATCTTTGTGTACTTACCCAATTCAACATTCATCCTTGCCTATGCCCTTGCATCAAATTGTTAGTGTTCAAATGAAATGTTAGAGCACGCCTAACATGGCTACAAGGAGAAGGCTTACATTCAACTTGCACTCTTATGAGATGCTACCACCTATCAATAATGCAAAAGTGCAAGGGGGAATGATGATGTCATAGAAAGGTTGCAATTTAGCAATAAATTGCCACATGTCATGTTCGAGACCCTCAAAGTAAAGAAAAAGGAGGGAGGCTCAATCTTGCAAAGTTTGCTAACATTTTCAAAGGCTTTGATCTATGGTCCTTTAGACTGATGGTCTCGTGGACATCATTAAATTTCTTCATTCATTCATTCATTCATTCAAGGTCAGGATGCAAAGTTGTGGATGCTTGGCATGTGTCCATTATGAGCTAGAGAAGGGAGATGAAATTGTGAAGGCACAATAGTGCAAGGAATGGTGGCTTGTACATATAGTAGATTGTGAAATAGTAAGATGATGACACACGTCCAACCAAAGGAAAAAAAAATGGAGTATAGATGTTATGAAGGCATGTCTTTGGGAATAAAGAACAAGAAAGTTAAATGTTGCACCCTTGTGAGATTGTTACATGTATCGAAATGAATGAATCTCACAACAACATGAGGAGAAGAATCACATGAAGGAGAAGGTTATAGCATTGTGGTATGTTGACATGTTTCTATAGAGTCACATAAAATGAAAGGACTTTTTTGACCCACAACACTATGAGTTGTCGTTCATTCACAAGGGGTTGAACTAATAGATGGATGTCACATTGAACTATACTGGAAAAAATTGGGTGACATATTTTTAATACCCCAAAATTTTCACCTTGCTATCCTAACCAATTTTGTTGCATTTAGTCTCACTCTATCAATTTTAGAATCATTAAAGTCCTATTGTACTAGGCAATTCTGTCTTCTAATTGACTTTACTCGACTTAGTGTCAAATGCAGAAAACCATAAATCTGCATCAATCGCATAACATATTTAATTCTTAAATAACAAATACAAATGAGCTAAATAAACGCTATGATCAATTAATTTAATTATAAAGTCCTAGCGCTTTAATTAAATTAAATCCACCCCTTTTAGCTAAAATACATGAAAAAGGAATTAAATAAATATTTGGTTTTAAAATAAATATCCTCATCTTGATAATTGAATTTAATTTTTCAAATAATTGAGAAAATCCATTTGTGAGGCAATATTCTATTTATTTAATCAAATATTCTCCACAAAATCTTCTCTTCAGTTCAGAAAAGGAAACTTTGAGTTAATTGGAATTCAAAAATGCAATAAAATAGTTAATTGCTTTTACACAGACAAAAACAGGTAGCTAACTACCTCTCTGTAGGAAACTTTCTATTCTAAACTAAACTCTCATTCAATCTTCACCATCCTTCTGATTCGATCTCAACCGTCGATTGAACCAGGGATTCTATAAAAGAATCCTCATTTCTCATTCAAGGGATCCCCAATTTTGGAGCAACAAAGTGTTGTCACATTGTCATCATAATTCATTTGCATTCAAAGCTTTCATTCTTAGTTTAATCCTCATTCTAGATTAATATATCATATTTAGCTTAAATATGCACTTCATTTCTTAATCTAGTTTGCTTTCATTGTTCTTAGATTAATTTCATTATTTCTAGATTAATTGCATATTCATTCTAGATTAAAACTACATTTTACTTTCAATCAAATATTTCATTCTAGTAGTAGTCTATGGTTGTTGGACTCTTGATTTTGAGAGCAATCTCAAACCCTACCTAAATAGGAGGCAACAGGTCGAATCATTCAGCCAGGAAAGATGAATGATATGATATTCATTCTTGTCTACAACTGATAAAAAAAGTGTGAAGCTAAGTTAGAGACCCATATTTAACTTATACATTTCTGGCACCCACCATGGAGCAAAAAGTTAATTTTTGGCCTCATTATATTTTAGAGTTTCTGTCAAAATCTTACATTCTATCCATACGTCTGTACACCTCTATACAAATTCTCACGCAAAGATTCTCACTATATCGTGCGAAGTTTTTCTTGTCTTAGCACTTCCTCGCGTGATAAAGGTATTTTCTCGTGTGGGACTACATATCATCTCGCACAAAATTCTGACACCAAAGACTTAAAAATCTACAGATTTGTACTTTCAAATTTTTTGTTTTCTGACACAACCTGTTTGTTGTGGATTTTCCTGATTCTGCTTTTCAGAAACAACATAACATTGGGTTGCAGTGCTTTGGATTTGAGGTATTTCACTACATCTCTATAACATTTGGATTTTGGGAAATAAAATGAACCTCTCATGTGTTTGACTTGAGTGTTTCTTTCTTTTATAGATCACACGTTCATTTTTACTCTAAAGAAAACAAGGAATCTATATTTGCTTTCTTGCATATATGTCTCACATAGTAATTAGACCCTATGAACACTATTTGTGGCATTCTTGAGAGAGTGGGCTTCATTCGCTTGTTTTACATGCAAAGCTCTTCCCAAAGATAGATCCCCTTGTAGGTAGGGAAGGACTTGTTATCATCTCAGGGTCTTACTTAGTTTAGTCTTCAATCTTTGATGGTACATTTTATCTTGGTCCCACTTAGAGAGATCAGTAGTAATTGTTGTTGACATACAAACCTTGGTGAGGTGGTTTCAACTTAGCGTGTCAATTAATCTGCTTGCTATATTTGGGTGAGGTGAAGAGGCTATAGGATTATGCTCTGATCCCTTTTGGGCATATCAGAAACTCAGAACTCTTGAATCTGAGCTAAGTCCCCATGTGGTCTATTTTGTGAGTCTTCCTTGTTAGAGAGGGTTAACTGTAGTGGACATCCCCTTTATTGGGTAAACCACGTGGATGGAACCTCAAGCGGTAATAGCCATTTCTATCATGGTAGCAACAACCGATATATAAATATCCTTGTAGAAGAAATCTCCATAGGTGTAGTTTCTTGCTGGGCTATCAGATCTCTTCAGGATCTCCGATTGATTAAATTCTTAAAATGTGTCAAAACCCTGGTGCGCCTGGATTGGAGTTTGCCCACTTGAGATTGTAAAAGTTGCAGATGTGCGTGTGAAAATTGTACCTAGTTGTCAACACAACACTTTAGTAGAACATTAGAGGTTAGCAAATCAAAAAATCTATAAATAAATAAAACTAAGCTAACCAGCTGATTTACTTCCTTCTAGTAGGTGCGAGTATGGTATTCTCAGATTAGATCGAGATTAGTGACAATGCAACACCTAAACAAAGGATTTAAAATGATGAAAGCAATGAAATATGAACGCAAATTAATCTATTTTTTTGGATTTTTGATGCAATAGGATGAAAAACTGTATGAATCTAATCTAGAATGTATGAAATTGATATGCAATTAATCTAAAATTGCTATGAAGATGAATGCAAAAGTATGCAAAAGCTATGAAAAACTATGAAATGATCTCACAAAGTTTCCTGTCATAAGAGCTTGACTCTTCATATTCAATTTCACCAAAGTACTTGTGCAAATTCAAGAGATCTTGAGAGATGAAGAGTTGAGCCTTGATTTTATAGAAATTCAGGGCTTGAGGATGCATTGAGAAAAACCATAAATCACTCTCGATAAACTCAGGTTGATTTTTTAGTTAACAAGAAATTAAGAATAAATAAACTCATAAAATCATGCAAAAGTAGTTTTTATCTCAAAATAGAGTTTTAGTTCTCTTTTTCAACTCACCATCAGATGTTGAGTTTAGAAAGTTAACAAATTGAAAATAATAGTTGTTTTAAAGTTGATTGCTTTTATGATTGTGCATGATTTAATATGAATTAATTTAATAAATAAAGTGATTTATTTTCCACTCAACTGATTTTGAATTAAAACAATTGATTTATGGGTTAATCAATTATTAAATCAAACTTTATTCAAAAATTATATTATTAAATATTGACAACTGACATTAATTAATTAAATAAGAATCAATTAGTTATAAGATTTTTGATTTATTATCAAAATTAAATAATACAATTAGGAATAAATAGAATTAAATTTAATTAAATAATTAAGTGGTAGTATTAAATTAATTAATTAAATATTCATCATATTCAATTAATCAACTTTAGGATAAATACTATTTATTGCCAAATAATTATTAAATTAAAGATAATTAGGATAAATTAGGAATATTCAAGGAATATTCTCCAATGCAGAATTAAGATAAAATCAATTAGAATTTTGATGATGTGCAGATGTGCCTTAGGTTAGGATTGTGATGTCGATTTTGTTCGATTTGAAGATGTAGGAGGTTAATGGACATATAGCCCATTTTTGGGGTATTACATTTTGCCCCTCTTTGAATTACTATGCGAAGCGCAATGGTTCAAAGAATAGTCTGTGTATGATGATGAAACTGATTTGAAAGATGAATCGATTCTGAGACAGAAACTGATTGAAAGATTGGAAAAAGCTGATTTAGGTCCTGATTGACCAAGAATCGTGATGATGTTAACTATAGCAATAATGAACCGATGATTATGAAAAAGTATCAAAATGCTTGATTCTGAACCTTATGATTACGAAGAAGTGAGTGACCGGATTCCAGACTTGACTGTCCAAAGGAACTGTAATTGGTATCACATCTGAATCCTTCAGTTATGAAGAACCAAGGAAATAACACTAATGAACTGATGGTTATGAAAAGCTGATACAATTTACAAGATAGATTAGGATACTAGATTGATATGGATCTCAATGAATCTGATATGCCCCAAGCGATGTGCCCCAAGCCACGAGGTCTTTAGATGAATCAAAAACTAGATGTGGTTGTTGTCTTGATTACTGAGGAGAGATTTGACTGACATTATTAGATTTACAGACTTGAATGATGTGCAATACCATGCCCCCTTCGGGATGAAAATTGAAATTTGACAAGAAAGTCAGTGTTGAATGGTTTAGAAGCATGTTAATTAATTTGAGAAGTGGTTGTGCATGTCCAGAGACACATTCTGCATCGTTTGGAGGTCCTGGAGACCAAGTTTGACTAGATTTGACCATGAGTGACCAAGTTGAAATTTTGATAGTTTGATGTAAGATAATTAGTTAAGTTGAATTTTGGATTTCTATGATGATTGAAGGTCGATTATGCAAGCAGTTTAGAATATAAACGATCTCAGATTTTGATTTTGATCCTGAAAAAGGATTCTACTTGTTTCATTGGAGGAACCTTCATACAATGCTCAGTCCTTGTGTCATGTTTAACATTTTTGGTTTTGAAGAATCGTTTAAGTGTTCAAGCAATTTGTGAGATCATGCAAAGTGCAAAATGAAATGCAAACCTAGGACCTAGGACCTAGTCACTGATCATGTGTCGGTCATTTTCATCATTAAATTTTTAGGTAACCGGATAAATCAATACAATGCCCACTAGTTAGGAAACCATAGACATATGAATATTGATTTGTATGCACAAGAATCAATACAACACCCATTGGTTAGACAACCATGGACATATGAATATTGATTTTATTTTCGGAATGTTGGATTAGATATAAACACCAAGGCACAAACGCCAAGATGATATGAATATCATGTCCATTTTAATATAGCAATTTGTATAAGCATTAGAACATAGACATTCTAATGACCAGAATGCACCTTGCTTTACAAACACATCAAATAGTCAAGAGATCATTCTAAATCCAATGTGAATTACCCATAGTGACCCTTTATCCTTCACCTCCTTAGGAAAGATCGCATTTCATAGTAGGAGAAAGAACTTAATCAAAAAGATATAAGTTAGATCAAACTTCCTTGAATTTTTTGGGTATCAATGGTTGAGGTAATCATGGCCATCCAATACAAGATAGAGGCTCTTACAGACGGACACCATTTCAATCCAGAATTTCCAATGTTGTTATAATTTCACATATAAGAAGAAGACAAAGAAAAGATTATGCCCCTAGTCATCACTCTCTAAATCTTGTAAAGGACATCATCGAAGAGCTCGAAGGGACACAATATGCAAAAATCTCAATGTGAATCAGTAAGCATACAAGGAGATAAAAGCATGTGAAGCATAGATCATTTTCAGTTTGTGTTGATGTTTGATTGCATTGTTGTATATGCAAAATCCTTTTTGGAGAGGAGGCTAACTGACTGACTCAGATGAAGCTTCAAAGGACTCTGACTAGATATGACACATCTAAAGTATACTAGAGACCATAGGATATGAAATTGATTGCCCCCAAGTTTGAAACATTGATAGGATACAGATGTTTTTGCCAATGGTGTGCAAACCAACTTATTGAAAATAGGAAAGCAGAAACAAACCAGGAGATATGTACAAACTAAAGCAAGACTGAAAGCTGGGAAAGACCAAGATTGCACTGATAGATGGAGCATTTTTGAACAAGTGGTGCCCATTTGCCAGGTTTTCACCATCTTGGTAGAGATTCTATTTTAGCTACCAAGGTGCCTATTTCCAGGTTTTCACCAAGGCACTTTTTTTTTTTTTCTCATTTTTTTGCATTTTTCATTTTTTCAATTTTTTTGTACTTTTGATATTTTTTTATTTTTTTTGTGAATTATCAAGGCGCATATTGCTAGGTTTTCACCAAGATGCTCATTTTTTCAGGACTTTTTCAGATTTTTAAGATTTTTCAAGATATTTTACCATAGACTGAATGCCTTATGCATAGAATTTCTTCAGATGTAGAACGTTGATTGGTTCTCAGAGTTGTTCTCCTTCAATCATTAAGAGTTTATAGACACCAGAGCTAAAATTAGTAGTGATAAAAAAGGGACCTAGCCAGTTTGGTTCAAACTTCCCCTTGCGCTCTTTATGTGATTGATTTTTAGGATTCTCTCTCAAGACTAGATCACCAACTTGAAATTCTCTGTGACTGACTTTCTTTTTATAGCCTCTAGACATTCTCTTCTAATATACTCTAAGATGATCATACGTTGCTTGTCTGCACTCATCTAGTAGTTCAAGTTCTTGTAACCTAGACACTCTGTAGTCATCATCAGTTACTAGACCATACATTCTGATTCTTAGTGATGGGATTTCAACCTCAATAGGTAGTACCACTTCAGACCCATAAACTAAAGTGAATGGAGTAGCCCCAATGGGCATTATGATACTTCTTTTGTAGGCCGAGAGAGTTGGATTGATCATGAGATGCCAGTCTCTTCCAATTTTATTAACTATACAATGCAAGATTTTCAATAGATTCTTGTTAGAAGCCTCTGCTTGTCCATTCCC
Organism: Chamaecyparis obtusa; assembly: GCA_027943335.1. Taxonomy (NCBI): domain Eukaryota; kingdom Viridiplantae; phylum Streptophyta; class Pinopsida; order Cupressales; family Cupressaceae; genus Chamaecyparis; species Chamaecyparis obtusa. The sequence continues at coordinate 1,474,994 of BSBK01005442.1, read as the reverse complement.
TTGAGGATAGTAGATAGATGACCAATGTTGTGTTATCTTGAATTTGGCACATAGATCATCTAAGTCTCTATTTTTGAATTGTCCACCATTATCTGTGACTATAGAGTGTGGAATTCCATACCAACATATGGTGTATTTCAAAATGAACATAGAAATTTGCTTGCTGGTTGCTTGAGCCAAAGGGACTACTTCTACCCATTTTGTAAAATAGTCTATAGCTGTTATGATATGGGTATGTCCATTAGAAGAATGAGGATGTATGGATCCTATAAGATCAAATGCCCATTGATGAAAATGCCATTGTGTAGTAAAGGGAATTAGATCTTTCCCTGGAGCATGAATTAAGTTACCATGTACTTGGCACTTTTAACAGTTCTTAGCAAACTTGATTGCATCTTTTTCCATTTTAGGCCAACAGTACCCATCCCTAATAAGCTTTCAATCTAGTGTAAAACCATTCAAGTGTGACCCACATATACCTTCATGGACTTCCTCTAGTGCATGTTGAGACTCTTCCCATTCTAAACATCTAAGTAGTGTATCATCTAGACCTCGTTTGTACATATCGTTACCAATGATGACATACTGGGACGCATTGGGGATAAGGTATCATTTCTCATGGCGATTGAAGGTATCGAGAATGATTTGGCCTTGAAGATAGGAGAAAAAGTTTTTGTATCGAGATGAATCATGACAAACAACAGCACAGATCATGTAGGTTTCAGGGGAATCATATGTAGGATAAGATAGTGCTTCCACCAGGAACTCATAGCGTAGCTCATGTTTAGGCTGCTATAATTAAGTAGATAGCATTGCCATTGCATCAGAAGCCTTGTTCTTTGTTCTAGGAATTTTCTCAAAGGTGATAGATATGAAATACTTCTTTAGATCATCTACCATTCTCTTGTATGGGATCAAATTTTCATCTTTCATTTGGTACACATCATTGACTTGATGTATTACAAGTTGGGAGTCTCCATGAATATGTAATTTAGTCACTCTCCACTCAATTGCTATTTTCATACCATTAAGAAGGTCTTCATATTTAAAAATATTGTTGGTGCATGGAAACTTGATTGTGAATGCTTTAGGGATTGAGTATCCTTGAGGTGTGATGAACAATATGCCTACTCTAGATACATTATGTGTATAGGAGCCGTCAAAGAATAATTTCCATGATCTAGAAGATAGGTTCATGATAGAGGAATTTGGAAAATCCATTTGCATTGGTGTATCATCAAACAATGGTGCTTCAACCAATTGATCAACAATTACCTATCCTTTAACAACTTTTCTTTCAATATATTCAATGTCAAATTCACTTAAGAGCATGACCCATTTAGCTAATCTACCTGTGAGGGTAGCTTTTCTTAGTATGTACTTTAGTGGATCAATCTTAGCTACCAAATATGTGGTATGAGCTAACATATAATGTCTTAGTTTCTGTGATGTAAAGATCACAGCTAGACAAGCTTTCTCAATAATGGAATAGTTCTTCTCATACGAAACCAAAGTTCTACTGATATAATATATAGCCATTTCCTTTTTATTCTCATCATGCTATGCCAGCAATGCCCCCAGTGATGTATCTATTGCGGAGACATATAAGATCAATGGATTCCCTTGTATAGGAGGTATCAAAATAGGACGATTTGAAAGATATTTCTTGATATGTTTAAAGTTCTTCTCACATTCTTCGCTCCATGCAAAAGTCACACCTTTACGTAATGTTTTTGTAAAAGGCTATGATATGTCTGCAAGCTGTGATATGAAGCATCTAATAGATTGTACTCTCCCTTGTAATGTTCTCATTTGATTAATGTTCTTGGGAGGTTGCATCTCCATGATGGCTTTAACTTTAGCTAGATCAACTTCAATATGTTTCTTTGAAACAATGTATCCTAGGAGCTTTCCAGAAGTGACGCCAAAAGCACATTTCTTGGGATTTAATCTGAGAATGCAGGGCTTGAGAATGCATTGAGAAAAGCCATAAATCACTCTTGATAAACTCAGGTTGATTTTTGAGTTAACAAGAAATTAAGAATAATTAATTCATAAAATCATGCAAAAGTAGTTTTTATCTCAAAATAGAGTTTTAGTTCACTTTTTCAACTCATCACCAGATGTTGAGTTTAGAAAGTTAACAAATTGAAATTAGCAGTTGTTTTAAAGTTGATTGTTTTTTTGATTGTGCGTGATTTAATATGAATTAATTTAATAAATAAAGTGATTTATTTTCCACTTAACTAATTTTTGAATTAAAACAATTGATTTATGGGTTAATCAATTATTAAATCAAACTTTTATTCAAAAACTATATTATTAAATATTGACAACTTGGATTTAATCAATTAAATAAATATTTAATCAATTAGTCATAAGATTTCTGATTTATTGTCAAAATTAAATAATACAATTTAGGAATAAATTTAATTAAATGTAATTAAATAATTAAGTGGCAGAATTAAATTTGATTAATTAAATATTCATCATATTCAATTAATCAACTTTAGGATAAATATGATTTATCGCCAAATGATTATTAAATGAAAGATAATTAGGATAAATTAGTAATATTCCCCTATGCAGAATTAAGATAAAATCAATTAGAATTTTGATGATGTGCAGATGTGCCTTAGGTTAGGACTTTGATGTCAATTTTATTCGATTTGAAGATGTAGGAGGTTAATGGACATATAGCCCATTTTTGGGGTATTACAGCAAAGTTGACCATTACTACAAACCATAGTGCAACCAACTTTTTATTTTCTAGGACTATGTGCATGACTGCAAAACATTTTGAGAACATACACAAGTAGAATTCTTAGGGAGTAGAATATTATGTCACTATTCTTGTTCATGTGCAAGGTTGCTTTATCCCTTGCTCATTGTTTGAAGACAATTGTTCGCTTGAACTCCCTGATTGCTATCTTGTGTGCCTGATCAATGAAAAAAGTCAGTTAATAAATCTACTTGGTCATTTAAAATGAACAAAAGCTATTTTTTCTTATTTAAACTGTCTAACACCAGTCTAAAAATTGAACATTCTGTTAGAGAATAGCCCACGCTGTGTCTCAAAATCTATTCCTATCATGAAAACTGATCCAAACTATTAAATTCTATTCTTTTTCATGCAAGACTTTAGCTCTTTGTGCAGTTTCTCATGCGAGACAACATATCTTTGCGTGTAGCCTGGAATTTCCTTGCACGAGATTGCACTTTCTCATGCGAAACTGTCCCCTAATTTTCAAAACAATGAGCTAATTCCTATCTGATGGTTAATTTTCTGTCTAATCTGGTTTTTGTCTAGGGTTCATCTGCCTATTTTCCTACACTACACAGTCTGAAACTGGATGTCTCAGGCTGAGAACCATGTGATGACTGCTTGAAATCACCTTGTCTTTCTATTATCTATCCTTTTCTATTGTGCTTTTGTACCTTATGATGCGATAGTCACATCTTGGTTGTTCTAGCCTTACTCTCGATGATTCGTGCCAGGTGCATTTCACTTTTATCACTCTTTGCTATTCCAGAGGCAAAGTTCTGAGCATAATCCTAAGTTCTCTCTTGTTACTTAATCCTTGTCTATGCCTGTGGTGACTCGAAGTGGCAATGTGTTCCCTCCACGTCTCACCAAGTGGGATAGTGTAGACCTCGCAATCGAGGAAGAGGTCATTCTGAGATTGCCATACAATCTGAGTGTTGTAGAGGATCTTCATGTTCTTCCTTAGACACATCTGAAGAAGAGTCCATTTGCTCTCCTTATCCTTTCATTCGACCCTGTGTCCAATGTAATTTTACTGTGAACTTCAATCAGGTCAGGAATCCCTTGTTTCGAGAACACCAAGACTCTGAAGAATCATCATCAGAGATTGATCCTTTTGAGACACCAAAGGTTTCCTTAGCAGAAATTAATCCTTTTGAGGCACCCAAGGTTTCCTTAGCAATGATCTCTCATCATACTGAACCTCCTTGTACTCAGTCTATTCACACTGCGCACTTGCACTTTAGCTAGATGGTGAACCAACACCAAGATGGTGAGTACAATGGAGCTCATGATCATGATCAGGATCAAGCTCAACATAACCATGAAGAACTCCATGCCCAAAGTATCTTTTAAATCCTTGGTAATGATGATGAAGAAATAACCCAACAAGATGTTGAGGCTGCCCGGTCCAACAAAATTCTTCACAAAATGATGGAAATTCTGATGAAAGAAGAGAAAGAGAAATACTCTCTCGAATTGGCCAACCAAGGGGCCAAGTTACCTCTAGACTATAAGGTTGAGACTCTTGTAGTCAAAGAAGAGGAAATAGAGACTACCAAACTACAAAAATGGGTTCAAGACATGCAAGACCAGATTGGAAAACTCATGAAAACCAAGGACAAACCAGAAAACTAGTTCACACTAGAGAGCATCTGTCCATTCTTGTTTGACAAGAGTCTTAGCATGCCACCTTTTCCCAAAGGTGTAGATCTCCCCAAATATGATAAATATCTAGGTACTTTTGATCCTCAAGATCACTCGAGAGAGTTTGGTGCTCTATCCATGGATTTCATACATGATCAGACTTATCTCATGTGTCTCTTCCCGCGTAGTCTGGGTGGATCCTCTATGGAGTGGTTCTCCCAAATTCCTACTGGTATCAAATCTTTTGATGAGATTGACAATCTATTCCTCCTGCATTATTCATATAACATCCAGCATCTAATCAATATCTATGATCTTTTCAATCTGAAACAATGATCTGGAGAACCTTTCCTGATGTTTCTTCAGTGATTGAGATAACTCTTTACCAAATATTCTCGTAAAATACCATAATTTGAGAAGCTTGATATCTTTCTAGACAATCTTCTTCCTAATTTTGGATACCAAGTACAACTACAAAGTTCTTTGACCTTTGATGACATGATCAAGCAAGCTGTGAGAATAGAGACGTTTATGGTCAAGAAAGGAGAGTTGACCCTCCAAAAAGATAACAAGCAAGGGTCTGCCTCAAGCAAAGATAAAACTAAGATTGTCAACAAAAAATGGGATGTTGTGAATGATGGGGTCATTGACAACGTGACCCCAAAGCCTCCAAAGAATTTTTTCAATCTCACCTCTAGTATTCAAGCAGCCAAAGCCACTAAAAAGGCTACAACATATACACATCCACCTTCAAAATTTTCCAGAAGAAAAACTTGGGCACCTCGACCCAAACGTGAGTTCACTTCCCTAGGGGAACCTCTTGACATGGTCTACAAGACTCTCCTGCAAAATTAGATACTCACGCCCATAGAAAACTTGCGTCCTTATGATCCACAACCATGCCTTGCTTGGTGGAATGAATCTACATACTGTGAGTACGATTCAAACAAGGGTCATAAGACTTCCAGCTGTATTCAACTTCGATATAAGATCCAGGATCTTATCGATAATGGTGATGTTATTTTGAGTGGTCATAACAAGAACTCGAACCATCAACCATTCAAAGACCCCTTTCCTCCTCATGAGAAGGGTGAATCTTCTAAGGCCAAGAATACCAAAAACAAGGTCAACTATACGTACAATACTAATGACAATGTTATTAATATGGTTGAACTCGTCAATGTCGAATATTATGATGTGATCACCATCAAGGGGAGTGAGGATGCTCCTAGACCCAAAGCTCCATTTGTTTTGCAAGGCCCTATATCTCAATATACTGAACTAAAATAGTCTCAGGTTTGTGTGAACATTGTCACTCGATCTAATGCAAAGATCATTCTCAAAATCCCCGAGCCTTCTACATCTGTGCCAAAACAAACTATATACAAAGCTATTGTTGGCCCTGCCAACAAGAATTCAAAATTGGTCCCCACACCTAATAATGCTAATTACAGCATCCTAGACCAATTACAATGTACCAATGCTTAAATCACTATCTTTGAGTTGTTGAAGATCTCGCCTGCTCATAGGTAGATTCTAGATAAAGCCCCCACTGAGGCAAATGTCCCAAAAGATCTCGATCTTTACTGGTTTCAATCCATGGTAGGTCACCTGACCTCATCTCATTATCTATCTTTCTCTAAGGAAGATGATCATTCACTAAGCCACCTACACAATACTCCTCTGCCTATTGAAGTCATGATTGGCCAAAAGCGTGTCTGTCATGTCCTCATTGATAATGGTGCCAGTCTCAATATCTTCTCTGCTAACTTGCTCACCCAGTTAGGTTATGGCGAAGATTCTATAGATGTGCATAAAAATATTTCCATCAAAGCATATGATGAAGAAGAGCACAAATCTAAGGATTTGATTGTGTTACCCATCAGGGTTGGCCCTATTGAGAGAAATGTTCTCTTTCAGGTATTGGATATTCCTCTCACCTACAACATACTGTTGGGAAGACCGTGGATCCATGAGATGCAAGTGGTTCCTTCGACATACCATCAGTGCATAAATTTCATGTTCCATGGAGAAGAAGTGACTATACCTGCCAAAAAAAGTTATTCTTGCAATATGCTCACTCAGTCTGCTGATCATTTTGTCCCAACAAATAGAGAGTCTATTGAATTTTTTGATGTCAAACTAAAAGAAATGGAAAATACTCTAAAAGTTACAGATTTAGGCATGGGGGAATATTAGATGGAGCCTATTTTATCACTGACAAATTTACCTCTCTCTCCACGTTCCTATGGGAGACCCTCTAAGAGCAAGAAACCTTCTATCGTGTCCACTCAAGTAGTCTATGATGGCACCTTTGTACAAGCCACAACACCATTAGAAGATGAGGATGAAAACATATTTATTATAGCTTGGGTTTATAAAGGGAAAGACACATCTGAACAAGTCACCCCAGCTCGTGATATAGAACATGAACCAAACAACGAAGGCTTCAAGCTCATGAAATGCTTCGGCTAGAAAGGGAGTGGCCCTGTAGGGGTGAATAATAATGGATTTCTTGAACCCATTGAAGCTATAGGGATGAAGGAAAAAAGATACTAGTCAAGGCTTCAAAAAGATCCCATTCTATTTAGGGATCAATAATTTTTTTAGAACCAGAATGCTCACTAGTATCTAGGGACATTGTTTTAGCTGAAAGCTCAGAGGTCAGTTCAGATGAGGATACCTTTCCTTATCCTATTCCTCCAAATCTTGTCATGCTCTGCGATTTGGTGCAGCACATCAAACACCTTGAAACTAATAGTGATTATGATGACACCACCTTGGTTACTCCTTTGATATATGAATGGTTAAGAAAAATACAAATGGATCACCCTAACTATCAATGGGAACTTTACATACCGTCATCTTTTCAAGAACAGTTCCAACAAGAACAAAGCTAACAAAACATTAATGCTACAAGGGATGATAACAAGTCAGATGGTACAACAAGTGTTGATGGAGTTCCAATATCAAGTATTACAGACTCACATGAGTATGAGTTTGATTCTCTATCTGAGACAACTTTTGACAAGGACATAGACACAATACACACATTTGAAAATATTCTCGAAGTAGGTGAAGGGTCTAGTGTTAGGACAACCAAGTGTGATTCTACCAATGTTAACATACCCTCTACTTCTAATGTGAGGCCTCAAAGGGACTCGAACACATCTCTGGATGAGATCGCTTTAGGTCTTGACTTGCTTGTTCGCGCTTTTGATGACTATACTGTGAACACACTTGAACCTATCACTTCTCTGTCACTCCACCATCCCGAGCTGATAAACTAGAACCCCTCCTCTCCATCCAATGAAGTCCTTACATTCCAAAATGACTACGCTCATGCTTTCTACCTTAATGATGTCGAGCCTGTAATGTCCTCCACTAGCAAAGACAATGTCAACATGATTGAAGCTGATATCAAGTATCTTATTTATAAAATTAAAAGAAAAAAGAATAGGTGCTTTGATGGTGAAAACCACATTGTGGCAGTGTCAGATCCAAAAAATAGAAGAATAGAAGACATATCCAAGGGTGAAAACCTCTCTAAGGCACCCAAGGATGGGATACTTGATACACTTCTGAGTCATTTCAAGAAAGGTCTTCAATACTAATTGAGCCAACTCAACCAATAAACTTGGGTATGGAAGCTGCACCTCAAATCATTCATTTGGCACAGTCCTTATATGCAGAAGAGAAAGAGGAATTCACCAGTTTCTTTCAAAGAAAGAAAATCAACTTTGCCTAGACTTATTCTGATATGCTTGGATTAGATCCTAATTTGATTATGCATCACTTATCTATTGCACCAGGCGTCAAGCCTATCAAACAGAAGCTTCGTAAGATGCACCCGCATGTGGCACTTTTAGTCAAAGCTGAATTAGAAAAAATTCTCAAGGCTGGTTTCATCAGAGCAATTGATTATGCAGAATGGATTTCTAATATCGTTCTAGTTTCTAAGCATGATAAATCTATCAGAGTCTGTATGGATTTCCAAGATTTAAACAAGCTTTTCCCAAGGATGATTTTTCATTACCCAACATTGACATGATTATAGACATGACAACAGGCTATGAAATGTACTCACTAATGGATGGTTTCTATGGCTACAACCAGATCAAAATTGCATGAGAAGACCAAGATAAGACAACCTTTACATGTGCTTGTAGGACTTTTTGTTGGAATGTCATACCCTTTGGACTTAAAAATGTTGGAGCCATGTAACAACGAGCTATCACCACTACCTTTCATGACATGATGCATAAGATGATGGAAGATTATGTGATGATACATTAGCTAAGAGCATGGAACAGAAATTACATCTTATAGATCTAGGTCCCATACTAGATCAAATGGAGCAATTCAGTCTAAGGCTCAACCCAAAAAAGTGTGCCTTTGAGGTCACGTCTAGTAAACTATTGGGTTACATCATATTTGTAAAAGGCATAGAGGTAGATCTTGAGAAAGTTTAAGCCATTATGGAAATGCCTCCACCATGCAACATTAGTCAGATGAGAGGACTCCAAGGTTGGTTACAGTTTATCCGGTGCTTCATTGCACAACTAGAAGACAAGTCACAACCATTCACCAAGACCCTACATAAAGGTGTGACTTATGAATGGAATGAAGACTGCAACAAAGGGCTCCAACAGATCAATCAATATCTTGCTAATCCACTAATATTAATACCTCCTATCCATGGAAAGCCGCTCATTCTCTACATCTCTTCTACAGAAACATTGTTGGGTGTCTTACTGGCTCAAGAAGATTAGAACAACAAAGAAAGAGCTATTTATTACATCAGTAGAACTCCAGTCTCTTATGAAACAAACTATTCTATCATTGAGAAATCTTTCCTAGTAGTGGTATTTGCTTCACATAAATTGTGACACTACATGCTTGCTCACACTACATGTCTTATTACTAAAATTAATCCATTAAAGAACTTTCTCAGTAAAGCTTCCCTTACAAGTAGATTAGTGAAATGGGTCATGATACTTAGTGAGTTTGACATTGAGTATGTAGAGAGAAAAACCATCAAAGGACAAGTGATCATAGATCAATTGGTTGATGCACCTATCATAGATCATTGACCATTTAGCATTGAGTTTCTAGATGAGTCCATAATGCTTCTCACACATTAAACATGGACTATGTTCTTCGATAGATCATTTAACCAACAGGGATCAGGTGCCAAGATACCGTTTATCACACCATAGAGGTACTCTTTACCAAAGGCATACAAGATGTTGTTTCCTTGTACAAATAACATCACTAAGTACGGAGCCCTGATCAATGGCATGAAGATAGCCATTGAATGGTGAGTAGATGAACTAAAAATCTTTGGAGATTCACAACTAGCCATCAATCAAGTCAATGACATTTATCAAACAAAAGATGACAAATTGGTACCTTACAAATGGATGGTCGATGACCTAAGAAAATATTTTGCACATGTCACTTTCTAGTAGATTCCACAAGTAGAAAACAATGCAGTCGATGCCATGTATACCCTTGATTTTATTCTACAAATGCTAGAAAATAACTTCCAACATAAATTCCTGGTGGAGACGTTACACTACCCAGCCCATGACACCCCTGAATCTAGGATGATATGGTCAGTCATTGGACATGATTCATCCTGCTACCATCATATCTACTCTTAACTCCATGACCAAATTGTTCCAGACACTTACACCCGAAATGAGAAACATCACCTAATCTGCAGTGCTTCATGAGATGTTATCATAGCTAACGACTTGTATAGGCAAGATCTAGATGATACCCTCCTTAGGTGTTTAGAACCCAATGAGTCTAAGCGTGCATTAGTTGAGGTGCATGAAGGCATCTATGGATCTCATTTGAGTGGCCTCACGCTAGCCCGTAGACTTATTAGAGTTTCTTACTATTGGCCTTATATGGAGAAGGAAGCTATACAATATGCTAAATCTTGCAAATAGTATCAACTTCATGGAAATTTGATTCACACTCCCATCAAGGAGTTAATTCCATTCATCACTTTCTGGCCATTTCAACAATGGGCCTTTGATTTGGTGGGTCAAATTCATCCTTCTTCATCAAATGGACACAAGTTCATCATCACTGCTACAGATTATTTCACTAAGTGGGTCGAGGAAGTACATCTGACTATAGACAATGGTAAATTTGTAGCCATGTTTATCCTAAATTACATCATCTACAGGTATGGTGTACCCTCCTCAATAATCACTAACGGGGGGCAGTTCAAGAATAAGGATATAAAAGAGTTATGCTCTAAGTTCAAGATTACTTAGCATTGGTCTGCCATCTATTATCCTCAGGGTAATGGACAGGCAGAAGCATCAAACAAGGCAATCCTTAAGATTAATCTAGAAATGAAACATGAGTATTGATCTAATGACAATGAAAGCAAACTAGATTAAGAAATGAAGTGCATATTTAATCTAACATGATATATTAATCTAGAAATGAATATTATGCTAAGATCCTGCATCGCACAATCCATAAATCTAGTAGGGACTAGCACCTCTAGATTAATCCAGCACTATGGGATTATCGAACAAGTATCTGAATACCAATAGGGACCACGCCCTTTGCTTTAGTTTATGGAGTGGATGTTGTCCTGCCTATTGAGGTCGAGATTCCTACTTTGCGAGTCTCTCGAAAAGGCCTCATCTCTAATGAAGACATTAGAATATCCTGGCTACAAGAGCTAGAACTATTTGATGAATGTCAACATTTGGCGTTCAATCATCTTTGAGCATATCAGAAATAGATGTCCAAGAGCTACATTAAGGAAGTCAAACTGAGGGACTTCCAAGTGGGTGATCTTGTTCTAAGAGAGAGCCCTAAGAATCAACAACAACGGATCCAGAAGGGAAAGTTTGAACCAAATTGGCTTGGTCCATTTTACTCTAGCTCTATGGGCTTATCGAACAAGCATAAAAACACCAACAGGGGTGACACCCTTTTATTTGGTTTATGGATCGGATGTTGTGCTACCTATCAAGCTTGAGATTCCTACTTTGTGAGTCTCTCTGAAAGACCTCATCACTAATGAAGACACTAGAATATCTCGGCTACAAGAGCTAGAACTACTAGATGAATGTCGACAAGTTGCATTCGATCATCTCTGAGCATATAAAAAATGGATGTCCAAGAGCTACAAAAAGAAAGTTAGACCAAGGGACTTCCAAGTAGGTGATCTCATCCTGAGAGAGAACCCTAAGAATCAACAACAATAGATCTAGAAGGGAAAGTTTGAACCAAATTGGCTTGGTCTATATATTGTTACTGCAACGTTTGGGTCTAGCGCCTATCAACTCTCTACTACTAAAGGAGAACAACTCAAAGATCCAATCAACGCTCTGCATCTGAAGTGATTCTACAGTTGAGACACCATCAGAATGCTCTATGTACATACTTAATTCTGAAAAAATCCTAAAAATTGCAAAATGTCCTGAAAAAATCTATTATCCTAGTGAAAACCTGGTAAATAGGCACCTTGATAATAACAAAAATAAATCAAAAAGAGAAAAATACAAAAAAAATGAAAAACAAAAAATGTGCCATTGATGAAAACCTGGTAAATAGGTTTCATGGTAGCAAAAGTAATAAAATCCTGCCAAGATGGTGAAAACCTAGTAAATAGGTGCCTCTTATTCCACAATGCTACACCTATCACAGCACCGCTTGACCCTGTATAGTTGCTTTCCTTCTTTTCTTGCTTTAGTTTTCTTGCTCATGCACTTGCTCTCAGTTACCTTCAAGCTTATGCTCGACTCTACATGGATTGAAAATGGTCATATTCTAGGTGCAAACTTCCTAGTCTAGGGGGCACTATCGTATCTTTTTAGAGGATCTTCCTCACATCCGTCACCAATGGCTCTCACTGCATCTATCTACTGATGCCTAGCTATCATTGAGATCTCTCTCCTTGAGGATCTATATTACATCAGTCACCAGTGGTTCTTAGTGAGTCTACCTACTAATGTTTAGCTACCGCTAAGATCTCTCTCCTTGAGAATCTTCCTCATATCAGTCACCAATGGTTCTCACTGTGTCTTCTTGCTGATACTTTTTTAGGCCTACAATCTCTCCTTGAGACTCTCTCTCACATCATTCACCAGTGGTTCTCACTGCCTCTATCTACTGTTGCCGTCCTAATGAGAATTCTCATGAATGTTGTATACTTCCGATCTAACATCAATCCGCTGAAACTGAAACTGGATTTGTAAACTTTCTAAAGTGTGCTGAGCTTTTCTTTTGTGTTATTGTCTTTTTGCTTTGTCATTCCTCCCCGAGAAACTCCAAGATGTCTATCCTGATCGAGAGATGTGACAACTAGGGGCATGATCTTTTCTTTGCTTTCTATTTGCTGGTTTAGTTCCAATGATCCAAAGGCTCCATATAAAATGAGTGTCCACTATGAGAGCCTCTATCTCATGTTAGATGGCCATGTGTACCTTGACTCCTTTTATATAGAAACTTTGGTGAGGTTGGTTCTTTTCCCTGTCTGTTTGAGTGACTTCTTTATGCTACAAGTGAAACTTCAAACACTCATCCTGCTAAGTGAACGTAAGGATCACTATGAGCATTCTTAATATAGTCATTAATCACTTAGAAAAAGAAGGCACTCTCATGTCTCTGATGTGTTTGTATGCAAGAAACATTCAGGTCATCCTAGCAACTGTGCTTTGATGCTTATGTTCACTTGCTAATTTAAAAGGAATAGGTGTTCAGGTCATTCTAGCTTCTTGTGCCTTGATACTTACACCTCATTCCAACAAAGCTAAGACTAATGTCATATTCATATTCTCATGACTTTCATATCAGTGATATTTTTATGACATCTCATGACCATCTGATACTAAAAGCTCTATGATGATAATCTAATGGGTCCAACAACCAAGTCCTAGGAATTGCATCTAGCTTAGGTTTGCATTTTCATTCTAGATTTGCATTGCGATAGTGCTTTGATGCTCATTTCATTGTATTCTCCTAGATTTGTACAAGGTAGTTCTCATTCCACATCCCAGGTTCATCATGACTGCACAAGTGTCTGATCCTCGCTTTCGATCTTCAAGAAAGCTCTTTTGGTTAGTACCTGTCATATATTGCAATATCCTGCATGAGATGATTTGTACCACATACATTGCATTACATCCATTAAAGTGCATTCTCATAATTCATGTGCATACATTTACATCTACATATTCATATACATGTGCATTCATTAAATACATAACTCAAATCATACATTGTATTTATCCATCACTACATTTCACATTGCATACATACATAACAATAAAACATGTGCATATTCATACATGTCATACATCTCATATCTACTCATCTAATCATTTAGGATACATCTCATAAAGTATAAAAATCCAAAGAAATATACAACACATACAATGATACCAAAAGATGAGCTCATATCTATAAATCATAGTGTCAGTATACAAAAATGGTGCTACTTGAGCACAGTCTATATCTCAAAAATGGGGCTACAATACATCATGATATGCTACATCAATCAATCCTAGATCTAGCCCTGGCCATCACTACCTGGAGGAGGTGGCATGTCTAGCTACGGTGGTGCATGTGGAATCCCTGGTGCTTTGACATACTCTAAAAATTGTGGAACCAGGTCCGCTAGCTCCGGAACCACACCAATATAAGCTGCTTAGTAATATGAGGCCTGTGCAGCCTCATATCGAGTCTCTATTTGAGATCTCACCAACTCCTCCCGTAGCTCTCTAATCTCTTGATCTCTCTCAGATAATCAGACATTTCAGATCACAACCTGTATCTGGAGATCCCCCAGCTACCTCTATTCTAATATGACTCTATTTTTGCTCCTTCGTAGTGAGTCCTATAGCTATGTGGTTGTATCTCTTGGAGGGGGACCCTATGTAGCCTGATCCTGCATATCCTCATCGCCACCCTCGACCTGTGCCTCTATCACTGGAGGCTATTGAGATTGCTCCTTGGTCCTCTGTCTCGATGATGTCTCCTGATATCCACTACTACCTGCACCAGGACCTATCCTCATCCATCAAGGGGGGATGGGTATCTGTGTAGTCCTCTGTCTAGGAGTCTGCTCCTCCTGTGGTGGTGGCTATGCCACCTACTATTGTGGTGGTGGCTATGCTACCTATCGATGCATATCCACTAGATCTATGTACCGAGGGAATTGATGAGCTATCAGATGATCCAGGTATGTTGGTGTCATCCCCCCATCAGCTACATCTACCATGTAATCCCATCGGGATGGTGCTACCCGTGCCTCTATCATAGACCATCCCTAATCTAGCCTTGACATCCAGCCCTTATTCACCTCATCGGTGAAGTGAGCGTATGCACAGTACTCCTCAGATATGTCCTATGGCCTCCCAAACTACCGCAGGACCTGTGATAGTGGAAAGCACTCAATAATGATAATGGTATGACCGATAAAAGGTTGTGAGAAGAACATATATGGTAACTCGTGCCTAGCATCATCCCAAACCTTGGTACCTATCCATGGCCACCATACCATTGCAACCATGTCATCTAACTATGCCTGCCACTCCTCAGCCTTAACCAACACTGGCCAGGTCATCGGTCTACCATATCTATAGATGTATGGCTCTAAAGGTTGCCTAGCATCCTTAAAAACTAGCCTACATATGGGAAGATGCTCCCAATCCCATATCTATAGAATTAATACCTCTACTACCATGCTCTGTGCATCATGATACATGATCTCATACATCTCATGATACATTTGTGCCAGTATGCACTGGCCCCATCCAAAATGCACGACCGACTACTCTAGCATCCTCTATAGTATCCAACCCCAGCCGCACTCCAGTCTATGCTACCCTCTATCTGGCATCAAATAGTAGCCCAAGAATGCTACTAATTGATGTCCAATGCCATAGTCTCTGATCAGATCCTTCTAGGGGATCGCCTGGCCCATCACTAGCTCATCTCAGAACACCTCTTTGAGTTCCAATGTTCCTGCTCTTGACTGTGTATCCTATTCCACATGCGAGCTATGGAAGGGCACTCTTAGGATCCTATAGCTATCCTCTGGGGTAACTATCATCTCCCCCTGTAGAAAGTGGAATGTGTTCATTTTTTAATGGAAACGTTCAACAAGTGCACCTAGTAATCCATGATTTACCCAGATGTTGGGTACATCACGTAGAAAT
This sequence comes from Chamaecyparis obtusa, assembly GCA_027943335.1. Taxonomy (NCBI): domain Eukaryota; kingdom Viridiplantae; phylum Streptophyta; class Pinopsida; order Cupressales; family Cupressaceae; genus Chamaecyparis; species Chamaecyparis obtusa. The sequence continues at coordinate 1,459,382 of BSBK01005442.1, read as the reverse complement.
GACAACCCTAGTGCATCAATATGTGTGGACTCTGCATCATCTAACCACTGCACAATCTCCCCAATCACGGGATGATAGGACTAGAATAGAATGTTTGGGAAGTCAACCTGCAATGCAAGTGACAACACATGATCAGTACCTCAATCATGATGATTTTCAAAGCAAAGTAGAATTTGAAACTATGCACCTATCCTAGAAACTGGCTCTTAGACGCTCTACTTGGCTAATCTTATGCAAATTTTGGGAACAAACTTTGGTTCTCTACTATAGTTTCCTACATGAGGCAATAGGAATCTCATGCTAGATTTCTTTGTCATGCGAGACTTCACACCAGTTCATGTGAGGGATCTTCCTTGAGAAGGGTTTCCCACGCAAATTTTGGGGTCTCTTTGCACGAGCCTATGGAGAGACCCATGCAAGAAAGCCCTTTTTTGGTCCTTTCTCGCATGAGCCTCCTCATTGGCCCAGATGAGGAAACTATTTCCTCGCGTGAGTTGTTACGAAAGAGTTCCAAAATTATCCTAGAATCTATCTACATCTACTCTACAACATTAAAAACTTGAAATGCAAGCTAGGTTATCGACTACTCATAGGTGGGTCATACATCGTCGGTTGGCTGTGATGTGGGGAATGCTCAAATCTATGTAATCTCACTAGAACACCTTGCATCTTGTCTCAGAGCTCTATTTTCTCACAAAGTCAATGGTTCAAATGAATTGAAAATGACCATTTTGGGCCTTATATAGGTTTTGACCTAATTTTCAAAAAGTACTTCATTTTGTGTGAAAACTTCACCCTTGGCTAAATCGACCGCTCTGAATCCATTTCCAGGATTGAAATCAAAATTTGACACCTCTATATAGCTCAAAATTGCATTTTAAAATTTCTAGGACCAACGTGATCGGACGCTTGTGCAGATGACCTTCTGATGTCGTATTCTTGACAGAATCACATCTCATCATCATTTTCTTGACTTCTTCATCTTTTTCATCAAAAGTCAACTCTAGTCAACTTTGGTCAACCTTGGTCAAACTTGGTCAACCAAACCTCTGAATGACTCCAGATCACCTCCAAATCTTCTCGATTCTTCTATAATTTGTTCTGAGTTCTTCTAAGACCTCTAATTCAATCTATATCTACAACCTATTGTTGTCAATCACCTTCATGACATGTCTGTGAGGCCTCACCCCAAGCTTGTCATAGCCATTCAGTCCTACATTTGAGATAGACATATTTTGATGCTCTATGGATTTATTGATACTTTATGTTATGGTTTTATCACCTTAGAGTTTAGTTACACATTCAGTTATGTTATTATGATGAAACTGTTATATCTATTTGGAACCTTTATGTGAGATTAAGTGGATTTTATGGATGAATATGATGTCATGATGTTATTTAATTGCAATCAAATTATATATGCAATGATTATGTTATAAGTTTAATTTAGTGATGAATTATGTATTTCATGATGAGTGTATGTATGTTATAGATGAATAATTAGTGTCATGTGAATTATGAAATGTTAGATGAATTATCTTGATTACTAATGTTATGAATTTACATGATTTATTTCCTTGGACTACTGATGTTGGACTTTAGTGTGCAGGGAATTAGACCATGGTAAATTCGGGGAACTAGAGCATAGACTTTTGTGTAAATCAATTCGAGCCAAGGTTGCTTCTAGTGAGAAGCCAAAAACCTCATTGTATTGTATTTAATTCATAAAAGTATGGTGCATGAATGTATTTGATTTTAATGTTAATTGTAAATGTGATTTATGTGAGAATACCTTAAGTGGATATGCCACATGGCTTGTGATGTGTCATTTTTATTTGTGTCACTTGACACATGTGTGCAAACTTGTGGCCATGACATGTCCACTTGGGGATTGGATGCCCATCAACCTAGGATAGTACCCCTTTAGGATCCCCATGAAATCCTTGGTTAGGGAGCTTAAGGTTATGTCTCATCTTTGAATTTCGAATTTGAGCTTCACATGGGTTTTTGGAGGGCTTAAAAGGTGCCTAGGGGTGTGTTTAGGCCATTTTTAGTAAGCCCACTTGATATACCTATGGGTAAGGGGCATTTTTAACCATAGGACAACCCCATGTTGACCAAAAGACCCCTCCAAAAGTTGGATTTTCAAAATGGACGAAAATTCACTTTTGAAGCAAGGTCTTGGTTAAAGTTCCATCCAATAAAGTGGTAAGTCTTTGGTCCACCTTTTTGGACTACCTTTTTAGGAATCCATATTTAGAAACCATGTAAGAAACTTGGGAAGATCATCCAATTAGAATGGGATCCTATCCCTAGGAGAGTGTGTGGAGGCCTTTTTAGAGGGGACTCTTCTTTTGGAAGAGTTTGACACCCACTCTCTAGATTTGGAGACTTTGCTAGTTTGGAGAAAGGCTTAAAGGAGGTTCTTCATCAACCTTCTTCCTTAAGCTTGGATTCTAGGTTGGTGGTATTCATTCTTCTACTTGTTATGTTTTCAAGTGAATGAGCTCTCAAGATATTTCATTTCTTGCATGGAGGAACTAGTTTTGTGATATTATGTATTTGTGTTTGTGAATCTTGTTATTGTATGTGAGTAGTAGTTTATGTGAATTCTTGAGCTTGTTGTAGTGCTTGTATTCTTTGTAATGTAAATGTGAAGTTGAGCTCTTGAAAATTTCTTGTTGTTGTGCATTGTTTTGTTAAGGGAGTTTTCTCAAGGCCACACTCACCCTTGGGAGGGAAGAGTAGCCTTGGGGGTGAAGAGAATTTGGAACAATCATGGGTGTAGAGTCTCTCCTTGTTATGGAGAGGGAAGAAACATGGATGCATGGGCTTCATGTAGCCATTTCTTATTTGTATTTGGGGGTCATAAGGGGATTGGATGGCTTGAAGCCATGGGGGTCATAAGGAGATTTGTTGTGTTGGGATTTTGTGGCAAAATGTGTGTTGAGAAAGCCATGAGTAGGCTTGTCTATTATTTTTATGAAATGTGCTTTCTCCCCTTGTGTTAGTTCCACCTTCACCCCAATATTTGAGTCATTTAGAGACTCTTTGTTTTGCCTTGGATGGGAGTTCAATGTAATTATTGTGTTATTGTAACTTTGGTTTCCTTGAATGTAATCCCTTGTCTATGTGATGGTTCCCCAAGCTCGAGGGTGGCTTCTTGGAAGCCTAGGATGGGAGGTGAGCTTCCCATGGTCTTTCCATAAATTTTATTTGTAGGATTATTGAGGCTATGTGCATGTGGAAAAAGGCTCTTGGAGAGGATTCCTTTGATGTCATATTGAAGCAATAGTATTGTGTGGATTGAAAGCTTGATACCACCCAAAACTTGAATATTTGTAACTTGGTATTAAATTGATTTTTGAGTCTTGAAAGGGTGAACATATCCCTCCTTGTAATAGATCCTCTTGTTCAATATTGTGTTGTTGAAACTTGAAGTGAACTTTTGTATTGAACTTATGTTTTTCTTTCCATATCAAGTTGTAGGAAAGTAATGATCTTGTATTGTACTATGTATTCAATGGTGAAAGGAGAAATGTATTCCTTCCTTTCAAATGTAAAGATCTTGTTGACTTAGTTTTATAATAGTGTATTTTTTTTAGTTTCATGAATTTCTCCTTGAAATAGTCATTGTGAAAATGATATAGTTATTGTGTAATTAATCCAATGTTAAGAAAAGAAAATATAGTAGAATGCTTGCTTGAAAGTTTGTAATGACGAGTGTTCAAATTTTATTTAAGAAAACTCCTTAGAATTCTGAACTTAGTATCAAAAAAATATTTATCATGGTTGATTAGATGAAAGGAGAAAAAATCTTAAATTTTCAATAGTTGGTTGTTCTTATGATAACAATTTCATGCTAAATTCATTGTTGATTATTTAGATTAGTAGGAGAAATTCATCCTACCTAATGTTGACAAAAATATTAGACTAGATCTATTTAATCTCTTAGTCACTTAGCCAAAAATAAAGAGAGAAGCAAGTAAAAAAAACAAATAAAGTGGCAAATAGAGACCTACAGGTCTCTGGAAAATGTATGGGAAGAAATTCCCATACATTTTCGTACCACAATCAATTAAATAAAATTTTCCTTGGCCTAGTGGGAGCCAAGTCATTTTGGGGGACCCACCTGGGTGGTCACCCCAAAAAGGCACTCAAATGCTTCTTAAAAAAAATAGTATATGTATTCCTACAACAAAAACATATATATAAAAGAAGAAGAGACCCACTGTCAAATCACAAGTTGCCTCAAAAGAGGCCTTAAAAAAATACGTATGTATATATTTTTTGCATAAAAGTAAAGGTTAGGAAATTAAAAGATATTTTAAAAAAAAAACTTATGCTCAGAAGAGTCTTTTTAAAAAAATATATTGGAAGAAAGAAAAATCTGTCAAAAGATAAATATTAGAAAATATTATTAATTAAAGTTTTTTTTAAATAAATATTAAATGTTTTAAGGGGGGAACTGGTGGTCCCCACACCACCCCCCCTCCTCTCCATGGCGCTGGTCCCTGCCGTGACAGGGAGTACCCTACCACGACAGAGTACTCTCTGCCACGACAAGTCATGACATAGAGTACTCTGTCGTGGCAGAGTACCCTCTGCCACGGCAGAGGTACTCAGTCTCCAGGGAGACTTAAAATAAAAGTAAAACGTGCACTTTTTTTTATAATTATTTAAAAAAAAATCGTTAATTAATATTTATTAATTATAAATTATGTTATTTAATAATTAATATTAAATAATATAATTTTTAATTAATAATTATTAAATTATATTATTTAATAATTAATATAATATAATTACTAATTAATAATTATTAAATTATAAATTATATTAGTTAATAATTAATATTAAATAATATAATTATTATTTAATATACATTGTTTTTTTTAATAATTAACAACTATATTAGTTAATAATTATTATTAATTAATATGGTAATTATTAAGACTTTGATTATATTGTTAATAATAATTATTAAGTGGTATAATTACTAATTAATAGTTAGTTTATTGATTTGCTTGTTTAATTAAATTTATTTCTAGTAGTTAAGTTGGCTATTTTAGCTTGTTATATGGATACCAATAAATTGATACATCTGACATTTGTATGTCACTTGTAAATATTAATTAATGTACAAATAGATTAGTTCTCATGTTAATTAATTTATACATTTATCAATTAATAATTTATATATGTTAACTTGTTAATATATTCTTTTAAACAATACTGTGTTAGTCCAATTTAATCTACCAATGTAGTTGATTTTAGATAGTTTGCGTTAATCCACTACTGGTTAGTAATGAACCTACTAAGTATTTAATCTGCTTAATTAGGTGGTCAATTTAAGCTAATGAACCTAGCACACTTAACCGAGATAGTAGACCATGTATACGTAACTTGTTTTATGAGAAACTATTTACTTGACCTAGTAGATTTAATTAACTAATATATTTAATTGATCCCTTGTAACGCTTCAACCCTCTTAAGATTTTCGTACTAGGCCTTCTCAGGATCAACTATACAACTATAGTCAACTGTTAACCTTGACATAACTTATTTCCTTTAAAAAAAAAGTTGGTGTGATTTTGAGTGTAAAATTATGGGTATGACAATGTCATCTTTCCATTTTGCTCCCAAGGGGTAGGATGACTGCATCATTGAATCTCGAATCAATTCTCAAATCAATTTGATCTAAATTAAAAGTCATCATCGCTAGGGGCATCTCATCACTTGGGGCATATTCATTTTTTCATACCTCGCGGTCAAAATTGGATATTCCATGATCTTGAATCACTAGGGGCATCTTTCTGCCTTGCATCTTGTCATCATACTATTAGGTATCTGAGCAACCTAACTTAGATCCTTGAGGATCAAGCTTCGTTCTGGAGATGGTTCTCAAAATATCTTTAGATATTTGAGCAATCTAACTCAGATCCCTAAGAATCAAGCTTCGTTCTGGAGATGATTCTCAAAATCTCTATTAGTTATTGGAGCAATCTAACCCTAATTCCTGACATTCAAGCTTCATTCTGGAGATGGCTCTCAAAAGATCTTTTAACTAGTACATGGGCAATCTAACCTGGGTTCCAGAGGAAAAAGCTTCATTCTGGAGATAGTACTAAAGATCTGCATTAGTTACCATTTAATTGATGAGTATCGGGGCAATCTAACCCTGACTCCTAAAGATTGAGCCTCATTTTGGGGATAGTCTTACCAAAAGTGGAAATCTTACCGATGTCTTCGTAATCTAACTTAGACTTTGGAGAATCAAGCTTCATTTTGGAGATGATTCTAGTATTGGTAATCTAACCTCGCCTTTCGAGGATTAAGCTTCATTCTGGAGATAATCCTGAAACTCTCATCACTGTCACATTCAGACTATTCTTTGAATCAATGCGATGCTCACATATCAATTCAAAGAGGGGCAAAATGTAATACCCCAAAATTGACACCTTGCTATCCTAACCAATTTTGTTGCATTTAGTCTCACTCTATCAATTTATGAATCATTAAAGTCCTATTGTACTAGGCAATTCTGTCTTCTGATTGACTTTACTCGACTTAGTGTCAAATGCAGAAAACCCAAAATCTACATCAATCGCATAACATATTTAATTCCTAAATAACAAATACAAATTAGCTAAATAAACCCTATGATCAATTAATTTAATTATAAAGTCCTAGCACTTTAATTAAATTAAATCCACCCCTTTTAGCTAAAATACATGAAAAGGGAATTAAATAAATATTTGGTTTTAAAATAAATATCCTCATCTTGATAATAGAATTTAATTTTTCAAATAATTGAGAAAATCCATTTGTGAGGCAATATTCTATTTATTTAATCAAATATTCTCTACAAAATCTTCTCTTCAGTTCAGAAAAGGAAACTTTGAGTTAATTGGAATTCAAAAATGTAATAAAATAGTTAATTGCTTTTACACAGACAAAAACAGACAGTTGACTGCCTCTCTGCAGGAAACTTTCTATTCTGAACTGAACTCTCATTCAATCTTCACCATCCATCTGATTTGATCTCAACCGTCAATTGAACCGAGGATTCTATAAAAGAACCCTCATTTCTCATTCAAGGGATCCTCAATTCTCTAGCAAAAAAGTGATGTTGCATTGTCATCAGAATTCATTTGCATTCAAAGCTTTCATTCTTAGTTTAATCCTCATTTTAGATTAATATATCATGTTTAGCTTAAATATGCACTTCTTTCTTAATCTAGTTTGCTTTCATTGTTCTTAAATTAATTTCATTATTTCTAGATTAATTGCATATTCATTCTAGATTAAAATTGCATTTTACTTTTAATCAAATCCTTCATTCTAGCAGTAGTCTATGGTTGCTGGACTCTTGATTTTGAGAGCAATCCCAAACCCTACCTAGATAGGAGGCAATAGGTCAAATCATTCAGCTAGGCAAGATGAATGATCTGATATTTGACTATGTTGAAGTGTGAAGATAAGTTAGAGGCCCATATTTAGCTTATACAATGGTCAAATTCTTTTGACTCAAATATCTAATTGCATGGCATCAAAGAGAGATAAACAGACAAAATTTAAATAAGAGAATTTGCACGACTAGATGACATCAATTTCTCGTTTCATGAGAATTAAATTTTGAAAAGATAGCAGAGACCACAACAAGTTGGTAGAAAATAAATATAATATTTTGGCCATCATTATGCATAGTTGTGATCATCCAAGTAGAGAAAAGCACCTATTGTAGATGGTGGTATTCTGAGAGATTGTCTAGTATTCAGAAACGACATTGCAAAAGAAGTAAGTTTAACTTTTTGACCTCGTTGAAGTGCAATTGAAGGAATTTGAAGGTTTTTCTATGATTTTAGTATTGTTTTTTTCCCCCATATTTGAGAAAATTGGGGTTTATAAGTTTTCCACCTCTGGGCCTAGTAAAAAATAGAAAGGGAGGGCATTGAATAAATATTTTTTAGATATGCTCTTGAGGTCTTCTACAACACAATCCCTAGATGAATTTTATTAGCATGATAATCATCATACTTGTAGAGGACCACTCACCCTCATCTCATTGGGATTTGTTTTCCTTTTTCTTCCAGAATAGAGTGAAACCATCTCCCATCTATAATCCATGGAGCCTCAATCTAGTAAAATTGATTGTTACAGATGTATTCATGGATGTTGATTTCCTTATGGAATTAGCTAAGGCATAGTGTCCTGTCCTTGGAGCTATAAGAAGAGATGGTAAGGTTTTCATAAATATTGATGGAGAGTGGGATGTTATTTCTCCGTGGATGGGACATATAGTACTCATTCATTTAGATTAAGTGAGAAATCAAAAGGACCCATTATTCACATCAAATTATGAGGTGGGCCAATTCTTGTCTGGATCATGATTTTATCCTAAATCATAGACTATTGCTATTTGGGTTTTAGCCCATCCCACATAAAATCCCCATGTTATTGAGATTGGAGAAGAAAGAAGAGGAGGTTTGATCATTAAAAAAATCAATAATACCTAAGCAATGGAGGAAGAAAGATTAGTTTCTCATGTTGTCGTGCTAAATTTAAGGTCACTACAATTGAAATGGAGCATAATTTCAAAGAACTGGAAAAAGATCATGTCGTATTGGGAAGATGTGATGAACTCTACATTGATAATTCACTCGTTAAAGAACAATTGGTAATATATACTAAGAAGCTACCTCCTTCTACATAGATTGAACAAATACAAATACCCAGCTGCAAACTATTCCTAAGAAGGTCATCCTTCCTAAAGAGATAGAAAAGTAATTGAATGAATATGTAGGAAGAATTTTAGATCTAGAGGTTCAAAGGGATAAAGGAAGAGCTTTAATTCTAGAAAAAAGTGTGAATGCCCTAATGAGATTTCTTAATCGTAGGGTTGGAAAGTTGAGGTTGAAATTAGATATTGTGCATCAGAGTTATACTTCCTTACTACAAACAGGGCAATTATGTTCAAATTTTATTGATTTCTTAAAATCAATATACAAGAAGTGACACCCAATAATGGATTTGATAAAAAATTTGGAGCTTGTTTCTTAGAGATCTAGCTCCCATTATTTTAGAAACAAAAGAAAATGTTGAAAATGTGGTCACATTTTTGCCCTTCTTCCAATGGAAAGATCAACTGATAAAAGCTCAAATCTAAACATTTTTGAACATCCAGAGCATCCTTTGATACCAAGTATTGTGGATAAAGACAAGAATTTCAAACGTATTAAAAACAAGATATTTAATTTTGAATTGATTTTAGTAATTGTGCAAACACTTATTGTTTATGATGGAGAGATTGAAATTGAGAAGTTTAATAACGTATGGACAAGGTGTTGAGTTTTGATGTCAGATATTCAAAGTTTGTCACAGAAAATTGGACACTTATAGATGCTAAGTGGAAGGAGTCAGTTACACAAGAAAAACAATTGAAAATTTTCCAACGGTTGGGTGTAATGGATTGGCAAGAGTTCACAAATAAGAATAGGTAAACTAATATGGCCTTGCAATTTTGGTTTTTTGACTTTTTGTGCAATTAGTTACACCTATAATGACGGGGCCATAAAACAATTTAGTTACACCTATGATGACACCTTTCCCAACTCACTTTATACCATGAGTGTGTCATGGGGTTAGGAGTGAAGTAGACAATAAATTTGAAGATGACAGAATATGACTAGTGCTCATTATTTATTCCCAACTATATTTCTTTGCATGTTCTTCATGTAGTTTGTGGAAGAAACATTACCAAGTGTTCAACATCTTTCTTTGCAAGTTTCAGAGAATCAATTTTTCTATTCCCTTAGAGCATTCAAGATTAACAAATCTCACAAGCCTTTATGCCTTTTTGGAGATTAGTTAGGATAGAGATAGATTATTTTTCTATTATGATCTGATTTTGTAAATGATCCATAGCTTGTTGCATTCCTTGTTTCTATAAAAGGAGTACTAGGATCATATGTTACTTCTTTTGAAATTATCATCCCTAGAGAACATAGGATTTAAGTTTCTGTGTTATAGTCATGGTATTTTCAGTTGTATGAATTTTTTGATACGGTGACATTTTTAATCAAAAGGATGTATTATAATAATGTTTTCTCCAAATTGCATTAAGATGTACATCGTATGAATTCAAAAGCATGTCTGGATTCATCTATATGTTGTTTATGGATATGTGTCAATTATTTTTAGCTTTCTTTCAAAGAGAGAATTAAATGCTTAAAATAATAAGTTGTAGGTGTTAAAGTGTGATTTCAATTTGTAATAAAAACTTAAAGCATAATGGGTTTAGGATAAATGCTAGGAATTATATGGTGATTTGATTCTGAATTGTTCTGCATTGTTGAGGGAAAGTGAGTCCAATTTATTTTGTTTGAATCTATTATCCAATGGGATATGCATCAATATTGAGTGTTTGAAAGGGTACAATTGAGGAACCAATCAAAATCAAAATCACTTTAATTTTTTTTATAGGAGTAGGTTTAGTATAGATTCATTCTCAGTAATATTTGAAGTCATAATGGGATTATGCATTGAAATGGTGAAATAGGAACACTCATTACACTAAGTCTAGGAATCATCCACTTATGGAATCTATAATTTATTGTCAAAAGAGTTTTATCATGTATACAGATCAGTGAAATAGGAACACCCTCTTGAGTTTAGTGTAACTCAGAGTGAAGAAGTATTGTATAGCCTTGTTGTGTCACATTTTATTTCCTTCAATCTATAGATAGCTGAATATGTGATCTAGATTTTCAAAATCCCATGGTGCAGGTCTTCTAATTTCTCTTAGGATTGAATGTAGCGAGAAAAATCTCAAAAAATTGGCAACTTGTTGAGGATCTATGCATTAATGTATGCTATAGACATGAGTTATTGTTGTCTCTACAAAATATTATGGTTCTTCCTCGTGAAGATGAAATGCTTGTAGTACATTTGGGTTTGGGATGGCATCAAGATGAAAAAATAGACAAAATTTCTCAATTGAACACACTTTCCTAGGAAAATAGGAAGAATGGGGATGAATATAACAAGATTAATATTGTTCTAGATTCTGAGATTTAGCAAGTTCAATTCCATGTTACAATCTTTGAAAGAGTAATTGATAGATTTCAATATATCCCTACAAAGGAATCGTGTTGTAAATTCCCATTGAGTCTACGCTTATCTGAATTGTTTCCTTAGGTATTTGTCACATGAGCATGAGTTACAATGGTGTTGAATCATGAAGATATATTCTCAGTTCTTCAACCAAATCTAAATTGGAAGCAAAGCTCACAAGAGGACATTGTATCTCAATTGAGTACATTGGTTTGGAGAAATCACACAAGCTTTTTTTAATACAAAAGAGTGACTAAAGTTATAGAAAGATAAGAAAGAGCTCAAGTTCATGATGTAAATTTTCAAAGATTAATTGTTACTTCTAGTAACCTTGTAGTATGAGGAAATTGTTTTGTTCATATCAAATATTTTATACTAGTGCTTTACGCAAAAATCATAGAGCCACATTATTTCCATTCAAGTAATGCAATTTTGATATTGCATAATTCTATTCTATTTTCCAAAGAAGGTCGGTGACTCTAAATGATAAGATGATTAGTGCGTTAAAGAAACACATCATAAACTTGTGTATAAGAAGATAAAAGATAGATGGTTTCAAGTCTGATGAGAAAATTCTTTGGGTGCCTGAAAAAACTCATTGATATGCATGGAAGAAGATCATTGCAAAGGCCCCATCCAAGAAGTTTTCAACCAACCAAAGAGAATAGGTGGATAGCAAAGGATAGAGGTAATTTGTATTCTCCTCATTTTTAAAACCCATTCATAAATAGGATTGAAATTATATCACAACCTATCATTTCTTGGGAGCCTATTTTGACCCATGTATATCCCTCACTAGAAAAGGGAAAAGAGAAGTTAGATATCCATTTTAGTAACTCTAGACCTAACCCTTTGTTTAGTTATTCAAGTTCAAGAAATATAGAGTCTTTTCCCACATATCTAAACCAAGAGCCTAATATTATCCCAAGGGTGAATCAGCCTGAGAAAATATTTTCATTTCAAGGGAAACTCGAAGATGAATACATAGTCTTTCAATAGGATAGAATAAGAAAAGAGATTAGCTCAAGAGAAAAGGATTATTGAAGAACAAATATCGAACCTTCAAGACAATATCCAGTAAAATCAATATGCATGCTAGTTTACTACGGGTGTGCCTAGTGAAATCCCATTTACATCATAACCATCACAATCCTCAAATGTGTAGCCTACATTTGTTACACAATTATTTGATGCAAATACATGTGCAATATTTATTCATCGTAATTCTAGTGGTGCACCAACTTCAATATGACTTTCTACCTCAGAATCTCCTAATGTGTCATTAGGACCCATATGATCTATCTCTCAAAGCACAACTAGTACTACAAATACTAGCACTTCATGGTCTACATTTGGTATGTTTGTAAATGTCCCCGCTCAAAGTGTTTCTATATCAACCCAAACATCTCTTGTTTCTTCAAGTGCAAGTACTATAACTTACATTTCAATTAGTGTGCCTCATGTTTCAACAACTAGTTCATTACCTTTGAACAACACTCGTCAATTTATAAGCCATGGTGGAGAAAATATGAGTCATAATCCTTTTGTTTGAAAATCTTTACCACCCTATAACCCTCGGTCAATCCAAATGAAACAAATGGTCTAATAATCACAAATTTCTATATTTTTCCCTAGTTGTCTAAGAAATTAGAGTTTTATAATGAGTGGGGATAAGCTATTTGATTCTAGGCCTAGTAAAAAAATAGAAAGGGAGGACCTTGAATCGAGAATTTTTAGATATGCTCCTAGGGTCTTCTACATCAAAGACCCAAGATGAATTTTATTGGCATGATAAATGTCATGCTTGTAGAGGAAAAAACACTCACACCATCATTTGGTTGGGATTTTTTTACCTTTTTCTTTTAGAATAGAGTGAAAACATCTCATGTATGTAACCCATGGAGCCTCAATTTTGAAAAATTTATTGTTACAGACATATTCATAGATGTTGATTTCCTTGGGGGAATCAGCTAAGGCATATTGCCCTACCTTTAGAGCTATTAGAAGATAAGATGATAAGGTTTTGGTAAATATTGATAGAAAGAGTATCTTTGAGGCCTTTATGATATCAAGAGATACATGCACTATTATAGACCTAAAGAGGAAATGGGAAATTTACAAAAAACACAAGGAACACTCAGAGGGGTGGAGGTCCCTAGATACAAGTCTAAGGGAAACCAAAGAAAACCAAACCAACTCACAAACATTGAGGAGAAAACATTTGAGATTGACAAATTAGAATTCTACTTCAGGTATACAAATCATTCCTTATGCCAGATCTTAGGGTGTGAAGTTGTCAAACAAATACCAATTAGAATCATGTGCATAGCCATGGCCATTAAAAATTCCTAGATCAATACCAACTATGACTATGTTGGATACTTCATCAAATATTTTCATGAAGGATTGACAAAGATACAAAGAAACCCAGGAATTATTGAATTCAGACACTATTCTCTTTTATGTCATTTGATTCTATATTTTAATTATGAGCACATTGATAAAAGATTGAAATTATTCAAAATTGATTATTGAGGGAACATGGGTCCCATTCAAACTTGGACTAAAGTATGGAACATGAATTATGCAAGTTCTAGTTTTCTCCTTTTGATAATATGTTCATTAATCTTATCCATTAGCTCTTTGGATTGAAGGAATTTCATAGATTTTTGGTATTGGTGAAGAATTTGTTGAGACCTAGGGAATAAGTGTTTGATCAAATATTTGAGCATAACTTGGGTGACTACTTCTCCCATATGATGGGGTCACCATTATTAGGGTCTATGGATGGCCCCAACCCCCTCACTTGTTACCTGTCTTTTTACCAAAGAGGATTCTCGCTATTGAATTTTTCTAGTAGATGTTATTAATTGAAAAGAAATATTTGGAAGAGTGGAAGAGGGTCACTTTCTTTCCCAAGTTAATATACATCTATGAATTTCATTTTGTTTTAAGAGCCCTCAAGTCACTGAATGAATTCTTGAAGTAGTATAAATCAGATATTGTCCCTACAAGATTTTGTGACCCAAAGGGATTCATGGGTCAAGTGTGGAGGAAACTATTGAGAAGGATAACACTATACTCTCATAAGGCATTGTATGATGAGGATGTTATCAAATACTTTCCCACTAAAGAAAAGTTCTATGGTATCAAGGACTGTTGATGTTTGTATCGGTTAGATAAATAATACCAATGATATGATTATTATGAGAAATGATATATATATATATATATATATATATATATATATATATATATATATATATATATATATATATATATATATATATATATATATATATATATATAATTAGATTATAATTATTCTTATAATAACTAAATAATTAATTGATAAAATAAAATAAATAATAATGAATAGACATGTCCTATGAAAGGACATGTCTCTTAATGTGTTTTCCACAATATAAATGAGAGATCACTACTCTTGGAAAACATATACCCAAAAGGCAATGTTAATACATTTGCAATGATCCTAGTAAAATCAACATGGTATCAGAGCAGGCTGCAAATGTAAAGGAAGAAACAATCATCATTATCGGGTCTAAGAGAGGTAGAAGATGATGAGGGAAATATGCATCATAAAGGAGTTGCCTTAGGCACGTCTTATCATACTTATAACTTCTCTTAATGGCTGTGTCTGCTGGGTGAAGAAATAGAAGCATTCAATACCGAGTATGAATGACTTGGAAGTATCAGGTGGCAAAATAGCTCTTGCGGGACGCTGTATTATTATCATGGGCAGACTGTTGATTATGGCTCATTACTTTGATATTCATTGTAGTTTTAATATCTCTTGTCTTACTGTGAATGAAGCGATTAGTCTAATACTATCATAATGAGAGAATGCATTACAATACTGCACCCTCTTGATTCAGTTGTGTGCTTAAGGAGGTGGAGGTACTAGTAAGATATATTCAAAGTCATAACAAGCACATAATACAAGGATTACCATCTTCCATAGACCACGTACATAGGGGTTGAAGAAGTTAAGGTAATGTTGGAGGTAAGTATTAATTGTTTATTTCTTATGAATATAGATTGGGAAATTGTTCACCTTAGATTATTATGTGGCATTAATAAGGAAATAATATGTTGAAAATATAGATTAAAGTAGATATATATAAGATGGAACAAATGCATATATGTTCAAAGTTAGATATTTATCTATATTATATTGGAATGATCTCCTTGTGTATTATATTAGTCTCTTTCTTATTTTTAATAAGTACTATAAGAGCTATTTATCTTCAGAGGGAGTAGATGGTTCAGTCAACTTGTGACAATCTTGATCATGTTGATTGAGAGGGAGTTCACTATTGATGGTGAAGCACTTCTAAGGTAAACTTGATATAATTGATTATTATACTAATAAATCATGAATGTTTTAATGGGCCTACCCCCTGTGTAAATCATGAGGAAGTGACGACTTCCAAATGATTATCACTTGTATTTGCAAAATTTATTGGAAGGTGACGATCTTAAAATAACTTAAATCATGATATACATTATTGATAATGTTGAAACAGATCATGATGAATTAATGCAAAAACTAAGTGTTAGATGTCATTAAATTGACGGTCTATAAGTTGTTTGCATAAATATATCTTGTAAAGCAACAACTAAGTGTTAGATGTCAAATTGACGGTCTATAAGTTGCTTGTATAGATACATCTTGTGAAAGCAACAACTGAGTGTTAGATGTCATTAAATTGATAGTCTATAAGTTGTTTGCATAGATATATCTTGTAAATCAACAACTAAGTGTTAGATGTCATTGACGGTCTATTATTTGTTTGTATAGATATATGATAGGTATTTGGTGAATATCATGTGTTGATATTCTATAGGCCAATACCTTATTGAGTATTTGGTGAATGTCATGTGTTGACATTCTGATAGGCCAATACTCAAGAGCTTGTGGATAGAATCGCCGATGGAGGCAATCCACATATTGAGACTATGTTTCTATTGATTACAACATGGGGATGATACCTTTATTGCTTACATCATATGATTGATTTTGTCAAGTGTCTTAAGTGTTGACATTGAATTGATTTATCCCCCCTAGCTAAGAGGGAGTGTTGATGTTTGTAGCATTGGTTAGATAAATAATACCAATGATATGATTATTATGAGAAATGATATATATATATATATATATATATATATATATATATATATATATATATATATATATATATATATATATATATATATATATATATATATATATATATATATATATATATAAAATTAGATTATAATTATTCTTATAATAACTAAATAATTAATTGATAAAATAAAATAAATAATAATGAATAGACATGTCCTATGAAAGGACATGTCTCTTAATGTGTTTTCCACAATATAAATGAGAGATCACTGCTCTTGGAAAACATATACCCAAAAAGAAATGTTAATACATTTGCAGTGATCCTAGTAAAATCAACAAGGAAAAATGGAAGAATCTTATGAGGGAAAAAAATTAGAGGGATTTGGATCCCAATTTCCTAGGATTCTACCACAATTTTCCTCCTTTGCAGACAATAGCTAAAATGGTGCAAGACTATGACAAGTTGTGTGGAAAACATCCACAAGTTGGGGACAAACCACCCCCACCTTCCCCATCAAAGAAATAAAAATTGAAGGGTATAGTAATAATCAAATAGGCATTGTAAAATGTATATATGCATGGGACTAGCCCCACTCTTGAATCTAAAAAGAAGAGACAAAAGACCGATCCTCATGTTGTATATCATGTTGATGAGGAAGTAGCTGAAAGTATTGGTGGAGGAGATGAAGAAGTGGATCAGATCACTGGAAAGGTGCATGAGAAAATGGATGAGGATCTTGAGGAAAGAATGCATGTTTACAAGGAAGCCTCATTAAGTAAGTTCACTGTTGAGAGGCTGATTGAAACTAGATAATTCTTTAAATATGAGAAATTTGTTGAGTGAAAAGAATTTAAAAGTTTTCTTTTCAAATTGAAATGGATAGAGATTCAAAATATATTGGAGGGGGAAGGACAAAGGTCAGACCCTAATCAACAAAGTAAATTTTCACTTTGCACCTTGCAGCATTTCAACCCAGATGAGATAACTTCTCAAGTTGAAGAAACTAAAAAATGTGTGGTGGAGAATAGGATGTTATTGCTCACTAATTGGGACTTACAGTCCTCATTCATTTTAGATCAAGTGAGGAATCAAAAGGACCCAATTTTTAGATCAGAGTATGAGATGGGCCAATTCTTGTCTAGATCAAGATTTGATCCTAAACCACAAAATCTTGTTATTTGGGCTTTGGCCCCTCCAACACAAAAGCAACATGTGATTGAGAGTAAAGAAGAAATAAGAAGATTTGAGATCATAAAAATAGTCAAGAATACCTCAGCATTGGAGGTAGCAGACTTAGTTTCTTTTGTTGTTGTGTCGAATAAGGCCACTACAGTTGAAATGGAAAATAATTTCAAAGAAATGGCAGAAGACCATGCCATATTGGGAAGATGTGATGAGCCCTACATTGATAATGCATTCCTAAAGGAAGAATTGGGTAGTACATACTAAGTAGATACCTCCTTCCATACATACTTAACAAGTACAAATACCCAATTGTAGACTACTCCTAAGAAGTCCATCCTTCTTGAAGAGGTAGAGAATCCATTGAATGGATATGCAGGAAGAATTGAAGATCTAGGGGGAGAAAGGGATGAAGCAAGAGCTTTAATTTTGGGGAAAAAATGTGGATGCCCTAATGAGGGTTCTTGATCATATGGTTAGAAATGTGAGGTTGAAATTGGATGTTTTGCTCTAGAATTATACTTCCTCACTGGACATAGACCAATTGTGTTCAAATTGTATTAATTTCCTAAAACCATTATACAAGAAGTGGCACCCAAGAATAAATTTGAAGGAAAAGTTGGATCTTGTTTTTCAATTCAAAGATCTACCTCCCATTGTTTTGGAAACAAAAGAAATGGTTGAAAATGTGATCTCATTTTTTCCCTTCTTCCAAGGGAAAGATCAAGTATTAAAAGATAAAAACTAAACATTGTTAACATGAAGCATCCATTGATACCAAGTATTGTTGAAAAAGACAAGAATTTGAAAAGTGTCAAAAAATGGATATTTAATTTTGAACTGATTGTCATGGTTGTGCAAACACTTATTGTTAATGGTGGAGAGATTGGAATTGAGTAGTTTAACAGTATAATGGACAAGACACTAAGTTTTGAAGTCAGATATTCAAAGTTTGTTGCAGACACCTAAGTAGTTTACTGATGCCAAGTGGAAAGAGGTAGTTACTGTTATACACTAAATTGGCACCCTTAGTTCAAGCTCTCGTAGTCTCGATAACTCAGTATAACAAGGGAATCATCTCAAGGTTGTGGGACCTTTTGCTAACTGAGATGAGACCTCCAGATTCTAGGCTGGTTCCTCTTGGATAATCACCCTGATTTGCTCTTAACAGGAAAGTAAAAATCTTAAGGGGAAAGGGATAGAAGGAGTGCATGAAAAGAAATGACTGAAAGAAAATCTATCCTACTAGGTGATGCACCGAAACTAGGGTTTGGATTTCAGTATAGAGGGATGAAACCAGTGGCAAAAATAGGTCTAGGAGATTTACAACTTGCTGAATAGGCTTGCATGAGTGTTTCATGTAAGGGTCTACAAACAAAAGAGGTTGTTCAGGGAAAGAGAAATATTCTTCCACAACAACAAGGCTCTCGGGATTTAGACATCAATCCATAACCTGCAAATAGACATTCACTCCTATAGCTCGGTGCAGGATTGAGACAAGACTGTTAGGGGCTGAAATATATCCACAAAACATCTAAATCAGATCAAAACAAAATAACACACATAGCTATAGAAAGAAAGAGGAATCAGGAAACTAAGATACCACTGAAAGCATTCATAAACTTTGATTCAATAAGAAATAATCCAGACATGAAGGCATGGGGACAACAAAACTGTCACAGAATGCTTTGCTATGTTTGTAGTATCAATGGGAATTTACATAATGTGGAAAACCAGAGGGCAAGAAAAATGCCACAGATAGGTTCCCAAGAAAGAGCCTTTCTTTTTACAAAATGTCAATTATGAGCACTACTGGCTCCAAAAACCACTATATACACTCTCTACACGCAGGCGGGAATGAAAAAAACTTTTAGGGCTACATAAATCTGCATTATAAAAATCATCCCTAAAACAAGTCACCTCTAATCATAAATGCCTCTCTGCAAAATCATAGCTGATCAGATACTCTGTTGCATACCCATGCCCTGTACCGTAATCAACCTGCAGACACAAAGGCCTAGATTCAACAACCTCCCTACAAACCCATACTGCCATGAATGCACAAAAATTTGATCAGATTCTGGAAAGGACTCAAAATGGTGCCTTAAAAAAAAAAACTCTGCACATTCCTCTAACTGCAACCGCCCTGGCGACATAAATTCTTGAACTACCCATGCTCGCAACATTCACCTTGGAAGAAAGTCTACCAAAATAGGCTACATCGACTTGACAAAGAAATGGTCGCATGATCACATGAGCTGAAAGGCCTTCATGTGATCATGCAACAAGTTGAAAACTATCGCTCCTCGCCATAAAATGACACCTTGGGTCTGAGAAATTTGCCACCTGTCGAGCCTTTGCCATGTGGTCCAACTGAAACTGACCATATGCCTTGAAAGGTCAGTAGTCACATGATCATATGCGGCCTGGAAGGCCGCATGAGATCATGCGACAAGCTTTAGAAAATAGCCTATTTCCATAAATGCTCGGGCCCATAAGACCCACCACATGGCACGCCTCCATTCATCCCGGCTGCTACCCAGCAAACACCTCGGCACCCCTGGCATAGGACCCACCGTGACCGCAAGATTCCCATCTAACGGTTGTCACATGATTGCATGGGATTAGAAGATCCCATGAGATCATACAACCACCGTCAGATCTCCTTGCTCCTGCGCCAATGCTTAGAAACCTCGGCCCCCACCTCCAACTGCGCAACCGCAAACCATTGCTACAAAAATTGCTAATGGTTTGTCGCATGGTCGCATGGGATCAGGAGAGCCCATGTGATTATGCGACAAACCGCATGGCGTTAGTCACCGACCATTGGATGAACCCTGCAGACCGCCCGTCGCATGGTCACATGCGGTCAAGGGGCCGCATGCGATCATGTGACCAACTGCATGATGCTTCCCCCATAACCACAGGTGGTTTAGCTGATGACCGTTGGCCGCTTATCTTGACTTTCGATCCCCTACCGACTGCATCAATCGTTAAGTGATCTCATGGGATTGGAAGATCCCATGCGATCATGTGACAGTCGTTGGATCTTCTGCACTGGTATAGCCTTAGGCACTGGGACCCGTCGCATCGGAGTTACGCGCTTAGGGAAAAATGCAGATGCTAGAGAAGTGTAAAGTGTGGAAGGGGTCAAAAACACAGAAGGTTTTCGGTCCAAGGTTGAAAACACACTAAATTTTTAGAGCTGAGAGGCAGAAACATCCTGAGCCTGGAGAGAGGAAGTCAAAAACACATTGGGTTTTCGACACCTAAGCATTTCATGGAAAACATGACTATGGCTGAAAATGAATGGCAGGGAATTTTTGGGGCAACATTTTGGTGACCTCTGTAGGATGTCAGCCTGCTAGACATAGACCAGTTGCCTTGACTTAATCTATTAGGCATGGGGTCACTTCTTTTGAGCTCAAAAACTTTCAAAGACAAAAACTGAACCGGGAAGACAAACCTGTGCATGTCACTTCTTGGAAAATAGGGAAAAACTAAACTAGAAAGCTGGAAGAAAGTAGGAAAAACATTTACAAGGATTTCCAAGAAGGGCCTATAGAGAAGGATTAGCTTCAAAGCAAGGCTTCAAGTGGAAACCATTCACTAAGATTGGTAGGGTAGCTCCTTCAAGGGTTGAAAGCTGAAATGCGTTGGATCCTCTGCACTTTGTTATAAAAAATCACCCACCCCAAAAGGATTCAAACTTTGTGTGCTTGCTAGGTTTTGACCTGAACTCATCCCATGTAAGAACTACATCTCCAACCTTGAAGTTTCTAACCCTGGATCTTTTATCAAAACTTCTTTTTGTTTGATTCTGATGGAATGCCATATCTTGCATCGATTTATCTCTGATCTCTTCTAGCTCCATCAGTTGGGCATATCTAGTTTGCATAGGATCACTTTCCTCAAATAGGGCATACTGAGTGTCCAAGTCCAAGGCTGGTAATTCAGTTGAAATAGATAACCTAGCCTCTCTACCATACACCAACATGTATGGGGAATTACCAATGATTTTCTTTGGGGTAATTCTATCTAACCACAAGGAAGATTTCAATTTAGTATGTCAGTCCCTATGACTGTCTTGCAGGGTCCTTTTGATTATTCTAATCAGATTCTTATTTGTTGATTCTACCAAACCATTCCCCTGAGGATAGTAATTGGAACTTGTATTCAGACAAATGCCCATTTTGACTGCCCACTCTAAGACTTTGAGGCCTATAAATGCTAATGCATTGTCTGAAACTATAGAATTTGGAATGCCAAATCTATGAATGATGTCATCATAAAAACTTAAAACAACACTCTCATTAGCTTCTTTTAAAGAAACTACCTCTGTCCACCTAGTGAAATAATCGGTTGTAGTGATTATCCACTTGTGTCCTGCACTAGATGGAGGGTTAATCATGCCAATGAAATCTATACCCCACTTCATGAAGGGTTGCTCTATTTTGACTGGCTGTAAGGGAAGAGCTACAAATCTTTCTTTCCCTGGAAAAATAGCACATTTGATGCATCTTCTAACATAATCATGACTATCTTTGAAGATAGATGGCCAATAGTATTTGGCCCTCATGATCTTAAAAGCTGTAGTCCTAGGAGAGAAATGGCCACCAGAAGCTCCATCATGAAACTTGAATAAGACATCTGCAACCCTTTCCGAATCTATGCATCTTAGAAGGACACCATTGTGATCTTTTCTGAAAAGAATTTCATTTACCAGCACAAAAGGAATAGATTGTAACCTATAATACCTCCTTTTTACTAAATCTAGGCCAGCAAGATATTGTCCTATCTTCAAATAATTGATCATATTAGGCAACCGGCTAGTTGCCTTGGCTTGTTCTCCTATAGAATGCACCACCAGAGATGCATCTATGTATTCCAATTTCTTTGAATTTCCATCTTCTGCCAGATGCTCACAAAGACCTCTTCCTCTAACCAGCTTGGTAATCTAAACATCTATGTCATATTCCATCACCTTAGTGATCCAGCCAACTCTTTTTTCATTTAGGTCCTTAGAAAGCAAAAATTCCTTGACACTTGGATGAGTAACCATCAAATGCACCTTGTTATGGGTCAAAAAATGTCTGAATTTTTTGAGGCTCTTTACCATAGCAAGAACATGCTTTTCTATAAAAGAGTATCTTTGTTCATACTCTTCTAAACCTTTGCTGAAGAAAGCAATAGGCTGCTCCAATCCTTCAGCGTTTTCTTGAGTCAACATTGTAGATATAGCATCATGACCTCCATAAGCATAAAGGTTAAAATCCTTACTGAAATTTGGGTTTAGGAGAGTAGGAGCCTCTGTCAAGGCCTCTTTAATGGCTTGGA
This sequence comes from Chamaecyparis obtusa, assembly GCA_027943335.1. NCBI lineage: Eukaryota > Viridiplantae > Streptophyta > Pinopsida > Cupressales > Cupressaceae > Chamaecyparis > Chamaecyparis obtusa. Next base: position 1,436,613 of record BSBK01005442.1, on the reverse strand, counting down.
AGTTAACTTTTCCTTCTTTGGTCCAACTAAAGGCTGAACTTTTCTTCAACATGGTTGTCAAAGGCTTGAGTAACTCTGCAATGTTAGGCAAGAATCTCCTAACAAAGTTAATCTTTCCTATGAAAGATTGGAGACTTTTCTTATGATGCAGTAATGGTAGTTCTAAGGTGGCTGCAATTCTCTTAGGGTCCACTGTAATTCCTTCTTTGGATACTATATATCCCAATAGCTTTCCTTCATGAACTGCAAACACACACTTCTTGGGATTAAGGGATATCCCAAATTCTCTGCATCTTTCAAAAATCTGTCTCAAATGTATGATGTGGTCTATTGCATGCTTTGAGTAGATAGTTATGTCATCTAGGTAGACCAGCACAAACCTACACATGAGGCCCTTAAAGGCCATATCCATTGCCTTTTGAAATGTAGCACCTGCATTTGACAAACCAAAGGGCATCTTCTGATATGCCATGGTTCCCCACTTGGTTGTAAATGCAGTCTTATATTGATCCTATTCTTTCACTAAGATTTGATTGTATCCCGAATAGCCATCCAACAATGAGAATCTCTTGGATCCAGAGACACATTGCAGAATTTGTTCCATAGAGGGTAGTGGATGGTGGTCTTTTAATGAGGCTCTGTTCAAATCTCTAAAATCAACACATAACCTCAGCTCTCCATTCTTTTTTCTGACAGGAACGAGGTTGGAAACCCAACTAGTATGTTTGATGGGATAGATGATGCCACTTTCTATTAGTTTAAGTACTTCCTTATGCATAAGTGGTTCAAGCTTGGGATTAACAGGCCTTTGCTTCTACCTTACTAGTTTAGCATTAAGTTCCAATTCAATAGTGTGCTGAGCGAGGGTAGGATCAAAACCCTTGAGGTCTTCATATCCCCATGCAAAAACATCAATGAATTCCCTGAATAATTTAGTGTAAGCTTGCTTTTCTAAATTAGTGTTTGCTTTTCCAAATTGTAGGCTCTTACCTAGTTCCAACTCTAATTCAGCACAATGTTCTTGTTGGACTACTAGGCTAGCTTTATTTTTCTTGACTTCATCATCCTTGTTGAAGATAGTCTCTAAGGTAACAAGACCTTTAGGCATCTTATTAGATTTAATTTGTATCACTTGGTCACCATAGCTCTATGATAACCTCTTTTGATTGTGCCTTGAAAAGACATCTTCTTCAAACAAGAACTGTAGAATTTGTTCATCACTGTCAAACACTTGCCAATTGATATTGTTATCTGGAATTGAAGGTCTGACAATAATCTTGATGTGTTGCTGATCTGTCTCTTTTGAAATGCTATTGGGGATGTCAAACAGAGATCCAATAGCAGCTAACCTATCAACATTTTGATATAATTTTCTAGGGATAGCAACAATATTGAAAGCATGGAAATCTTCAATTGCATCCCAAACTCTATGTTTGTATGCTTTCATGACATCATTTTTGGTTGCACTCATCCCTCTTACTTGGCTGACAACAAGTTCACTATCACCATATACTTTTAACACTTTAAGCCCTCTTTTTCTGGCCCATTCTAGTCCATTGACTAGACTTTCATACTTTGCAGTGTTGCTGGTGTAGGAAAAATCAAATCTAAAGGGAGTTTAATACCTTTCTCCTTTTGGGGATACCAGCATAGCACCACCACCAGAACCGTGTCTACTTCTAGCTCCATCAAAAAAAAGCTCCCAGACCTGACTATCCTGATCATCCGAATCAGTGTATTTTTTGAGAAGGCTTGGTTCTATGGCTCCACTTTCTTGAATCAGATAACTCCCCAAACCAAAATCCCAAACAAGACTCTCTTGGATCTCTGAGGTTCTTTCATCTAGGAGAATATCGGGGATACTATCTATTTTGGTGCTTGCTTCACTAATGGTTGGGAAATCATTGTCATCAAATATAGGACAATTAGTATTGATGGAATTGGACACATATGGCTCTATATGATGTATTGCTAAGGCTTCTGATTTAATAGTGACTTTGGTACCATACCTTGTATGAAAGAGCATGTGAGACCAGTCAGAAGAAAGATAACCTCCTATCTTGGCTGTGAACTCTCTTGACAGACATATGGCAAACAATGCAGGGAGATCTATGATATATATGTCAAGGAGAATGGAAAAAATAGGACTAGCATGGAGAATTAGACTGGTATCCTTGGCCACACCTATAGTACTGACTGAGGATCCATCAAGCTGTGTAACCTTCTTTTGGAAGGGTTCATATTTAAGTCCTAATTGATTAGCCACTTTCTTGGGCATTACAGTGCTAGTAGCTCCACTATCTACCATACAATTATGCACTAAAGATTTTCCAATAATTAAAGATACGTAAAAAGGAGGTGGCTTTAAATTCCTACCTTGCATGGTACTAGCCTTGGAGTTGCTAGTTGGAGTCTCCTTTTCTTGATTAGTGTTGACCAATGCCATTTTTGCAGTTTCTTTTGTAGGTTGAAGATTTGTTGTCTCTCTCATGGCCTTCTCCAAAATTTCAAGTTGTCTTGGAATAGACAAAGAGTCCCACATAGACATGGTGACATTCACCTTCTTCATGTTGTCTACAATGTTATAAGGTGTCATAGTGTGTACTCTTTGTTGTGCTTTTATCATGATGGGTTCAGCTTCTTTTCTAACTTGGCCTTCTTTGCTTGAGGTGACATGGGCCACCTTGGATGTGATAGGGGTAGCTTGTTGCAGTGGCTCTACAGATGTAGTGGCCTTAGCACCTGAATCTATCCTCTCCATGTCTTGGGATCTTCTCTTTGCTCTTGTGTAGGCAACAAAAGCAGCTTCATCATTGACTCCATTGAAATCTGGTTGCTCCCAATTGAAAAGAGCAGTCTCATTCTCTTGTGTTTCTTGTTGAGGAGCTGTCCCACTAGAAGGAGCTTCTGTTTGAGCCTATGAAGTGTTTTGAACCATTAGTGCTTGGTTCATCCATCCATTAGAACACGTAGCTTGATTTTGGGGCTGATTGCAAGGGAAACACCATTCATTATCCATGGCCATATTGTTTTGACTGGGAACCATATCCCTGACTGGATTTGCAGAATTAAGAGGTGCAGGGTTATACGGTTGGAATCATCTTTGGTTAAAGTTTTGTCTTTTCCCTTGATAGCCTCCTTGATATGGCAGCCTATTTTGTTGATAAGGTTGTCCTTGATTTTGGTATTGTTGATTAGGACTCTGGCCTTGTGATTGGAAGGGTGGCCTGATGCCTTGGTTTTGTTTCTTCAAGTTTGTGACCTCTTTTGTTAGAGTCTGCAGCAAGTTTCTCATTTCTTGCATACTAGTTTGCTGACTACTCTTCACCTCTTGCAACTCTTGGGAGAAATTTGTTGCAGCATGTTCTTGACCACTGGTACTAGCTTGAGGTGCTGATATTGTGGGGATAGGGGTAAATGGAGGTACTTGTGTAGGTGCAATGGGTTGAAGACTAGGGAAGATAGGCATAGGAGGTCTTCTCTGTATCATGCCTACTTGGATCAAACAATTTTAAGCCCTGACAGCAGTGTCAAAAGCTTGGGGTAAAGTGGTTCCACCCATAGACTAGATCATGATAGAAATTTGGCTATTTAGACTTTGCAAGTAGTATAGGAAGGCATGGTTAGCTGATGGCCTTACAGAGACTGGGATTCTATTCCATGTTTTAAGGAACCTACCATTATAATCTATCATTTGCTCTTGAGGGTCTCTCTTTATAGTTGTTAATTGCTCAACCAAAGACAAATTATCTAATTTATCCTCAAAGTTCTTGCTTAATGCATCCCCTAATTCATCCCATGAAGTAATAGAACCAATAGTTAAAGTTCTAAACCATTCTAGAGCCTTACCTTTCAGAGATGCTGCTAACAATTTGGTGGCCACATCCTCTTGAGTAATGTTGTGTATGCTGCAAATGGTGGTCACATCTCTTATGTGCTCAAAGGCTGTTGTCTATCCCTCCCCTATGAAATTAGGTATACTCTTTAATGCCACCAAGGGCACATCATGATGCACTGCAAAATTTAAGGGGCTCCCCTGATTGAAAGGTCCAAAGGTGAAATTTCTAGCCATTGTAGGAGGTGTAACCTAAAGATTAACAACTATATGAGTTGTATTTGCTAGACCTAGATTTCCTTCCTCTTCTAGATCTCTGGTTAGAGATCTGCCTCTTCTTCTGAAATGAAAGAGGAGAGGTCTCCTCCCTGAAGTATTAGGAGGTGTAGATTGGACTCTTCTTGCAAAAGATTCTCTCTAAGTTGACCTGCCTTTGTAGCTTCTTTTCAAGGGCAACTCTGAAAATTCAGCAGGCTTTGAACTCCTAGTCTCAATCTTTCTCATAAACCTTAAACAAGGTTGGCCTGAATCTTTGAAACTAGTGGAGTCACCAGATATGCTTGGTAGAACAACCTCTAAAGGTCTGTATTATGCAATCTGCATATCAGAGATAACACAATCTTCAACAAATGAACTTCTTTGCTGTCCCACCAGGCGTGCTAGAAATGTTATACACTGAATTTGCACCCTTAGTTCAAGCTCTCGTAGTCTCGATAACTCAGTATAACAAGGGAATCATCTCAAGGTTGTGGGACCTTTTGCTAACCAAGATGAGACCTCCAGGTTCTAGGCTGGTTCCTCTTGGATAATCACCCTGAGTTGCTCTTAACAGGAAAGTAAAAATCTTAAGGGGAAAGGGATAGAAGGAGTGCATGAAAAGAAATGACTGAAAGAAAATCTATCCTACTAGGTGATGCACCGAAACTAGGGTTTGGATCTCAGTATAGAGGGATGAAACCAGTGGCAGAAATAAGTCTAGGAGATTTACAACTTGCTGAATAGGCTTGCATGAGTGTTTCATGGAAGGGTCTACAAACAAAAGAGGTTGTTTAGGGAAAGAGAAAGATTCTTCCACAACAAAAAGGCTCTTAGGATTTAGATATCAATCCATAACCTGCAAACAGACATTCACTCCTATACCTCGGTGCAGGATTGAGACAAGACTGTTAGGGTCTAAAATATACCCACAAAACATCTAAATCAGATCAAAATAAAATAACACACACAGCTACAGAAAGCAAGAGGAATCAGGAAACTAAGATACCACTGAAAGCATTCATAAACTTTGATTCAATAAGAAATAATCCAGACATGAAGGCATGGGGACAACAAAACTGTCATAGAATGCTTTGCTATGTTTGTATTATCAATGAGAATTTACAGAATGTGGAAAACCAGAGGGCAAGAAAAATGCCACAGATAGGTTCCCAAGAAAGAGTCTTTCTTTTTACAAAATGTCAATTCTGAGCACTACTGGCTCCAAAAAACACTATATACACTCTCTACACGCAGACAGGAATCAAAAAAACTTTTAGGGCTACATAAATCTGCATTATAAAAATCATCCCTAAAACAAGTCACCTCTAATCATAAATGCCTCTCTGCAAAATCATAGTCGATCAGATACTCTGCTGCGTGCCCATGCCCTGTACCGCAATCAACCTGTAGACACAAAGGCCTAGATTCAACAACCTCCCTGTAAACCCATACTGCCATGAATGCGCAAAAATCCGATCAGATTCTAGAAAGGACTCAAAACGGTGCCTTAAAAAAAAAAAAACTCTGCACATTCCTCTAACTGAACCGCCCTAGCGACATAAATTCTTGAACTACCCGTGCTCGCAATATTCACCTTGGAAGAAAGTCTGCCAAAACAGGCTACATCGACTTGACAAAGCAACGGTCGCATGATCGCATGAGCTGAAAGGCCTTCATGCGATCATGTGACAAGTTGAAAACTATTGCTCCTCGCCACAAAATGACACCTTGGGTCTGAGAAATTTGCCACCTGCCGAGCCTTTGCCACGCGGTCCAACCGGAACTGACCACATGCCTTGAAAGTTGAGCAGTCACATGATTGTATGTGGCCTAGAAGGCCGCATGAGATCATGCAACAAGCTTTAGAAAATAGCCTCTTTCCACAAATGCTTGGGCCCACAAGATCTACCACGTGGCATGCCCCCATTCGTCCTGACCGCTACCCAGCAAACACCTCGGCACCCCTGGCACAGGACCCACCACGACCACAAGATTCCCATCTAATGGTTGTCGCATGATCACATGGGATCAGAAGATCCCATGAGATCATATGACCACCGTCGGATCTCCTTGCTCCTGCACCAATGCTTAGAAACCTCGGCCCCCACCTCCAACTACACAACCGCGAACCACCGCTACAGAAACCGCTAATGGTTTGTCGCATGGTCGCATGGGCTTGGGAGAGCCCATGTGATTATGTGACAAACCACATGGTGTTAGTCACTGACCGTTGGATGAACCCTGTAGACTGCCTATCGCATGGTCACATGCGGTCAAGGGGCGGCATGCGATCATGCAACCAACCGCATGATGCTTCCCCCACAACCACAGGCGGTTTAGCTGATGACCGTTGGCCGCTTATCTTGACTGTCGATCCCCTGCCGACTGCATCAATGGTTTTCGCGTGATCTCATGGGATTGAAAAATCCCATGCGATCATGCGACAACAGTTGGATCTTCTGCACTAGTACAACCTTAGGCACTGGGACCCATCGCATCGAAGTTGCGCGCTTAGGGAAAAATGTAGATGCCAGAGAAGTGTAAAGTGTGGAAGGGGTCGAAAACACAGAAGGTTTTTGGTCCAAGGTCGAAAACACACTAAATTTTCAAAGCTGAGAGGTAGAAACATCCTGAGCCTGTAGAGAGGAGGTTGAAAACACACTGGGTTTTCGACACCTGAGCATTTCATGGAAAACAGGACTGTGGCCGAAAATGAACGACAGGGAATTTTTGGGGCAACAGTTACACAAGCAGAACAATTATAAATTTTCCAACAGTCGAATGAAAAGAATGTAATAGATTGGCAAGATTTCACAAATCAGAATAAGTTAAAGCACATGGCCTTGTGATTTTTGCATTTTTGCTTTTTGTGAAGTTAGTTAGACTTGTGATGAAGGGGTCATAAAAAATCTCTAGAATGGTTAACCAATTATTTATATGGACAACTTGATTGGCTCGGTTTATGCCACAAGTGTGTCATGGGTTTTGGAGTGAAGTTGATAATCAATCTGAAGATGAAATAATATGACTAATGTCCTTTTTTGTTGTCAATTGCATTTCTTTGCAAGTTCTTTATGTAGTTTGTGGAAGACACGTCACCAAGCATTCAACCTCTTTCTTCACAAATTGCAAAATCAATTTTTGTATTCCCTTAGAACACTTAAGACTAATAAATCTCGCAGGCCTTTATGCCTTGTTGGAGATTATTTAGGATAGGGATATAATATTTTTTTGTTATGATCTATTTTTGTAAATGATTCATAAATTGTTGCACTTATTATTTCTATAAAAGGAATACCAGGATCATATGTTACTTACTCTGAAATTGTTATCTCTAGAGAGCATAGTAGAATAGTGTTTAGTCTTCTAGGTGTTGTAGTCGGGGTATATTCAATTGTATGAATTTTCCAATAGGGTGGCATTTCTAAATCAAAAGGATGTTATATGTCATAATTTTTTCTTCAAATTGTATTGAGACACATCATATGAATTCAATAGAAGCATATCTAGAATTGTTTATTTTTTGTTTATGAATGTGTCAATTATTTTTAGCTTTCTTTGAAAGAGAGAATTAAATGCTTAAAATAATTAGTAGTGGGTGTTAAATTGTGATTTGGATTTGTAATAAAACTTATGGTATAATGGGTTTAGGATAAATGATAGGCATTATATGGTGATTTGATTTTGAATTGTCTTTCATTGTTGAGAGAAATTGAGTGCAATTTATTTTGTTTGACTTTGTGATCCAATGGAATAGGCACTAGTCTTGAGTGTTTGAAAAGGGTCCAGTTGATAGGCAAATCAAAATCAAAGTTATTTTAATTTATGTTTTAGGAGTAGGTTTAGTGTAGATTCATTCTCAGTAATATTTGAAGTCATAATGAGAGTATGCATTGAAATAGTGAAATAGGAACACCCATTGCACTAAGTCTGAGAATCATCCACTAGTGGAATTTTTAATTTGTTGTCAAAAGAGTTTTTATCATGTATACAGATCAGTGAAATAGGAACACCCTTTTGAGTTTAGTGGAGCTCAAAGTGAAGAAGGCTTGTATAACCTTGTTGTGTTGTGTTTTCTTGTCTTCAATTTGTGGATAGAGTTGAATATGTGGTCTAAATTTTCAATCCCATGGTCTAAGTCTTTTGATTTCTCTTATTTGGATTGAAGATAGCAAGAAAAATCACTAATAATCTCCATGCTAATTAAATATCCTTCTAGAAAGTTGAGGAATACAACCTGATAATCATTTAAAAGATCCCCTTATAACTTCAGAAGAAAGACTAGTTGTTTATAACTGTATACCATGTTGGCCTTTAAAGTGCCTCTCCCATTTGTATTATGCATGACCTCTTGATGGATGAGAATTTGACCTTATGTATGCTTCTATGTCATTGGATGAGATATTTGGTGATGCCTTGCTTTGCCTCTAGATGTTTATTATTGCTCCTATGTGACTAGTTGAGTTGATTATGTGAATTCAATGAATATTCCTGTGTTATGGTTTTATGCTAGCATTGTGAGATGCCCCCAGCTCAATTTATTCTTGTGCTCATTCCGAGATTATTGTTGTGTTCATGATGGTATATGGATTATGGTGCGAGTGATGGTTCCATTGATGTATCTATTAGTGGCTATTGAGTTATGATTGTATCATGATGATTATTTTGTGATTATCCTTGCGATGTGATCAGTGGTTGCATTGTGTAATGCACTTGATTATCGTACTTTATTTTAGTTACATGTATCATTTTTTATTTGAATGTTAGATTAGTTTGTATTAATATATTGATCATATCTACATGAAGATGCTTTATGATAATATCTGGGTTATTTTGCATTCAAAAATATTGGGTTAAAATGTTAATTATGATGATTATCATGGATTTTTTTATATGTTTCCTTATATAGTGTTGGGTATCTTTATGGAAATTTGTATTGATATATGCTCATATTACTAGAAATGACTATTTAATATTTGTATATTTAAATAAAATGTTTAATATAAATGCAATGTTAATTTAAATGAGATAATGTCCAATGCTATGTTCATACAATAGTTTCGCATTGTGTCCATTGTGCTTGATCGAAATGAGATGAAGTTGTAGTTACTCATTCATGAGGTCCACATCATGGTGTCGTTCTCCTTCATTTTTTGATATCAAGTATGTTCATGTGCTTCTACTATTTATAATATGAGTAGCTACACTTGATGTTTGCGTGTTTTAGTGAACGAGTACTACACACATTCTGCCTAAGTTGCATCATTTGAGTTTGTCTATATCCCCATAAAAAGCACATGAGATAGTAACTATGGCCTTTCATATTGAGTTAATATTGCCCCTATATAGATGATGTATTTGTAATTGATTATTTTTTCCTCCTATACATGTTGGTAAATTTGGATTTCATATACATTTTTTATAGAACAGTGATATGTTTGTGCATTTAGAGTTTTCGCGATTGTCACGGAAGAGATTAAATTTATTGTTGATTTTATTGGGTTTGGGGATTTAATTTTATTACCAACTAATTTTTTAGAATCAATTTCCATTTGATTGGAATTGATTTATTTATAACATGGGATTTCCAGGAAGTCTAGAGTTAGTTTTAATTTATTTAAGTGATTTATTTTTAAAGTCCCTTCTTGAAAAGTGTCTTTTAATTGGAAAAATAGTTATTTTTCCTTCCTCACTTTTCACTTTTACATATGGTGAAAATTGTGGATTTTCTCCAAATACTTTGGAAAATTTTGGTTTTATTTTTGTTGTGATCAATCTTTGTTTGATTTTTGTGAGTAGCGGTTCATTGGAACTATGTTGCAATAGCTCCAATTCTTATGGAGCCATTCACGTTTTAGTGGAGTATTTATTATCTTATGCTCGTTTTAGTGTATTTAGCATGGTGAGAGGTAGGGTTCTCATGTTTCTAATCAATCCTTGTCTGTTTCAGTTGATTCTTGTTTTCTTTTGCATTGTGGGATGGTGAGTAGATGTTTCCCCAATTTTCTTCAAGTTTATTTTTCCCATTTGTGTGTGCATGAGTGTATGAGGTTTTTAGTTAGAAGTTTTCCGCAATGAGGCTGTAAGTTTTCTCCCACAATGTCAAAATTGAGATTTTATTTGATTTTTAGCTTAATTGGTGCATAAGAGAAAATAATTTTTCATTTCATTTTTTTGTTTTATTTTTTAGGCTTTTTCATTGGTGCATCATTTTGTGTGCAATTTAGAACCTATCATTCACCATGTTTGGTCTAATCTAATAATTGAAATGACTAGTCTCTAATACAAAAAGTTGGTTTGTAAAATCAGAATGGTCATACATTCTGAGTATTTTATATCTTGATCTGAAAAGCGCCCTTTCAACACTAAATGTTAATTTTTATACCTTGCTGAATTTTACCAAAATTTGGGGTTTTGATGTATTTTGTGGTTTGTGAGATTTCCTTCAATCCTCCTAAGATGTATATTGGATTCCATTGAATTCCAATCTCTTGACATGGTGGTTGATTAATCGGTTTGGAATATGAACCTTTATTGCATTTTACTCATTTTTCTTAACTTGATTTTTTTGGGAGTTAAGATATCATCCTAGCATTGTTGTATTGCTATTGTTTTTGTCTTGTGTTGCATACTTCATGCTTGATGTTGAGATTGCATGTGATATGTGGATGTTGAGTGTTGAGACTACATCCATACATGTAGTTGTGCTATGATCTTATGCCAAGGTATGAGTGACCTGTGGTCTTAGTGTTGAGACCAATAGAGTTTACCATGTTCCTTATGGGCTTATGAATTTGAGATTCTTGCATTGTCTTCATCTTGTGTTCTTTATGATTTGTGCCTCATTGTAACAAGATGATCTTGTTGGTGTTTGGGTAGTGGAGTGGAGTGGCTCCTCACATGGATCCCAACCCGTGAGTGATTGGTACAAGCCACATGAACAAGTTCTTAATAAAGAAAAAAATTAATAAATGAACTTGTGTAAAAACACATTAATAAGAGTAATTGACTACCTGGCCACCTGAGGGTGTTTATTGAAGGTAAGTTAGTGTCTGGTTGTCTAAAGACGTTGATTGAAGATGTCATATTTGGCCACCTGAGGGTGTTGATTGAAGATACATACCGATTTTTTCTGTCTGTGGACATTGATCAAAGACTTGATGCTACTTAGGCTATCGTAAGCCAAGTAATGAAACTCCACCTTGAGTCCTTGTAATGTATCCTTGATAGCTTTGGGTAGTACCCTTGGTATACTGTGATTATGTGGTTTCTTGGTTCTGTTTGGATATTGGATCACGTGTTGAGCATTATCCATGCATGATTGCATTTTGTGCTTGTGTATTGAATTGGACCTTTTTTTCATCCTTTGAGATTATGCATTTGATTGGTGTGTGTGAGAGTCATTCCTTTCTTGCATATATGCTTTATGTTTGTGGTCAAGGTACTATCTTCATGAGTATGGTGGGTTGGGCCTAAGTATTCCACATGTTAGGGTGGCATTGTACTTTAGCATTGCTGGGGACCGGTGTACAGGCAACAGACTTCCTATAGCTATAGGGACTTGGAACTTGATGACTTAGTTGTATCATGCTTTACTTGATGACAATTGGTATATGTATTGTATTTTATCATTGATGTTCTTGATTAACCTAGATTCAGTTATGATTGTAGTTTATGTATTATTGATGTAACAAAGTGACTATGACCTCAATATGTTTTATTCTAGTACTCCCCAATGTGGAGCTAGATGTTTTCCATCTATATGTTAGAGTCATCTTAGGTTTTGGCCTTTATTTCTTGCATTTTTTGCCAAATTCATTAATCAATGTCTGTGCCTGTAGTTTAGTGTGTGCACATATCAACATCTCGATAGGATGAACCGACGTATCCACCTGTCTAGACTAAGACTTTTTATCTCATAATTTTACCGGTCATGGATCGACATCTTTGTTGATCAATGTCTACGCAACAAGAATCAGTATCTCTACCTACCTTCATCGTCTCTGCCCAATTTGGTTTTCTAACTAGTTTTAAGAATTGGGTGTTTTGTGTATGCTTTCAGGTTGGATTCCATAGGATGTTTGGTGTCTTTTAGACCTTGTACTTGATTATTGAGGATATTATATTGAGTTATCATTTATTTTAATGTTTTAAAAGGAAATGAACATGTACGGTTAATCATGTAGGAACATCTATTTGGGCTTAAAGAGAACATCAATTTTGTGAGTTTGGGAATTGGAATTAGTCTCCCTTTTGTTAGTTGTGAGTTTTGGTCATCTTAGCCTCTCATGGTCTGTGGACATTGTTTGGATCCTTGTAAGGAAACCTCGTGGATGTGTGTTCTTTGTTTTGTGTATATGTTGGAGTTGACTTGGAGCCTTTGGAAGTGGTTGTTTAGTCTTTCTCTTTCCTACGATTGTGTGATGATCGAGATGTATTATCTTGCATGTTGTATCTTGAAGATGTTTAAGGTTATGTGATGCACATTGCTACATGATGTTTATTCCATGCTGCAAAAAATAAGTTGTTAAGTGCATAGTTAACCCTTGTTCCAAGGGTTCCTTGGTGGGGCATTACATCTGGTACCATAGCCCATGTTCATACACTCAGATCTCTTGGTATATGTTGTCCTCATAGTTGATGTTATTGGTGTGTGATTGAACAAGTGTAGAGTAGTGAGCTAGCGGTAACTTGTTCTGTGTGTGCCTAGATGTGGCATTCTTGAGTTCTCTTTACGAATTGACCCAAATAGCATGTGATGAAGTAAGAGTATCTCCTTGATCTTTGCACCTATTAGGGATGGATGATACCCCTATTTGAGAACCTCTTTATAGAACATTAGATTGTATGGTTGGTGTGTTTCTCTTAGTTTTTGTTGGTTTTGTGACCCTTTTGAGGTCTGACTGCATGGATGCCTTGGAAATCATGGTTGTGTTTCCATGTGTTATATCATGATAATTGATATGTATATATTTATTCTTGATTGTTTCAGGTGTTGAGTTTCCCTTGAGTGGCTTGTTTTCTTGTGTGACTCTCCTTAATCAGGTTGACTAATTAGTGTCCATGCTTGGCCTTGAGTGTCTATTGTTTGACTCCCTTTGGGATGTGGTGCATTGTATTTTAATGGTTATTACATTAATGTAAGAGTCAATAAAATGAATTATATTTATATGCATTGGCATCTTATTTCTTGTATTATTGTGCAACCCATTTGTGGAGTGATGGTTATGCACATGGTAATTATGAAAAGAGACATTCATTGGTAACGAGAAACAAAACTATTAATTGTAATAGATCATTTGGGTTAATTAATTATGTCCCCAAATTACATGGTTTCTTATCTTTTTGAAAAATTTGTGTGCTTATGGTTGTGAAGCATCTTATGGAATTGTTTTGTTCATGTGGAATCATGTGAACCTATCATTGAGTCCAATGAGGCCATTGTGACCATAGAAATTAATGGTCTCTTGTGTGATGTTGAGATTGTTACCATAACCTAGTGAGGTGGGTTGTTTTGCATTGTTATAGTCATTTTAGGTGTCACATGATTTGTGTTATGCCTACCCCTGATGTGGGAAGAAACCTATGTGGTTTTTGGTTAACCATTTCTTGATCCATCTTTGTGTAACCCTCTTGTGTGAGCATGTTGAGCACCCTCTGAGGGAGAAAGTCTCATGTTCCAACCTTGCTTGTGTTTCACATTTTTCTTGTAAATACCCTCTTTATGTTGTATTATTGTGATTTGCATTGTGTATTCATTATATGTTTTGAGGTTGTTATTAGACCTCCTTCTGATTGAAACCTTGCATTGTGGAAATTATTGCATCGCATGGAAAAGATAAAGAGAATGTAATTTGGAGAGAACATTGTTGCATTTGTTAGAATTATAGTGATGCATACAATTGAGACCTTAGTCCATTGTTTGGTATGTGTTTGGGTATGTTAGCTAATGTTTTTGAGATGATGTGTTCCTCGGTACCATGTGGCGATTACTCCCTCCTATGTGGCTAATATTGGTCACAATATTTCATGATTGTTAATTTATTTTATTTTTCTTAGTGAATTATTCCACATGTTGTGTGGCCTAGCATTGAATTTTTAGATTTCTTATACTTGGATTAGTCATCAGATTTCTTGATCTATTTGTGACAGTTGTCACATTTGATTTATTGTTAAATTGCATGAATTTTTTAGATTTACTATTAGAATTGATAATTCCCCCATTTGGTTTTTTCCTTTTTAATTCTATGGTGACTATTCTGAATGTTTTCTATTGCTGCCCAATAATGTGTTTTGTGACTCTATTATGTTCAATGCTAACCTCTAAAGTGTGTACAAGGGAGAACATCCCAAAGGACATACTATATTGTGCTTGTTGAGTAATTGTAAAGATGAGAATTGAAATGTCTTTTTATTTAAATTATGGTAAAATCTTATTTTATGTATAAAAGAAGTGCAAGTAGACAATGATGTATATGCATGTTAGCAATAATGGAATTTAAGAATGCATAGAATTGCAAACCTTCCTTTGTATGTATATTTCTAGATACATTGTGCTATTGATGAGTAAATGGGCACCATGTTGATAAGATTATGAATTTCATGCTTCTTTTTGTAAATTTTTAAGAGATGGATGGTCACTTTTGGTAAACCTCATTTTGTGCATTAATTAGAATCAAGGTATAAATGTTATTTTCTATTAATGTCATTGTGTATCTTATGCAAGATTGGTTGAGCTTGAATGCTTGCATTAGATATGGCATGTATGCTTATTGAGATTCTAGGTTACTCTCATGTTGTGATTTTGAGACCTTAAGTGTTTCCCCTTCTTGGCATTGTTAATTTGGATAGTTGGGTGTGACTTAGTCTACCTATGAGTTTTGATTTGTGTTGTTGATCTTGCAACCATACCTTGCATTTATGTAAGATGATGTTCACCTTGAGGATTCATTGCCACCTTATTGAAGGTGAGACTATGGTCTAGTGGGTTAAGTGACCTTGGTATCTAGATATAGTTAGCTAATGGCATTGCAGAAACCACATTTCTCATATGCTTGGTGTTTAGTTGAGATTTGAGTATCCCTTCATGTGGAAGGAGTGCACTATTGAGCCTTTGTTTTGTGAGTACTCTTGGTTGTGAGAGGCAACCTTGTACGTTTTTATCTCTTGGTACCTTGGGTTGGGTGTATTATCCCACAAAGAAGTGTATTTTGGTAGAGAATACTCACTTTTTCTGATTCTTTTGGTTGAGTTAGTGAGACTCTAGTCGAATTAAAGTATGCTTCAAGTGAGCATGGTAGTTCTTCTCAATCTTTTGGGATGATCTTTCCCTTGTTCTTGAGTTTTTAACTTTTGAGTTCTTGGTGCTTTGGTCTTGGAGAGATCATGGAGGGCACTATTTCACAATTAGATGCCTTGTGATGAGGTAGAGTGGCTTGTGTTATGCCCCTTTTGGCAGAGATCATCACTAGAGGTGTCTCTCCTAGCACATATTGAGTTTCTTTTTGAAGGACTTTGAGAGATTGTTGATGCTCTTTTAGTGTGTGTTTATCCTTTCAATAGTTGTGAGGTTGGCTGGTAAGGAATTTGGTGTAATTTGGCTAGACTTATGGAGGAGTTGTATGGCTAATCTTGCATTTGTATTGCATTCGATCTAGCATTTGGTGTGCTCTTTTGGTTTTATTTGCAGGCTTCTAGGAGTAAGCATAGTCTTAAGGGGGCATGATGTAGTGCCTCTCCTATTTGTATTATGCATGACATCCTGATGGATGAGGCTTCAACCCTGTGTATGCTTATGTGTAGTTGGATCCGATATTTGGTGATGCCTTGCTTTGGCTCTAGATGTTTATTGTTGCTCCTATGTGACTAGTTGAGCTGATTATGTGATTCAGTGACTATTCTCGTGTTATGGTTTTGTGTTGGCATTGTGAGATGCACCCAGTTCAGTCTATACTTGTGCTTATTCCAATATTATTACCATGGTCATGATGGTATGTGGCTTATGGTGTTAATGATGGCTCCATGAATGTATGTGTCAGTGGCTATTGAATTACGATTGTATCATGATGATTATTCTATGATTATCCTTGTGATGTGATCAGTGGTTACATTGTGTGATGCGTTTGATTATCGTACTTTATTTCAATTACATGTATCATTCTTGATTTTAATGTTAGATTATGTTGTATTAATATATTGATCATATCTACATGATGATGTTTTATGATAATATCTAGGTTATTTTTCATTCAATAATATTGGGTTAAAATGTTATGGTGATTATTATCGATATTTGTTATATGGTGCATTATATGTTCTTGGGTATCTTTATGGAAATTTGCATTGATATATGCTCATATTTCTAGAAATGATTATTTAATGTTTTCGTATTTAAATGAATTGTTTAATGTAAATGCAATGTTAATTAAAATGAGATAAAGTTCACTGTTATGTTCGCACAATTTCTATGCATATGTGCATTGTGTCTATATGAAGTGAGACAGTCGTAGTTACTCATGTGTGAGGTCCACACGATGATGTTGTTCTACTTCGTTGTTTGATATCATGTATGTTCATGTGCTTTGGCTATTTATATAGTGAGTAGCTACACTTAATGTTTGTGTGTTTTAGTGAACGGGTACCATACACATTTTGTCTAAGCTGCATGATTTGAGTATGTCTATATCCCTAGAAGTGGCTCATGAGATAGTAACTTTGGCCTTTCATATTGAGTCAATATCGTCTCCATATGGACAATGTATCCATAATTGATTATTGTTCCCTCTGGTATGTGTTGGTAAATCTAGATTTCATATGCATTTGTGATATATCAGTGATATGTCTATGCATTTAATGTTCCCACAACTGTCGCAGAAGAGATTTAATTTTATTACCAGGTAATTTGTCATAGACAATTTCCATTTTATTGGAATTGATATATTTATTCTGTGAGATTTTCAAGAAGTCTATAGTTGGTTTTAATTTATTTAAGTGATTTATTTTTAAAAAGTCCCTTCTTTAAAAGTGCCTTTTAATTGTAAAAATTAGTTATATTTCCTCACTTTTTCACTTTTGCATTTGGTGAAAATTGTGAATTTTCTCCAAAATGCTTTGGAGAAATTCTATTTTATTTTCATTGTGATCAATCTCTTTGTCCATTTTTTGTGAGTGGCGGCTCGTTGCAAACGTGTTGCAATTGCTCTAATTCTTGTGAAGTCATTTGCATTTAAGCGTGGTATGTATATTTTTCTGCTTGTTTTAGTGTCTTCAACATGGTGAGAGGTAGGGCTCTCCTGTTTTTAATTAATCCTTATCTGTTTCAACTGATTCTTGTTTGATTTTTCATTGTGGGATAGTAATTAGATGTTTCCCCACTTTCCTTCATGTTTATTCCACCCATTCAGGTGTCCATCAGTGTATGAGGTTTTTAGTTTGAAATTTTCCACTGCGAGGCTATCTATTTTCTCCCACAATGTCAGAATTGAGATTTTATTAGATTTTTGTCTTTTTTGGGCCATAAGAGAAAATATGTTTTAATTTCGTCAATTTTTTGGATGTTTAATTTTTGGGCTTTTTTGTCGATGCATAATTTTGCGTGCCATCCATAACCTGTCAAACACCATGATTGGCCTAATCCAGTTATAAAAATGAGTAGTCTCTACTACAAAGAGTAGGATTGTAGAATTAGAATAATTAGGACTTTCCAACTATTTTTATTTCTCGATCCAAAAGTGCCCTTTTAACACTAAATGTTGATTTTTGTACCTTAATGGATTTTACCAAATTTTAGGGTTTTGATGTATTTTGTGGTTTGTAAGCTTTCCTTGCATCCTCGCGATATGTATGTTGGACTCCATTGAATTCCAATGTTATGTCCCCTTCCCTGGGTAAAATTTAATAAGAAATGAATATAAGAATAATTAAATCATAATAATAAATTATAATATATAATTAATTAAATTATTATTATGATAACGAATTTATACTATTAATAATATTATATATAATATTATTAATAAATAAATATAATAATTATATTATAAATAAATAATAAGATCTATTGTAAATATAGTAACACTAATGTAGTAATATATTATTATTTATTAATATAATAATTAATAATATGTAGTAATAATATATTACATTAATACAATAATTAATAATATAATAACATAATATATTATTATAATACCTCATCACTAATATAGTTAGAAGAATATTAAGGATGGGACAAAGTCCTCGACTCCTCTGTATTTCTCGGGCTCGAGAGATCCAGCCAACATTACAAACAATACAACCAGATTGTATGGTCTCAGATGACGACTAAGGAGGGAAGCAGAATTAATCTTATGCAACACTTACCAAATGTAAGTTATGTGTATGGATACAAACTAGAAAAGTGACGATTAATCAATACCAACAAAGATGTTGCCAGCCTTTTTAGGCACCGGTCAGACCATAGCACGTTGGAGGATTAAAATGGTTGTTTAAATTAAAAATACGTCTCTGAAACATACAAATCCTCATGCTCAAAAGACACCCCTTTTCGATATAAGAGATATAAGTAATAAATAAAAAATGGAGGGATGGAAAAGAAGAGGAGTGAAGGAACAACAAACCTGTTAGATGGGGACGCCCATTCAAAAGATAACAGAGGCAGCTTCTGACCGACATATATACACATTCAGTATCAACATAATTCTTGAACTTGTATAACACGAAGATTGTCACACTAGCCTTATTCTGTCTTTCTCGCATATAAACATATCATTGCTATTGTATTATTTGAATGCATAAATTCAATATTGCTATCATTGTATAAAATTTAGATCTAGAATTTTAATCATTCCACCAGTTAAAATTAATACAATTGGTTGAGCATACAGATCATCATCATTAAACAAATCCTTGCATAATATCAAATTAATGGACATTGCATTTTCCATTATTCTCATTCTTTCGGGTGTAAATTAATTGAAGAAGTCTCTTGCAATTGAAGTGGGAAGAACATTGTCCCAATATTACAAATTAATCTGACAAGGGACATTGTAGTGGTATCAGAACATAATCCTGCCATCCTATGGAGGATAGTTCGTGCAAACATATAAATGAAAGGAAGGCACAAAAGCTATGGCCAAGTAGTTGGCAAGTGAACTAAGAAGCTTCATGGAACAACCAATGAGAGATTTGAGAGAACTAACCAATTAATTCTCCAAGCCATTCAAAATATGAGCAATAGCCATCATAATGAAAGACACGTCCCTAATACAGAAAGAGATACTCATTCCAATTATTCTGAAAATGAACATTCTCAAAGCTCTGCACTGAGGCCTACCATTTTTCCTTTCCTTCCAAGAGAAGAACCCAATTTTGAAGAGGAGGAACCAATCGCAAATAGTATGGAAGAATTGGCCCAAATGTATGAAAGGTTAGAACCAACAATCCAACAACTTATTCCCTTTAAGGAATATTATGAGACCAAATCCATGACAAATAGAAATAGAAAGAAGAATCATGTCGACAAGGACCTGAAATCAAGGATAAGTAAGTTATCCCTACCATGTTTTTAAGGATCGGGGAAGGAAACTGCTCAATCATGGGTCAAAAAACTTGATGCAGGAGCATCCTGAGTGTAAGGTCAATCTTGCATCACCCAAAAATATTTCTGGTTTCTTTTTAATAAGGGTTATCTTATGCAGATCTTCTATTTATGAAAACTTACTATTTTTAGTAAGCTGGTCATACGAGCTTGGAATGTTCTGATTTCACAGGTGGAGGTTCATCTTAGTCATATCAGCCTACCAGTTGAGTTTCATTGTCATATCCTCTGTGGCAGTGAATTTATTGAGGTTTTAGGGTACAAAATTTTTGAGCTCAATTTTGAAGGCCTTATAGGCTCTGGATCGCGATCGACCCCTGGCTAATTGGAGATTGTGCAAGTTAGGCATTGTAGATCAGGCCCTATCATTTCTGAAAACCCTAACCCAAACCATATCCCTAGGTTTAATGGTTAACCTTAATCGAAACCCTAACCCTAATATTAACCATATTGTAAACACTAACCCTAATGATAATACTAATCGTAAAACAGAGCTACGATTAAAAATTTATGGCCTCCAAAAATTGTGCTGCCTAAAAGCATAATTTTTAAATATTTTGAGCCGACCCTAATGTAATAACTATGAAAAAAATAAAATAATTCTAGAGGTAGTCGGCCTTAAGGGCTAAATTTCTAGAACTTTCTCATGTCATGAAAATTTCCTATATAAGGAAGGCTCGTAGCATTTTCTAGGGTAGTTCTGGGTAGTAGTTCTGAGTAATCATTTGAGACTTTGTCTTGTAGAATATTGTAAGGAAAATGCCCATGCGGCTTTGCATATTTTAATTTTGAATATTTGTAATTCCACACTTGTGGAGATAATAAGAAGCTCATTTTTTATTTTTGCAAATTATTGTTGTGTATCTATTTATGTTATGTGTTTGTGGTATTAAGGGGAGCACCCTTAATCAAGTGGTATCAAAGCAGGAGTTCCTCATGACTGTGTAGACAAATCGCCAACTGTGAGGTAGTTTGCACAAGGACCGTGGTTTAAGGTTTCAGTGATAAAGTGCAAAAATACCTCCATGAAGGGAACATGGCAGAAGAGTTGGTGGTGTGACACCTGAGGTTAGAGCCCTCCGAAGACAATTGTGAGAATTGCAAGAAGAGATTCACAAAGGAATGAATCTTACAGTCAGAGACGAAAGCGAGGATGAAGCCAAAGAAGAAGGAAATTTTGATCAGGAAGGAGAAGGCAAAATTCTCAACCAAGAGGAAGAAAGACTTTTTCGGGTCATTTCCAAGATCGGAAAAAAACCTAAGACTGAGGTTCCTACATTTTTAAGAAATCTTAACCTAGAGGAATTGATCGATTGGATCAATGAACTAGAAGAATATTTTGAGTATGAAGATATTGAGGATCTTGATAGGGTCAAGTTTGCGAAGGCCAGACTGAAGGGTCATGTGAAAATCTGGTGGCAGATTCAATTGGAGTGAAATAGAAGGGGAAAGGAGAAAATCACAAGATGGGATCAAATAGTGGATAAATTGAAGTGACAGTTCATTCCTATTGATTATGAGCTAGATCTACTAAATAAATGCAAGGTTTGAAGCAAGCAGGGAGATCTATTCAGGAGTATACGAAGGAGTTCTATCGCATCCTCATTAAATCAGGCCGTGCATAAGCTGATAAGGAGAAAGTTGTCCGTTACCTTAATGGATTGAGGCCAAGCATTCAAGAGGAGTTGAATTTGGTTTGAATGAACAGTATTGAAGAGGCATACCATTTTTTCCTAAAAGTAGAGAAAAATTTGAACAAGAAATTTGAGAGAAGACAAATCGGAAGAGCTCATGGAAGAAGATTCGGTGGACGGTCATATGGAGGTCAAAATGAAGATCCAAGAAAGAAGGATGAGGCCAGTAGTAGTCAAAATCAAAGAGGAAATAATTTCAATAATTCCCATGATCATAATAATAGAGATCAGAGAGGAAGAGGAAGAGGAAGAGGAAGAGGAAAATAACTAGGAAGAGGGGGCTTTTATGGAACATATTTTCACTATGGAGGTCATAGGGCATATGAATGTCCTCAACACCAAGGAAGGACAGATAGGAGAATTGAAGGTCGGGCTAGGGTTGCACATGTAGATGAAGATGTCAAATCATCACATTCTAAAGATGTTGAAAGAGGAGAAATACTAATTAATAGAAGAGTCCTACTGAGTGGTGAGAATGAACCTGAGCAAAGGAGGATCTTGTTTTACACCAGGTGCAAGTGTGAGGATAAATGTTGTGATGTGATTATCGATAGTGGAAGCACTAACAATTTGGTTTCAGAAGAGATGATCACAAAGTTAAAGCTCAAGAGGCAGAAATACCCACATCCATACCAGATCGCCTGGGTGCAGGATGACCACAAGCTCATAGTCAATGAACATTGCCTAGTAAAGCTCAAGATTAGTGGATACCATGATGAGGTACTATGTGATATCATACCTATGCATGCTTGTCATATATTGTTGGGTAGACCATTGCAGTTTGATAGGTGTGTTGTACATGATGGTCGTGCGAATACCTATTCTTTGACAAAGGATGGAGTGCGGCATAACCTAAAGCCATTGAAGGACACATAAGAAAAGGTATGTGGTAATGCAAAAATATGTTTTTTTTATGGAAGAAAACTCCTAGTGGGTATGAGGCATGATCATGTGTTTTCTTTTAATTCCAAAAGATAGTAAAGAGGAAGTAGAAGATATACCTATAGAAGTTGCAGATTTGTTGAATGAGTTTTAGGATATTGTATCTGATGATGTGTCTGATGGATTTCCACCCGTAAGAAGATCAGTCATTAGATGGACTTGATTCCAGGAGCCAATTTGCCAAATAAGGCAGCACATAGAATGACACCAAGAGAAAGTGAAGAGTTGAACAGACAAGTACATGAGTTGTTGCAGAAGGGGTTGATTTGAGAGAGTCTGAATCCATGTGTTGTACCAATAGTATTAGCATCGAAAAAGAATGGATAATGAAGGATGTGTACATATTCCAGGGCAATAAACAAGATCACAATCAAGTACAGGTTTTCATTGCCACGAATGGATGATATTATGGATTGTTTGAGTGGAGCTGTGTATTTCTCAAAGATAGATCTAAAGAGCATATATCATCAAATTTGGATAAGAGAAGGAGATGAATGAAAGACTACTTTCAAGACAAAGGAAGGACTATATGAGTGATTAGTATTGTCTTTTGGGCTAACCAATGCACCGAACACTTTCACGTGGCTCATGACTGATCTGAAAAACTTTCTAGGTAAGTTTATCATTGTTTACCTAGATGATATTTTGATCTTTAGTAAGACATTGGAGGAGCATATGATGCATAGTCGTAGGGTGTTTGAGAAGTTAAGAGAAGAGCAATTGTTGATTAATTTGAAGAAGTGCAGTTTTGTGAAGGAGTTAGTATATCTGGGATTTGTAGTTTCAGTAGAAGGTCTAAAATTGGACCCAAAAAAAGTGAAGGCTATCCTTGAATGGCCTACTCCAAGGAGTGCTACCAAGGTAATATCTTTTCATGGTTTTACTAGTTTTTACAGAAAGTTTATCAGAAGTTTTAGTAGTATTTGTGGACCCTTGACTGAAACAATGAGATGAGATATGAAAGAGTTGTGGACTACAGGGGAAGATAAGACTTTTAAACTATTGAAACAAAAAGTTACAGAACAATCTATTTTAACACTTCCAAATTTTAATAAAGTATTTTAAGTAGATTGTGATGCTAGTGGTACTGCAATAGGATATATTTTGAGTCAAAAAGGTAAACCTGTTGTTTATTTTAGTGAGAAGTTAAATCATGCCAAGAGGAAATATTTGATTTATGATCAAGAATTTTATGCTATAGTTCAGGCATTGAAGAAGTAGAGACACTATCTTCTTCCTAAGGAGTTTGTTTTGTCTATTGATCATCAACCTTTTCAATATTTGAATGGTCAAAGAAAGTTGAATCCAAGACATTTAAAATGGGTTGATTTTTTACGGAGTTACATATTTATTTTAAAACATAGGAGTGGAAAGTCTATCAGGGTTGAAGATGCGCTTAATAGAAGGCGACTTTTACTGACAAAGATGCAGATTGAGGTGGTTGGGTTCAAAGAACTCAAGAGTTTGTATCCAAATGATCTTGATTTTGGTGAAGCTTGGAAAGCTTGTACAAAACCTGTTACTCTAGACATAACAAAGTGGTTGGATTTCATCATCCAAGATGGTATGCTATTTAGAGGGAGTCAGTTGTGCATTCCACGAAGTTCTATGAGAGAGAATCTCATCAAGGAGAAGCATAGTGGAGGATTGGCTGGACATTTTGGTCGAGATAAAACCCTTGCTTTGGTTAGTGAGAATTATTACCGGCCATAGTTGCAGCAAGATGTCAAGAAGTTTGTACAGAGTTGTAGAATATGTCAAATGGAAAAAGAAGCAAAGTGGAATATAGGGTTGTATCAGCCATTACCTATACTTGAGAAGCTATGCGAGGATATTAGTATGGACTTTGTTCTTGGTTTTCCAAGGACTTGGCAGGGACATCATTCAATTTTTGTGGTGGTTGACATATTTTCAAAGATGACACATTTCATTCCCTGCAAGAAGACTAATGATGTTCATATAGCAGAATTGTTTTTCAAAAAAGTGGTGAGACTACATGGTTTTCCAAACATCATAGTTTCAGACCAAGACATTGAGTTTGTTGGATATTTCTGGTGCAAATTGTGGAAGAAGTTAAAGACAGATTTGAAGTTCAATTCATCACATCATCCACATACTGATGGACAGACAAAGGTTGTGAATAGGAGTTTGGAAAATTTGTTGAGATGTTGGGTTGGAGATAAGTCAATGGGATGGTATTTGATTTTACCACAAAAAGAATTTGCATACAATAATTATGTCAATGGGAGCACTAGTAAATCACCATTCTAGATTGTATACGTAAGTAGTCCCATAAATGCTTTCATGTTGAGGAAGATAGACAAAGGAGAAATAAGTAGTGCTGAAGTTGAGAATTTTGCAGAATATTTGAAAAATGTCCATGAGGAAGTGAGGAAGCACATTACCAAGATGAATGTGTAGTATAAGACTAAGGCAGATGAGAAAAGGAGCCATAAAGAATTTCAAGTTGGGGATGAAGTTGTGGTTCATTTGTGGAAGGAGCGATTTCCAATAGGTATATATAACAAGTTGAAAATGAAGAAGTTTGGGCCGTGTAAGATACTTAAGAAGTATTATTAAGGAAATGCCTATGAGGTAGAGTTGCCTATTGAGCTGAATATTTCACCAGTGTTAAACATTTCAGATCTAATAGAGTATCATGAAGGGGGTGTTGAAGATGAGATCACATAAGCACAATGGAGTATTCCAACAACTACTTCAGCTACCAAGGAGATTGAGGATATAATAGATAGTCATGTTAGAAGAAGCACAAGGAATAGGACATATGAAGAATATCTGGTCAAATGGAAAGGACAACCTATAGAAGATTCATCACGGCTAACAAGGAAGGAGGTTAACTGTCTTGGTTTTCCTTTGCACACCTGAGACATGACAGGGTCACTTTTCAGCTTACCCCAAGTGTCTAATGCAGAAGCATACTCCGTGTAAGGGCAATCTTGCATCACCCAAAAATATTTCTAGTTTCTTTTCAATAAGGGTTATCTTGTGCAGAACTGCTATTTATGAAAACTTACTATTTTTAGTAAGTTGGTCATATGAGCTCAGAATGTTCTAATTTCATAGGTGGAGGTTCATCTTAGTCATATCAACCTACCAGTTGAGTTTCATTTCCATATCATCTGTATCGGTGAAGTTATTGAGGTTTTTGGGTACAAAATATTTGAGATCAATTTTGAAGGCCTTAAAAGCTCCGAATCGTGATCAACCCCATGCTGAGTAGAGCTTGCGCGAGTCATGCATTGTAGATTAGGTCCTGCCATTTCCGAAAAGTGGTTATAATAGAAAAACAGAGCTACAATTAAAAATTGATGGCCTCCAGAAGTTGGGCTACCTAAAAGCATAATTTGTAAATATTTTGAGCCGACCCTAATGTAATAATTATGAAAAAATAAAATAATTCTAAGGGTAGTCAGCCTTAAGGGTTAAATTTCTGGAACCTTCTCATGCGGTGGAAATTTCCTATATAAGGAAGACCCGTAGTGTTTTCTAGGGTAGTTTTGGGTAGTAGTTTTGAGTAATCATTCGAAGCTTTGTCCTACAAAATATTGTAAAGAAAATGCCCATGTGGCTTTGCATATTGTAATTCTGAATATTTTTAATTCTACACTTGTGAAGATAATAAGAAGCTCATTTTCTATTCTTGCAAATTGCAATTGTTTCTCTGTTTCTGTTATGTGTTTGTGGTATTAAGGGGACCACCCTTCATCAAAAATTGATACATATCTATCCCTCAGTCTCATGAAAGAAGAAAATGTCATTAAATTTGCCATACTCCATTTAATGGAATAAGCCCATAATTAGTGGCACCATGGTCTCACTACTCTGGGCCATAAAAATATCATGACCTATAGTGAATTTACTCAAAGACTCATGAGTAGATTTGACCAAAGAGATCGTGAATGGTACTTTCAAGAGTTAACCCCACTAAAACAAATGGAGACCATAAAGAAATTTTCCAATCACTTCCAAAGTCTATCCATTATGGTTATAGATCTATCCCAAAGGAGACTCACTTATATGTTTATTGAGGGGCTTAAAGATGTCATCAAAACTATAGTAAATACTCTAGAACCTCAAATGCTAGAAGAAGCGATACAAAAGGCCAGGAAGGTTGAATCAAATTCTTCAAAGGAAAGAACTAAGAATGTTTCGACTAAGACACAACATACATATGAGGAATCAAGGAAGTATGAGAGAGGAAAAAAATGTTATTTCTACAAAGAACAATGGGATACAAGACATCGATGCCAAGGGAAAGATGAAATAATAAAGAAAGGTATATGTTTTAGGTGCAAAGAGCCATGGGAATGAGGGCACAAGTGCGGAAAAAAGAGCCAAGTCCATAGAATTCAAGCAAGACAAGATGATGAAGCACCACATAAGAGAACAAAGTATGATCAAGGATATCTTAATAACATCCAAGAAGAAAAAAGACTAGAAGAGCAATGGAGATTTGAGGAGGATCACCCCTAGATGTAATAGAAAACTAGAAAGTTTGTGTTAGTCAGTAATGCAAAAATAGTAATTAATATATTTATGAAAACTTAATTTGTTAATAAACATTCAATGAACTATATAACGACATTATTGGTGAGTGTCAATATCTTGATTAACTACATTCTTGGTGGATGTCAAAACTAGATTTTATACGTTCTTGGTGAGCGTCGAGGTTTGATCAAGAAAATTCTTGGTTAGTGTTAGAGCTTGATCAAGAGACATTCTTGGTGAGTGTCAAAACTTGACTTAGACCTTCTTGGTGAGCATCGAGGCTTGAACAAGGACATTCTTGGTGAGTGTTAGAGCTTGATCAAGAGACATTATTGGTGAGTGTCAAAACTTGATTTAGACGTTCTTGGTGAGCATCAATGCTTGATCAAGGACATTCTTGGTGAGTGTTAGAAATTGATCAAGAGACATTCTTGGTGAGTGTCAAAACTTGATTTAGACATTCTTGGTGAGCATCAAAATTTGATCAAGAGGCATTCTTAGTGAGTGTCAAAACTTGATTATGACATTATTGGAGCAAAGCAATACTTAACAGAGGAGAACATAAATACTACAACAGATCAAGATAAGTTTGTCTTTTCAATTGTTTCTTAAGAATTCAAATTACCTATTATGACATATCTTTAGATTTTCTAACTGTATATTCATAATAATATTATCAGAGTTCTCACCTCAAGTTGAAATTGTTTTTCAGGTTCATTCAATCCAAATGTGTAAGGCAAGATGATATTAGAGGAGCACAGAAGAAACCACTCACATTGAAGTGGTAATTGCTTGAGAACAAGTAATTTTGGTAAGGGAGGACTGTAATGTCCCTTTCCCTAGACATAATTTAATAAGAATTGAATATAAAAATAATTAAATCATAATAATAAATTATAATATATAATTAATTAAACTATTATTATAATAAAAAAAGAATATATTATTAATAATATTATTAATAAATAAATATAATAATTATTGTATACACCCTAAAATGGTCGCCTAGACTTTGGGCCCCCATTCAACAATTTATCAAATTCCTGAATCAATATTTTCAAAAATCAGCATTTTATCAATTATATCAATTTCCTTGATCAAATCATAATCAATTCAATATTTCCTAAAGCTTGAGCCTTATTTAATTTAAAAGAGAAAAAAATAAAAATCTTATTTAATTAAGAGAACATGCTCCCTTTTAATTAATTAAAAATCTCTTTTAATTAAATAATAAAATCACTTTATCCTAAGCCTTTATTTAATTAAAAAGAATTTCCTCCCCTTTTATTTAAATAAAAAATTCTCACTTTTCTTCTTATCCTATGTTGCACAAATAAAATATTATTCTTATCTTATAAAAAGAGAAAAAATATTTTTTGTCTCATATGGACACTAAAGTCAACTCTTATTTTCCTATTGGAAGATATTTGTGCACAAGGATCAAGCTTCTATTTTTCTCCACCATTGATTAAGTCTTTTGCCTCTTAATCTTAATAGTCCATTTTCATCTCATTTCTTATAAAAGGAGAGCTCTCTCTTTCATTTTCATATCTTAGATTTTTATGCTAATGTTATGTTGCAGGTTTTATTTGAAGCTCTTTGAAGACATTCTTGCATTCAAGTTTTAAAGACATTATTGTTGCATTTCATTTAGCTTGTTTTCTTACATCATAGTTGCATAATCATGACATTTTTAGTATAGATTTCTTTTATGCAATAGATTAATCTCACATAGCTTAATAGGAGGATTTGTAACACTTGTATTTTTCCTTTCATAGACTAGCTTGCATCTTTCATTCTCATAGATTAGTTTGCATTGCATTGCATCTATATTGATTTCATTGGAGATATTGGCATTGTTGCCCTTGTCTTTGATTTGAAATCTCTCATTGTGTGGTTGACTAGCAAGGTCATGAGTTTATAGCTCTAGCTGAAAACAATTTTACAAATCTTGCAACTCCATGCATAGAGAGCTATGGATCGATTTGTGAAGGTTCATTGTTGAGTTTCTTTGCATGTAAGGATTCATAGAAGCGTGGTCACATTTTCACCACATATTTTTTGCGCCCACTGTGGGGTAGAGTAGATTAGCTTTGTCCTTTAATTCTGCATTTTCTGTCAATTTTTTCGGCATATTTTTGGCTTAATTCACGGTCTCTAGTTTTCTGTTTTGAGTTTTTCGTGTGCAAATTTTACCTCAGAGAGTTTCTGCGCATTTGTCCATGATTGCTGCGCATCTGTCACGATCTGTTGCGCATATACATTTTCTGCGCCTTTGCCTCTGTTTTGCACATACATAAAGTTCTGCGATGCATACATATTTTCTGCGCATTCATTCACTGTTCATGCACATCCATTTCTGGCAGTTTTCCAGCATTTCTTTTTTTGTCTGTCATACTTTCTGCGCATTGGTTTCATTGTTCTGCGCATCCATTTAACATTGCTGCGCATTTATAGTTGATGCTCATTTATTCTGATTTGTTGCGCATTCATTTAACTGTCCTGCGCATTCATATATTCTGCGCTAACATTTCTATTTGATGTGCTTTTATTCACTGTTTCTACGCATCTGTATTGTTGCCTATACCCATTTTTGAAATTTTTTTACAAACAGTATCAAAAATTGAAGTGTTATATATCGTTAGAAAGGTCTTTCCGAGCCTAATCCAACCATGATGGTTTCATTTTCAGATTTTGTCATTTGATCAATTTTTTTTTGCAGATTATCTGATTTTTCATATGCTAACCATTGTTAGATTTTGGATTTTGCTAACCTTTTGTTGGTCTAACAAGTTGTTTTGAAGGTGCTCTTGCTTTCATGAAAAATGTTTAAAATTGCTTGAGGTACTTTGTTCCATCTCTACAACATTTAGATTTTGGGATTAAAATTGAACCTCTCATGTGTTTGGCTTGAGTGTTTACATACTTTCATAGAACACATTTCAATTGATGCTCTTAATAGGAAATGAAAGAACATAGATTTATTTTTACAAATTTGTGTAAGTGAATGTTTGTGTTTAAACCTTAACTAATTCTTGGTTCCAATATCAAATATCTCATTGAGTGATTGGGGACATGGATTCATTCCTTGTTTACATGAAGAGTTAAATGCACCACTTTGTGGACTCACTTCATGTTTACTTAGAAAGTTAAATATTTCATGGTTCAAACCCTTTTGCATTTGTGAGTAGTATTGATAAACAACTTTAGATTACTTTTGATTGACCTTGTTAGCTAAATTGGGTGTTGGACTCGCTTATTTCTAATCACCCTTCATTACCACCTTTTAGATGCAAGATCAGCATTCATACATAGGGGAGGGGTCTACTTGAAAATAGCGTTAAGTGTTCCATGAAGTTTCCCCCTTTTTATGCTTTCTTGATCTCATTAGTTTTCTAAAGTGTGGACTCACTTTGAGTTTGTGTGAGGAGTTAATGTTTCACTTTTGGACTTACTTTGAGTTTGTGTGAGGAGTTAAATGTTCCACTTTTGGACTCACTTTGAGTTTGTGTGAGGAGTTAAATGTTCCACCTTGTGGACTCACTTCACATTCACTTGAAGAGTTAAATGTTCTACTTTTGGACTCGTTTCACATTTACTTGAAGAGTTAAGTGTTCCACCTTTAGTGCTTTAAATATTTTTGATAGTGAATTACTTACTTTTTATTTTTAGAAGGCCTACTTGAGGACACACCACCTCAAGGGATGACCTTAACTCCTATGTTTCAACGGAGTATAAATAGCAGGAGGTGAATCGAAAGACACCTCTCTTGGAAATCGAGTTTGATATCACTCTTGGCTAAGCCTCAAAGAACTTTATACCTTTGAGAAGTGAAGGAGGAGATTTGGGTTACCGTCTCCCCCCGGCTGTGTGATTTCGGATTCTTCTCATCTATGGATTTGCACCTCACGTACCTTGCGTATATCGAGGACTCCTCTTAGAAAGCCATGTATATCCTTGTAGACAACGTGTTAAGGTGTTGTTGTGTTCTATGTGCCTGCTAAAACATTTTCAAGAACATATACTAATAGAATCTTTAAGGAGTAGAATACTAAGTCACTATCTCTGTTCATGCGCAAGGTTGTTTTGTCCCTTGCCCATTGCTTGAAGACTGTTTGCTTGAACTCCCTGGTTGTTGTTCTATGTGTTTGATCATCATTGCGAAATATTTTGAAAGATCTAATTAGAATATTGAAACTGAGTTCCGTCCTATTGTAGTGAGTTCTCCTTAGAAGCTTGGTCTTCCTTGGTCAGTCCAAGTCAGATCCTAGGTGTTGTCATGTTGCTCAACATCTCAATGAACGTTATGGTATCAATTGCATAAGATGAATCTTAGTCTTCTTATTTCTTCTCCATTTCTCATGTTCTTCTGAAGTCTTCTATTCCCATGCGAAATTCTTCTTCTTCTTCTTGATTATTTTCCTCTTATTATCTAGTCTATTTTCTTCTATTTTATCTCTTATGTTGCTCTTATGCTTATTCTTCTTCTTCTAGAACCATGAATCTCAAATATCTGATTTTGGAACCTTTATTAAGAATAGATGATCTTGAGCTCATTGACATATTCGAAAAGTGTTGTTCCTCCAAAACTCTCATGAGTGACGAATTTATGACAAAAATAAAAGAAAAATCAATTAAATCAGACGCCTTTGCTAGAATCATACTCGTGATCTCATCCAAATATTCTTCATCTTCTAAATCTTTTCATCATTCCTCACATTCTAAATCTTATCACAATTCTTCTAAACACTATTCACATTCTTCATCTTCTAAATCTTATCACAATTCTTCTAAACACTATTCACATTCTTCATCTTCCAAATTTATTCGAATTTCTCATTATCCAAGTCATCTTCCTACACTAAGTCTTCAATTTTCTCTTCTTCATGATCTCTTTCTTCTTCTACTTCTTCAAAGAGTCTTACTTCTCTTCACAAGACATACCATAATGAGCAATGTGATAGTCCTTATGATACCTCTTCCACGAAGAGTGACGCACCCACCTATGATGACTATGATGACTATGATGATGGACAATGTAGCGATACCTATGACACCTCTATTCCTAAGAGTCCTCCTAGTTGTGTCCTTGTGCTTACTGGAAATGAGTCCTCATATTGGAAAGATCGTGTTGGTGATCCATATGATTCAGATTTTGAAAGAAACTTTGATGAATTTTGTGAACAATACCTTGATTATAATCCAGCTACTACTGTTGAGGAATATAAAATGCACCGTGCTGATTTGAAACGTAAATATTATAAGAATCCTTTCTCTAGGAACTCTCATGCTGAAAATAAAGATTGCACTCTCAAGCAAGATCATGTTAATGCTAAACCTTTGTCTTGTGATGGTTCCCTTCCATCCCCTACTTCATCCAATACCCATACATTTCCTAAAGCTTCATAGTCTTTCAAATCTTTCACAAATCCTTCATCCAACAAAGATCCTAATACTTTTTATGCAGTTCCCTATAGTTATCCTTAAGGGCTACCTCTTAAAGAAACTCAAGCTAACCTTCACTTGGCTGCGAATACTTTCAATAATGCTAAACCTGAAGAGCCTAAGTCATCATGCACTATAATGTCTACTTCAGTTAGTCCTTCACCATCTCTTCCAAAGTCTTCCATACAATCCCAACCTGCTTCCTTGTCCTTAGAAGTGGCTCCATGTCAAGAGGACTCTAAAAATGATAAAGAAAAAAATATAAAGAAAGATCAAGATCAAGAACCCTCCATGTCATCCAATCCTGTTCATAATATCTCTCATTCATTTCATGGTTCTTTCGATCCTTTACGTCCTTCCTCATCTATTCCACCATGTCTTAAATCTTCTCCTAAGCAAGATCAAGCTACTACTTACATCGTTGAGCTTATCAAAAATAAAAATAACCTTACTACACTTACGCCTTCTAAAGATGATACTTCCATTAAGGTTATTGAAAATAGTGCTGCTACTTCCAATGTTGAGCCTATTGAAGATCCAGAAAAAAATGACGTGCTTATGCTATCCAAAGCTACTTGTCAAGATCAAAGTCTTCCATCTTGTTCTACCACTCCATGTTCACTTTCGCTTTCTACTCTTCCTAAGTCTTTGCAAGCTCTGAAAAATCCTATCAAAGAAGTTGCTCCTATTCAAGATGTTCATGATCCTATTGCAAATCCTAATGCTCACTCCAAAGATGCTGATGTCTTTGGTTGTCATATAGATGTCGATGAACTTATTGATTATCCTTTTGCGTCTTCCTCATCCATCCTTGGACCCCCTCCACCAATACTAAAGAATTCATGTCTTCCTTCCATCTTGGGTCCTTATGTCCCTTCACTTTCCCCTCCTAATTCTCTTAATTTATCATCCATCTTGGGTCCTTACATCCCTCCATCTCCTATCTTTCCTCAAGATCAACATAGATGCATACCCTTGAATCCTTTTCATCCACCCACCCATCTAAACCAGTCATATCCTCCTTCCACAAGTCCTAAGTCTTTTGAAAGTAGCTTGAATGTTCAATACAAGAAAAAGAAGCAATACAAGAATCCATCAAAAAAAAATCACCATGTCTCCTCTAATCGACATGGAGACATAAAGTCAAAAGAGATATCTAAGAAGAAAACTACAAGACAAGTATGGGTTCCAAAATCCATCATTAAAGATATCCTCTCTAGATCATCAAAAAGAAAATGAAAATCTTAAAGCTATATGGATTCCAAAGTCTCTTTTGAAAGAGTCTAATGTTGAACAAAAAGTGAAATTAACATTCAAGCTTGCAAAGGCTTCCACTTCATCTTCTTCCAAAAATATTCTTCCATTCCATACACCTAAACCGCAACCTCTGCTA
The DNA here is from genome assembly GCA_027943335.1 of Chamaecyparis obtusa. Taxonomy (NCBI): domain Eukaryota; kingdom Viridiplantae; phylum Streptophyta; class Pinopsida; order Cupressales; family Cupressaceae; genus Chamaecyparis; species Chamaecyparis obtusa. The sequence goes on along the minus strand of BSBK01005442.1, from coordinate 1,402,939 downwards.
TCCATTCACCATATTCCTTCACGTATTCCTTCATTCACGTTTCCTCCATCTTCTCGCCACCCTTCAAGGTGTGTGTTGATGTTGATCTTGCCTTCCTTTCCATCTACCCTTTCACAATATTTTCATTCATTATCCTTCTACCTTCTATCTTTTTTCTTCATTTGCCTATTCCTTCTATCTTCCAACCTCACTCGCTTTACATAAAGCTTTATTCTCCATTTTTCTCTTCCATTTTCCTTTCCCTATCAACATCTTTGAGCATATCATTTTGAATCCTTGACATATCATGGTTTATCCTTTTAAGGAGCATTATCTAAAAAGCTTGCTTTCTTCCAAAAAAAATTTAAAAAATTAAAAAATTAAAAAATTAAAAAATTAAAAAAAAAAAAAAAAATGATGAAAAAATTAAAAATGTGCCTTGGTGAAAACCTGGAAATAGGCATCTTGGTAGCAAAAGTAAAGAGAAATAAATTTGTCCTATGGTGAAAACCACTCCCTTGTGGTACCTTGGATAAGTACTATGATGAAAACTTAGTAATCAAGCATCATGCGTAGTTCTTCTACATGTTTCATCCATTCCATTTCATCTTTGATCTTGACAATGTTGAACTATGCGCGAACAATTGGATATCTTGTGAGCTATCTTAAGATGATCTTGCTTTCATTCCTTTCATGTTTATCCTTCATATTTATTTTCCTCCATTCATTCTAGCCTTTCGCTATCATTTTCCCCCTTGGTCTTGATCTAATAAAAAAAGTAAAAAAATGATGCTATGAAGCCTCTTGACACGTCTACTCCTTCGGACTGCATCCTTTTTTTCTTTGGCGTTACGCCTTTGTGACTTATCCTATGCTAGCCTTTCATTACTTATCCAAATGTGCTTTGCATGATAATTTTTTCCTAGCTTGGGTACTTTTGAGGAGTTTGACCTTGAGGATTTCTTCCCTCTATTTGTCTTCATTCTCCTTTCCTCCATTTCATTCACCAGCTTGTTAATCCCTCTTGTTCTCTACCTTGCTAGACATTGGGATTACACGATGTGATCTTTTTTGAGAGTTTGATGCCCATTTTGTCTGGGGGCATCCTTTGTACATATTTTATGATCTTGAAAAAATACAAAAAAAATTGATATATGATGCTGAAAAAAATTTTAAAAGTATAAAAAGTGTTGAAATAATTTATTTTTTATAAAAAAAGGCAAAAAATTCAAAAAAATAGAAAAAAATGCCTTGGTGAAAACCTGGAAACAGGCGCCTTGGTACCAAAAATACAAAAAATTAAAAAATTAAAAAAAATTCAAGTGGTGAAAACCTGGAAACAGGCGCTACTTGAGAGCTTTGCACCCCTATTTCTTAGCATGGGTCCTCGACACTGAGTCTTTCTCCACCATGCCTTGACCTTATTTGACTTGGTCTGGAATTGGTCTTTATTTTTGTCTAGGGGCATAACTGTTGGCATAGGTCTTTTAGGTGCGTTTGTCTTTTGGGGCATTTCACAATAGGTGTTTTTCAACACTACCTCAAACAGTGTTTTTCAACACTACTCTTGTGTCAAGTGTTTCTTAACACTTATCAGATGTCTTACCCAACAATCTAGTATGATATGATATTTCTCATTTGCAGATGCGATATTCGAAGTTTGACTCTATGACCAACACACACACACTTAAACAATCAACTCGTTGAGATATGTTGACTTTATTTTTATTTGTGTGCTGTCTATGAGGATTTCTTTGATGAGTGGTCTCTCCCTCAGAAGTTTTCAATGATGCATAGCTAGAAGACTGAGGGTATGAGAACATGTTTTATTTCTTTATCTGTTTGTGGGTATATTTTGTTGATCTTAACTGTTATGAACATTTATGCTGGTCTTACTTGACACTATGGATTGACAAGGTATTATCCTTGACTATTTTGCGAGTGCATGCTTCTAGTTATCCAAACTTTCATGTGTCTTGATACAAGCATAATCTCACCATATCAAACTTAGGTAATCTCACTGCATTAGTCATCTCGACCTCCATGTCTTTGATGCCTAGGTGGGATTTCCACATTTCTATCTGATAAAGATCATATTCATATCCACATAGTTATGCTAGTGTGCATTGTATGATCTTACGACGCTACCAATAATGATCGATGATGATAATTAGATATCTATAGGTGTTGTGACCTTGCAAGTCAACCACTTTCATAATAGCTTGCATTCTTAGGTTCATCATAGTTTAATTTTTGCATCTTGCATATGGAGAGAACTCTCATTTTTATCATCTACGGACTTGTTGGTCAACTATACTCATTTTCTGATTCTTCTTTATCATATCTTTCATTTTCGGTCTTTCATATCACATCATTTTCTATCAATTTTCAGACTCGAAATTGAAATCCGAGTCACGTTTCCAAGTTTTCTCATTCTTCTACGTAGTTGACTGACCTTTTGAGGCATAATTCTTCGATCTTTAATGAAATTTCTTCTTTTTCATGTCTTTCAAACTTCTAGTCTTTCATTCACCCCTTTCGCTTCCTCTTTCTGAGGTTTGACTTAATTTTTATCCTATATCTTTTTCATTCAAACCTCGTCAACCTGGGGCATATCTTCACTGTTTGATGGTTATCCTATCATGCTCCATCCTTTGATTATGATTTATTGTGACTTGATTAGGTTTATCAATTTGTTGTTCTCCTCTATCTGATTTCAATTTCGATTTCGAGGGGGCAGTACCTATCAACTTTAATCTTTGATTCAGCTTTATCATTCAGCTCAGCTTGAGATTCTTATTTTTAGACTTGATTATCACCTAGCAGCGACGGTGGTGATTTTGTCTTTCAATTTTTATCTCCTATTTTTCAGATTTGATTATTGCCTAGCAGCGACGATGATAGTTTTGTCTAAGGCTTGATTTGCACCTAGCAACGACAATGTTGGTCTTGTCTTTCAGCTGTTGTTTATGCTTGTCCCGATGTGCTCCCATCCGTCGAACACACATTTGGGTTGTTTTGCGATCCCAAATTGATCTCACATTTCAATTCTTCTTTGACTGCATGTATTCCCGAAATGATCACACATTAGTCAAAGAGGGGCAAATGTATACACCCTAAAATGGTCGCCTAGACTTTGGGCCCCCATTCAACAATTTATCAAATCCCTGAATCAATATTTTCAAAAATCAGTATTTTATCAATTATATCAATTTCCTTGATCAAATCATAATCAATTCAATATTTCCTAAAATTTGAGCTTTATTTAATTTAAAATTTTTTTTTTTTTTTTAATTTAATTAAGAGAACATGCTCCATTTTAATTAATTAAAAATCTCTTTTAATTAAATAATAAAAGCACTTTATCCTAAACTTTTATTTAATTAAAAGAAATTTTCTCCCCTTTTTATTTAAATAAAAAATCTCCACTTTTCTTCTTATCCTATGTTGTACAAATAAAACATTATTCTTATTTTATAAAAAGAGAAAAAGTATTTTTTGTCTCATATGGACACTAAAGTCAACTCCTATTTTCCTATTGGAAGATATTTGTGCACAAGGATCAAACTTCTATTTTTCTCCACCGTTGATTAAGTCTTTTGCCTCTTAATCTCAATGGTCCATTTTCATCTCATTTCTTATAAAAAGAGAGCTCTTTCCTTCATTTTCATATCTTAAATTTTTATGCTAATGTTATGCTGCAAGTTTTCTAAGTCATTTGGAGCTCTTTGAAGACATTCTTGCATTCAAGCTTTGAAGACATTGTTATTGCATTTCATTTAGCTTGTTTTCTTACATCATAGTTGCATAATCATGACATTTTTAATATAGATTTCTTTTATGCAATAGATTAATCTCATATAGCTTAATAGGAGGATTTGTAACACTTGTATTTTTCCTTTCATAGACTAGCTTGCATCTTTCACTCATAGATTAGTTTGCATTGCATTGCATCCATATTGATTTCATTAGAGATATTGGCATTATTGCCTTTGTCTTTGATTTGAAATCTCTCATTGTGTGGTTGACTAACAAGGTCATGAGTTTATAGCTCTAGCTGAGAGCAATTTTACAAATCTTGCAACTCCATGCATAGAGAGCTATGGATCGATTTGTGAGGGCTCATTGTTGAGTTTCCTTGCATGTAAGGATTTATAGAAATGTGGTCACATTTTCACCATACAATTATATTATAAATAAAATAATATAATATATTGTGAATATAATAACACTAATGTAGTAATATATTATTAATTATTAATACAATAATTAATAATATGTAGTAATAATATATGACATTAATATAATAATTAATAATATAATAACATAATATATTATTATAATACTTCATCACCGTTGTCAATCAAGATTGCGCTTTTAGCTTTGATACAAAATCTAGCTATCTTGTTAAAACATGGAAACTCTCTTGAGTGGTGGGTTGTCCTAAAATGAGAAAAGAATCTCTAGAAGATAGGCTAATTCCTAAATAGTGCTCACCTAAAACTAAATGTGTATGTGGGGAAAAGGGATGAGAAAAATATGAATATCTAAAATTGAATGAGGTGATACACGAAATGATTTGTATGTAACTTTAATTGAATCAACACGAATCACAAATGACACTAATGGTTTTCAATACTCAAACAAACATGCAATTACAAAAATAATTCTATACAAGGACCTGAAATCTTTTGCTTTGAAAAGAAAAACTAAATTTCACCAATTTTCTACAAAAGAGTAAGGACACAAACAAATACCTGTAATAACCAGTATCGAGATTTGAATATACAACAAGGAATATAGCTTGAATAAAAGATAACGCAACATAAAAGCAAAAAAATCTACAATATTGCACCCAAATCAATGATAAGGAACCATTGTATCAATATAATAAATGCTGAAAAATCTCTGGTACAAAATGCCTTTATAATTTTCTCACAAGTATGCAATGTGCCAAAACATGTGAGCCAAAAAAAAGTCCCCAAAATGAAGTCAAAATACAATAATATAGGCCACCAATCTAGAAAGGTCGGATGCATGAGAAAAACCCATAAAATCAGGAGCTAAACTGCTAGAAATTGAAGTCTAAGTGTTCCTCTAACTCCACCAAGCCATGCCCAATTGAAAAACTACTCAAAACTGCCCTAAAAAAATGCTCCAAATCTTCAAAAACCATGTAGAAACTGTGGGGGTCAAATATAAGGATAAATCCCACTAAAACAGGGATATAACTGTTGGAAACTGAAGTGTAAACTGCTAAAAAAAGTCTCCAAACTGATGACAACTGATAAGTAACTCCAAAGCAACCCCAAAGTGTTATGAACAGGCCTTAACAACAATAGAACTAAGCATGAAACACGTAGCCAATTCATGATCCATCCCTAGACTAGCATGTCATACCCTAAGGCCAACTCCTAAAGAAAAGTTCCTAACTACACTTGAATAATTAATACTATTTGTCTTATAACAGTGACAAATAATGCAGTAACGAAACTCCCCTAAGACTATTCTTTTATTTATATATTAACTATTACTTTAAGTATATTTTAATATATTTAATCTTAGGAACAAATAATTAACAATTTGTTCCTAAAATTAAATATATCAAACTATAATAATAATACTTAATAAATAAATAAAAGACTTCAATCTATTTACTTACTATTTAAATACATATCTTAATATACTTTTATTTAAAACAAATAGTTCAACACTGCTATCTTAAATTAAATATATCAAGCTTTGTATTTAAATACTAAATAAATAAATTGAACTAACTCATAAAAGAAATAAAATGAAACAAAAATATAATTATATTTAAAAATTATAACAAGTATAATTAGAAATAATGAAATGTCTAATTTAATCAATATCGTTTAAAAATGATATTGTTTAAATTATATTTCATTATTTTTAACCATATTTATTATTATTTTTGTGAATATATTAATTTTGTTTTGTGTTCTACTAAACTCTTATTTAAAAAAATATCATTAACATTTACAATTACAAATTATAAATTAATGAACATTTATTAACATTCATTAATTTATAATTTGTAAATCTAATCTTAATTGATATTCTATCCTGTGACTTAAGTTGCTAACCTAAGCTAAGGCATTCGAAAATACTTCCAAGGGATGAAAGGCCAAAAAAGAAACAAGGCAAAGCCTTGCACGAGATACATAGGGTAAATAACAGTAAAACATATCATTTGTTTCACTTTGCTCTTCCTTGTTGCCGCTCTGCTCCTTTTCCAGCCACTGTCCTTACTAGGGTTTGAACTCCTTGGGGATTTACTACTGCTCCAGCTACCATGGATGAGCTATCTAGTTTTTTTGTATGGGCGCCATAAATTTGATCATGCCTGGAAGCGTTTGACACTTTGCTTCAACACTAATACAGGTAGCCTATTCCTTGTGATTTGGTTCCATGTATTCATGTAGAAACGTTTACTTCATGGTTGTCGCATATGATATGGAATTTACTGTTGAACATGAGTATGCATTTCTATTTCTTTTGCTTTGTCGTGAGATCTTTGTATAACTGCTACTTCCACTGTTAGTTTGTCTACCGATTATTGCCAAACTCTCCCCCTTTTTGACAATAATGCCAAAGGCTAGTTTGAAGGACTACCTTTTTCTAATATGCTCCCCCTACGAGCAACAATCATTTTCATCAGTCTACAAAAGATGAGGTGTAACCCTCAGTTGAGGCATAATGAATTGATGATCACCTTTGCAGGTTTACTGAAGATCATGAAGGGGTATCACCCCTAGTTTACCTCTAAAATACTCAAAAGTACTCTTTGATAATGGCTTTGTAAAGATATCAGCAATTTGTTCCTTGGTGGGAACATACTCTAATCTCATCTTCTTGTCTTGTACTAACTCTCTCAAGTAATGATACTTGATGACAATGTGCTTTGTCTTGGAGTGCATGATAAGGTTCTTGGATATATTAATTGCACTGGTGCTATCACAATAAATAACAATCGGTTCGGGTATTTGTTCTTTGATTCCTTCCAAAAGTTGTTTGACCCAAATTACATGTGTGCAATTGATTGCAGCAACAACATATTCAGCTTCTGCAGTAGATTGTGAAATGCAGTTTTGTTTCTTACTTGTTCAAGAGACTATCCTTCCACCGAGAAAGAATGTGCCTCCACTTGTGCTCTTCTTGTCATCAATGTTGTCAGTCCAGTCTGCATCAGTGAAAACTTTTACTTCAAATCCTCCCTTGTGTGGAAACCATAAGCCATATTCTTCAGTGCCCCTTAGATATCTGAAGATTCTCTTTACTGCTATCAGATGTCTCTTTGGGATTTGCTGATAATCTTGCCACTATGCCAACTGCATGTGCAATGTCCGGTCTACTATGAACATCATACTGTGATTTTCCTATCATTGATCGATACATTGTTTCATTACTTCTTTTGCATCATCCTCCTTTGATAACTTGAGGTTAGTTATCATTAGGGTTCTAACCGATTTAGATTCTTCAAGACCAAAGGTCTTAAGAATTTCCTTTATATACTTGGATTGAGAGATGAAAATACCTTCTTTTAGCTGATGGACTTGGAGTCCAATGAAGAATTTTATGGCGCCTATCATAGACATCTCGAATTATTTCTTTATCTCTTCAACAAAGGCTTTGTTCATCCTTTCATCACCTTCAAAGATGATGTCATCAACAAAGATCTCAGCAATCAGATTACCATCTTTTCCAATCTTGAGATACATGTTGCTGTTGTCCCCGGTTCTTATGAATCCTATAGTTAGAAGATATGATTGCAACCTTTCATACCATGCTTTTGGAGCTTGCTTAAGCCCATAAAGAGCCTTTTTTAACTTATAGACCATATCATTATTTTGTGCAGATGTGAAGCCTTCCGGTTGTTCAATGTAGACTTTCTCTTCCAGTATTTCGTTTAGGAATGCAGACTTAACATCCATTTGATATACTTTGAATTTCTTGTGAGCAGCATAAACAAGAAAAATTCTTACTCCTTCCAATTTGACCACCGATGCAAAAGTTTCTCCATAGTCCAATCCAACTTCCTGGGCATACCCTTTGCAAACCAGTCTTGTCTTATTTCTTATCACTTTCCCTTCCTCATTCAGCTTGTTCTTGTAGACCCCCTTGGTCCCTATGACATTCTTTTGGTTTTGGCACAAGTTCCCATGTGTCATTCTTCTCAATTTGCTCAATTTCTTCCTCCATGGCCTTAACCTAGTTTTCATCTTCTAAAGCTTCCCTTGATGTTTTGGGCTCTATACAGGAAAGTAAACATATATTCTCTTTGGCCTTTTTCCTAGTCAAGACATTAGCATGTTTGTCACCAATAATGTTGTCAGTGGAATGATATGTGACATACCTTAGAAGAACCAGTCGTCGTTCTCGGTTAGGCTCTCCGAGTTGAGCAATTTTTTCATCATGATGGTACAATTTTGTGTACCAGGTGTCTGTCCATGTGGTGTTCTCCTTCGTCCTCGGTTGTTGCTTCATTGAACTCAAAGGCATTTCCTTCAATTTAACCTTCAAGACTATCATGTTCATTATGATCAATCTTCTTAATCGGTTCTGAAGATTCATCAACTTTCACATTGATTGTTTCAATTATTTTGTTTGTTCTCTTGTTCAAACACTGGTAGACCTTACTTTTGGTAGAGTAACCCAAAAATACTCATTCATCACTCTTGGGATCAAACTTCCCAGAGTACATATCTCTTTTGATGTAACATTTACTACCAAAGATTTTGAAGTAACCTACACTAGGAGTGTGTTTGAACCATAATTCATAAGGAGTCTTACAGGTTCCTTTTTTTACTTGAACTTAGTTCAGTGTGTAGATAGCAGTACTGACACCTTCTCTCCAGAAGTGATGAAGAATATCCTTCTGAATCAATAGGGTTCTTGCACAGTCAATCAACATCTTGTTTCTTCTTTGTGCCACTCAATTTTGCTGAGGAGTCCTTAGTGCAGAAAACTGTCTCTTTATTCCATGTTCCTCATAGTAATGAGTGATCTCTTGAGAGGTGTATTCACCTCCTCTGTCTGACTTTAGGCACTTCAAGCTTTTACCGGTTTCCTTTTCCAATCTAGCTTTGTAGATTTTAAACATGTGTGAGGCCTATGATTTCTCTCTAAGAAAGAATGTCCACATCATTTTTGAGAAGTCATCTGTAAAGATCATGAAGTACCGGTCTCCATAATAGCTCTTTGTCTTCATTGGTCCACACAAATCTGTATGCCACAAGTTCCAGAATATTTTCAGCAGTAAAAGACTTACTGTTGAAGCTTGTTCCTATCAGCTTTCCTAACTAACAATCTTTACAAACACCTCTGATGGGTTTTGTAATCTCAAGGAGTCCTCTGATCGATTTCTTTTTGCTCACCTTGACAATACTGTCAAAATTTATGTGGCAAATTCTCTTGTGTCATAGCCAACTATTGTCTTCCTTGGAGACAAGACAATTTTTGCTTGTTTATCCTTTGACTGGAGCTATGAGACAAGCTCTTTCCATAGAGTCTAGATAGAACATATTGCTTTTGCTCTGTCTATCGGTTGCAACATGGGCTCCAAACTCATTCTTGACTAAAGAACCTTGCCCGAATTCTAACAGGAATCCTTTGTTGTTCATTTGTGCAATGCTCATTAGATTGTACTGGAGCAACCCAGTACACATCTTCGCAAACAACATTGTTATAGAGTGTAATAGAACCTTTATGTTTGATGGCACAGGGGGCATTATTTCCAAAGGTAACTGAACCACTGTCATTGAGCTCCAAATTGATGAACTTTCTCTTGTCACCGGTCATGTGGTGAGTGCAGTTGCTGTCAATGATCCAATCATCATGCTGATGAGATCTAGATATGAGTGCTACTTCACTTACTACCGGGCTCGTCCTTTATTGCAACAAATGCAATGTCTGGATCCTCAGAGTCTTCAAATTGATTGTCTGTGACTCCCTCTACAAAATAGCATTCCTTCTTTGCTTTGCTCTTGAATCAGTTTCTCTTATCTTTATTATCATTATCTGGACATCTGGCAGCAATATGTCCTATCTTGTTGCAAGAGAAACATTTCAGTGGAAGCTTTCTTTTATACTCCCCTTTCCCTCTAGGGAATCTCCTAGCGATGAGTGTTTCAAACTCATCTTGCTCCATCTCCTCTAAGAGCAAATTCTCAACAAGGTTACCAATCTTACCAGTAGAGCAGTTACCGGTTTTTCTTCCCTTTTTGGTGGAAGAGATATTGACAAAAGACTTAAATGCTGCTTTCTGAGTGGGTAAGTTATTATCAAAATTACTTAGTTCAAAAGCAGCTGACTTACCGATTAGGGAGTCTAGGGTGACTTGATCTGTGGTCACCAACCTGAGTTCTTGAATAACAGAAATCTTAATGGCATACTAAGGTCTGAGAGTTCTCAATATTTTGCTAACCACCTCCCCTTCACTAAGTTTTCCTCCAACGCTTTTGATGGAGTTGATCACCTCTTTGATCCAGTTGTTATATTACTCAATGTCTTCTCCTTCATTCATCCTCATGTCATCATACTTTCCTCTGAGGCTTTCGACCTCGGCTCTTTGAACATTTGGGCCTCCTTCATATACCACTTGCAACCTGGCCCACATCTTGAAAGTTGATTCTAGATGTTCTATTTCAGCATAGACATGATCAGAAAAAGTGTTGGCTATCATATCCATAGCAGCTGTGTGCTCAGTTTTGATCTTCAGTTCATGAAGTGTTAAGATGCCGAAGGGTTCAATGTAATCATTAGTCACATAATTTCAGTATTGATCTCTGATGGTCTTCATATACAGCTTCATTTTGTTGCACCATAAAGTAAAGTTTTCTTTTGAAAACTTTGGATTTCCTTTCTCATCTTGACCTTTTCTTTATGTTGTTAAGCGGTAAAGAAAACAATACTTGGCTCTGATACCAATTGACAGTCCCAACCGGTGCTAAGAGGGGAGGGATAAATCAGCACCTCTTAACACTTTTTCTCTTTAAATCTGGTGAAGTAAACTTATAGCTGAAAGGCAAACAGATTCAGGCATATAATAATAGTAAGCAAACAATCACATAGTGACACTAGATTTATCACGTGGAAACCCAAATAGGGTGAAAACCACGGTGTGAGAAATGTATTGTGAATAATGTATTGTATTTTCTCATTGATGTTCTTGATTAGCCTAATTTTTATTTTGCTTTCAGTTAATACATTATTGAGATAATTGAGTGACTACGACCTTGATAAATTTTGTTGCAGTACTCCCCGATGTGGAGATAGATGTTGTGCATCCATACAGTATAGTCAGCTTAGGTTTTGGCCTTCATTTCTTATATTTTCAATCAAATTATGAATCGGTGTCTGCACCTATAGTTCAGTGTCTGCACATATTGGCATCTCCACGAGCTGAATCAACGTCTCAGCCTCTCTAGACTGAGACTTTTTGTCTCAGAAGTTCACCAATCATGGATCAACATCTCTGTCGATCAGTATTTCTACCTACCTTTGTCGTCTCCATCGAGTTTGGTTTTCCAACTAATTTTGGGAATTGGGTGTTTTGTGTGTACTTTCAAGTTGGATTTCGGAGGGTGCTTGGGTGTCTTTTAAACCTTGTACTTAATCATTGAGGATTTTAGCATGAGTTATTATTTATGTTTATGTTTAAAAGGAAATGAACTTGTATGGCTAATCATATAGGAACATCTATTTGGGCTTAAAATGAACATCAGTTTTGTGAGTTTGGGAACTAGAATTAGGGACGTTGTCTGGATCCTTGTAGGGCATCCTTGTGGAATGTGTCTGTCTCGGGTACATGTTGGAATTGTCTTGGAACCTTTGGAAGTGGTTGCTTAGTCTTCCGCTTGCCTACGATCGTGTGACAATTGAGATGTATTATCTTCCATGTTGTGTCTTGCGAGTGTTTAAGGTAGTGTGAAGCACATTGTTACATGATGTTTATTCCATGTTTCAAAAATGAAATTGTTAAGTGCGTCTTGAATCCTTGTTCCAAGGGTTCCTTGGCGGGGCATCACAGCCTTAGGTGAAATATTGCTGTTGTAACTAGCATTAACAATATAAAGATCTATATTACCCATCTGACATGTTTAATGAAATAAATACAAATAATGAAGCCTAACCTGTTCTCTAGATAGGCTATCAAATATATTAATTGTCACTAAAAGTGTAAAATTATTTTTAAGTGTAGCTGGCATATTTGGCAGCTCTCTATTTAGTGCCATGCATGGTTCCTTGGTAACTTTAAGTTTGATCACGGAAACTACCAAAAATGGGTCTACTAATGCAGGTTGCAAATTTGGTTAGGAAGAAGAAACCTACAATATTGTAGCTTCTCATGGTATGTTGGCCGATTGATCTACCAATATGCTAATTTCAACAACTCCCATTCTGTACATTTCTTTTTAGTTGCTTTTCCAGTAATAGGTATCTGGTTTACTGCTTTGTGCATCAGCACTATGGCATCTATCACTTCAACTCTCTGGATATTAAGGTTTTGGTTTGGTCACAGTGCATCACCGTTACCTCGAGACCTTTCATGTCTTAAAATGGTCTCATACAAATAGATAATCTTAAGCAAAAACTCAATATGCACCCTTTCATTGACAATGCATTTACTTGGTCAAAATGGGAACACTGCAATGCCAGATCTCTTGCAGTAGCTAAGTTGTTACTACATGCAATGTTGACTTCAGCAGCATGAAGTCCCGTACTCACCAATCTGGGTTATCCGTGTCAGCAAAAAGTACAACAAATAAATCACCCAGATGTATGGCTCTTAAATTTTTAACATGTTGTAACTTTACATTGTTTTTCACCTAAATAAACTAAAAACTTTCTCCCAAATGTTTTCCTTACATTTGTAGTTCTTTCAATCATAAGGCATGCTGGCTTCAGATGTTCTCTGTATCTCCATATTCTTCAATATTGGGCTGGAAGTTCTACATAAAGTCTACCACTATATCTTATTTGAAATTTGTAGTAAAACGAAAACGTTTGGAAACATGGTTCAGAGATTTCAATAGTTCTGGAGATGGCTTCCTTGTTGCATGTACTAATAATATCATCATTGTAAACAGCATTAGAGCCCCTGCTTGGTGGGCAGTGCCAAGGGAAGGTGGTACATAAGATAGCAGGGTTGATATTCCCAGTGTAACCTGCACAAGTATAAAAACAGACAGAAAGACAATGTTAATAAGATATTTTCTCATAACAATAAATCTAAAACAAAATTTACACCTTCTATTACCCCTGTACTTTTACAAAGTATGACATTCCAGACAATTTAAGGGTACAATAACAATTAAACTATTCCTGCATTGTCATCAGCAAACCAGATATGCATAAGGATTTTTTTTAAAAGAAACTTGAAAAAGGTAAATATTATATTATAATGAAAAGTGGCATCTCAAACATCATTCACCTGATACAACAAAAGCTGGCAAAAAGAGATAAATCAGAAGATGTTGGTTGGCGTGATACATCATAGGGCTCAGCATACTAGTAACATTGATACTGTGATTTATCCTAGCACACTTAGATGTTCTACGGCTACCAATGGCACATAGCCAGAAATACATACATTTTTAAAATATTCTGGAGACTACCTCATTGGCCATTATTTCTTGAACTATTCAGAGTAATATTCTGGATACTATATTATATGGCCATTATGAGGCATCTAATGCTCTTTCAAAATTCGGATAGAAGGCTTATAAGCTATCAAGCAGGATTATGAAGAATCCAATGGATGAAGTGAGAAACAGTACTTTCCTTACTTCCATTTCACATTTTTCAAGTAGAATCACCATCATCGGGGTTGCTGGCATTGAGCAGATCTCTCCTAGTTGATCCTCTGGCAGTTGCAGCAATAAAACTTTCCCACTTAAACAGCTTGTCATTAGTAGTGAGGGCCATGAGCTTTCTGCTCCTGCTTTATTTCGGCAAATCAGAATCTTGGCATTCTCCAAAACTAAAAGCACAAAAAGATTGAAGGCTTTCGAAATTTGTTCCTGCTGTCTAATGGAACTGTTCATCCTCAATCCGAATGTTGTGGTATCAAATCGCTCCTAGCTCTTAACAAACAGAAGAGTTTAATATGCAGACCTTCTATTGTTTTTCCTGGTATGGTTGCAAATGCAAAAAAATTCACGTACAGCTCCTAATGATTCTCATCTAATTAGAGTTGTTAGCAGGCTGAGTGAAATTCAAGTTTTTTTAAAACCAACATGGTAAGTCAAGTTTTTCTCTTGCCTAGGTTGAGCATTCCAAGGAGAAAACTGAGAGACCTAAGGAAGAAAATTGGGGAAATCCCATTAGAGGGATACACCTTACACTCCTTATTCAGAATGTTAAATAGACCTGTAGGGAGGCCAAACATATCGAGAGTGGATCTAATGAAGCTATGGCCCTGGCATTTCACTTGAGTTCATTCAGGTAAACAGGAGGGAGGTGAGTCCTAGCCATAGGATCCATAGAAGGGGTATTTTCCATAGCATGAGTTCAATTCAATTCACGGGAGAATTTAAACCTATGGGCTGATCAGATGAATAATGTTGCTGCTCTTGCTTAGTCCCAGGTGCAGGCAGCATCTTCATTTCATTTATGCGGAGTATCTTTATGCTGCTCCCTCTTCATGGCCAAAATATTGGCATTTAACTTGAATTGCTTTTTTTATGTCACTCTTTAATAGACTTTAGTGTCGCTCTTAATTCAGTTTACTTTAGTCCCTTTCCTGCTATACATAGCAAGGGCTCTGAGTTGATGACTTCTCAGAGGACTTGAATTCAATGACTGTTGATGGGAGAACTAGATTCAAATCTTAATGTTGAATCTTCATAAAATTTAGACACCAATATATGGGGTTCATAGCAGTCATCCAGATTGATCTTGGGAGGGGCAACCTCACTTGAGAAAGGATTATTTTGGGAAGAGACTTTATGGAGATTGGTTTGACCTTATGCAATTTCCTTCTCGTGCTTATCCTCATGGGAAGACATGATGAGAAGTCCCAAGTATCCTCTACCCTAAGCCCAGCAAAGGGACCTTATCCTCTAGGACCTCATGTGGTTCTTAACCATCATCATGAGATGGTGTATAGGTACCTACTAAAGGTTTTACATTGTTCTCCTCCCTCATGAACCTCTCACCTCTTATGATTTACTTCAACAATTGATCAATGTGGGGCTAGTAGGGAAGCTGCGATAGGGTGTCCTTGACCCTCAACCCTATGCCTGAGGCAGGACCTTATCCTCCTTGGCCTCATGTGGTCCTTAACTGATGGTCCTTAACCATCATCATGAGGTGGCCTTATGATCCTTAACTAATGGTTCTTAACCATCTTTATGAAGTGTCATAAATGGTGGGAATCCGTTGCCGTTCTCCCTCCTTACACTCCCTTCCCTCAAAAAGACCCATTATTGCAAAATTACATATTGATAATACGTAGACATTACATTCAAGTATTTATTAACTGTATACAATCAGACATAAACATTATCTATCCTGTATATTTATAATTGCATATGTGAATCTAGCCTTTCATACCACAACAATTAGAGGTTATAGATAAATCCTTTGGCTGTATGTGCTATTGCATCTGCTTATTATTGATGTGTTTCTGCTGTTTGATTGATGCTATTACTGAATATATATAGACACACACACGATCTTTTTTTGCTGCAGCTGATTGTTGTTGAATGATTGATTGAATGAACAAATTCCTTCGATTTGATGATTAAAGGTATTGGTGAGTTATGATTAAGCAATCCTGATTACATGATTCAAAAGTGACAATATAATGTTAGCTAGTTTGATATATTGGTAGAGGATGATTGAATAAAGTGACGCTTGATTTCCAAGTTGTATGTTTTCTTGATCCCAAGATGGAATGATGATTAATGTGGATTTGATAATTGTTTGCTTGATTTTCCGATTTGATTGTTCGTTTGATTTCTTGAGGGATTAATGATTGATAGATGAAGGACAATGATTGGTACGTCCTTCAATGCTTTGAATGAAATCTCCTTTGTTGGTGAAAGGGTCACCACCTTCCATAAGAATTGAGTCACCACTTTTCATTGTTGCCTTCAAAAATAATTTATTATTCTCCAAATTTATCTCCCTTGGATTTCCTCAAATGAAACCTTCTCCCCTTTATATCTTCCAATGTTGGAGAGAGTCACACCTCTTCATCATGGCTTCCCTTTGCAAAGGTCACAACCTTCCACAATTACCACCATTTGGAAGAGTCACAACCTTTCATCATTGCTGCCCACCCTTCATAACTTTTCCTTTTGAAGAAGTCACTTTGTTATTTTCTTCTTATTCCTTTTTCTCTTCCATTAATACTTTCTTGAATCATCTCTTCCCTTTTCTCTTCCTTCCTCTCTCCCCTTTCAAATGTAGTTCTCTTCTCCCTTTTTATATCTCGTGTCAGGGAGTCAGAACTTTTCATTTCATGTCTTTTGACCCTTCATTAACTAAATTTCAATTATGTTATATTTTATTTTTATTTTTATTCTTTAAATTGAAAATTTATTATTGTTGTTTATTATTTAAACCTATTTCAAAAATGGGACATTACAACACTGTTTGGGAATTTTTGATGAGCCAACCATGAGAAAAGGAATGTACAGTTGCAAAGGAAGTGCATTGTATTTGAGTTTGAACTTATGCATTGTCTGACTTCAAAACATCATAATGCTACTTCTAGAAGCAATATTCCAACATCCTATTGGAGCTTGAACTTGTAGAGTGCATACACTTGATGAATTCCTCTCTGATTTCTAGAAGCATTCATGTTATTTTGCTTCATATGGACCATTTGACCCGACACATCTATCAAATTTTCTTTTCAAATTTATCCATAAGAACTGTTTCCAAAGCACTCTTTCCCTTGCTATCTGCCATATTCACTTATTTAGTCATTTGAATGAAATAAGTTCTCTGCATCATAGGATTTACTTTTCTTTCACATAACTACATTGATGCCATTGTAATGCAAATAAATTCTCTCCATCATGGGGTTGACTTATCTTTCACATATCTAGATTGATACCATTGTAATGCCCACAATCAAAAATCCATAGTAATTTGACAACTTAATAAAGATTGCTGAATAACCCAGTAGCAATGTAAAATATGTCTACCCAAATTGCAACCACTGAATGCTAGTAGTCATACTAACATTCAGAAATAACTACCTAAGTCTTTGTATACGTGTAAACCTACCTGTGTAGTCAACCTCAAACAAGTTAATCAAAACATAACATACACAAAGATAAACACAACCTCTGATAAGATTAAATGGAATCACCCTAATTCCATTTGATTTGCTCTTTTAGCGGAGAATTTGGATATGCTCTCCAAACACGGTTTGTAGTTCCCCAATAGATGCAAAGCTTTCTAGATGATCTAAATGAAGCTAAAATGTAACTACAATGGAGAATAGATGGCAAACTAATGCAAACTAGATGATGAAGATGATGAAATGAAGATGAGTAAACTAAGATTGTTAATGCTATATGATATGAATCTTAACAAGATAAATCTAACATGATATGAGATTCTAAGATAAATGATCAAAAACAACTATGAAAGCTCTAAAATGTGAGATAATGGATTCAACAAACCAGCATGATAACAATGCGAATGAGAAGTGGATGAAATGCATAGGAAGAGGCTCCAATTTATAGGGAATGGAGAGAAATGAATAACTAGGATTCAAAGTTTGATGAAGGGTTAGGATACATTTATTTCCATGAGGTGGAGCTTATGTGGAAGCCACATAAGGGCCACATAAGCAAGGTAGTTCGCCATGCAAAGGGCATGAATTGCTCACACATTTGTGAGCAACCTTTGAATAAGATGGATCGTTTAATAGAGGGGACAAAGTGGAAGGGTTGAGGGGCTCAAGGTTGCTCACACGTGTGAGCAAATCCCAAAGAGGAAAGAGGGGATAACCTTGTAAGGGCGAGTGAGTATTTAAGGAAGGTTGTTGGCCACCTTGGGAAGGTTTGCTCTTTAATAGAGGGGACAAAGTGGAAGGGTCGAGAGGCTCAAGGTTGCTCACACATGTGTGAGCAAATCCCAAAGAGGAAAGAGGGGACTGTTGGAATGTTTGCCGTTGCGCCAAAAGCTCGAACTCTCAACGAACGTCACAAACACCAGATTTACCCAGATCCATGGTAACCCCAAAGGAGGTGCTTACCACCAAGTCAACAATCTCCCCCTCAGCACCGACTGAGGGTTCCGCACCAACAAAATGAAGGAGACTCTCTCCCCCTCAGCACCGACCGAGGGTTCCGCACCAACGGAATAAAGGAGACCTCTTGGGATTCGAACCCATGACCCAAGGCTCTGATACCAATTGTTGGAATGTTTGCCGTTGCGCCAAAAGCTCGAACTCTCAACGAACGTCACAAACACCAAATTTACCCAGATCCATGGTAACCCCAAAGGAGGTGCTGACCACCAAGTCAACAATTGATGAAAATTGTCATTGATGTCAAAAGAATACTATATAATATAGTCTATGTGATTGATGGAAAATTGTCATATAGCATACATATATATTGCTATACATACAACAATATTATATAACAAAGTTTTTACAGCATAATAGACGTGGAAGAGAATAGATATGTATTCACAGATACTATGGTCAATCAATATACAGCAATTAATTTAATATGTGAAAAAGGGCGATGTAACTTTCTAATTACAAATTCAATGATTGTATTTTTAATACATAGCAGTCGAAGATATCATTGTTATATTTTGATACATACAAATACTTACCGTGACACAAAGGTTTATATGTATACAGCAAAAAGAATTTCATATAACAGATAAGAAAGAACAGCATGAAGCATATATAGTTAACACATATATATATAAAAAGAAAGTATACTGAGAAGCAAAGATATAAGTTAATATAGAAGACTATATGTTAAATACAGTGAAGCATATGTTAATATAATTTACCGTGATCAAAGACAATTATCGAAGACTATAGTATACGGTGATATAAAAGACATCGCAATGGATTGAAGACATATACAGCGACAGAACGTAGGAAATACAGTTGCATCAAAACAAGTAACACAGCCCGCAGAATTTCACTCTTTCGATGCCAGGCGTCACCGTGTGAAGGTTAAGAGAAATCTACGAAGGTGGTCTCGAAATTATATACTGCAGCAACTGTTTGACACCGCAACACCCAACCACGTACGGGGATAAGAAGACTTGTGGATTATGGTTCTCATTCTGGAGGTACAGTCAGCGCAAGAGAACACAGCCAGTCACTCTTCATCACGCGAGATGCAATCTATCAGGAGCAGTTCAAACACCATTCACAGCGTATGCACGGCGGATATACGGCAGATATTGCAAATATTATACATACTGTATACGGTATATATATTATACATATCGAAGGCAATATGAGATCGCCTAATATGGAACGTGAGGAATACCAACAGCGGTCATCGAACACGAGTATTATGAAGACTTTCATTTTTATTATTGTCGAAGGTTTATATCAGATTCTGCAGCATATTGTCGAAGGATAATATATATCATTTAGGATATATATTCAAAAGAAAATAGTCATATAAAGATATTAATTATTATTTTAAAAAAAAAAATAATAATAAGATTAACTTTAAAAAAGGAGTTAATAATATTTTAAAAGAGATACCTCTTCATATTAAAAGACATGATGTTTCATATGTACATAATATATATATTCAATTATTTTTGAGAATGAAAAAACAAGTCAGCATGGAGTAAATAGAAAAGAAGAGCAGGGAAAGAGATAAGAATTCAAGGTTTATATATTCAGAATATACAGTGATATAAGAAATATTTTTGAAAATAAAAAGAACAGCAATAGAATAAAGGAGAGAAAAATTACAGAATTATATATTCAGATTTTTTAAAAGGAAATATTGGCTGACTTAAAAGAGCAGATTGCATCCATCATCAAGTTGAATAAGCAACTATATAAAGGTGGAAATTCAGAACAGCATTTGGAGGTTGGTGCTTCCAGTGGGTTGGTGCTCACAGAACAGCGTTTGGAGGTTGGTGCTTCCAGTGGGTTGGTGCTCACAGAACAACGTTTGGAGGTTGGTGCTTCCAGTGGGTTGGTGCTCACAAAATAGCGTTTGGGGGTTGGTGCTTCCAGTGGGTTGGTGCTCACATAAATTGTAAAAGAACATTATTATATAAATAAAATAAACTATTTGGAGAATTATTGTCTATATGCACAATTGTTTATTTTCAAGTAAATTAAAGTTATGTTTGAATAAAGTTTTTTTTTTAAAGTTAAAAAATTATTAATATACTGATTCACCCCCCCCCCCTCACAGTATATTCGTGTGCTCTTCAGTTTAGCTGGTCCTTTACCTTTGTTCATTGACTGGTTTCTACAGTCCTTGGCCAGATGCCCAATCTTGTTACAGTTGTAACAAGCCACTCCAGTTCCTTTCCATGAATTTACTCTTCTTTCCCTGTCCATGGGGTGAGTGACAATCAGAGTTCCTATGCCCTAATGGTCCATAGGTAGCACAATTGGATGTGCTCCGGTTTACACTCCTATTATGGAATACTAGTCTTGGTGGGGATTTAAATGTCATTGTTTTGGACCCGCATTCTTCCACTTTGTGTCCAAACTTATTGCAAGCATAGCAATAACCCTTGAAGCTTCCCCTGCTTCCACTGGACACACTGTTGGAGCGAGACCTACATTCAAAGGTCCTGTGAACATACTTGTAACAATTGCTGCAGTAACTGTTAGAAGTAAATGGTTTCACTAGTGCATTTCTGCAGTCATTGGTTTTATGACCCGATTTGCCACAATGTTTGCAAGAGGGTTTGAAGGTCTTTTTACCTTTGTCTTTTGTCGGTTTCTTCTTTTCCTTCTTGTCCAGCTTGTCTCCAGAGGATTCACTGGTTTCATTGTTTCTTTGACCGATGTAGCCCAGTCCTGTGGGGTCCTTGTGCTTTCTTTGAACCCTCAGTTGCTCATCAAGCTTCTTAGAGCTTTCATTGTACCTTCTGAGTTTCTCATTTCTTTCTTCAAGAGCTTTTAGTTGATACAATTCAATAGCCAACCTTTTGTATGCTTCATCTTAGTCATGCAAGTGTTCATGCATGATTGCATTCTCTTGAGTTATGCTTTGCATGTTTGCATGAAGTTGTAGTACAAGAGCATCACTTTCTCTTGATGCACCTTCAACCAGATTTCTTGCTTTTTCAGTAGTCAATCGTGCTTCTAAGGCACTATTCTTTTCATCTTCATCTTTTCTTTTGGCTTCGATGATTTTAGTCATCCTCAAAGCGTGACCTTCTTGCTCCCTCTTCATATTTGAGATTGGTCAGATTCTGATTTTTGTCCATTAGATCAGAGACCGCCTCTTCTGCTTCATCAGATCCACTCTGCCCAGAGAGTTCCTCAATGGTTTCATGACTCTCACTTAGTTGCACAACCAACACTTTCCTCTTGGCAAGAGACCTTCTCAGTTTATTCTCAAGAGAGGTTATCATGTCATTGGCTTCCTCAAGCTACTTTTGATACCTGTAGCCCTCCATGATCTTTTCTCAAGAGGTTAAGCTTTCTTTCTCTGAGAACCTGAACTCTGATACCAATTGTTATTCCTAACCGGTTACTAAGAGGGGAGGTGAATTAGTAAATTCAATTTCTATTTTCCTTTAAGCAAACAGATATTCTTGTTAATACCAAAATTAAAAGAATACTATAACAATCATAAACATAAATTAAATGCACAGGTCAACACAACATTTATACGTGGAAACCCTCGGTTAGAAGGAAAAAACCATGGTGGGACAGAACCCACAAACTCCACTACTGCAGTAATAAAGTTGCCCTGTTAGAGGCTTACAAAGCACTGGAAAGAGTGCTACCCGGTTAAGGGATTTGATAGAATACCTGTCAGGATCTTGACCCTGTTAGGAGTCGCCTTGTCAGAGGACTTAAAAACACCAATAAAGATGTTACCCTGTAAAGGGATTTATACAAAGAACCGGTAAGGATTCACCCTGATTGAGGGATTTAATTATGCTTCACAACTTAAAGCAATGATCTTATGATGACACCTAATTGTTGAATTAGATCATACCTGTTTACCCTTTCCTTTGCTTGGTTGTTGAATCTTTCTCTCCCTTTCACCTTTTGTGACTGTGATTCCTCTCAAAAGACTCTGCCCTCCTGCTCTGCTAGCTCTTGATATTCAGCAACACTTCTTTCATGTCTTTGGACCTGTATTTATAATAAACTATCTTATTAAAAGAACATCTCATAATTCCGCAAAGTTGTAGACTCTCCCATAAATCACGAATGCAAAACTCGTAAAAAGCTTGCAAACTGATCCTTAGTTTACCTCGAAACGCTCGTTGAAAAAACAAAGCTAGCTCCAGTTCCACTGAAAAAGCTAACTTCAGTTTAACAGAAAAATGCTCTGCATAATCCGGTTCAGATTATCATGCACTCAACCGATGTAGAACTATTATCCAGTTAGTCATTGTTCCTTGTGTGTGTGCCAAGACCGGTTGGTCAAAACCTGGACCTGTAAAGTGTGACCGGTTAAAGTACACTACTTTCTTGCTTAGTCTACCGGTTCACAATTATGAGTACCGGTGTGATGTACCAGTGTTCCGGTGGGATTGATGTTTGCCAATGACTTTACCAATGACAACTAAGTTTATGTCAACACTATGTTCTGGTAGCAGTGGGCAAAGGAATAAAGGATGTATGCTTCCTCGTAAGCCAATGTGCAGCAGATAAAAGGATAAAAGATATGTGCTTAATCATACATCAATACAGGCAACACAGTACACCCTGTCTTAAGGCCTTAAGACTTAAGACAGGTGTGAGAAGGGATAGTTCCAGTCCTGTGTGAATGAAAGTGTGTTCTGTTAAGGTAAAAAGGTTGTGAGACCTTGGCAAAGAAAAAGCACTAGCCCACAAGAGCACATATGTTGTGATCAATATAAGGAAAAAGGAATAAGGTTGAAGAATTGAAAATCTTAAAATAAGGAATAAAAGCCCATCAAAAGTCATGCTATTTAATTGCTTAGGTAGACTATAAACCATGTATATGTAGAAATGAGAGAGTGCTTGGGCAGTGACCTTGGAAGTGCAGATTGTAGTTATCATAAATTAAATTTGGTAAGAAACTGAATATATTGTTAATTACTTGTCAGCTTAGGGTAACTTTAATAGGTAAGAGCTTATGAGATCGTTGTGAGTGTTTGCCAATGGTTGTGGAGTAGTTAGAAACCATTAAGACACTTTAAATAAGTTTATCATAGTTAGGGAAGGGGATCTGGTTTGTGCACTCCTCCCTGTTCTGCATTCATTGTATCAATCACTGCCTCACTCATCTGTAATCAATTGGCAGGTCTGTTATGTTTTATAATTTTATTTATATCATGGAATTGGTAGTGTAATGATTTAGCAGTATATATTGGGCAATGTTGCCGATGCAATGTTGGGTCAGGTTTATAAAGAATCAGTGATCAGTCAATAATACTTATTGAGGACAATGGAAGGATTGAAATATAAATGGATGGGCCTATCAGTGGAGCAGTAGAAACAAGCCAAGAATGAGAGAAGGATCTCACAAAAGAATTTTGATATTTATGAGATCTTTCCATGGAAAAACTCATTCACAAAGAATCTAAGAAAAATCAAGTACAGTGGGATACAATTTGAAACAGCTTAATGGTAACTGAAGATGTAGACACACTACCCAATCGCCTAAACCAACTCAATGGGAGGAAGAAAAGCAAAGTGAAGATTGATTCCAAAACCCAATGAATTAATGCCATCAACTCCAAACAAAGTTAGGAGAAGACAATGTGGTCAGGGGATGGACTAAGAAATTAAAAAAACTCTTAGATTGGTGGAACACAAAGAGCAAATAAAACTACGAGATGGAGCCAAGGAAAATATATTAGTACATTTTCAAAGCCAAAATGAAAGTTAGAACTAAAGAACAAGCCAATAGAGAAGTGAAAATACATTAGTACATTTTTAGAGCCAAAATGAAAGGCAGAATCAAAGCATAAGTGTACATTAGAGTTGCAGCCATGAACAAAGAAGTCTAATCATCTAACTAACTTTGAAGAATAGGAAGCAATCAACAAAAGGAAAGTGGGTAGAAGTTGCCAAGCAATTTCCCTTCCTAAATAAGGAAGTGGCAATCTTTCTGACTAAATTGGGGCAAAGGTTCTGGTAGAAAAGCTGACAGAGACACAAAGCCACTGAAGCCCTCTCTGAGTGAGGGAAGTTTTCAATCAAAAATGGAATAAAAGAACTATTTCACAAGAGCAAAGAGAGGAGCACAAACAAAATATCTGAAATACTTCAGAATTGTTAATCAAGGAAAGTGAACCAAAAATACCACCACTAAGGATTGGATTAGAGAGAAGCGAGCTCGAGGGAGATACTTGTGGTTTACAGATCAACAAGTAGGTGGTATATTTTGCAATGTGTCAGATTATGAAATTTTCACTAGGATTCGACTGTAGATTTTTAGTGAAATTCAATGACCCATTTTTCATAAGCAGTAGTTCATACAAACCCATCTCTCATGAGCATGAATGATCTGTTTAGCATTCTAGTGGAATCTCCATAAAACATTTTGGCTCTCTGCCCTATCAAAACCCTAGCTCAAATTTGTCTAGCTGAAATCAGTGTTGGCTAAATATTTTGCAAGTAGCTGTAGACACACTACTTACAAAATGGTAATTTTAGACACACTGAACGAGAAATAATCTCTTCTTTCAACTTAAGGGAGGCGCCCTTCTTATTGCTGCTAATTCAACCAAAACTTAACAAGAAACTCAAATTTAATCTAAAATTGGGTGTTTCACATATCACTTCCTCTTTCTTTAGGAAGGATTTCACTTTCATATATATGCACTCTACAAACTGAAAACCTTTTGCAATTTCACCTCTAAGTACTAGTTGTAGCAATAATATTAATAACCTCAAAATTAACCGAAAGATTAATTGTTGTGTACTAGTTGACAATAGACTAAGGAAATATATATAAGCTCACAAACTTATACACTGTCCTCAAATGGTTTTAAACTATGAAGCAGCAATATGATA
Source organism: Chamaecyparis obtusa (assembly GCA_027943335.1). Taxonomy (NCBI): domain Eukaryota; kingdom Viridiplantae; phylum Streptophyta; class Pinopsida; order Cupressales; family Cupressaceae; genus Chamaecyparis; species Chamaecyparis obtusa. The sequence goes on along the minus strand of BSBK01005442.1, from coordinate 1,377,786 downwards.
AGCACAGACTTAAATACATGAAACTTCTTTTCTACTTCCAATATCACTATGAACCACACCTCAACGTCTATGCATTCACTTTTAATTAACTCAAATTGACAATTACAGCACAAATTCTATATAAAATCAGATTTAAGGCTCTCCTTATAACACAAATAGCTCCACAAGTCTCCTGAACTCAAAGATTGAAAATACTCGCCTTTTATTCACTCAAAATTCAACTTGCACAAATTAAATCAAAGTTTGTATTTGCACAATTTCACCAAAGTTTTCTTGCAGTGTCCAAAAGATAAAAATTAAAATGAGGCACCCTCATATGTATAGGTGAGGGTCTAAGAGAAAAAGGTGGGAGAAATCCAAGTAATTTTGACTTTTTCCCAAACTAACTATGACTTATTCAAATTACAGTCCTAATCTATCTTGACTTGCAATTTGTTTACATGTAATTACAAGTTTCAAGTTACATGTAATTTGTCGAAAAGAAATTACATTCTACACTAGAAAGCAGCAAAAACACTTGAGTGTCCTGAGACACTCCTTGACCTTCTTTGGTCCTGTCCATGAATGTTTGATATTTGTGAATTGATTCGTGCACCTCTTTGGGATTAGGCACACCTGTGTTCTCTACCACTACAGATGTCTTGATAACTACATTTGAACACCTGGTGATTATTGCCTTGTTATCCTCAAGAACAATCTGAAACTGATCTATTGAGATTTCGTACCCTGTGAGCTTTTGAAGAGAACTCAACATGAAATGATCCACCTCAAGCTCTAGGTGGATCATCAGTAGGAGTTTTGTAACCGCAGTGTCCTTAGAAATCAAATCTTGATTTTCAATTACTAGTTTAGAAGATATCTCCTCAAACGTAGTTACAATCTCTTGCTCTTTTTCAATGCAAGTCTCAACAGTTGCTTCCAAGTCTGTGATTAACACCTTACCTCTGTTTACTAGCAACTCCTTGTATGCAACATAATTTTCGCTAGAAGGTATTATTCCATTCTCGGACAACATTCCCAGTTCAAAATCTGAAAATTTATTCCAGACTTCAAGATCTTTTTCAAGGGACTCCAACTTCTATTGAAAAGTTGCAAGAACTTTTAACTTGAAAGTCATCGTTCTTACCTAAAGTGCTTTCTTCACCAATTTTGTTCCTTGTATCATCATACGATCCACCCAAGAGTCAACTGCACTAGCTTTCTCCCCAGCCTTTTCTGCTTGTATGATGGATTCTTTGAAGATAGAAGAAGCTAAAGGATCCACATTTTCAAAAGATTTTGTGATCTTTTGAATTAACATAATGAGTTGTGCCTTCTCATCCTTCAGTTTTTCTTTCTTCTCCCAAAGTTCAATAACCTTGGGCCAACATTGCCACAGAGTCCTGTGCATCATTCTCCAATCTGGTAGAATTTTGCTTCCCTAGTTCCATTCTTGTAAACTTATAGTCTTCCAACTGCATTTCTTCCAACAATTTATCAGTGAGAGGTTTTGTAGTTTCGGCATACTTCACCTTATTCTTGTCCACAATCACTCTTGAAGCTTTCTTGGCTTTCATGGCAGTTTTTGGTTTATATTTGCTAACCTGCTGAAAGTCAAGCACGTCGGAAGAGATTTCTTGTTTCTTCCTCTTAGGAGTGAAAGAACTCAACCACGGGGGTAGATCTAAAAAACTTTCTTGAGAGATAACAACTGTAGCTTGTGTAGAATCAGCTTGAGACTGTACTCCAATTGTCACAATCGATGGCATTTCAAATTGGAAAGCCACAGGATTTTGCATAGACAACATATTCTGAGAAGCCTCCGCCATAAATCTGCCAAAGCCCATCATGGATGTATCAAACAGTGGTGCTGTCACATTGGGAAAACTAGGATATGTCGAGTAAGAATCAAACACATCAACTAGGTTTTTGTGAGGACTTTCAGGAGGAGATTTAGTGGTTGATGAAGACACAATAGTCACACTCGGAGCTATAGTTGTAACATAGAGTGTAGAGAAGGAATCCACATAGGTGTCTAGAGGAGACATAGGAATATCCATAGAAAAAATAGATGCCTAAGATTGTAGAACAAGAGCAGCTTTGGTAACCACTGTAGGAATAATTTCTAAAACATTTTCTCCTTGGGGTTCTTTCTCAATTTGAACAATCTGAATCTGCTCTTTTTGCTTTCCCTTTTCTTTTACTAGTATCTCCTCAAGAGATGCATTCATAGGTGTTTTTACCTTGAGCTTAAATGTGGTTAAAGAGGAAGTGGCACCATCTTTAGTACCTGTCTTGATTTCAGCCTTGCGCCCAACTGGCCCCATTGTATCATTACTTGACCCAACTTTAAGCTTTATTGTTTTAACACCCTTGCTCTTTAACCAAGCATTGGTGTTAGCCAAAATAGACTGAAATCTATTATGAACTGACATGCTCTCCCTCTGTGACCATTGGACGGGTGGAATGGAAAGGTCTACAATTCTTTGTTCTACGAACTCTAGATCAAGAATGCCTTCGTTATCTACCATTCACTCTGTAAACTTAGTCAAGTTGAGGTTTATAACTTGTTCCATGGTGAGTCTATTGTAATCCATCCTCTTGATGTCATCTTCTGTGTGAAGATCAATCCAAATATCTTCAAGGCAATGAGCATGGGTGAAAGATCTTTTGATTTTATCTTTCATCCCTTTGTAATTAAAATCATTCCTTGCCTTAAACTTTTCCACTTTGATCTCTTGCAATTTGTTTCCATGGTCTTGGCCCTTATTGAAGTTATCAACAAATACCTCCCAATCTGCAAGGGCTTGTGAGTAGAGATGTTAATCCCTGACTTATGTTGGGCTGATTAGTATGCATGAACGAACATCAATTGCCTTGCTAATTCCATGAGAACAATCTTGTCCGTAGGATACGGAAAAAGCATGTAAGGTTGGTCATCATAACAACCAACTTTCATATAGGTGAAGATGGGAAACTGCAGAAAGAAACACCCGTATTCATTTACCTTCTTCCAAGCTGCATCAGACATTCTTCTTTTTTCAAGTGCTTTGACAAATGAACACATAAAATATCCGCAAAAAGCATTTTGCACTCGTCTGTAATGGATCCAGCTTGGCCTTAAAGTTAGTTGCTGGTAATATTCCAATACTGGCACCAATGATCAGTCACCCCTGACAGTAAAACCTAGAAAAGGCCTCAGTGACGCTGCTATGTACACCTAAGTAGGAGTCCATATAGAACGTGAGAGTGGTAGGAACTTGTGAAAGTTGCTCACACAAAGCATCACTAATCACATCTGCCCAGAAGATCTACAGCTGCTTATGTTTTATCACCACGATGTATTTATACATCCATGTTTCAAACATATTAGATTCCCTGAGACCCATGATTCAACTCAAGAGGGTAATTATATCATTAATTTCCTCTCTGAAATCACTGCAGAACAACATGGGCCATCGAGATCGACAGGTTATTTTTTGCAATAGCCACTTCTCATTGATGTGTCTTATGCATTCCTTGGTTAACCCATTATAAGTGGTCAAGACCCTTCTCCAAAGTTATGCCTACATATATCGGGGCAACAGGAACTTTGGAAATTTTATCAATAGTTTTTGCATCCAGCAGGATAATGATCTTTCCCTCTGCATCCCTGATGATTCTTGACTTCTTTTCAAAGTGAGATGTAAGAGCTAGAACAAATTCAGGTTCTAGGGCAGCCATCGAGAAGGTGGACAATAAGTGTTGGCAAAAGAGGATAAAGTTAGTAACTAGTAAGCTCTCTACTGGTCTAAGTGTTGTCATTGATTGGCAAACGAGGATAGAGATTTGTTGTTGTCTCTATAGGAACTCTTCATCAAGAGAGGCTGTGAAACCGGTCACCACACTAAGCATCAGCAACCGGACAATGCACTCAATCAAGGAAGAGGTATCAACCAAGGACCTAACTTCAACCGGTATAGACAAGAGTAGCAATAGTCAAAAAAAAAAGCACTAATCATACTAAGTGTCTACACAACCGGGACAGTGTCACCGGTAGTCCACGCAAATGCAACCAATAAGACAAGAAAGAAACTGCAACAGATCGAAGGACGGATATATTATAAGACTCCGGTATAAACCAAGGAAGTCATCATCAACTGTCAACTATCTATTCCAACCGGGAATTATTGCAGTACTTCCAGGTGATCTTGAGCTGTCTTGGTGATCAGTTTGAAGCGCAGGTAAAGGAACTTGAGGCGTGACTGAAGGATTTAAAGCCGGATTCAATGGCTTTAAATCAAGGTGTTATCTCTTGTGAAGGAAGGTTGCCTGACACGCAACTGCTGTTTGCTTCATAAAGCGGATAAAGCTAGAGCATGCATCGAATGTTTTCCCAATGAACCATTACTTCACTGAGTGATGTAATCGTAAGATCTCAAGATTAGGTCATGCATTTGAGGCGCAATTAGGGCAACAAAACTGTATATATTCTTATGCCTGTTGTGAAGAAGAGTTGCCTTCATTCTGCCGGGAAAAAGAGTGAACCTATATGCTACAGAAGCAAGGGTTAGAGAAAATCGACAAAGAGAGATAATAGGTTGTGCAAGGCAGCACAACAATAGTTGAGGATACACCTGTGTTAACCGGTGATAATTCTCAGTCAAGCACAAATAGAGATCACATCTGGCTAAGTAGAGCCTTCTGTAAAGATCTTGATTCTATTGTTTTCTAGCAAACTACAATAGACAAATCCCAATATTTGGGTGGACTCTAACAGGTCCCTTGTATCAAAATCCCTTAATCGGGTGACATCTTACAAGGTGTTTGAAGTCCCTTAACCGGGCAGGTCTTAACAGACCTTACTGTAACAAATCCCTTTACCGGGTCGCACCTAGCAAGTGTGTTTTTATCCCTTAAACGGGTAGGCTCTTAACAAGGCGTGCTTCAAAAGAGTACAAATTTTGTGAGGTCTCTTCACACCGTGGTTTTCACCCTCACCGGGTTTCCACATGATAAATTTGGTGTCTCTTTGTGTTTGTTCACTTACTGTTTCATTTGCTTAGATCTGCTTGCTTTTATGCTGTAAGATTACTTCACTAGATTAAGAGAGAGAAAGAAATTTTACAAATGTTGATTCACCCCTCCCCTCTCAACACCGATTGGGACTGTCAGTAAGTGAATATGACTTTCTAACAACAATTGCATGTTATCATCTTCTGCATAAGTAGCTGTTCTCTCAAGGAAATTAGACATATCAACATGTCCAATTTATGTATCTCTAATTTCGTCAACAAGAATGGTAACTTGAGTAGGTGCAATCACATTCTAGCATCTATCATATTTGAATTTCTTTTTCTTCTTGGAGAGAGATGCTGGCTCTTCCAACATTGAACAAGCAACTGCAAGGCTGCGATGAAAATTCCAAAGCATTAAAACGTCATTTTGTGCTACAAGGGATGCCATGGACCATTCTTCAAATGAAGAAAGTTACAAAGCATATAAGCCACATTTGGGAAGTACTTTGCTTTGCACTTCCAATCGTGTCTCAGAGACCCGATTTTAAGTGACTTTTCATGCATTTTAACCAGTGATACAGGACTCTACAAGTCCTAGCCAGACTCAGCAAGTCTCGAGCCAAGCCAAGCCTCCAAATTTTTCTGGCTCTGGACTCAGACTCATTTGAGTCCAGCCTAGTCCTGATTGACTCACAAAGTCCCACAGGCAAGACTTTGTTGTGGTAGTCAAGTCCCTAAAGCAAAAAAAAAATAAATTTAATTGATTTCATTGATTTTTTTTTTCTTATTTGCCTTCTCTAAGACCTAAGAAGGTCATTCCTTCATCTACAAACACAAAGAAGAGAGCAAAAAGGCTTGAGAGAAGAATATTGGTGTTTTAGAAAATAGATCAACAGTTCGATTGGCTCTCATATTTTGATTACTAATTGTTTGTGCAAGTTTGTAGCTTACATTCACATATTGAGAGGAGCTAAAATAATAAAAAAATCATATGTACTATGTAAGGAAGTACTACACGTTGTAGAGATCTAGAGCAAGCTATGTATTTAGTCTAAAGGTCTGCAATTCATCTTTGGTATTTTATGTACTAAGTTGGTGCTTAGATCTTCGTGTAGGGGATTGGTGCCTCCTGTAGGTTGGTGCCTTCAAATGTACTTGGGGATCAGCGACTCCAATAGGTTGTTGCCTTCCTCATATTGTGACTAATCTATCTTTTGTGAGACTGGATTTGGACAGTATATCCAAGCACTTATTCTCACCATGGTTTTTGCCTTCTGAGTTTCCATGTAAATTTGGTGTTCATATGTGTGTATATGTTGATAAACTGAAAGTAGATGCTTTTAATAATTGATCTAGATGTGGTGTTTGTTGGCATATTTAAGTTGTCATTGGTTAAGTTAGATGCAAACATCATTCCCACCGGTACACCGGTAGACCACTCATGCTCCTTAATAGGCACTGATGGACCTAATAGAGTATATGTACCAGTAGACCAAACAGAAAAGAAGATATTGGTCTTATAGTGCACACAGGGGATGTATGGACAACCGGGTATAAGATTGATACCGGTCGAGTACATAATAATCCGCACCGGATTATATGGAGCTATTTGTGTTAAAACCGGATAATACGGAGCATTCACCATTTTGAATTGGAGTTAGCTTTTTAACAGGAGTTAGTTTTATTTCTATGCGAATGTTTCAAGGTAAACCCAAGATCATCTCGCAAAGCTCTTTTGCTGCATGATTTTTGGGTGAGTTTATAGCTTGGCGGTACTATGAGTTGAGCTTTTATTAAGATCAATCTCTTATAAATACAGGTCATAGGACACAAAACAGTTGTTCTTGAAAATACAGAGCAAGAGAGAGATCTTCTAAGAGAGGCTACGATCACAAGAGGTGAAAGGCAGAGAGGTTCAACAACCAAGTATAGCAGAAAGGATAACAGGTATGATCTTGTCAGACAAAGAGTGTAAATTAAGATCATTACTTTTATATTGTTAAAGCATATCCAAATCCCTCTATCAGGGTGAACCCTAATAGGTTTTTTGTATAAATCCTTTAACCGGGTAGCATCTTAATTGATGTTGAAAGTAACAAGGCGGCTCCTAACAAAGTCAAGATCTTAACTGAATTTCTACTAAATCCCATTATCGGGTAGCACTCTTACAAGTGCTTTGTAAGCTCTTAAGAGGGCACCTTTAAAACTGCAGTAGTGAAGTTGTGAGCTCTGTCTCACAGTGGTTTTTTCCTTCTAACCGAGGCTTTCCACGTACATATGTTGTGTTCATCTGAGTATTTCTATTTTTGTTTGTGAATGCTTAATTACATATTGTTTATTTTGCAAGAATCTACATACAAGGTTTAATTGAGATAGAAATAGTATTCACTGATTCACCCCCCCTCCCTCTCAGTAACCGGTTAGTAATAACATTTGGTATCAGAGCGTTGGTTCTCAAAGATATAAAGCTTAATCGCTTGAGAAAAAGATCATGGAGGGTTACAAGTATCAGAAGCAGCTTGAGGAAGCCAATGACATCATTGCCTCTCTTGAGAATAGGCTGAGAAGATCCCTTGCTAAGAGAAAGGAGTTGGCTCTGTAGTTGAATGAGAGCAATGAAACGATTGATGAACTCTCTGGGCAAAGTGGATCAGATGAAGTTGAGGAGGCAGTCTCTGAGCTGATGGAGAGGAACCAGATCCTACGCGATCAGATCTCCAACCTAAAAAGAGAGCAGGAAGATAATGCCCTAAGAATGACTAAACTGATTGAGAAAAAGAGAAAAGTTGAAGATGAAAGACACACTGCAGTGAAATCTCTAACAGCCTCTGAGAGAGCAAGAAGTGTGGCAAAAGGAGCAGTAAGAGAAAGTGATTTTGTCGTTCTGCATCTTCAAGAATACATGCAGATAGTCACTCAAAAAAATGCCAACATGCAAAAGAATTGGCATGATAAAGATGATGCATGCAAGAGGCTGGGAATTCAACTGTATCAACTAAAGCAGCAAATAAAAGAACTCGAGGAAAGAAATGAGACACTCAAAAGATACAACGAAAGTTCTAAATAGCTTGATGAGCAACTGAGAGCTCAGAAAAAGCATAAGGATCCCACAAGACTTGGGTTCACCGGTCAAAGCACCAAGGAAACCGGTGAGTCATCTGGAGTCAAGAAAGGCAAGGAGGAAAAGAAGAAACCGATGGTACAAAAGGGTAAAAAGACCTTCAACACTTCTTGCAACCACTATGGGAAACCGGGTCATAAGACAAGTAACTGCAGAAATGCACCGGTAAAGCCAACTAACAGTTATTGCAAAAACTGTTACAAGTATGGCCACAAGACCCATGAATGCAGGTCTCGTACCAACAGCGTGTCTAGTGGAAGCAAGGGAAGCTTCAAAGGCTATTGCTACGCATGCAACAAGTTTGGCCACAAGGCTGATTAATGCAAATCCAAAACAATGGCATTCAGATCCCCACCAAGACCGATATTCCCTAAGTGGCATGAGAACCAAAGCACAACCAGCTGTGCTAACTGTGGGATGCATAGCCAGAAAAACTCCCAAGGGAAAAGAGACAGAGAAAGAAGTCAAGAAAATTTGGTTCAAGAAGGAATCAAAGAGCTCCGCCGAGGAGAAGACAGAGGAAAGATCATCATCTATTGATGGTGATATCTCTTCAACAAACTAAGCCAAAAGGGCCAAGAGGGAACCGGTAGCCCGTCCACTGTTCCCGATAGGACTAGTGAGCAACAAACTCACTAAGTCGGTAAGTAAAACCGAACAGGTGAGTGTTGATTAACCAGGGGTTTGTTCAACAAGAAAAAGCTTGAATACCGATTGGCGAAAAAGGAAAGAAAGGTTAGGTAGGGTAATTAATGCTATAGCCGTTAGCAAATAGTAATTAATGCCATAGCCATTAGCAAATAGTAATAACAATGGCATCATCATCATTTGTGGCCAAGTTGATTCAAGGTAATCAACTCAACCGACCTGTCTATGACATTATGGCAGTTCAGAACAAGGAAAACGACATGTCTGGTGCATAGTCATTTGTGCCTGATGGAGTTCTAATGACTGAAGATGTCACCGCTTTCATTCATGCGAAACAAGAACTGGGTGAAACTTTCATCCAAAGCGAGTACCTCTCGCTGTGCACAGACAAAAAGCTTCAAGACAAATACGCGAAGCTGGTGTCCTCAGGGCTGATTAACGGAGTCTGTTACCCATCTGTTTTCCGACCAGATTGGATACGACTGGTTCTCAGTCATGTGCATGAACCTGGTTTCTGGCTTGCAAAAGGAGCTTGCACTCAAATCACCAAAGAGGACCTGCATAGAGTGACTGGGTATAGCGACAAAGGGGAAGCCATCACCCTTAGAACCATCTCCAATGTCATGGTCGCTAAATTAACAAAATCGAAATTTGACAGTCGGCTAATGACCGTCAATGACATTGAAGATGAAGGACTTCAGTTCGCTTCTGCAGTGATAGGTTACAAAAACTATCAATCAAGCAACCTGAATAGCATGTCAGGAGCAGCCATTCATGCCGCTCGCTGGATCACGCCCAGTATGATATATGCACAATGCTTTGGGGATAGATCTTTGAGAATCTGAAGAAGCTCAGTATCGTCAAGAAGAAGTTTCTGAAATATGGAACTCTACTGGTATGCCTGTTCTTTTACTATTCTAACTTCTTTCCGAGAATAGGCAAGGTGACTTGGGGAACCAATCGACCAGTTATGATCCAGATTAGTAAGATGGCCAACCAACTGGTTAACCAGTTCAGTAAAGTCATAACTAACTACTATGAGGCATTCCAATTGAGGATGCACGCCAGGGAAAGGGTTCCCTCAACTATTGTTGACTCCTACAAAGACGAAGTGTGTTTCCTGGTCTCCACCGATCACTGCATCATTCAGGCAGTGGAACCACGAACCAGCTATGCTCCTGAACTGGGGTGTGAAATCTCTACAGGGACAGCCAAGGCATATGCAGATGCCTTGCAAGATAGTGATTTGGACTTGTCAGCTTACCGGTTTGGGACCTTTGAAGAGATTCAGGAGAATCTGAAGAAAAAGGCACCAATTAAGAATGTATATGTGAAGAGGACCCCTACACCTAAGAAGAAACCAGTAGCAGATCAACCGAAACCTCAAAGGAAAAGAGCACAACAAGCGACTAGCGCTCAAGGGGAAGAAATAGAAGGAACAGAAACCGAAGACCCAACTCCTCTGCTTCACAAGAGGAAATCTGCTAAACTGGTGAAGGAAGATGCACCGAGAGCAAGAAAGCCCACAATTGATGAATTTGTGGCAAGGTTAAAGAATTCAGGTGGCATGGCATCAGTTGGAAGGCGATACAGTCTTGCCACAGAAGAAGACAAGAGGAAAATAGAAGTGGTGGTCTATTGCATTCATAAGTTCCATCTAACTCCGACTGAACTTCATAAAACAATACCTGACAATCTTCAAGAAATTATTAAAGAAAGATGGAAAGCTTCAATGGAAAGAGAAAAGGAGCTAAGGATTAGGGCTCTACTTGAAGTTCAGAATCACTTAACTCTGGACGAGGCAACTCACCAAGCAGAACTGCAAAAGCAAAACTTCTTGATAAGAAAGAGGACAAGTCAAATGCTTGTTGGAGAAGCTGACAAGGTTCACGAGGAAGGTGTGGCAACATGGACAAAACTTCTTCAGACCCAAAAACAGGCAGAAGAAGCATGCCAGAAGAACACTGAGCCACCGGTCAAAGATACCAGTAAAGGAAAGGGAATTTTGGGAGACAAAGCTCAAATCAAAGCTAAGGTATCGACTGAACCGGTCATCGTCAATATCACTGACGACAAAGGTGTTGATCCAGCTCCACCAACCATTCTTGTATCTCCAGAAAGAGGTAAGGCTCGCACTATGACTGTAAATGATATTGTAGATGAAGTAATGGATTTCGGAGAAGTAGCCAATGCGGCTGAATGGTTTAGTGTGCTAGGAGAGGAAGATAAACAAGCAGTGATAGTGACGCTGTTAGAAACCTTGGATTTAAAACGAAGTCCAAGAGACTATAGGTCAAAATTCCCTCCTGAACTAAATACTAGACTTATGAACAAATGGAGAACCGATCTAGGAACAAACAATAGAATTGTTAAGGAGACACTGTCACAGGTACAACCTGGTCTCAGTGAAGAAAGAATTAAACTTCTAATGAAGTATCTATGAATCTAGATACAAAGAATAGGGTTGCCAAGATAGTAAAGGGTTATGAGAATGAAGTCTATCAAGAGATGATAAATTTCTGGCAACAATATGATTTCAGTGCTCTCAAGGCAACAGGTCCACAGGATCAACCAGAACCAGTATTGGAACCACCGGTTCAATTCACTAATTGTGAAGAACCAATAATTGGTGAGCAAGAAACTCCTAAGGAATAGCTCACATCTGGTGAACAGGTGAATCTGGAAGAATAAGTTCTGCCAAAGGAACAAGTACTGGGAGAGTCATCAGTCAAGATGACTACTGACAATACAACTGGTGAAGAAGAAATTGTTGTGGGTGAGCTACATACAGCCGAAGAGCAGCACACAGAGGGAGACCCACCAGAAGAGCAAGTGAAACAGCAAGACGATACACAACCAAAAGTAGAGGTACTACTGAAAGGGGAAGTACAGCAAGAGGTAGAAAGACCAGTAGAAGAGGTCCTACCAAAAGAGGTTGGTAATAATGGAAGAGATAGTATGACAGGGAAATGAAGGAAGTCAAGAACAGTAGAGCAAATAGGAACAAGTGTTACCTATACATATTGAACAAGAACAACCGGTACAGGAGCCAAGGCAAAAGGAACACGTAGATGTTCCGAGCTCATCCTCATCCAAGAGGAAGTTCACCTTTGCAGCAAACACTGAAGCCAAAAAGAGCAAGGTTAGCGGGACTGTGGTTGACATAAGCAAAATGTCAACTAGGCAACTAAAGGAGCTGACAAAGAGGAAACAAGACATGGTCCTTACAAGTGTAAAGAACATCCTGTACAACTTTGTACCGGATGAAGACATTGATGAAGATGAACCTGTCATTGATCAATTGGAGATTTTGGCACAAGCTATAGGAGAAGATGTCACCAATCCGGAGACAGTTTCCATTGATCACTATGAGAAGAAGAGAATAGAAATTCTCCACAAACAGGTTGAAGAGATAAAAGTAACAATATCTACCAACATAAGGGTACTTCAACAACAGTTACAAGTTGCTGGAAGTCTAATGACAAGGACTTCAAATTTTGATACTTTGTGCAAGATATCACAGAGAAGTCATCTAAGACTTCTGAAGACATAAGAGTTTTGTCTTCCCAGTTTGATGTAACGAACACATCAGCAACCAATTTCAACAAGGAAATGACAAGCCTATCTCTCATTCTGAGAAAGGCATCTGAAGAGAAAACAAAGAGGATCCAAGATCTTATTGGATTTCAATTATTTCTGGCTCCAACATTTGATTTAATGCAACAGATTGCAACAAAAGCTGAGAATCTGATCAGTGAACCGGACTACAAGACTGTAGAGGACATGGAGAACATAATTGTCTCACTGAAAGCAGCACAGAAAAATCTAGAACATGTCATCGGTCAATGGAATCCTTTTCTTCATACAGCGAAGAAAATTTACAAAGACATCTTCACCAAGTTATAGATGTAAACCAGTCAGTAAGCTTAACCCTTTGTCCTATGGAGGCAAAAAGGGGAAGAAGACATAAGAGAAGGTCAGATAGGGGAAAAAGATCAGAAAGGATACAGAGTAGATTCAGCTACAGAGCAGAAGGCAGCACAAGAATAGGGGAAGTCTACAAACAGAAGAGGAGCAGAAGCACAAGCACATGGGAAGTCTACAGAATAGGGAATTAACTGCGATAAGAGAGTGATGTTTTGCCACCAATGCCAAAGGGGAAGATTGTTGGCATATTTAAGTTGTCATTGGTTAAGTTAGATGCAAACATCATTCCCACTGGTACACTGGTAGACCACTCATACTCCTTAATAGCCACCGGTAGACCTAATAGAGTATATGTACCGGTAGACCAAACAGAGAAAAAGATACTGGGCTTATAGTGCATATAGGGGATGTATGGACAACCGGGTATAAGATTCGTACCGGTCGAGTGCATAATAATCCACACCGGATTATACGGAGTTGTTTGTGTTAAAACCAAATAATACGAAGCATTCACCGTTTAGAACTGGAGTTAGTTTTTTAACAAGAGTTAGTTTTATTTCTACGCGGATGTTTCAAGGTAAACTCAAGATCATCTTGCAAAGCTTTTTTGCTGCATCATTTTTGGGTAAGTTTACAACTTGGCAGTACTATGAGTTGAGCTTTTATTAAGATTAATCTCTTATAAATACAGGTCATAGGACACAAAACAGTTGTTAAAATACAAAGCAGGAGAGAGAGAGATCTTCTGAGAGAGGCTACGATCACAAGAGGTGAAAGGCAGTGAGGTTCAACAGCTAAGCATAGCAGAAAAGATAACAGGTATGATCTTGTCAGACATAGAGTGTCAATTAAGACCATTGCTTTTATATTGTTAAAGCATATCCAAATCCCTTTATTAGGGTGAACCCTAATAGGTTCTTTGTATAAATCCTTTAACCGGGTAGCATCTTAATTGATGTTGAAAGTCCTTTAACAAGGCGGCTCCTAACAAAGTCAAGATCTTAATTGATCTTCTACCAAATCCCTTTACCGAGTAGCACTCTTACAAGTGCTTTGTATGCTTTTAAGAGAGCACCTTTATTATTGCAGTAGTGAAGTTGTGAGCTCTGTCTCACAGTGGTTTTTTCCTTCTAACCGAGGGTTTCCACGTACATATGTTGTGTTGATCTGAGTATTTCTATTTATGTTTGTGAATGCTTAATTACATATTGTTTATTCTACAAGAATCTACATACAAGGTTTAATTGAGATAGAAATAGTATTTACTGATTCACCCCCTCTCTCAGTAACCAGTTAGTAATAACATTTTGAGAAGTTATTAATGGTAATTAATGCTTAATCAGGTTGAAATTAGCGCATATCAATTCACCTCCTCCCCCCCACCCTCAATATATTGTACTCCCTTCAAAATCTTTGATTGCTAACGTATAAATTATAAATCAAAACATGGATACAAGTAAGAAGCGAGAGAAATTAAATAATCTCCACAATCATGCTAAAGATTCTAACACCTATGGAATGGGAGATGGCAAGACAACACTTAGGTCACTCATAATTATTGTGTTCTTCATGATGTGATTGACTGGGGCTCCCAATTTGGAGAGACTAGGGAGAATTTCTAAGGATGGACTATTAACCAACCTGCTGATGAAGTTTGTTCAGGAGTAAGGGGCCTTGGTTGGCCCTAGAAGCTGGCTACTTTTGGATTCTAATGATCATAAAGCAAGTAGAAGAAGAATTATCCACCAACTTCCTCCTAGCATTGCAATGTTTAGGTGTTGGTCTTTGTTCAATGTGTGATTATTTTTTGACATGCTATATGAGGGAATATACCCCAACAATAGTTGTTTTATTTTCTGAAAGAGGATTCCCTTTGAAAGGTAGATGATGGCTTTATTTTAGGATACAATTGATCATTTAATTACTAGTTGTAATTCGATATTTTCTTATCTTGCTTTGAATCGATAGGTGGTGTCCAAATAAAAGGTGACTAGTATTTCCCAGTTAGAAAACTCTGCTTCTCAGTCTCTAGCTGGAAATTTAACTGAAAAAGTACATTTTATATGCCCTTTTATAATATAACATGCTCTTTTCCCATTTTTTTAGTAAAAAGTAAAAACAAGTGTTGCATAATCAAGGTACAACCAAACATCTGACATAGCACTTGTACCCATATGAAAACAATACATCAGATTACAGTCAGAAATCAAGGGAGTCTGCACAAGATGTCTCACATTTCAATCCAAGATGACCATAAAATATTGGCAGCTTAACGAAGCGATGGTTGGACCATCCTACTAAATTAAAATTGTCCACACATTGTCCAAACATGTGGCTGACCTAAAATGTCAATCTACCATAAGAGAGTTGTCCAAGTGCAAAAAAGAAATCTACAACATGAAATAAGAGAGGGTTCCAAGGCTGGTTTTCTTGCTTCGTTTACTTATATTCTTTGGCCAACGTCCATTGTCCAAGGATTCTTGCATTACGAGAAACACAATTTAGATACTGATGCAGTCAAGGACAAGGAGACCAAATGAATGGTAACTTTGTCCTGTGTCTCTTTATATTCTTAGGGTACCATCTTTTGTCCAAGGATTATTGCATTGCGAGACACACAATTTAGACATTGATGCAGACAACAATAGCAAAGCCAAATGAAAGGAAACTTTGTCCTTGCAGCAACACTGAAAAGACCTTCTTACTAGATCACTACCATTAACAAATGTAAACACAATCCAAACAAGAATTCACAACTTGTGTTAGCAAATGCATTACCGCTTGTCTAAGCTCACACAAGGGTTTGCAAATGTTGGATTCAAAGGAAAGTGTGACAGTCTCTCCTAGAAGCACAATACTTCTACACATGAAATACAGAAGAGAAGCTCCTTGCTACCTTCCAACATTCTCCTCTCTAAGCTCCCTCTCCTTAATCTCTCTTATTTGCAAGAACGAATGTGTGATGTCCCCATCCTTAACCTGGTAATAAAATAGCAAAGAAATCCATATGTGGTCAAGGGGTGGCAGACCTTGAGCACCTCAAGATAGTAAGTAGAGATTAGCAATTGTACATAGCAGTTAGAAGTTCAGAGAGCTAGTCTGTATATTCTATAAATAAGGTCAACAGCATCAAGATCTTATCAAGGAAAAATGTGAAGTCTTATCAATAAGACAATTTTCCTATGGCACACCAAACGATGCATTATTGAGATGGGTCGTGATCAAAGGTGACAGCTATCAATTACCACAATCAGCATAACTCCAAAGAGAGCTATCATGATCTTGAGTATAATACAAATTGAAGGCTTTGCATTGATCTAGACACACCCATGGATCATACTATTAATACCACATATCACTCATGATTCCTCTAAGGAAGGAAAACTCTTATATGCATCTAACACACATGAAGGCTATTCATATCAATGCTACCATTACAACATCCATCACACAATGATGAGATGATGAAGATGGCAGGCAACATGATCAGAAAATCATCAATATAATATGAAGGAAGTATGATGAAGATATGAATGTGTAATGTCCCTTGTTGGGACCTTACATAAATTTCTCATTTAAGCTTTGTGCGAACTAATTTTCTCTATCTCATAAATGAAATACTTATATTTCATCAATAATAGATTTGTTTATTTATGATTAATTTTCTTGTTAACTTATGTCTTGATATCTCATATTTAATTTATAAGATATTATTATTTAATGATATATTATATTTTGATTATTATTCATCTTTAATATTTTATATTGTATTAAACAACCTATTAATATATAACCCCGATGAAGAATATTGGTTATGTAATATCCCTTCTTATTCTCCTTTATGTAGTTTCCTACAAAACTAACGTTAGTACAAAATAATATGTAACATTTATATGACTCATACTCTACTCTACGTTAGTAAGGGGGGGGGATTTGATTCTTAAGGCTGCCTCTAGGTCGGGCTTCACAGAATTTCCGATTCTCGGCTTGAGGGATATAAGATCCACTCCAAGCAACCGGGCTATTGACACGTCATCCCATAGAGCACGACCCAAAAGAATCTCTTGGAAGCAATAAATGCATTCCAACCCAACGCATATGCATATGACTGGCAATCAGCATATATACTGCCTACGTGAGATTATAACAATCTCGAGACTAAGGAAACTATAACAATTTCCTCTCACCCCCTCCAGATACGGGGATCCATCTCTAATGAATATAAGATTCATTTTATATGGAATCCGTATCATCATTTTAGGTGAGATTATAACAATCTCGAGACTAGGGAAACTATAACAATTTCCTCTAGTCCCCTCCAAATATGGGATCCATCTCTTAATGAATATAAAATGCATTCTCTCTATAGTCTCCATATCATCAATTTGGGGTGGACATATAAATGTACCAAAAAATGTAAATTACATAATCAGATTTTCAGATTTATAAAATCCAATAATAAACATCAATGCATAATTCTCATAGATCTCAATTGCCCATGAAAAATATTATTTTAATATACGTTCACATATTCATAATTAATTCATATATATTCATTCATAATTATCAACATATATTCATTCACTTTTTATATATAACAGAAATAAATCCTTTTGAATATATATATATATATATATAATGAAAATATATATTTAATTACTTACCCCATGATTGACTGTCGTATTCTTTTTCACCTTCGACTGCAATGTTTTCTATTACTTTTTACTTCAATGTTATTATTCTCCACTGCCATGTTTTTATTTCTGTTGACTGTAATGTTTTTTATTTCCCTTAACTGCCATATATCCTTTTCCTGCCTTTATTTTACTCTGCAATATATGGGAGTGGGAGGGGAAGTCACGTCCCCTCCTCACTGCTGTCGCTACCCCTTAGGGGGTGCGACAAGGCTGCGACCCAGTTGCACCCTCTAAGGTGCGACTGGCAGTATTTTTATTTTCCTTTTAATTTAATGCATAATATATATTATCTTTTATATTATAATATATATGTTATATAATATAAATATTATCTAATATATATATTATAATATGTATTTTAAAATATATATATTTTATTAATATATTATATAATACTATATATTTATGTTTATTATTATTGAATTGTTAATATTAATAATATTATGTATGTCATTATTAATTGATTATTATTAATAGTTAAAAAATAAAAATATCAATGTTTTAATTTATATATATCATTATTATTATTAAATGATTATTTTTAATAATTAAATGATAATGTTATCAATAGTGTTAATAATGGCAACATTAGTTAATTAGGAATGATAATACATATATTTCAAATTCACATTATGATAATATTTTATATATTAACATTAGTATATTGATTTTATTATTTGTTTATTTATTATTTAATTATTATCCCTATTATTCCAATGTAGTAATTATTTATTTAATTTATATTTAATTTTATTATTATTAATTCCATCTCAAGGAAGGGGACATTACAATCCGCCCTCCCCAAAATTGCTTGTCCTCAAACAATATAAACCTTCGGTGTGAGTGGTGTCTTATTTGCGTAACTCCAAGGCCCCTTGATTTGATATAGCAATTATGTTCTCCTTCGTTAAGTATTTCTTTGCTCCTTGATTAAACTAAGAGTGTCTGGATCAAGTTTCGTCACTCACCAAGAATGTCTCTTGAGCATGCTTGACACTCACCAAGAACATCTAAATCAAATTTTGACACTCACCAAGAATGTCTCTATCTTTGTTCTATTTTTGACTTATATTTTTGCTCGAGTTCTCCAATTTTTTGCTTTTCTGCATTAGTCTTTTATTGTGAGAGATTTTGTAGATCTTCTCCTACCCTACAGGATGGCAAGATCATGCTCTGATAGGATTGTAATGTCCCTTGTCCGGACCTTACGTAAATTTCTCATTTAAGCTTTGTGCGAACTAATTTTTTGTATCTCATAAATGAAATACTTATATTTCATCAATAATAGATTTGTTTATTTATAATTAATTTTCTTGTTAATTTATATCTTGATATCTCATATTTAATTTATAAGATATTATCATTTAATGATAGATTATATTTTGATTATTAGTCATCTTTAATATTTTATATTGTATTAAACAACCAATTAATATAAAACCCTGATGAAGAATATTGCTTATGTAATATCCCTTCTTATTTTCCTTTATGTAGTTTCCTACAAAACTGACGTTAGTACAAAATAATATGTAACATTTATATGACTCATACTCTACTCTACATTAGTAACGGGGGGCATTTGATTCTTAAGGCTGCCTCTAGGTCGGGCTTCACAGAATTCGTGATTCTGGGCTTGAGGGATATAAGATCCACTCCAAGCAACCGGGCTATCGACACATCCTCCCATAGAGCACTGTCCATAAGAATCTCTTGGAATCAATAAGTGCATACCAAGCCTTCGCATATGCATATGACTGGCAATCAGTATATATATACTACCTACGTGAGATTATAACAATCTCGAGACTAGGAAAACTATAACAATTTCTTCTAGCCCCCTCCAGATACGGGGATCCATCTCTAATGAATATAAGATTCATTTTATATGGAATCCATATCATCATTTTTGGTGAGTTTATAACAATTTTGAGACTAGGGAAACTATAACAATTTTGTCTAGTCCCCTCCAGATATGGGATCCATCTCTTAATGAATATAAAATTCACTCTCTCTATGGTCTCCATATCATCAATTTGGGGTGGACATATAAATGTACCAAAAAATGTAAATTACATAATCATATTTTCAGGTTTATAAAATCCAATAATAAACATCAATGCATAATTCTCATAGATCTTAATTGCCCATGAAAAAATATGATTTTAATATACCTTGATATATTCATAATTAATTCATTTATAATTCATATATATTCATTCATAATTATCAATATATATTCATTCACTTTTTATATATAACAGAAATAAATCCTTTTGAATATATATATATATATATATATATATATAATGAAAATATATATTTAATTACTTACCCCATGATTGATGGTCGTATTCTTTATCACCTTCGACTGCAATGTTTTCTATCACTTGTTACTGCAATGTTATTATTCCCCACTGCCATATATCATTTTCCTGCCTTTATTTTACTCTGCAATATATGGGAGTAGGAGGGGGAGTCACATCCCCTCCTCACTGCTGTCGCTACCCCTTACGGGGTGCGACAACGCTGCAACCCAGTTGCACCCTCTAAGGTGCGACTGGCAGTATTTTTATTTTCCTTTTGATTTAATGCATAATATATATTATATTTTATATATAATATATAAATTATATAATATAAATATTATATAATATACATATTATAATATGTATTTTAGTAATATATGATATAATAATATATATATATAATATTACATATTTATGTTTATTATTATTGAATGGTTAATATTAATAATAATATTAATATATTATTAATAATATTATGTATGTCATTATTAACTGATTATTATTAATAGTTAAATAATAATATTAATATTTTAATTTATATATATCATTATTATTATTAAATGATTATTTTAAATTATTAAATGATAATGTTATCAATAGTGTTTAATTTAATAATGGCAGCATTAATTAATTAGGAATGATAATATATATATTTCAAATTCACATTATGATAATATTTTATATATTAACATTAGTATATTGATTTTATTATTTATTTATTTATTATTTAATTATTATTCCTATTATTCCAATATCGTAATTATTTATTTATTTTATATTTAATTTTATTATTATTAATTCCATCTCAAGGAAGGGAACATTACAGTCCGCCCTCCCAAAATTGCTTGTCCTCAAACAATATAAACCTTCGGTGTGAGTGGTGTCTTATTTGCGTAACTCCAAGGCCACTTGATTTGATATAGCAATTATGTTCTCCTCCGTTAAGTATTTCTTTGCTCCTTGATTAAACCAAGAGTGTCTGGATTAAGTTTCGTCACTCACCAAGAATGTCTCTTGATCATGCTTGACGCTCACCAAGAACATCTAAATCAAATTTTGACACTCACCAAGAATGTCTCTAACTTTGTTCTATTTTTTACTTATACTTTTGCTCGAGTTCTCCAATTCTGCTATTCTACATTAGTCTTTTAATGTGAATGATTTGGTAGATCTTCTCCTACCTTACAGGATGGCAAGATCATGCTCTGATACCACTACAATGTCCCTTGTTGGGACCTTACATAAATTTCTCATTTAAGCTCTGTGCGAACTAATTTTCTGTATCTCGTAAATGAAATACTTATATTTCATCAATAATAGATTTGTTTAGTTATAATTAATTTTCTTGTTAATTTATATCTTGATATCTCATATTTAATTTATAAGATATTATTATTTAATGATATATTATATTTTGATTATTATTCATCTTTAATATTTTATAATGTATTGAACAACCAATTAATATATAACCTTGATGGGGAATATGGGTTATGTAATATCCCTTCTTATTTTCCTTTATGTGGTTTCCTACAAAACTGGCGTTAGTACAAAATAATATGTAACATTTATATGACTCATACTCTACATTAGTAGGGGGGGGGCGAGGGGGGCCGATTTGATTCTTAAGGCTGCCACTAGGTCGGGCTTCACAGCATTCCCGATTCTCAGCTAGAGGGATATAAGATCCACTCCAAGCAACCGGGCTATCGACACGTCATCCCATAGAGTACTACCCATAAGAATCTCTTGGAAGCAATAAATGCATTCCAAGCCTACGCATATGCATATGACTGGCAATCAGTATATATACTACCTAAGTGAGATTATAACAATCTCGAGACTTGGAAAACTATAACAATTTCCTCTAGTCCCCTCCAGATACGGGGATCCATCTCTAATGAATATAAGATTCATTTTATATGGAATCCGTATCATCATTTTTGGTGAGATTATAACAATCTCGATACTAGGGAAACTATAACAATTTCCTCTAGTCCCGTCCAGATATGGGATCCATCTCTTAATGAATATAAAATTCACTCTCTCTATGGTATCCATATCATCAATTTGGGGTGGACATATAAATGTACCAAAAAATGTAAATTACATAATCAGATTTTCAGATTTATAAAATCCAATAATAAACATCATGGCATAATTCTCATAGATCTCAATTGCCCATGAAAAATATGATTTTAATATACGTTGACATATTCATAATTAATTCATTTATAATTCATATATATTCATTCATAATTATCAATATATATTCATTCACTTTTTATATATAACAGAAATAAATCCTTTTGAATATATATATATATAATGAAAATATAAATTTAATTACTTACCCCATGATTGCCTGTCGTATTCTTTTTCACCTTCGACTGCAATGTTTTCTATTACTTTTTACTTCAATGTTATTATTCTCCACTACCATGTTTTTATTTCTGTTGATTGTAATGTTTTTTATTTCCCTTAACTGCCTTATATCCTTTTCCTGCCTTTATTTTACTCTGCAATATATGGGAGTGGGAGGGGGACTCACATCCTCTCCTCACTGTTGTCGCTACCCCTTAGGGGGTGCGACAAGGCTGCGACCCAATCGCACCCTCTAAGGTGCGACTGGGAGTATTTTTATTTTCCTTTTAATTTAATGCAGAATATATATTATATTTTATATTATAATATAAATATTATAAAATATATATATTATAATATGTATTTTATAATATATATATATTATTAATATATTATATAATAATATATATTTATGTTTATTATTATTGAATGGTTAATATTAATAATAATATTATGTATGTCATTATTAACTGATTATTATTAATAGTTAAATAATTATAATAATAATGTTTTAATTATCTTCCATTTAACCATAGAAAAAATGGCTCTGCTCTGTCAAGCGAACCCTCACATGTGTACTATTGAATCTCTTGATTCTCAAATTAATTTCTTCGCCAAAACTAGGGATGCAGTTGGACATCTACAAAGTTTGAAGCAGAGGCACGATTATAATGCAATTCGGCTCTCTTCCCCTAGGGCTCTGTCTAGGGCATCACATCAGGAGATGCATGACTTAGCTCCAGAACCCCAATGGATCCCTGCATACAGACAGAATGCTCTAAGGACAAAACTCCATGGCAATAAACACCCACAATCCAGTCTGCTGCACAAACCCTCATTCTCAATTCCTCTCAAAGTAAGCTTTGATCATTTGCAGGCATCAAAGGCTTCTTCATACTCTTCTCCTCATAAGCGCATATCAGATATAAGGTCCATTCCAAAGGATAAAAATGTTTACTCCCCTCCCTATCGCCGCCTCGAATGTAGACAGGATAGTCCCAACTCTGAGATTCTCCCCCCAAAATAGTTACACACCCCTCTAATAGTAGACCGAGGCAACTATTTGCTGGAAAGGATTTAGATAAGTTCATTGATTTGATACAATCCATATCGCCGGTGAAAGGTAATGTATACTCTTCTCCGCACAAAAGATTTGATTCAGTAAAGCATAATCAAAATTGCCCTAATCAGGAAACCCTAGAAATAGAACTAAAAGATGGCTATGTAGAAAGTATTCAGAATATTTGTGCTAGCTACGGACTAATTTGCAAGTGGAATAGTTTTAGAGTGTTAGCTCAACGAAATAGCTGAATCGCTTAAATTGATTTGGCAACAAAAGGTAAAGATCTCTATCCTCCCTAAAAATTTTATTTATCTTGATTTCAGTAGCAAAGCACTTAAAAATAAAATCTTATCGGAAGGATGCCCTAAATTCAGAAACACAAAATTTACTACTTTACATTGGATCCCCTTTTTTAACCCTGAAATGCTTAATGACTTCATGGTAGATAAAACTATCCTCCTCAAGAATCTTCCCCTGGAATTATCCACCAAGGAATCCCTTAGAAAATTAGGAAATTGTATAGGCTCATACGTTGGAACTGTAGATTCAGATCAGAATTTTGCAGAAAAAGTAATTGTTGTTAACATGAATCTTAATAAGAAATCCATTCCTCCTATTAAAATCTGCCGTAAATCTGCATCAGTAACCATTAATCCTACAATTATAGACCACGTTATCGAAGCTGAAGAGGAAATGGAGCATTCCCCTTCCACTAACTCTGGTTCTAGAGCCCTTAAATGTGATTTTAATCCTCTTCGAAGCATAAATTCAATCTTTGAAGAAAATAATCCGGCAGATTTCTCAGGCCCTAATCATTGCAACCCAAAAGTAAATGTTTCGTTCCTTAAAAGCATAGATGGTTTTTTACTTAAAACTATAGATTCTCAGGTCCTCTATAAACCATGTGACTCTGTTCAAGAGGTGTCAAATGCTCAAAACATGGGTAAAGTTGAAACTTGCCCTCCACCCCCTCTGACTTTTAGTTCGTTGTGTGACATAGTCAAAACCCAGAATTGTAACCCTATTATCGAACTTTGCCCTACTCAAGTCACTGTCCCCCTATCCTCAGAAGCAAGAGTTCAAGCCATTGAAGACAAGATGGCTCTAGTTGGTGGGATAATGGAAGATCTTAGGGAAGTACAACTCGAGATTAGTGAAGAATTGACACAATGGCATAATAATGAATTGTATAGATACAAAGATGTCAAGAACAATTCTTTGGACAATAATAAGGAGATAGACCCCCTGTATTCAGTACCAATAGAGTTAGAAACCATTAGTAAAGAATTACAAAGTACTAATAATCATGAATCACTTCTAGAAGAGTATGGTAAGAATCTTATAGACTTTGAAGATAGGATCGAAATTGAAATCTCAAAACAAGATATTCAAGATTCAGATGAGCAGGCAGAAAAAGATTTTATGAATGAAGAATTCATTGGGGAAATTAATGATATTAAGACCTGTTTGGAAGGTATAACTAACATCAATAGACAATTAGGTATAGCCACTACAACTGGTGGCTGGCCTGGTCCTGTAATCCTCAAAAATAAGAAAAAACGTGGTAGGAAATCTATTAGTGAGTTAAGATCTTTAGATGGAAATGCTGATAATCAACCTAAAATAGCTGAGCTGATTAAAGTTGGGAAGGGGAAGGTCCTTCCCAAAGCTCAATGAAAGTGACAACCTGGAATGTTAGGGGCCTTAATGCCCCTAACAAACAGAGACTAATAAAAAGATATCTTAAAATATTCGAATCTGAAATAATTTTAATCCAAGAAACTAAATTAAATAAGGATGAAAGTAAAAAATTTAGTCTTAAATTAGGAATATGGAAATCAGAGATGGTATACTCTAAGGGAGTCTCTGGTGGTCTGGCGGCTATCTGGGATCCTAGGAAAGTTTTAGTCAAGATAATCGAAAAGCATAATAATTGGTTACTTTTAACAGTTAAAAGCTTTAAAAGTAACTTAAAATTTAACCTAATAAATGTCTATGGCCCTATCCCTAATCAAGAAAAGAAAGAACTATGGAAAGCTTTGCAAAATTAGTTAACAAACTCTCAAGATGACATTCACATTCTAGGGGGTGACTTTAGCAATCCTAGAAAATAAAGAAAAATTTGGTGGATCTCAATATGTATCCCAATCTCAAAAAGATTTCAGCCAATGGTTTATTGATAATAACCTAATAGACATCAATACCAATAATGGAATTTTTCCTTGGAATAACCGTAGAGCGGGTTTTAGCCATATAGCAAAAAGATTGGATAGATTCCTCATTAGCGGAGACATAGAGAAGTTTGACTTCACGACTACTATGGAAATACTAACTAATGCAGGGTCAAATCACTTCCCAGTAAGACTTTCTATAACAGAAAATTTTAAACCGCTTAGATGTCCATTCAAATTTGAATTTATGACTTTATGCAACTCTTGGAATCATGGTGGAAACAGATTAAAGTTTCGGGTTCAAAAATGTTTTGCCTAGTTTCTAAGCTTAACATTCTTAAGCATAAGATCCTGGATTGGAACAAAGATAAGTTCAATAATATCTTCGAACAAAAAAACAAAATCGAGTGTGGGATAGCAACTTTAAACAAAGAGGTTATAGAGAAAGGAATGATTGAATCCAGTTATACCAAAGAAAAAGATCTTATGATTAAACACAGTGAGATCTTACTCAAAGAAGAACTCTTCTGGAAGCAAAAGTCTAGAGAAACATGGTTATCTGAAGGAGATAATAATACCAAAAAAATTCATAATAGTACTAATAATAGAAGAAATGTTAATTGAATCTCCAAGATAACAAATTCTAATGGTGATATCATAGAAGATCCAAAACTTATTTCAGAACAATCTGTACTTTATTACCAAGACCTACTAAATAATAGTGAATATACGGATTTAAACTCACAAAAAGAATTGCTTTCATCAATTCCAAAAATTATAATAGAAGAAGATAATAAAAGGATCAATAGCAAACTCTCAATCGAAGAAGTCAAAAATGCCCTTTTTCAACTTCACCCTGATAAATCGCCTGGCCCTGATGGTTTTCAAGCTGGTTTTTACCAAAAATGTTGGCATTTTTTAGGTCATGACATTTGGCAAGCTGTAGAGGCAACTAGGAACTCTGGTACACTATTAACTGAAATCAACAATACCTTTTTTACACTTGTACCTAAGAAAAACAGTTGTCTAGAGCCAGGAGATTATCGCCCTATCTCTTTATGTAATACAATTTATAAAATACTATTCAAATGCCTAGCCAATAGGCTCAAAACCTACCTACCTATGATCATCTCTGAAGAGCAAATTGGTTTTGCTCCCAAACGTTCAATTCTGGATGGGATAGTAATAGCTCAAGAAATCCTTCATGCAGCTCAATACAATAAGGAACCATGTATGATTATTAAAGCTGATATACAAAAAGCCTATGACAAGGTAGATTGGAGATTCTTATGTAAATGTCTGGAAGCATTTGGATTCTCCAAACAATGGATTAACCTAATTTTTAGTTGTATTTCTACACCAAAAATATCTCTCCTTATTAATGGATCCCCAGAGGGTTTCTTTGAAATATCTCGAGGTATCAGACAAGGAGATCCCCTCTCCTCATTTCTTTACGTTATCATGGCAGAAGCATTAGGCAGATCAATTACGAAGGCGCACTTAGATGGGAAAATTTTGGGGGTAAAAGTAGCTGAAAATGTGCCTAATATAACACATCAGCAATTCGCTGACGACACAATTTTTCCAGGAGCATGTAATAAAAAGGAAGCTAAAGCTTTCAAAGATATCTTAGCTGTATATATGAAAGCATCAGGGCAAAGGGTTAATCCTAGCAAATCAGAAGTATTCTTTGTCAATACTCCCTTAGCTAAAGCTAGACAAATCTACAATATCTTAGGTTTCAAAGTTGAAAATTTTCCTTGTAAATATTGTTTTGCCTTCTAAGTACTCGTTTACAGATACACAGACATGATACAGAATGTAACTAGCAAGATAGAGTTCGACCAGATAATATCAAACTTTCATTAATCATTCACAAAGGTGACAATAACAGTGATGCTTCTAATGAACAAGTACAGTATTCATATACAATCCGAAGCGGTGCAACCAAACATCGTCACCCTTCTCAACCGTCGGCAACTAACACCCAGCGGTAACACAACTTTACCTCCGTCGGCAACTAACATCCGACGGTAACACAACTTTACCTCCGTCGGCAGCTAACATCCGACGGTAACACAACTTTACCTCCGTCGGCAGCTAACATCCGACGGTAACACAACTTTACAGCTAACATCATCCCCCCAAAAAAGAAAGTCGTCTCCGGCGACTCTCAACAAAAAGGAGATGAAATACACTATATAAAATAAGAAAATCACTGAGAAGAAGGGGCAAGGGGCGTCGTTGTTCTTTCTCTGTCACATCACATTCCTCCCATGCCTGCACCAAACTTGTCTCCAAAACATACTTTTCAGTTGTAGCCTCCGCTAACTCTTGTTCAAACAAGACTGTCTTCCGAGCCAATCTAACCTCGACATGCACCTGTACCGCCTTCACTCCTGGGTACGCTGAGCCAAGTGTTGCTCTACTGCCTCCAACCGGGTGGTCAGCTCCTCCCGAGCTCTCTATGCATCCTCCAAGACAGCCTCACGTCCCACCAACACCTACTCCTCTAAGTGCCTCAAAGCATAGTACCCCTCTCGAAAGGCTTGCTCCAATGCTCTCTCCACTTCTAGCATGCAAACACTCCATGCCTGCAGCAGCTTTGGGTCTCACCAACTGGTCACACTTTCCAAAAGCTGATAACTGAACTCAATAATTCCCTCATGCCATCCCGATGCCCCAACTCACAATTGTGGTGTTCCTCAAAAGGACGATGGGGGTCTAGGGGGCAACGCCCCCAGCGGGGTCGAGGGACAACGCCCCCGCGGGGTCCCATGCTCTTTTTTGCAAACCGCTTATGTTTTCCTTACTACCTGCTCATTCCCTTCCCTTCGGTACCATTCGTTCTTCACCGTGAACTGTTTTGTTTTGTCCTCATTTTTTTTTTGTTTTTTTTTTTTACCTTCCACTGCTGCCACTCCTTGTCGTCACTAACCGTTTGACAAATTCTTCAATACACGTGTTTGCCCTTTCCTTCTTTCTTTTTTCGTACGGATGCGTTTTTTTTTTCTATCATCTCTTGGCTCAACGTGCAATCACAAAAGTTTTGCCTTTGCCGTACACCGTATGGTGTGTTTATATGATGCGTGGTTGTACGGTCTGAGCCTTGTCGTGACTCTTGTGCACGTCTCCTCTCTTCTCCGTACGGTGGGGGTGTGTGTCTTTATGAGCCGTACGACCTCTAATCTCCCTTTGGTGGATACCTTCGTCACCGTACAGTCTGTTATTTCATCCTCCTTCCGCACCGTGGCTGTACGGTCCGTACGGTTGTTTTCTTTTGACCGTGTGGAAATGACCTCTTTGCTTGCCGTGCCTTTCCTTCACCGTACGGCAGCACCAAAACACTCTCCTTTTGCCGTACAGCACGTGCGTGGTGGTTTTGTCCTGTGCCTTGCCGTATGATAATATTAACTTCGCTTCTCTCTTTGCTCTCCGTATGTAATATTATATTCTTCCCTTTACATTTTTTTTCCATATATTTCCCGTGCCGTACGGAGACTTGACCGTACGACTATGTACCGTTCAATGGGCTTTTCCTTCCTGCTGTGCGACCGTACAGTGCACTTTTCCTTCCTGACGTACGACTGTACAGTGCACTTTTATTTTTTTGCTTTAATTTTTTTTTTAATTATTATTATTTTTTGCTTTTTTTTTTTTTTAAATAAATCTAATTATGTTTCGAAGGCTTCTCCAGTCACCCGTCTGGACGGCTCTCTGGTCACCTGCCTGACCTCTCGAGGCCCTTTCCATCTCGGGTGCTCTGTCCCTTCTCTCAAGTCCATCCTCTCCGGGTAAGGTTTCAATTTGGTACTGTTGATGGTGTCATGTATCCGCAGTTCGTCGAGAGTCCACCTATTGACAACCCCGTCGTAGCCGACTTCCCGAAATTTTCTTGGCTTCATCTCATTGTGTAGTCGTTCCCTCCAGCTTTCCTTGTCCCTAAATCTGTTTTCAATGGTCATCCAAAGGCTTGAAACCAGAAACTCTATAGGAACCACGGTCTCCTTCCCGTACATAATAAGGAGAATCAAGAGTTTGAAGGCTATGGTCTTCCACACAAGATTCCAGTCGTCTCCCGTGGCGATGGTTTTCAGATTTCTCTCATCCTCGAGGTTTATTTTTTTCAACTTTTCTTCTTTGTACCAGATGGGTTCCTCCTTCCGAAACTCATGTGTAGGGCTCTCTTTCATGCGGACTTCCCCTTCTCGGTATACTGTATATTCTGGAGGGAACTCACTCTGGGCTTCCTCAATCTTCAGTATGTTGCAAGACGGCGGAAATAATTCATAATTGCCCATCTGCCAGTGGAATAGACCGTCCATCAAATCTGTATCATCCTCCACTTTCAGTATCCCTTCGGCATTGGGCTCCATGATTTCTTCCCCTTTGTCTATTCCGTCATCTGATTCTGAATCGGAGGAGGATGCCATTTCTTCTCCAACCATCTGCGTTGCGAGCTCTATTACAAACTTCCTTCCCCCTTTCTCAAATGACAGGATGTTCTTTTTCCAGTTGTGGTTGGCTCTAGCAGTCACCAGCCACCCCCTCCCTAGGATGGCATCATACCCCTTCTGCTTCAGGGGAATTACTACGAAGTCGAGGATGAATGGTTGGGTCCCGATGGTTACCTATTGTGCCATCAGAGTTCCAAGGGGCTTGATGCCGTGCTGGTCAGCCCCTAGTAGGTTGAAGGTCGGCGGCCATAGTGTTGGTTTCCCCAAGCTTTTCCAGGTTTCCTCCGGTAGAACGTTCACCCCGGATCCACCGTCTACGATCGTGTTTGTGAGGATGGTACCCAAGATACCCATCTCCACCACTGCAGAGTTCCGTCCATTATTTATTGATAACATCATGGGGTCGGCAGCGCAGCCGTCGAGAACCTCCGTCCGTTCAACCATGCTTGCTGGAATGTTTTGGCCTAGGAATAGGGTCGTTTTCAAGTGCAGCATAGTTTCCAGTAGGTCCTTGACCTTTACGGGTACCTCCATTTGCATCATTTGCCTTAAAATATTTTGTTCGGCCTTTGCTCGGGTAGAAGTGTCGATGTCTGTGGAGTCCCTTCGGTCCTCCATACCCTTCGCGATCTCAACCTTCGCCTCGAGCATCCTTTGTTTTTCCGTCGGAGGGTGAGGATATGTGGCCTTCTTCATTTGCCCACGTGTGATTGTCAGGACCTTCTTCGTGCCCCCTCGTTCCATGTCTAGGATGTTGCAGCCGGGCTTCGGACAACTAGCGTCCTCGTGGTCCCCCGGTCCGCACCACTGACACAATTTTAGTTGAGCAGTAGCCTCATTCTGACAGTCACGGGCATAATGTCCCCATTGGTTACAGCTTCTGCACTGTATCATGGGCCTCCCCTTCGTGTCATACTGGACCCGCGGCTTGTTCTCATCATTGCCTCGGCCTCCCCGTCGGTTGTTTCTGTACCCGCTGGATGATGCAGCATTTTGTTGACCGCCGATCCCAGACGTGGAGGGTTGCTCCTGGGTGAAGAGCACTTGTTGATTTCTCGCCCTCAAGTTGTAGGGACATTCTTTAGTGGAATGTCCCGCAATTTGGCAGATATCGCAAAAGGCTTTCTTGGGGCAAGAACCTTTTGTGTGGCCCGCTTCTTTGCAGTCTGTGCACCACACGGTGTCTTCCTCTGTCTTACTTGAGCTCCCCTTGGTGGCCTTCAATTCTTTCATCATTCGTTCCAGATCTTTTTGTAGGGCCAACACTTTCTTACTAGATTCACCCTCGCTGCTTTCCGTCTCCGATTCATCATCCGAAGACTTAGTCTTTCTAGAGGTCTTACACTCGCTTTCCAAGTCCATTGCACGGTTGTACGCATTACTGTATGACGTAAGCGGGACAATTTTCATTTTCTTCCGAAGGGAAGCTTTGAGTCCCTCTACGAACCACCTCTTCTTCAGTTCGTCCGCTGGGGCCGACTCCATCTTCCTGATAAGTTCTTTGAGTCATCGTCCGTACGCACGGACGGACTCATTCTTCGCTTGCTTAGTGTTGTAGATTTTCGCTAATATCTCATTATCATCTCGTAACAATTGAAACTCTGTCTGGAAGGCTTTTTTGACCTGGTCCCATGTCGTCAGGCTCGTCTTGTCAACATCCGAGTACCAATCAATGGCACCTTCCCTCAGTGTTGCAGGGAACTGGCGGATCCATTCATTCTCGTCAGTTACCCCATGCGTAGTCCATATAGTTTTGCACGTTCGGCAGTGCCGAACTGGATCTTCCTTCGATTGTCCTGTGAACTTTGGTAACTTCTGCTTGTTCACGGCCATGGTTGGCTGCAGTGGAGGCGGCACGCCGATACCACTCGTACCCGCACCTCCTTGAGTGTTGTGGGTAGTCTGGACTTGTGGTACTTGTCCTTGCAGTAGTTGCTGGGCTGGTGGTGCTTGCCCTTGTCCTAGCACCGTACCGTGCGGGGTTCTCGGTTCCAACGGAGGGTCTGCTAGTGCGCTCATGTCACCCTCTACAGTATCACCCTCTCCGCCGGTTTGGTTCTCCGCGCCTAGTGTACGGAGACCCACCTCAAACTGTACTCTCTCCTCTTGGAGAAAGGCTCTTCTCACCCGTGTCTCCTCAAGTAACTCTTCCCGACTCTGCACTCTCCGTTCTGGAGAAGTGAACTCCTCTTCAGCTTCTGCACCCTCCGTACCACTTCCGAGGTCCCCTTTGGGCAACCCTCCAGCAAGCTGGTCTTTGGCAAGTTGCCTTAGCCTATAGCGACGTTCACGCTGCTGTGCGGAGATTAGAGCTGCATGTGCGGCCTCTTCGTCATCATTTCTCACTTTTCTATTTCTATCTTTATTTAAATTATTTGGCATCCAAACTGAACAAATAACATTGCCTTCAAACACAAGAACACTTATTCTTTATTCATTCACGTTGCTTTTACAATATTTGTAATTACATTACAGCCATATTACAATTATTTGTGTTCTTCTACCCTCTTCAGTCATGCTTCAAGGATTCCTCCGATTGCCATCACTCTCTTCTTGACGGCAACGCAGATGCTCTCGGGCATGGAATTCAGGGAGGATATCCTGGCGGCATTCCTCTCGATCAATTGCCTCCTGCTGAACACGTCGTGCAAGTGCTGCTTGTGCCAGCAACCGCGGAAGTTGGTTTAACAACCAATTCACTGCAGGGTTCGCCCCAATCGCGTCCCACACTACGCTTGCAAGGACGTCTCCGTTCGTTGCCTCCCTTCAAACCTGAGTTTCAAGAGCTACTTGAAACAAAATTCGGAATTCACGTGCCTGATTGTCCTCTCCGTCGTACAACTCGGTACGGGCTTCCTCGGCTTCTGGGTTTATGGCACTAATGGGTAAGCCCATTATGCCTACTCGCCATCTGGGTGTATCTAGGCAGCAGCGCCAGATGTTTTGCCTGCTAAGTACTCGTTTACAGATACACAGACATGATACAGAATGTAACTAGCAAGATGGAGTTCGACCAGATAATATCAGACTTTCATTAATCATTCGCAAAGGTGACAATAACAGTGATGCTTCTAATGAACAAGTACAGTATTCATATACAATCCGAAGCGGTGCAGCCAAACGTCATCACCCTTCTCAACCGTCGGCAACTAACTAACCTCCATCGGCAACTAACACCTGACGGTAACACAACTTTACCTCCGTCGGCAACTAACATCCGACGGTAACACAACTTTACCTCCGTCGGCAGCTAACATCCGACGGTAACACAACTTTACCTCCGTCGGCAGCTAACATCCGACGGTAACACAACTTTGCGGCTAACAAATATTGAGGTATTCCATTGGATAAAAGAAATCATAGGTCCAAATTATGGAAACAGATAATTACGAAAGTTCAAAATAAAAAAGAAAGTTGGAAAGGAAAGTGGCTTACTAAGGCAGGGAGGTCCACTATGATTAGATAAGTACAATAAGCTATACCTACTTATCAAATGTCTATTCTTTCCACTCCCTGTAAATGTCAAAGCTAGCTTAGACAAACATCTTAAGGAATTTTATTGGCAAGGATCTTCAGAAGATAAGAAGTTAGCTCTAATTAGATAGGATAATATTTGCAAACCAACCTCTTTATGAGGTTTAGGCGTTAAAAACTTACTATGGCAAAATAAAGCCCTCGGAGCCAAAATAATATGCAGACAAACTCAAGAACCTAACAACAAATGGGCCACAATTCTTTTGAATAAATATGTTCCTGATGTTGACCCAATAAATATCTTTAGTTCTCGAAGTCATGTTAAAGGTTCCCGTATTGGAACTTTATTATCGACACTAGAGAAATTATCAACAAAAGTCTTACGTGGGATATAGGAAAAGGTGATAAGGCCCTCTTCTGGGAAGATTCATGAGGTGGATATATTCCTTTGATCAAGCTAGGCCTCTCACAAAGCACTATAGAGTCCTGTAAATCTCTATGGGGCAGTTTCGTAAAGGATTATATATCCTCTGAAGATGGTATTGCATGGAAAACACTGGATACTATTCCGATTGACCATCTAGAAAAGCAAAAATTAAAAGATATCCTTAATGAAAGGAATATTTCTTGCAAAAACAGGGATGATAATCTTATCTGGACTGGTTCAAATGATAGAATGTATAAAGTTAAAAATGGTTATCAATTAATCATCAGGGAACAAAATTTGGATGCCTTAGACATTCCCCTTAACCTGTGTTGGAACAAGGCTTGTCTCCCTAAAGCTGGGATGTTTCTTTGGGCAGCCCTTCAAAAGAAAATTTTAACCGCAAAAAGATTTAGAAAGCTAGGTTTTGAAGGACCCTCACGGTGTCCACTATATGAAAGCCAAGAAGAAAATGTAAACCATTTATTCTTAGAATGTTTGTTTGCTCAAAATTGTTGGAATTGGCTAAGGAAATGTTTAAACTGGAGTTCTGCTATGCCCTCAGACATAGTGGACTTTCTTAAAGCCTAGCCCACACTGAATAAAAGTAGCTTATATAAGGATATATGGGCAATTTCCCCTTCTATCTTAATATGGGAATTATGGAAAGAACGTAATAGGAGAATCTTCACCAATCAAAACTTAGAATGGAGGTCATTAGTTAACAAGATAGAAACCTCAATTATAGAAGTTATCAATAATAGACTACGTAACCTCATTAACTTAGAAAACTCCTTTTCTTTATGGGATAATAATATCAGGAAACTTTGGCCAAATTTGGCAATCCCACCATTATATGGTAAAGGAGGTAGCAAATCTATAACTGATAGAAGCACATGTAAATGGTCACCTCCCAAACTTGGTTGGTTTAAACTAAATTTCGACGACGCCTCAAGAGGAAACCCGAGAACTGCAGGGATTGGAGGTATTATTCAAGACTGGAAAGGAGAAACTTTTATTAAATTTGCAAAATCTATTAAACCTACAACTAATAATATGGCAAAATGCAAGGCGGTCCTAGAAGGAATCAAGTTATGTAAGCAGTTGAGCATCTCAAAATTAGAAATAGAAGGGGATTCGCAAATTATTATAAATGCTATTAGAACTAAAAAAACTCCCAACTGGAAACTGAATTCAAAATTAGAAGATATATTAGAAGTCCTCAAAACTATCCCCAGCTATGAAGTCAAACATATTTATAGAGAAGGAAATAAAGTAGATGACATGCTTGCTAAAAGGGTGCTGATGGTGAGAATGTGGTCAGCAATGAATCTTAGTACTAGTTAATACATTAGAAGAGTATAGACCCACCTATCATCTTATAGTTGATAAATAAATTGGATCTCAACCCCGCTAAGAACAATTCCACAGCCTAAGTTCAATTCTACCTGCATGTCATTCCCTCATCTGTAGTCATTAATTATAATTATTAGACAAGTAAGGCATAAATAATGATTAAAGAAACTTATCCTGCGTAATCTTAGACAAGAAAATCATGACACGAAGAGGGTTGTCACATGAGTTAATCTATCCGCACTCCCCACGATTAAATTTGGCATATAAACCCCTAGGACTTAACAAGTCCAGTATTTAGGTATCATCCTTTCCCGATAAATATAACTTTAAAGATGGAACGAGACACTGCAACGAAATAGAGTAAAATTGAATGTAATTAATATAAAACAAGCAGAAGTACATTCATCATTATAATTACTAGAGGGGAGTATTAATTATCTTCCTTGATAAACGTGGAGAGAATTGTGCAAGATCACTCATTACCAGACTCCTTATTACCCCTCTTAAAGCAGCTCCATTGAGGCCATTACTATCTTACCTAATCCTGACTGCTGCATACACCGATTAATCTTTCTCAAGCGATGGAGTCTAGGCTGTTAACCTTTGCCCTATACGAAAACAGGGCAATGGCCTTTAGAGGGTGTATCAAGCTTGAGAGATGGAACCAAATGCTCAATCCACTCCCGGATTCTGAAAGAAGGGCATTGGAAAAAGGAATGGGTGACCATTATTCCAACAATGAATTCACTTATAGAACCAATGGGAGCATTATCGGGCAATACATTGCCCTTTCCATGTTTGCTGGTAAGAAGAAAGAAGATTCATCCAGACAGCGCAGGCCATCTTTAACGAGGGATTACTCGGAGGACTAGATAATATGGTACACTACGTAGACAATCAGCTCACTATTCCTTATCCTGAGATCACTATGAAAAGGGAGGTAAAGAATTTACTGAAAATTCCTAACTCTCAACACATCCCTATGATGACTTTCAAAAATGAAAAATGTTTTGATGAGCACTGGCCCGAAATGTCTAGAAATTTGGACATCTTGTATAAGTCACTTCTACAAAAGGAAATAGAATCGGATTGGCTGCTTAACTACTGGAGAGATGAAGGCTTTGTCATCCCTTCAGACCTAGACAACGACGAAGTTGAGAACATACACATCATGGCTCTTGAAGTTAAAAGATGCACCCACCACTCGAAAAAGGCAGATAATGAAGAGGAGTGTATTGTAGTCATGAGAAAGAAGGAAGGCATATGGTACTGTCAGAAATTCTAGAAAGATTAAGCATTGTGGAGTTATCAGTAAAACAAGGGATACAGTGGTGCTTCTTTGTGGGTCTCTTGTCCTGCATAAATATATAGAAACTGTTGAAATACTTAGTAGGAAGTAAGTTTTTTTTGTATCAGAACTCAATAAGATGTTAATAGCTTAGACTATCTCAGATTATTAACGTGGATACATTAAAAAAAAAGGGCATTATGAAGTATGATAAAACTCTTTATGGGATAAATGTTATGTAAAATCTTGTTATTTTATTAGTCAAATTGTCGCTGATTTTTTGGTTGTCTTTTATCTAAAAATAGTTAGAATGACTAATAATTGTTTATTGTAGCTTCTTTAAAAGGACGATTAAATTATGCTTTTTCCTGCCCCCTTGGCTTCCTGTGGATCTGTTAGATACTAGCCCATATCAAAAATTAGAAATACGATCAGTCCTAGCATACCAACTGACATATAATACCACTAGCTTAATAGGATATTTAAAGCGTCCCCTATCCCTATCCTCTCAATGTACTTCAAGACGAATCGGATCAACTGTGTATAAGGTTTTTAACTAGTCAAGCATCAGTATGGATACTCCAATTAAACTCACCTGTAATAGAAGTCAATTAGCCTATGAAGGCAAAATTCTGACAAAGCGCCTCAAGAAGGTTATGTTAGATAATCATGCTCTGACCCACAGAGCAGTATTGCGTATTCTAGGGCAAGAATTTCTAACTACTGATGACAGATATAGAGTTCATACTGACATCACCTCAATGTTTGTAGCAATTACCTTATACTGGGGTACTGAGAAACAGGATGTTAGGAGACTACGCTATAGAATCTTCAAAAGAAGACTTCTCGGAAATTTGGATAAGGTCCTCCAAAACATCAAAGAGAACTTAACAATCTCCAGACCTCGCTTCTACGATATGCCCTCAATCAAGGGGAGTCGTAACCCCTTTAACCCAATAGTAATTACGGATGACCCTAATACCTTCCATAAAAGGGAATTCATTATCAAGAGGAATGTAGAATTCTTACTAGTCTATATGCATATTAAGAAATCCTCTGTGGAAAACTAGTTCTATGAGTACTAGCATAAAGATGAGGTCGGAGATACAGACATGGAACGCTTCTCAAACTCTGAGTCAGATAACCTAGTAGAAATCTGGCTCTAAGAAGGGGGACACAGTAAGAAAAAGAAACAGCCCCGCTGATCCAGAAAGCTTAGACACTCAGTCTAGGAATTATTATTGGAAACCTGGAATTGTAAACCTGTTTCCAATTAAGAAATTCTCTGCAATTGTATATAGCCCATTTAAATTTCTAAGAGAACTCCATGATTCTTAAGTCCCCATTGGAGTTTAAATTTTCTGCAATAATGATTCATCTTGAACTGACTCTTTTTGTTTATATCCATTTAGATTTTTATATTTAAATATTCATTCTGATCTATGTATAGCTCTATATATATTTATATATATATAGACTCATGTACATATCTATTGTTATAGAAATATATATATATAGAGATATGTATATATATATTTCTATCTAGATATGTACTCTGGTATATAAATATATATTTATATATTGACATCTATGTTCTTATAATTATGTGAGTATTCATACATGTCATTATATATATATATATATATATATATATATATATATATACTTCTGTGTTTATGTATACAGGGCTAATACACAAAATGTGTTCTCATTGCCTTATATACTTCATACATACATATATATATATAGCTATATATATTTGGTTTTATATAGTGGAGAATCTTGCAGCACTAATCTAGTCCCCCTATGGAAACGAAAGCTTCTCCCTAACTTGCTGGCGAATTAATAGAATCAGAATGTAGCTTCGTATCCTCTCTTTACTATTAATTAAGTGCAATTTAATCATCGGTGTATTAATTATTTTTTATTTAGCTAAAAAAGAGATAATAAATTAACTAATCTTATACTATACAGGACTAAGTATACACTTTGTTATAAGAGGACAAATACAGGCAGGAGACAAGTGTTTTTAACATTCTGAATCTAAGAAATAATTCCCCCTCTGTTTTTCCAATCATTACCATTATATACAGGTTGTGCATATCTGTTCTCTTCGTACATGTGGTAAGCTAGGCCTCTACCATATTACTTACCTGTGGATTTTGTGGGTCAGATTAGACTTAGTTTAGTATGTTCTGGTTAGAAACAGATGTTCCCTGTTCTGAAAACACAAAGCTATATTCCCTTTCTGTTAAATAATTCTAAAAATACAGCACTATGACAAATGGTATTAGGTCAGGACGATAACGCCTAGCATCTTAGTCTGAAATCTATGGCCAATATTATAAATATCTACTCTTCCTCCCAGCTTTATGATTAGACTGTTGGCTAGTCCTTAGATTTAGATTTGTCCATCTCGATAAACTTTTATCTTGAAGTCAATACATAAATAATATGTATTGGCTTCAGGTAAGATATTACCATGATGCTCTTATGTTTTATGATTCTCTCCTTTGTAGCTGCTTTCTTTTATACTCTCTATTTCCAGTTATGCTTGATCAACTTTTTGATCTAAGGGAACAGGTATTTCCCATGTTTTTTAATACGTTTATCCTCAGACAAAGATCACGACATCAGCAATATGGATATATATATAAGCTTAAGAACTATGCTAAGCTTCAAGTTTTCCTGCTCTTATTGATGAGGCTCCTATGTTTGGTTATTACTGTATTTTTAGTGGCCTCATGCTACTATCTTTGATGTTCCTAAGAATCTAACAAGACTGATTTAATCTCTAGACCTTCCTTTTTGAACTGGTAATAATTCATGTTGTTTAACAGGTCTTCCTCCTTGCTATAAGAAACTTAATTCTTAAAGTAAGGAGTTCTCAGTCGTCGCTATCTAGCTTTAAGATTAAGGGCTATATAAATTTAAGCATTTATTCACTACCCTTTCATAGGTCTAGGTTTTTAAATATGTTATGAGCAGGTCGAATCTTTCTCTTAATATCTGAACACTTCCGGTTAAAATCCAATATAATTTATCTGGGCAATTCCAATAAATAATAGAACTGCAGTCAATTTATCATGCATATGACTGGTTTTAATTATGATTAACTAAATAAAGTTTTATTAAATGTGGTCTCTAGTATTGACATGTTTTGCAGGAGACCCTCATCGGTTTGGTTATAAGTTGTAGCTTCTAATTCAGTCAAGATGTATGACTTAAATGGTAGTTTAATTTTATCTCCAGTAGTAGGCTAGGCTTATAGTATTCTATTGCAAGTTCGTAATAGACTTAGCAAACTCTTTCTTGTCCAAGCTATCTTAAGAAAAGATCTCCTTAAGATGCGTACTTTATTTTTACTAATCTTTTGAATCTATGTTGAGCGAAAAAATTGGATATACTAACAAAGATCTTAGCCAGAATTTAAGTTTTACATGTTAAGGAGAAGCATTTATCAAGAGAGATGAGCTGCTCGTGCATATTATTGATTTCGTGATTGACCCTTATAACAGCTACGATGCTCTCCTCTAAGCTCCAAGCAAAAGCATGAGATATATAATCAAAAGGGAGGCTCTCCAACTTTGACAACTGTACAAGCTAAAACAAAAGCTTCTTATAAAATTTGTAAACTAAGTTTAACACAAAATATGTACACTGACGGTATGCCCTCATCGAATACCATGTATCAGAATCCGGACTACGGTCCTAGGCAAGGCTAGAGGTTTTCTCAGCCCCACTCTTTCCTACCAGTGCCTACACTGAGCGGGGTTTTTGTATCATTTGTTATATGATTAATAAAATTATTGGCTTCGGCCTTTTACTGATCAAAAAAAATATATATTAATGTTTTAATTTATATATATCATTATTATTATTAAATGATTATTTTTAATGATTAAATGATAATGTTATCAATAGTGTTTAATTTAATAATGGCAAGATCAAATAATTAGGAATGA
Organism: Chamaecyparis obtusa; assembly: GCA_027943335.1. NCBI lineage: Eukaryota > Viridiplantae > Streptophyta > Pinopsida > Cupressales > Cupressaceae > Chamaecyparis > Chamaecyparis obtusa. The sequence goes on along the minus strand of BSBK01005442.1, from coordinate 1,337,549 downwards.
TAATATATATTTTTCAAATTCCCATTATGATAATATTTTATATATTAACATTATTATATTGATTTTATTATTTGTTTATTTATTATTTAATTATTATTCCTATTATTCCAATGTCATAATTATTTATTTATTTTATATTTAATTTTATTATTATTAATTCCATCTCAACGAAGGGGACATTACAGAAGGTCACATAGAAACTTAAATCATAGCACTGATCATATATGAAGACAAATCCTCATCGATATCACTATCAAACAAAGAAAGATAACAAAGACATCATAAGCATCCATCAGTTATTATCACTGTGAAGAGGAGAAAACAGAAAGAGCATAATCAAGCATTGTTTACCATCGACTTGATAAGCATATCGTAAGTTGCAGTGTTACCAACAACCAGCATATTGATGTATATCATAATCATTACTTAATATTGCTTAGGATCAATCGTATCAAGCAAGGATAAAACATATTCTCTCTATTGCTGTGTAAGAATGATCAATTATGATCGATCAAGGATGATTAAGTGAAGAGACTAATGAATATTGATTAGACAAAAGATAGCAATTGATTACGAAAGGAGGGACTTGTATAAAGCCGATTTGTATAAATCATGAAGTGATGTGATTAAGGGAGTAAGTTAATTACAAACAGTGATTATACTTGCAAAGGCGGCGCTTAGACATAAAAGTGCAAATAACAAATATTAATGGAAAGGTGCAATCTTGAGAAAGATTAATTAATCCTCAACAAACGGAGTGATCAAAGGATAGAATGGAAGGATGCCTCCATTCGACTTCAAAAAATATTTAAGGGACTACAATATCCTTTTCAAGACATCATCGAATCCTGTTTATTTATTTCCTATATCCAGTTTGGATCACTCTATTAGAGAAATTGCCTCTTGGCATAATCGGTGGCATATAAATCAGGAAGCACCCAAACATTGCATATTTCTAAAGTTCAGATCAGACACAGCAATAATATCGCTATAAGTGATTTTGAAGACAATTGAATGCATATAAGGTATAGATCAGAAACAGAAATAGTATCGCTGTAAGCGATATTGATAATACTTGCATACTTATAAATACAGATCAGAAATAGCAATAACATCATTGTAACTGATATTAAATATATTTGCGTACTCATAAAGATAGATCAGGAATGGCAACAACCACCATCACTATAAGTGATTGAAGCATATTTCTTTGATCCATATCAGAGATACCTATCGGCCACATTAACTAATTCATGTTGTTATAGCAAAAGCGCAAATCAGATATAGAACAGCAATTATCCTTGCATACATCTAATTGATATATCAGAGATAACAGCGATATTCTATCCTATTAATTAGTTATATATCATATAACATTATATTATAAGGGTATCATAATCTATCATTCTTGCAATTAAGTAACATCAATTTTCATCATTTGAAATTTTGAAGTATTATTAGAGCCTTTTTGGAAATAAGTCTCTTGCATTTGAATTTTGCGAGTTAATTGTTCCTATTTCCTAAGTATTAACATAAAGGGACATTACAGAGTGCCATGTCAACTGAGATATCCACCAAGAAAATCTCATTCACCAGCTAAAAATAGTCTTCTTCATGGGAGAAGATGCTCTTCGATTAACTCTCTTAAAACCAACTAATTATAACCAGATGGAATCATGATAGGCAAGTTAAAGATGCTTTTGCACTTCATTCCTTATCAATGATATGTCATAAATGCTGCAATAGGTAACAACAACGTTGAAGGAGGCATCACTATTTGCCATGAACTGAGTTCAAGTGGCAAAGGGGGAATTCAAAAATACCCTGAACCTCCAAGTGGAATGCCCCATTTTACAAAACGAACCAAGAATCAACTTACTTAATGAAAATCTAAAGAGATCCCAGCCCACAGGAAGTGAAGGATCATTATTTGCAAAAAACACAAAAAAAGAACAATAATTTGTCATTATCAATTGCCCAGTCCCTAAGATGCTCCTGTATTAGTCATGATCAAGTGCAATCGGTGGATCCTAGGCATTCATGTTGAGATTCACATATGCAAGTCCATGGGACATTTTCTATATCTAACAATGAACAGTATTGGCAGCCAAGAGCGATGGATATTGGACTAACATAATAAAATGTATAAAGAATGATGATATATACCTAGGTGAACTTAGCAACCCAAGGTGCGTCAATGCAAGTTTTGTGGTGATATTTGTTCATTTGGTTGTTAAAGTTGTTTGGTATGTACCTGATACTGATACAATATGTTGCAATGAATAAAAAGAATTGTTCATAACAAGGAAGATAAAATCAATACAAAAAAACTGGCTTCAAAAATATTAACACTACAAAATTTAGTGATGTTCCCCATAAAACCCACATAAGGTTTGGTAGAATTTGACTTATGGTTTTGCTTCCTGGTGAGTTTCTCTACTTTACCTCCAATCCAAATCACAGCTCTGATGCAGACACGGTGTTTTTTCATCTAAAACTTTGAATTCACTGAGAAAATATTTTCTTTCAATTCAAGGAATTTATCTTATTTGATTTTCTTTTCAAAATTTGTTGAATTGCCAAAACAACATGAAATCTTTCAATTAAGGCATATATGATATAATGACTTTTTTAACTTGGATTTTCTAACACTTTTTTTAATATATATCATAAACACTTATAATGGACACCATGATGATATGCTAAGGCAGTCAATAGCATAACCTCCTACCACAAACTTCAGTGTTAGCATATTTGTAACAAAGTTTTTCCGTCTAGAGGAAGAAAAACAGAAATGTGGATATATTTCAATTTTTTATTTTTCATTATTATTCAGTTAATTTAAAGATGAAAACCAAATTCAATCAAAATTATCATGTCAACAACAGATTCAATTCCCTAATTTCATATGATACATTGGGTGCTAAATTGTAAAACATAGCAATATTTACAATGTAGAAGGCTGAAATGATGAAAAAAAACAAATATTAGCATACAAATGTCTTCAAATGCAGGCAGCTACAGAGGTGAAAGAGACTCCAAATAAGTTCAAGATATAATACATGAAAGGAGAGCTTAAGGCATATTATATGCACATCTATAATGAAACTTTAAGGCAAACACAAACAGGTAACTACTTGCACATGCTTGCTTCATGGAAAAAGAGTGATTCAAGATAGAGATAATCTTATGATTTACTATGATGCCTTGTACTTGGATTCAATTTGTTTTTCAAACGGTAGATTTAGATTAATATGCTGCTAAAGATACATAGAATTTTGTTCTTCACACTATCAGTACATACCTGTAAGAATGCCATTCCAAGAGTAGAGTTTACCAAATGCTTTACTGCAGGATGCATCTGGACATGTCTTGTGGCAAACCACATGCTGCCAATAGCAATAAATGTTGTCGTAGCCAGAAGACGATGATCAAGCTGCTCAAAGAACATGTTAAAATACCAGTATTATAACATATTTAGCTTTCTAACTGAAATAAACAGAAAACATAGAATATTGTCTTAATCCAACAATATCAACTTTAAATGTGAGCAGACAATAAGTGCAACTAAAAAATATAGTTGTCTTAATCCAATAATATCAACTTTAAATGTGAGTAGACAAAACTTCTTGACTACAAGAGAAAGTGCAACCAACAAATACCATAAAGTCATCAAACCACAAAGCATGATAACTGGACCTTCTAAAGTGGTTAAGATTGTTTAAACCTTAAGGAGAAAAAGATGTATAAGAAAATAATAATACATTGAAAATAAGGAGGTTAACGACACATTATTTTCCAACTTTTACCAGCTTTATGGGTATGTGCAAAAAGTAGGTTCCACATTGAGGGAGAAAAAAGATATGTAAAAAGTCATTGGTGAAATGGATATTGATTTACAAATGTAACAGAAGTATGTTTTGATCAAATATATATCACATTTAAATTAAAACAAAATTACCCCCAATTTTGCATTTTATTAAAGCTTGGAAATCCGACCCGAGGCCTTGAACTTGCAAGTAGAATGTCATTGTGGTACCTATTTTTGTATATTGCCAATCATTTACAAATACTCTGCTCATACAAAAGTCAACATGAGAACAATACAAGCTCTTGTGAGTACAACCATGAGACTAAAATCAGCTTCTTTCAAGCAACCACACTAGATACTGCTTGTGTTAAAGTTTGTGATCAGATTGTATGACTTTTAATTTTCTTTATTTTGTATATTAACTCTGTTATTACTAATCCAATTTTAACATTGTTTGTAGATTCTTTCAGAATAAAAAGCATGCAATTAACCATACATAAACAGAAATAGAAATGCTCAGGTCAACACATCATATATACATGGAAACCCTCAGTTAGAAGGAAAAAACCACGATGAGACAGAGCTCACAACTTCACTAATGTAGTAATAAAGGTGCCCTGTTAGGAGCTTACACAACACTTGCAAGAGTGCTACCCGGTAAAGGGATTTGATAGAAGATCAGTTAAGATCTTGACTCTATTAGGAGCTGCCTTGTTAAAGGACTTTCAGCATCAGTCAAGATGCTACCCGATTAAAGGATTTATACAAAGAACCTGTTAGGGTTCACCCTGATAGAGGGATTTCAATATGCTTTCACAATAAAAAGCAATGATCTTAATTGACACTCTCTATCTGATTAGATCATACATGTTGATCTTTCCCGGTTCTACCTGGTTGTTGAATCTTTCTACCTTTCACCTCTGTGACTGTAGCTCTTCTCTCAGAAGATATCTCTCTTCTGCTCTATATGTTCAACAATTTTCTTGCGTCCTATGACCTGTATTTATACAAAGTTCATCTTAATGAAACCCTAACTCATAGAACCACCAGAATGTAAACTCGTCCTTAAACTCTGTTTGGTCTACCGTTGCCTATTTAGGAGTATGAGTGGTAAGTTCATCTTAATGAAACCCTAACTCATAGAACCACCAGAATGTAAACTCGTCCTTAAACTCTGTTTGGTCTACCGTTGCCTATTTAGGAGTATGAGTGGTCTACCGGTTTACTGGTGGGATTGATGTTTGCATTATACTTATCCAATGACAATCTTAATTATGCTAACAATCTTCCCCTTTGGCATTGGTGGCAAAACATCACTTTCCACATACCATCACTTTCTCATCATAGTTAAGTCCACCTGTAGACTCTTTCCCTGTTCTGTATACCTCAGCTCTTTTGTTTGCAGACTTCCCTTGTTTTAGTGCTTTAGCTCTTCAAATCCTGTAGCTAAATCTATTGTCTCTTTTCTAATCTGTGACCTCCGAACCCTTCTCTGAAGTGTTCTTCTCTTCTCTTCTTCAGTCCTTTATTTGCTTCTTCCCCTTTTTGCCTCCATAAGACAAAGGGTTATGCTTGTAAGGAAACTCAGGTGCGGAAACAGCTTCCTACACTAATCTCTAAAGGAAAGTATTGTGCAAATTCTTTTAAATCCTTACAATTTCAAATTCGTTAACTACTTTAACAATGATATTCTAGCCATAGACCATGCATACAGAAAATAGAGAATGACACAATGATTTACCCTGGGGAAAACCTTTCGGTAAAAACCCCAGCACTCCAAAACCTGCACAATGTATTAATCAAAACTAGTACAGTTTACAATACACTTGCAATGCAAGTTCTTTCAGAAGATTTCCAACTCTTGAAGACAAATCGCGGCAGCATAAAAACATTCCAACAATACACTAACTTCTCCAATCTTCGCAACCCTAAAAAACGCTTATATCATGCGCTTCCCTTTTTAGGGCAACATCCAAAGATAGCCGTATTAGGGTTTTACCATTCTCTGAGAAAATAGGAACCCGAAAAAAATAATTTTGAGGCGATGCCCCAAACCCCACGATTGAGGAAGAGTGTACAGTACTCAACTTTATCAGTTGCCACATGTCTTGCATGTCTTCACCCGCCATTGAATCTTCCAAACATAGCTCTTACGTGTCATAGGAATCCATCATAACCGTTTCAGCCATGATCTCCTTACACACAATTCAAGATGCCGACACATCAAGTGGAGTGAAACATCAACATGCCAACTAGACATGTACACTTACACTTAATTACATTATTTGCAAGAAATACATTTTACAAAACAAATAATAAGAATAGGAATTATCCAAGGTTGAGACACCTTATTCCTAACAATGCTTTACTTATGATTTTACATTTGTAGCTTTGTGAAGATATCCTTGTATATTGCCTTCGCTGAATGAAGAAAAGGATCCCATTTACCGGTGACATGTTCTAGATTTTTGAGTGCTGCTTTCAACGCTACTATGATATTCTCCATGTCCTCTACTGTTTTGTAGTCCGGTTCACTAATCAGATTCTCTGCCTCTGTTTTTGTTTGAGGCATTACATCAAAGGTTGGGGCGAGAAACAGTTGAAATCCAATAAGATCTTGGATTCGCTTGGTCTTTTCTTCAGAAGTCTTTCTCAAAATGAGAGCTAGACTTGTCATCTCTCTGCTAAAATCTGTTGCAGATTTATTCTTAATATCAAATGTTGAAGACAGAGCTTTTATGTCTTCCGAAGTCTTAGATGACTTTTCAGTCAGATCTTGTGTAAAGGTATCAAGATTTTAAGTCCTTGTCATCAGACTTCTTGCAACTTGCAATTGTTGTTGCATTACAGTTATATTTGTAGTAACTATTACCTTTATATCTTTGACCTGTTTGTGAAGAATCTCTAATCTTTTATGTTCATAGTGATCAATGGCAATCGTTTTTGGATTGGTGATATCTTCTTCGATCGCTTGTACCAATATCTCCAACTAATCAATCATAGCTTCATCTTCATCTATGTCAGCATCAGGTACAAAGTTGCATAGAATATTCTTAACACTGGTGAGGATTATGTCATGTTTCCATTTTGTCAACTCCTTTAATTGCCTTGTTGACATTTTGCTGATATCAACCACAGTCTCATTAGCCTTGCTCCTTTTGGCCTCTGTATCTACTACAAAGGATAATTTCCTCTTGAATGAGGATGAGCTCGGTATATCTACCTTTTCCTTGAGTCTTGGCTCTTGTACCGATTGTTGTTGTTCTAGTAACCCTTGCTCCTTTTCTGGTTGGGCCACCTCATCTAGTTGTGCCACTTCTGCAAGTAGGACTTCTGCAAATGGTCTTTCTTCCTCTTCCGGTTATACTTCTTCTTTTGATTGAGCATCTTCTTCTTGTTGCAATTGCTCTTCTAGAGGGGCTTCTTGTTCTGGTGGTAGATCAGAATGTTGTTCCTCAGTTGTATGAAGCTTACCTATAGAAATGTCTTCATCACCAGATATGGTGTTGTCAGTAGTCATCTTGACCGATGACTCTCCTGGCATTTGCTCTTTTGGTATGACTTGTTCCTTAGGAACTTCTTGTTCACTGGTTGTAGGTTCTTCACGAGCAGTGAATTGAACGGGTGGTACTAGTGTTGGTTCAAGTTGATCTTGCGAACCTGTTGCCTTGAGAGCACTAAAGTCATAATTAATCCAAAAATTTAGTGTCTCGTCATAAACTTCCTTTTCATACCCGTTGAGTATCTTAGCAACTCTATGCTTGGTATCCAAGTTCATTGATGCTTTGTCTAACAGAAGTTTGATTGACTATTCACTGAGACCGAGTCTGACCTTTGACAATGTCTCCTTAGAGATTCTAGTATTGGAGCTTAAACCGGTTCTCCATTTTGTCATTAGTCTTGTGTTAAGTTCAAGGGGAAACTTAGACCTATAGTTCCTTGGAGTTCTTTTATAATCCATGAAGGTTTCCACCAGAGCCACTATAATTGCCTGTTTATCATCCTCTCCTAGCACACTATATCATCTAACTGCATTATCTACCTCTCCAAAATCCATGACTTCATCTACTATATCATTAACAATCATGGTGCGACCCTTACCTTTATCTGGAAACACAAGAACAGTTGGACGTGTTATTACTAACCAGTTACTAAGAGGGGGAGGTGAATAAGTAAAAACTATTTCTATTACAATTCAACACTTGTTTAATTATTCTTCCAAGATAAGCAGAATGTAAACAATCATCTACAAGCATAAATAGAAATACACAGATCAACACATGATGTATACGTGGAAACCCTCAGTTAGAAGGAAAAAACCACGGTGAGACAGAGCTCACAACTTCACTTCTGTAGAAATAAAGATGCCTTATTAGGAGCTTACAAAGCACTTGTGAAGGTGCTACCCGGTTAAAGGATTTGATATAAGATCAGTTAAGATCTTAACTCTGTTAGGAGTTGCCTGGTTAGAGGACTTTCAACATCACCAAAGATGTTACCCTGTTAAAGGATTTTACAAAGAACCGATTAGGTTCACCCTGATTAAGGGATTTCAATATGCTTTCACACCTTATAAAAGCAATGATCTTAATTGACACTTATTGTCTGATTAGATCATACCTATTGATCTCTTCCCCGATTTGCCTGACTGTTGAATCTTTTCTGCCTCTTTGCCTTTCACCTATGGCGACTGTAATCTCTCTTCAAATATCTCTTCTCTTCTCTCTCTATTCAACAACACTTTTTCTTGCGTCCTATGACCTGTATTTATACACAAGTTCATCTTAATGAAAACCTTAACTCATAGAACCGCCAGGCTGTAAACTCAACATTAAATCATGCAACTAGCAAAATGCTTTGCGTTCTGATCTGGAGTTTACCTTAAAACATCTATAGAAATAAAGCTAAATCCTGTTAAAAAGCTAACTCCACTTCTGAGCGGTGGATGCTCCGCATATTCCAGTTTTAACTCAAAACTGCTGCACAGAATCCAGTGCGGATCTTTATGTAGTGGACCGGTATTACTCTTATACCCGGTCCATCCCTGTATGCAAAATAAGACCGGTACAATGTACTTAGTTCGGTCTACCGGTGCATCTCCTCTGCTTAGTCTACCGGTGCATACACTTTGTTCCTAGTCTACCGGTGCCTTTAAAGTAACGTGAGTGAACTACAGGTGAACCTTTACCAGTGGGAATGGTGTTTGCATCTGATTTCACTAATGACAACTTAATATTGCTAACAATCTTCCCCTTTGTCATTGGTGGTAAAACCATACTCACTTATCACATTTCATACCTTGTGTTGTAGACTTCTGTCTCCTTTCCCTATTTGCTCTTTTTTTGTTGGTGGCACACTTCCCCTGTCCAAGTGCTTTAGCTCTTCTATTTTGATTCAGTGGCTTTTATGTCCTTGACCTTCTGACCTTTTGTTCTGCTCTCAGATCTCTTCCTTCTTCCCATTTCTTCTTCCTCTTTTTGCCTCCATTGGACAAAGGGTTTAGCTTCACTTGTGTTTTTAAATCTGTAGTTTTGTGAAGATATCTTTATAAATAGTCCTTGTTGATTGAAGAAACGGTGGCCATTGACCGGTGACATGTTCAAGGTTCTTTTGTGTTACTTTTAGTGAGACAATCATGTTCTCCATGTCTTCCACAGTCTTATAGTCCGGTTCGTTGATAAGATCCTCAACCGATGATGCAGTTTATTGCATTGCATCAAATGTGGGGGCTAGAAACAATTGAAATCCAATGATATCTTGGATTCTCTTAGTCTTCTCTTCTAAAGTCTTTCTCAGAATGAGAGCAAGACTTGTCATTTCTTTGTTGAAGTTTGTTACTAACTTATTTTGGATGTCAAACTGAGAAGACATAGTTCTGATATCTTCTGAAGTCTTTGCTGACTTCTCTGTCAAATCTTGCAAGAATATTTCAAAATTGGAAGTTCTTGTCATCAAACCTCCTGCCACTTGAATCTGTTGTTGAAGAATTCTTAAATTGGTTGTCATAGTCACCTTTATTTCTTCAACTTGTTTATGGAGAATCTCTATTCTCTTCTTTTCATAGTCACTGATTGCTTGTGCCAATACTTCCAGCAGATCTATAAAAGGTTCATCTTCATCTATGTCAACATCAGGTACGAAGTTGCACAATATATTTTTGACAGTGGTCAGGACCATGTCTTGTTTCCTCTTGGTCAACTCCTTTAGCTGCCTTGTTGACATTTTGTTGATGTTAACCACTGTATCGGTGGCCTTGCTCCTTTTGGCTTCTTTATCCTCAACGAATGATAACTTCCTCTTGGATGAGGAGGAGCTAGGTATGTCTACCTGTACACTTTGGATAGGTTTATTTACCGATTTTACTACTGTAGGAATCTCTGGTTCCTTTTCCGGTTGAACCTCTTCTGGTAGATTTTCTTCTGCTGGAATTTCTTCCTCATTTTGTTCTTCCACCTCCGGTTGTATTTCAACTTCTAGTTGTGCATCCTCTTCTTGTGGATTTTGCTCTTCCAGTAGGGCTTCTTCTTGGTGCTACTCTTCAGTTGTATGTAATTCTCCCATAGGTACATCATTTCCCAGTTCTTGTTCTACTGGTGAGATTACCTGTTCAACATTTATTTGTTCACTAGATGTGAACTCTTCTGTTTCAACATTTTCCTTTCCGGTTGTAGGTTCTTCACGAGTAGTGAATTGAACCGGTGGAACTAGTACTTGTTCAGTTTGATCTTATGGACCTGTTCTTTCCAGAGCATTGAAGTCATACTGCTGCCAGAAATCTAAAGTCTCTTTATAGACTTCGTCTTCATATCCGTTGAGAATCTTGGCAACCCTACACTTGGTATTCAAGTTCATTGCTGCTTTTTCTAGCAGAAGCTTGATTCTTTCTTCACTTAGACCACGTCTAACCTTAGACAACGTCTCCATGTTAATTCTAGTGCTGGTGCCTAGACCAGTTCTCCATTTGGTCTAAAGCCTAGAATTTAACTCAGGGGGAAACTTGGCCCTGTAGTCCCTTGGAGTTCTCTTGTAGTCCATAAAGGTTTCTACTATAGCTACTATTATAGCCTCTTTATAATCTTTGCCTAACAGACTATACCACTTAGCAGCATTTTCTACTACTCCAAAATCCATCACTTCATCAACAATATCATTGACAGACATGGTGCGAGTATTACCTTTGTCTGGAGAGATTAGAACAGTTGGACGAGCTGGATCACTGCCTTTGTCATCAATGATGTCTACAATTACCAGTTCTTTAGGATTCCTTTCTTTGACCGATGATTCAACTCCAAGCACTCCTTTTATGGTGGTATTGTGGCTCTTTGGCATGCTTCCTCTACTTGCTGTTGGGTCTGAAGGAGTTTGGTCCATATGGCTACTCCTTCCTCGTAAACCTTCTCAACTTCTCCAACAAGCATTAGACTGATCCTCATTTTTGTCAGGAAGTCTTGCTGATGCACTTTAGCTTGTTCAATGGCTTCTTCCATAGTGAGGTGGTTCTGAACCTCTAGCAAAGCTCGAATCCTCAGCTCCTTTTCTCTATCCATTGAAGCTTTCCACTGAGTTTCAAAAATTTGTAGAAGATCATCAGGCATTGTAGTATGAAGTTCCGCAGGATGCAAATTAAACTTATGAAGGCAATACATTGTTGCTTCTTCAATTTTCCTTCTATCTTCTTCATTTGCCAGACTGTATCTTCTGTTGACACCACCCATTCCGCCAAATTCTTTCAATCCTGCCACAAATTCTTCAATTGTGGGCTTCCTACCTCTCGGTGCATCTTCCTTCACCAATTTGCCAGATTTCTTCTTTCTGAATAGAGGAACTGTTTCTTCGGTCTTTGTTTCTTCTTGTTCTTCCTGTTGGGTGCTGGATACCGGTTGAGCTCTCTTACTTTGAGCCTTAGGTTGATCTTTTACCGGTTTCTTCTTTGGCATAGGAGTTCTCTTGACATACACGTGCTTGATTGGTGCCCTCTTCTTTAGATTCTCCTGGATCTCTACGTAGGTACTGAACTGGTAAGCAAAGAGATCTAGATCTGCCTCGGTCAAGGCATCTACATATGCCTTAGCAGTCTTTGAGGTGATCTCGTAGCCCAGTTCAGGAGCGTACATGGTTCTCAGTTCCACAGCTAGAATTATGCAGTTATCAGTGGTAACCAAAAAGTGAGTGTCGTATTTGTATTCGTCAACAATGGTTGACGACACCCTCTCCTTTGCATGCATTCGAAGTTGAAATGCCACGAAGTGTTCAGTCATTACCCTACCTAACTGGTTTCCCAGTTGGTTGGCCATTTCACTGATTTGATGCATGACCAGTCTATCGGTTCCCAAAGTCACTTTTCCGATACCCGGGAAGAAATTTGAATAGTAGACATATAGACATACCGGCAAGGTTCCATACTTCATGGATTTCTTCTTGACAACTCCGAGCTTCTTCATGTTTTCAAAGATTTGCCCTCGAAGCATCGAACAGATGTAGTATTGAGCGTTATCGTACATTATCCGGTGTGTGACGTGAACTGCTCCACCCGGTATGTTGTTTAGCTTGCTCGACTGATAAACCTTGTAGCCAATCACAACAGATGCAAAACGGACTCCATCATCCTCAATGTCGTTGACAATCAAGAGTCGACCATCATATCTCGACCTTGTTATCTTTGTGACAACCGCGTCGGAGATGGTCCTTAGGGTTAATGCTTCCCCTTGGTCGATGTATCTGGTCACTCTGTGAAGGTCTTCTTTAGTGATCTGATTGCATGCACCTTTAGTGAGCTCGAAACCCGGTTCGTGAAGACGACTTAGAACCAGGCGAATTTGGTCTTCCCAGAAGATAGTCGGGTAGCATACTCCATTGGTAAGTCCAGATGATACCAGCTTGGCGTACTTATCAGGTAGTCTTCCTTCTTCACATAGCGAGAGGTACTCACTTTGAATATAGGTCTCTCTCAATTCCTCCTGCTTAGCGTCAATGAACGCCGTGACGTTTGGTACAGATGAAAGCACACCAGCCATATCGTTTTCCCGATTCTGTACCGTCGTAATATCATATGCAGGACGGTCCGCTTGGTTTCCCTTTATCAACTTGGCAATAGAGGATGATGATGCCATTGCTATCAATCGGTTAATAGAAGGAAGCTTGATCAGTCTAATAGTCAATATCTCTTGATGATCAAAGCACAAGAATTTTACTCAAGCATGAGAATCGTTAATCACAGAATCCCAAAGTAAAACTAAATGAGTAATTCTCCTTTCTTTTATAAAGTTAGGTCATAACGGTAACTATTGATAAACAGCTACAGCATTAATTGCCTTACCTAACCTTTCTTTCCATTTTCGCCAACCAGTATTTCGTCTTTTTCAGTTGAGCATTTCCTGGATGATTAATGCTTACCTGACCGATTGTCCTTGTAGCCTAAGTGAGACTAATTCTCACCAGTCCTACCGGGAACAGTAGACTAGCTCTTTGATTCCTTTTTGAACCAAATATGCTTGACTATTTTCCCAGCTTTCTCTTACTCATTGATCTTCTCATTTGACGATGAGGTTTTCTCCACTGGTTTGATCGATTCTTTCCTTTTGTTCATTGACCAGTTCCTGCAATGTTTGGCTAGGTGTCCAACTTTGTTGCAGGAGTAACAGACTATCCCGGTTGCCTTCCATGAATTCACCCTTCTATTGTCAAGTGATTTGCACCAGGAGTCATTTAGACTGTGCATGCCACAGTTAGCACAATTGGTTGTGCTCCGGTTCTTGTTTCTCTTGCTGAATACTGGTCTTAGGGATCTGAATGTCATTGTCTTTGATCTGCATTCATCAGCTTTGTGTCGAACTTATTGCAAATGTAGCAATAACCCTTGAAACTTCCCCTGCTTCTACTTGACATAGTTGTGGGGCTCGACCAACATTCAATGGTCTTGTGGCCATACTTGCAACACTTTTTGCAATAACTGTTGTTTAGCTTTACCGGTACATTCCTGCAGTCATTTGTTCTATGAACCGGTTTCCCACAATGATTGCAAGAGTTGTTAAAAGTCTTCTTGCATGCCAGCGGCTTCTTATCCTTCTTGCTTGTCTTATCTTCAGAAGACTCACTAGTCTCTTTGGTGTCTTTACCAAGGAATCCAAGACCGGTGGGATCTTTGTGCTTTCTTTGAGCTTTGAGTTGCTCATCAAGCTTGACCGAGCTCTCATTGTATCTTCTTAGGGTTTCATTTCATTCTTCAAGTTCTTTCATATGTTCCTTCAGTTGATACAACTCTAATGCAAGTCTTTTGCATGCTTCATCCTTATCATGCCAATTCTTTTCCATGTTGGCGTTTTCTTGGGTTGCAATTTGCATGTCTTCTTGAAGTTGCAGAATGACAAGATCATTTGCCCCTACAGCTTCCTCTGCTAGGTTCCTTGCTCTTTCAGAGGTTGTTAATGACTTGACTGCTATGTTTCTTTCATCTTCAGCTTTCCTCTTCTTCTCAATCAGTTCAGTCATCCTTATGGCATTATCTTCTTCCTCCCTGTTAAGGTTGGAGATCTAACCGATTAGGATCTAGTTTCTCTACATGAGCTCAGAGACTGCCTCCTCAGCTTCATCAAATCCACTCTGCCCAAAGAGTTCATCAATATTCTCATTGCTCTCATTCAATTGCAGAGCCAACTCCTTCCTTTTTGCAAGTGATCTTCTTAGCCTATTCTCCAGAGAGGCAATAATGTCGTTGGCTTCCTCGAGTTGTTTCAGATATCTGCAGCCCTCTATGATCTTTCTCTCAAGCGGTTAAGCTTTTATGTATTAGAGAACTTGGCTCTGATACCAATTGTTATTACTAACCGGATACTAAGAGGGGGGGTGAATCAGTAAAAACCATTTCTATTACAATTCAACACTTGTTTAATTCTTCTTCCAAGTTAAGAAGAATTTAAACAATCATCTACAAGCATAAATACAAATACACAGATCAACACATGATGTATACGTGGAAACCCTCGGTTAGAAGGAAAAAATCACGGTGAGACAAAACTCACAACTTCACTTCTACAAAAATAAAGATGCCCTGTTAGGAGCTTACAAAGCACTTGTGAAGGCGCTACCTTGTTAAGGGATTTGATAGAAGATCGGTTAAGATCTTAACTTTGTTAGGAGTTGCCTGGTTAGAGGACTTTCAACATCAACAAAGATGTTACCCTGTTAAAGGATTTTACAAAGAACCGATTAGGTTCACCCTAATTAAGAGATTTCAATATGCTTTCACACCTTATAAAAGCAATGATCTTAATTGACACTGATTGTCTGATTAGATCATACCTATTGATCTCTTCCCCGGTTTGTCTAGCTGTTGAATCTTTTCTGCCTCTTTGCCTTTCACCTCTGGTGACTGTAATCTCTCTTCAAATATCTCCTCTGCTCTCTCTATTCAACAACATTTTTTCTTGCGTCCTATGACCTGTATTTATACAAGAGTTCATCTTAATGAAACCCTTAACTCATAGAACCACAAGCTGTAAACTCAACATTAAATCATGCAACTAGCAAAAAGCTTTGCGTTCTGATCTGGAGTTTACCTTAAAACATCTATAGAAATAAAGCTAACTCTTGTTAAAAAGCTAACTCCACTTCTGAGTGGTGGATGCTCCGCATATTCCAGTTTTAACTCAAAACTGCTCCACAAAATCCGGTGCGGATCTTTATGTAGTAGACCGGTATTACTCTTATACCGGGTCCATCCCTATATGCAAAATAAGACCGGTACAGTGTACTGAGTTCAGTCTACCAGTGCATCTCCTCTGCTTAGTCTACCAGTGCATACACTTCGTTCCTAGTCTACCGGTGCCTTTAAAGTAACATGAGTGAACTACCGATGAACCTTTACTGGTGGGAATGGTGTTTGCATCTAATTTCACTAATGACAACTTAATATTACTAACAAGGATGAGCCTAATCTATTAATAGCGATCGGTTACTGAGAGGGGGGGGTGAATCAGTAAAAACTATTCTCTTACTTCAAAAAACTTGTATGAGCAATATTCTGCTGGAACATTCAATCACACACAACCATAAAAGTAAGTACACAAAACAACACAAGATCTATACGTTGAAACCCTTGGTTAGAGGGAAAAAACCACGGTGAGACAGAGCTCACAACTTCACTACTGTAGAATGAAGGTGCCTTGTTAGGAGCTTTACAAAGCACTGGTTAAGGTGCTACCCGGTTAAGGGATAAGAGATCTGTTAAGATCTAAACCCTGTTAGCAGCTGTCTGGTTACAAGACTTTGAACATCAACAAGATGTTACCCTGTTAGGGGATTTTTACAATGAACCAATTAGGTCCACCCTAATATAAGGATTTGAATATGCTTTCACTACTGATAAAAGTAATGATCTGTTATGACACTAAATGTCAGATTAGATCATGCCTCTTTCTCTGGTTGCCTGGTTGTTGATCTTTGCTACTTCTGTGTGTGCAACTCTTCTCTCAGACGATGTCTCTCCTCTGCTCTATGCAAGCACCCACAATCAACAACAACATCCTTGCGTCCTATGACCTGTATTTATGCAAGAGTTCTCCGTAAACAAACCCTTAACTCATTGAACCGTCAGGCTGTAAACTCACCAATAAATCATGCAACTAGCAAAAGAACTATGCGTTATGATTTGGAGTTTACCATGAGATTATCCGAAGAAATAAAGCTAACTTCAATTAAAAAAGCTAACTCCACTTCTTAGTGGTGGATATCCCGTATAATCTGGTTTTAACTCAAACTGCTTCCGCAAAATCTGGTGCGGATCCTTAGGCAGTTCGAGCGGTATATCTTGTACCCGATTCCAACTCTGTATGTACTCTGAGACTGGTACTGAGTACCTGGATCGGTCTACCATCTACCAGTGCATACTTTTTATCTACCAGTGCATACACTCTGTTTATAGTCTACCGGTGGCTTTTAAGTAACGTGAGTGACCGGTGATCTTTTATCGGTGCATGGTGTTTGTAGATTCACACTAATGACAACTTTAAATTGCTAACATATCACCACTTTTTTCATCAATGATGTCGATGACCAGTGTTGTAGGAGCCTTCTCTTTCACCGGTACTTCTGCTCCCAGTACTCGTTTTCCTTTGTCGGTATCTGGTACCGATGGTACTGAAGTCTTTTGGCATTCTTGTTTAGCTTGTTGTTGCCTCTAAAGAAGTTTTGTCCAGGTTACAACTCTGTCATCATGCACCTTGTTAACTTCTCCAATGAGAACCTGACCGGTTCTTCTCTTGATTAAGAAGTTTTGTTTGTGCATCTCAGCCTGTTGGGTTGCTTCGTCCAGAGATAAATGATTTTGGACTTCTAGCAGAGCCCTTATTCTCAGCTCTTTCTCTTTCTCCATTGATTCTTTCCATCTTCCTTCTAGAATTTCTAGCAGATCGCTAGGCACTGTATTGTGAAGTTTGACAGGAGTAAAGTCGGGTCTGTCAATGCAGTAGACTAGACCTTCTTCAATCTTCCTTCTGTCTTCGTCATTGCTGACTTGATATCTTCTTCCGACTTGTACTAATCTCCTTGTTTCCTTTTTTCGTTGTACTAATTCATCGATGGTTTGTTTTCTTCCTCTCAATGCATCTTCTTTCACCGGTTTACCAGATTTCCTCTTTCTAACTAGAGGAACTGTATCTTCAATCTCTGTTTCCTCCTATTCTTCCCCTTGAGTGTTGGGTACCGGTTGTGCTTTCTTCCTTTGAGCCTTGGGTTGCTCTGTCACCGGTTTCTTCTTTGGCGTGGGTGTCCTTTTGACATAAACATTCTTGATTGGTGCTCTTTTCTTCAGATTATCCTAGATCTCTTCAAAGGTACCAAACCGGTAAGCAGAGAGATCTAGGTCAGCTTAAGTCAAGGCATCTGCATATGCCTTAGCTGTCTTGGAGGTGACCTCGTAGCTCAGTTCTAGAGCCTACCCGGTTCTTGGTTCCACTGCTTGAAAGATGCAGTGATCGGTGGAGACCAGAAAGCATACATCGTCTTTAAACAAGTCAACAATAGTTGACAGCACCCTTTCCCTCACGTGCTTTCTCAGTAGGAATGCCTCAAAGTGCTCGGTCATAACTTTACCGAACTGGTTTCCCAATTGGCCATTTCGCTTATCTAGATCATAACCGGTCGATCGGTTCTCCATGTCACCTTTCCTATTCCTGGGAAGAAATTTGAATAGTTGAAGTAAAGGCATACCAGTAAGGTCCCATACTTAAGGGATTTCTTCCTCACGATACCCAGTCTCTTCAGATTCTCAAATATCTAACTTGGAGTATGGAACAAAGATCATACTTTGCATTATCATGCATGATCCAGTGAGCGGCATGAATGGCTCCACCCGGTATGTTGTTCAGGTTACTGGATTGATAGATCTTGTAGCCTATCACAACAGATGCAAACCAAACTCCTTCGTCTTCAATGTCGTTTACAGTCATAAACCGACTATCAAGCTTCGACTTTGTCAGCTTTGCGACAAAGAGCATTAGAGATGGTTCTTAGGGTGAGTGCTTCCCCTTCCCAACTATAGCTAGTCACTCGATGCAAGTCCTTTGAAATTTGTGTACATGCTCCTTTCGCGAGCCAAAACCCTGGATCGTGCACACAACTGAGAACCAGTCGAATCCAGTCCGGTCGGAAGACGGTTGGATAGCAGACTCCGTTGATGAGACCGGATGACACCAACCTCGTGTATTTATTAGCAAGCTTTCCGTCCTCACATAGCAAGGGGTACTTTTACCAGCTTTATGGGTATGTTCAAAAAGTAGGTTCCACGTTGAGGGAGAAAAAAGATAGGTAAAAAGTCATTGGTGAAATGGATATTGATTTACAAATGTAACAAAAGTATGTTTTGATCAAATATATATCGCATTTAAATTAAAACAAAATTACCCCCAATTTTGCATTTTATTAAAGCTTGGAAATCCGACCCGAGGCATTGAACTTGCAAGTAGAATGTCATTGTGGTACCTATTTTTGTATATTGCCAATCATTTACAAATACTCTGCTCATACAAAAGTCAACATGAGAACAATACAAGCTCTTGTGAGCACAACCATGAGACTGAAATCAGCTTCTTTCAAGCAACCACACTAGATACTACTTGTGTTGAAGTTTATGATCAGATTGTATGACTTTTAGTTTTCTTTATTTTGTATATTAACTCTGTTATTACTAACCGGTTACCGAGAGGGGGGGTGAATCAGTAAACACTATTTCTAATCCAATTTTAACATTGTATGTAGATTCTTTCAGAATAAACAGCATGCAATTAACCATACATAAACAGAAATGCTCAAGTCAACACATCATATATACGTGCAAACCCTGGGTTAGAAGGAAAAAACCACGATGAGACAGAGCTCACAACTTCACTACTGTAGTAACAAAGGCGCCCTATTAGGAGCTTACACAACACTTGCAAGAGTGCTACCCGGTAAAGGGATTTGATAGAAGATCGGTTAAGATATTGACTCTGTTAGGAGCCGCCTTGTTAAAGGACTTTCAGCGTCAGTCAAGATGCTACCCAATTAAAGGATTTATACAAAGAACCTATTAGGGTTCACCCTAATAGAGGGATTTCAATACGCTTTCACAATGTACAGCAATGATCTTAATTAACACTCTCTGTCTGATTAGATCATACCTGTTGATCTTTCCCAGTTCTGCCTGGCTGTCGAATCTTTCTGCCTTTCACCTCTATGACTGTAGCTCTTCTCTCAGAAGATATCTCTCTTCTGCTCTATATGTTAAACAACCTTTCTTGCGTCCTATGACCTGTATTTATACAAAGTTCATCTTAATGAAACCCTAACTCATAGAACCGCCAGGCTGTAAACTCGTCCTTAAATCATGCAACAAAGAAAAAGCTTTGCGTTCTGATCTTGAGTTTACCTTGAAACATCCGCGTAGAAATAAAACTAACTCATGTTAAAAAGCTAACTCCAGTTCTAAACGATGGATGCTCTGCATATTCCGGTTTTAACTTAAACAGCTCCGCATTCACCGGTGCGGGTTGACATGCTGTTGACCGGTATCAATATCATACCCAGTTATCCATATAATTAGACTCTTATCCCTGGTTCAGTTCCTTTTCTACTTGGTCTACCGGTACGTATACTCTGTTTGGTCTACCGGTGCCTATTTAGGAGTATGAGTGGTCTACCAGTTTACTGGTGGGATTGATGTTTGAATTATACTTATCCAATGACAACTTAATTATGCTAACTCATATAGATCTTTTCTTCTTTTCAGGTATGCAGTGTTAAAAGACTTTTAAATTCACAAATAATATTTCACTTTAATAATGCACAATGAGAACGTGGAAGTATTATAAAACAAATGCTGATAGATGTGTTTCCAGATTTACCTGCTGATTGAATATGAGTAGACTTGCATTCAATGTTGTATATACTTGTCTTCGATCAATCAACAAATGAATATAAATATAGGAGACATGATAGTATAGAGGCATGTCTCCTTAAGGAGACACGACTCTATATTATCATGTCTCTTCACAACATTATTTTCTGTTATTAACCGATAATGCTAATCAGCATTTAGCAACTCAAACAATGCATAGTGAAGGGGCACCCGATAACACAAGGCACCCGATCATAACATTCTGCTCGATCATAGCATAATACCCAATCATAACATAGATTGCAACACTTCATATTATGTAGCGACCGATACTAATCGGTGACTGTATATTAACCAATATCAATCAGCATCGATGCCAAGTCAACTGATAGTAATCGGTGATTAGAATATAACGCAAAACGATAACAATGGAATTGATGAAGCATATCGGTAATCAGATTTGATGTCATTCGATCTTTAAAAAATACAAATGAATGATTAGTTAATTATATTATTAATATGAGAATATATTAATATTAATTTTTCCCAATTATAAATGTAAGAATATATATACCACTATGTATAACAATAATATATATTATTATTATATATATTGGTATGTATATGTATGGGCATAATTTAATCTATTCTCATAGTATTAATATAAAAGATAACTATTGTATCTGATCGAAGCTACAAACATCAACACTCCCTCTTAGCTAGGGAAGATAAAAACCATCAAGATACTTCTCACAATAGATCCATTAATATGAAGAGATATCACCTTACTGTGATATCAGAAGGTATGGTCTAACCAGGAATATCAAGTCACGCAATATTCACCAAGTATTCAAAATAATGTGAAAAGATATATTACCTCAATGTAATATCAGAGTTTATAGAGATATCATCTCATGATATTAGGAGTAATGGCCACAGAATATCAAGTCACATGATATTCACCATATACTCATGATACTGACCTACCAACATTAAGTCTCATGATGTCCACCAAGTACTCAAAAGTTTTATAAAGATATCATCTCATGATATTAGGAGTAATGGCCACAAAATATCAAGTCACATGATATTCACCATGTACTCACAAAATTGGCCTACTAACATCAAGTCTCATGATGTCCACCAAGTACTCAAAAGTTTATAAAGATATCATCTCATGATATCCAGAGCATTGGCCTACAAAATATCAAGTCGCATGATATTCGCCAAGTGCTCAGAGTAATGGCCTACCAACATCAAGTCTCATGATGTCCACCAAGTACTCAACAAATGTCCATAGGTAATGTGCACTTACGATAGGAACACTCCTATCATCTATCATGATCTATTTCAACCATCATAAGATGTCTATCACGATAGAAGATCATGGCCTGTTTAAGGAACTCTATCCACCATGCAAGATATCATCTATCATGATCTGTTTCAGCCATCATAAGATGTCTATCATGATAGAAGATCAAGTTATTGTAAGATCGTCACCTTCCAATAACTTTAACAAATACAAGTGATAATCATTTGGAAGTCGTCACTTCCTCATGATTTACACAAGACCCCAAAGGCATTCATGATTCATAGTCCTCTGACTATTATAGTTTCTTTGATCACTGGAGAATCTATCTCAACATGGACTACTCCCTCTAAATCAATACGACCGAGATTATCAAAAGTTGATTGAACCATATCTTCTATCTGCTCCCTTTGAAGCTCAAGTTCTTGTATGAACTTCTTGTCTTCTTTTGAAATGTTAGACTCCCTCTGCATCTGGTCTCAATCATCAATTTGTTTGCAAGCATCAAGTTCTTTCTCCCTTGAATGCAATTTTCTTGTGTTTCCATCATGAAGGTATGTCAGAGAGAGGTTACAAATAGCTCACTAAACTATCTCAACCGGAAATACCAATAATAGAAGCATACAAGATTTTACTAACCAATAGTATGGCATGAATTACAAACTCAAAAATTGTGTGCATTAATAGAACATGGAATACTTATCTTTTATAAATTTCCAGTATTTCATTCTATAAGGTGAGCCCCTATAGAAAATATCATGCAAATTCACAGAATGATGTCGTCGTTCTCGAAGATTACCAGAATTCTCCACATGACCTGTCTCGAATATCCAAAGGTTCTATACAGTATGACAACCTTCAATCTGATCGGATCTCCCTTCAAGCGGTTAGGGTTTTAACGAAGGAACCTTGCTCTGATACCAAGTTAGAGTTTGTGATCAGATTGTATGACTTAATTTTCTTTATTTTGTATATTAACTCATATAGATCTTTTCTTCTTTTCAAGTATGAAGTGAATAAAAGACTTTTAAATTCACAAATGATATTTCACTTTAATAATGCACAATGAGAATATGGAAGTATTATAAAACAAATGTTGATAGATGTATTTCCAGATTTACTTGCTGATTGAATATCAGTAGACTTGCATTCAATGTTGTATATACTTGTCTTCAATCAATGACAAATGAATATAAATATAGGAGACATGATAGTATAGAGTCATGTCTCCTTAAGGAGGCATGACTCTATATTATCATGTCTCTTCACAACATTATTTGTTGTTAGTAACCGATAATGCTAATCGCCATCTAGCAACTCAAACAATGCATAGTGAAGGGGCACCCGATAACACAAGGCACCTGATCATAACATTCTGCTCAATCATAGCATAATACCCGATCATAACATAGATCGCAACACTTCATATTATGTAGCAACCGATACTAATTGGTGACTGTATATTAACCAATATCAATCAGTATTGATGCCAAGTCAACCGATACTAATCAGTGATTAGAATTAAATGCAAAACAATAACAATGGAATCAATGAAGCATATCGGTAATAAAATTTGATGTCATTCGATCTTTAAAAAATACAAATGAATGATTAGTTAATTATATTAATAATATGAGAATATATTAATATTAATTTTTCCCATCTATGAGTGTACGAATATATATACCAATATGTATAATAATAATATCTATTATTATTATATATATTGGTATGTATATGTATGTGCAGAATTTAATCTATTTCCATAGTATTAATATAAGTGATAACTATTTTATCTGATTGAAGCTACAAACATCAACATTATGGAAGACCAAGAATCACAACTTAGAATTCCACTTATTTAGAAGCCACTTCCACATTAAAAACCAGCTATGGAAGACCAAGAGTCACAACTTAGAATTTCATATTAGATATCCCTTTGGGATATGAACTTGAGTCTCCACAATGAGAACTCAATACTTAACCAATTAAGCTCAACCTAGGTTGCACGGGTACTCGTACCCACACCCCTAGGACGTGTACCGGGTACTCAGTGGGTACTTGACAGAGAGCATCATAGCTAACGAACTTGATTAAGATTTCTGATTTTTGTTTCAGTTTTTGTTTGCCTATCAGCTTATCAGCTTGCTGTTTATGTAATCAAGCTTAATTCAATATGTAATCAGTTTGAAACTTCGATGCAATACTGATTAATAGTAGACTTTATCACTATTCAAATCAAAAGTTTATCATTTGCAATATGTTATTTTTATATGATTTATGATCTTCTTGTTCATGTTTAAGCTTGTTTTCTCTGTTATGCATCTAAACATTTAGCATATATATTCTTACAAACATATTGTAAATCTGAAACTGAAAACAATACATTACAAGTGCAAACTTTATCATTGTTCTTGGTTTGAAAAATCAATGTCATGACTCATATTTTCAGACTTTCTATAAAATATTAATTTATATTAAAATTAAAAAATTGACGTACCCAAGTACCCCCGTCCCCGTGCAACCTTGAGCTCAACCCATTGGAGTAATTTCAGTAATATTGCTATGACTTTATTTTCAATATTTTTTGACATTAAAACCTATTATAGATAAAAATGTCTAGTTTTCCAATACCAAATATAATTTTATATTTAAATATTTTTCTCATAAACTTGAACATAAAATCTGTTTCTATTTTTTTTACTTTTGATTTTGAAAAAAACATTAATTATGTGACTGATCTAGACATCATTCTCACACAGTAAACAAATCCTGTTACTATAATTTTGGGTCAGATTATGTAAGTCGTACACAGATGGTTCAGATCTATACATTAATCCTAAGTTGCCGAATCAGGAATGGGAACAACTATGGGTACATGGGTACGAAATGCCGGTATGGCAGAAATTTTTTGGGGAGGGGTGTGTACATTTTTGGTTCCTTCATACAAATGTGTGTGTGTGTGTGTGTAGATATATATGCAGTTAAAAAATAAAATTAAGTTTAGAATGCCATGTACCAATACATATGCTAAACAAATCATTACAAATTCCAAATTTTGAAACATGTCATTCTAATTTAAATTCAGGTTTCTGTATCAAAAAGATCAAGCCAGAATCTCATGATAGATAAGTTCAGAGTTCGCTAATCAGCAATCTAGGTCTTAAAAATATCTAAATGATCAAACTAGAATCACTAAACATTTCGGCCTTTAAAAACACAAATCCCAGATCTGTACTCACAGGAGATTCGTTTCAGAATCCAATTCCAGTACATTTCATACCCGGAATCGCCTAGAAAAGTTCCACGATTCAGCAACTTAGCTACAATATAATTGATAAAAATATATATTTGATACAAATATTTACACCTAAGGCATTTCTTATTTGAAGTGAAGAAGCTAATAGTCCAATCCAACGATCACCAATCTTACTAAGAGAAGGACAGCCATTGAAATAATCTGATGCATTCATTTTTTTTCCCTTTGCACGTCATTGGTCTTTTTCCGTTTGCATTTGTTTGGAACTCATTAGGTGGAAGTCGTTTGGCCAGTCAACGTCTATCCATCAGTTGGTACGAAAGCACAACCATTCAATGGACCTTGATCCTTCATCTATTTTTGTCTTTTCCTTTCTGTTTTCCGGCTGCTTTTTACTGTTACTTACACTATTTTCTTACCACTTTTTCCGAAATGCTTTTTGTAAAGGCACAGTAAAGTATTAGTTTGATAGCTTGCTGTAATCGACATTCAAATAAGCAAAACTAGATGGTAACATATTTTACACTTTGAAATATTTGAATACGTCCTTATTTAGTGCAGAGGACCATTTATTTTAACCTTAGTTATTCATCTGCTAACAATTAACTTTTGCTCTCACCAAAAAAAGAATAATTATATTAAATACATTTAATACTTCATATGTATATCATTATAATATATTAGTATAATTAAATATTAAATTATTATTCATAATTTTATACTTTTAAATATAATATATAATAATTTCTATTATTATAATACAATACTTATATTGTATAATTATTCTATATTTATAATATTCATATTATTATTAAAAATTGTTTCTATCTATTTTCTATTATTTATATTATATTATTACTATGATTCTTATTAGTACTTTTTTATATTGGTCTAAATAAAAATATAAAAAAAATCAAATTCATCTTTAAGTTATTTTATACCAATTAAAAAAAATAAAAAATAAAAATAGTTAAAAAAATATTAAAAATGTTTTTTTATTTATTTATATTGTATGTTTGTTCTATACATGTTACAATACTATATACTTATGATATATGGCATGATAATTTATAATTAATTTATATATTATAATTATGATACTAATATGTTATAGGTAAAAGATCACAATGAGTCTCTATTTAAGACATAAATAGACATTTAATATCATTATGGAAGAACATGTGCTTTGTACTATTGGAGAGAATGACTTTATTACTGGCAACTTAACTTTAACTGTCTTGGTAATGTGATTCTCAGGATTGCTTCAATCAAGCTATTCTTTTCTATTTCTTCTTTTAATTCATACATGCACTTTTCGAATAAAACAGAGATGTCATGTAGAGAGGAATAATAATAACTGATAATGCATGTAATGAATGCTATAAATATTATTTTTATTACTTAAGGGGAATCCCCCCAAATTTACATACGTCATGTATAAATTGTAATCTCATGTAGGCAAAGTCAAGGATTCCACATGGTAGGAATACATACCATTCTAAAATACATAGGAAGTTAAAGGGATGTATGTTAACTGAAATACTGATTATTCATCTATTTAATAATGATATTTCTTTATTATAAAATGGTTTCAACCAATATGAAAGAGAAAGACCAGAGGAACTAGAAATGCCTTATTTAAATCAATAAAACTACTAATATTACATAATCATATTTTACAGACCTTGCATACTCAAATAAGTCTTCTATATATATTTCTATTTTACAGACCTTGCATACTCAAATAAGTCTTCTATATATATTTCTATTTTACAGACCTTGTATACTCAAATAAGTCTTCTAACAGACCTTGCATACTCAAATAAGTCTTCTATATATATTTCTATAAGAATGCTATAAATGAGCTGTAATGGTTTAACTATCACTACAGTGAAAATCTGTAAGAAATGACACCCAATTAATAAATGCAATCTTGAAACACTTATAATATTCCTTGAATTTACTATTAATAATTGTTTTAAACAAAATTTCACCAAATGAAACATTAGAGCTTGTTAATTCAAGGCAAACTTATTATTCAAGTTTCAATTTCTTCTTTTATATATATATATATATATGCAATGCTGGTTATATATATATATATATATTGATTCTAACAATGTTAATGTTTATTTTCAGGAGTAGAAGAACTGAATGTATGTAATTTAAATGAACTTCTAATTCGACTATGATCAAATTGCAATGAAGAAATATATGAATCTGTGTTGCTGTTCAATATACTTCACACTTATTGATTTCGGTGCTTGTATCGAACAGTCCGATCAGTATGAATATGTGCATGGTAGTGATCGGTCACGTCTATGATAGACATGACTCCTTGAGGAGTCACACCTATCATAGGTGTGACTAATCGTCACACCCTTTGGTAATACACAGCATTGAGACTTATAATTGGTTTGACACCGATTCAATATTAATTACGATTCAATACTAATGTGATACCGATTCCAATACCAATTACGATTCAATACTAATGTTATTGGGTTGATACAGATTCCAATACCAATTACGATTCAATACTAATGTTATCGGGTTGATTCGATCATAAAGAGAATATAAAAATCATATATATTAATATGTAATGTTCCTGACCACTCCCCAGAAAGAAAGACAGTAGTACGATGTTAAGCAGAAGGTCGTACAGAACAATGAAGGTCGTACTGTGTATCTAGGTGCCGGTAGGAGGGCCATACGGGATCAGCAATGAGGAACCATAGGGTATTGCAGACATGATGTGACCTTCGGAATGATAAAAAGATAATTTATGCAACACAAAACAATACACAGGAACAAATGCCAGGTAGATGGTTTCCAATGATGCCAAAAGTAATTTAGATTCAATAATAATAGTGCTACAAACCCAAAACAATGAATGCCAAGTATCCATTATAAGAACCATAGGAAAATGCGAAAATGCGGAATAGACATTTGCAAAGGAAAATTGCATTACACAGGCGGCAGATAAATCTAGGTTTAATTCAAGCTAACCTAAATGTGCCGAATGGTGTATACAAGCAAGGCAATGACAAATGCAGGGCAGAATCTTCAAAAACGGCTGCAGAGGATCGTAGCAAAGACGGGGAATTTCCAAGTTACTATTTCAATTGTTGGCTCTATGGCCATAAAAGGAAGGATTGCCGGAAAAATGAGCAACCTAATCCTACTTATGAACACTTGGATGATTTCATAGCCAAGCAAAAAAAGAAAAGCAAACAAAATATAGATCTGGAGTTGCTTGCCATTTTCAGTCGAGCAAAATCAAATCCCTCCATTGTTGATTCTGCTCCGATTAAATGCTCCTCTAAAAACCCTAAAGAATATCCACTATCAGATAAGAAGGAAATAGGATATCGGGATGAAACGCATAAGTTTAATGCTAGGGTTGCGAAACCCTGTTCAGAATACAGGGCAAATAATATAATCCCTATGCGGAGTAGGGAGATAAAGCCAAAAGTATTCTCAGTCCAAACTTTGGATAGGCAAATAAGTATTTATGCAAAGACCAAGTATGCAAAAATGGTCTTAGGCAACGGGGCCGCTAAAGTGGGTAGACCTGAGCATTATTCAGAATGCAGAACCAATGAACCCCTATCTGCTAAGGGGGAAGGCAGGATCTTACCTACTCAAGCGCCTCCCGTGAGCACAACGAAGAATGATTTCACATGGAAAATGGTAAAGAGTAAGAAAAAGGTAAAAAGGTATTCGCCATCTCACAGCTCTTTTAATTTATCTTTGAATAACTCTTTTGATCTGCTTAAAGAGGAAGATATTGGTAACAGTACATACTCACCCCCCAACAAAAGGAATGGGATTTTAGTGGATAAGGGCTATAGGGCTCGGCAGCACAAGATGGATACAATCCATTCCAAAGCTACAAAGCCCTACCCTTATCACACTAAGATCCCACCCTTTTGTGGAGGGAAATTTAAACAAAATGGCATAGATCTTTGCTCTGATGTCTCAATGATCAGCAATTCAAAGTACAGCCCTCCTCACCGTAGAAGGATGGAGACGCAATCATTATCTATGGACTGCAATAATAGGATTAATCATGATTTTTATAATGATTTATCTCATAAAGCTTCAAAGACTGCAGCCTATACGCCCCCACATAGGTGAATAAACCATCAGAAATCACATAAGAAAAATCTTGTTCGGCATTATGAAACTATCATTATAGATAATGATGTCATTTTGCAGCAATAGAAACACTTAGCAGAAAAAGGTTTGATCTGTATTTGGAATGGCACGGGAGTATCTGCTAATGATTTGATGAAAGAACTATCATTACAACTACCGAGGGAGGTAAGTATATCGCACCTCATGGATCATTTCATTTTTATAGACTGCAAAAAAAAGAATTTGAAGGATAGCATTTTGGATAGAAAGGATATTAAATTTAGGAACATCTCTTTTTCTTTCTTTGATTGGCTGCCATTGTTCAATCCAATGCATTTAAAGGATTTTAGAGTAGAAAAGGCAGTCTCTCTAAAAAACTTGCCTTTAGAATTATCTAGTAAGGAAATCATCAGTACCATAGGCAATAAAATCGGAAAGTTCATCAGGATTGTTGAGTCAGCAATTAATCAAGCTGACAAAACAATCATTGTGGAAATGGATTTTCATCAAAAATGCATTCCCCCCATTCAATTATATTTTAACTCTAACTCTGTCATAGTTAGTCCTATAATATTAGAGAACTTTATCGAAGTAAATGTTAATTCCCAGAAATCATTCAAAAACATAAACCTTTTTACTCAACTCAATAAAGAAATGGAGATAAAGTTATGCAAGGATAAAGGGGGATTTTCAATTAGTCCTATAAGGATTCAAGGATTAGATAGGCCCTCTCCCTCACCACTGTTTGACACATGTCTGAACAACCCGATATCCACTCAACCCCAGAGTAATGAGGAGACGGTAGTTGAAAGTATCCCCGATCCCCCTCTGCCACCTAGCAATACAATAAGCTTACCACAAAATGATGTATATCCAACAAATGTTCAAAAAGATAATATAATAATAAAGAAAACAATTAATAAACCTACGGACAATCTAACAATTCCTCTAGCAATTGAGGAATCATCTCCAATAATTAATAATACAACAAACCTAATTAGTCATAAATTCAATGAAAAGCATACTAAGGGAATTGAATCAGAACAGACTGAGCGAGGAAAAAATAATAAAATCTGTTTACAAAACGAAGGTAATAGGACTGAGCTTCAAACAAATCAGACTCTAGAACCTGAATGTGCTAATATAGTAGAACTAGTAGATCAGGTAAACAAAACTGAAGAGGAAGTAAATCAAATCATTAATTATTTAGGAGAATCATTAACAGATGAATCAATGGACATGTTTTTCGAGGAGATTTGTGATTTTGAAGAATTAAAAATCCAAAAAGAAACCTTAATTAAGCAAATTCAGGAATGTATTCTAGAAGAAAATAAGGATGAGGACAATAGTTTGACTCAGCCTTCCCCTCCGTCATCCTCAGAAAAGGAAGTCTCAGAAAATGCCCTTCCGGGCATTCCAGAACAATCAGATATAAAAATCAGAAAAGAAGATATAGATATGTATAATATAAATCAAAATGAAAATATAAATAATGAACCAAACATCAATAAGAGGGTGGAACAAGCTGTTTCAATCCCTCTAGAGTTAGAATCTTTGAATTTGGACCTATCTGGGAAAGCTGAAGATATAATAGAATTTTTTGGAAAAGAGATTGTAGATAGAGGTGAACCCTATGCACATACAGAAGATGAGCAAAAAAGCCCAGATAATCGGGCCAATTCGATAATAGGGCCTGTGGGAGAATCAACATTGGTTAAGGACGCAATTGAAGGCCTATTCAGAATAACTAACGAAAACAAAGAACTGGGTATAGCCTTGAACAAAGGCAGCCTAAGTACACCTAATATTAATAAACTTAAAAAGAAAAAAGGTAGGAAATCAGCTGTAGAACTAAGATCATTAGATGGCAATGCTGGCAACCAAAAAAAGATAGCTGATATTCTGAACACAGGGAAGGGGAAGCTCCTTCCCAAAGAACAATGAAAGTCACTACTTGGAATGTTAGCGGACTAAACGCCCCTAACAAACAGAGATTGATAAAGAGATACCTTAAAACCTTCGAATCCGAAATTATCTTATTACAGGAAACCAAACTTAATACAGTAGAAAGCGCTAAAGTTAGTAAGAAATTAGGCATATGGAAATCAGAATTTGTACCTTCTATAGGTCTCTCCGGAGGGTTAGCAACATTGTGGGACCCCCGTAAAATTTCAGCTATACCTACTTCTAATAATAGTAATTGGATGGCCTTAGATATCCAAAGTTTTAAATCTAATCTGAAGTTCTACCTAATCAATGTTTATGGACCCATTCTTAACGAAGAAAAAAAGAGAGTGTGGCAGGAGATCCACCTCTTTCTAACTAATAATACAGGAATTCCTTTCTTTATTGGAGGAGATTTTAATGCAATCCTAAGTCCGGAGGAAAAGTCTGGAGGTTCAAGATACGTATCTCAAGCTCATAAGGATTTCAGCAAATGGGCTACAGATAACCACTTAATTAGTATTAACACAAACAACAGCATATACACATGGAATAATAGAAGAGCTGGTTTCAGTCACATTGCTGAAAAGCTGGATAGGTTTTTTATTAGGACTAATTCTGACAATTATAATCAGCTGTATTCAGCAAAAATTCTCCCCGAGGCAGGATTGGATCATTTCTCGATATGGCTCTCTATTACAGAAGATTCAAAACCGTCCAGGAATCCATTCAAATTCGAATTCATGTGGTTTCAAAACCTAGAATTCATTAATCTCCTAGAGGAATGGTGGAACCAAATATCAGTAAAAGGATCCAAAATGTATTGTTTAACGGCAAAACTAAAAATTATCAAGAATAAGGCATTAGAATGGAATAAAAATAAGTTCAATAATATCTTTGAAGAAAAAGTTCAGCTACAACAAGAGTTAGCAGACCTTAACAATATAGTAATATCACAGGGTATGAATGAACATAATTATCACAAAGAAAAGGAATTAATGAATAGATACAATGATGTCCTCCTTAAAGAAGAGATTTTTTGGAAACAGAAATCGAGGGAAACTTGGCTCAAGGAAGGAGATAGCAACACTAAATTCTTCCACAATACCACAAATTTTAAAAGAAGTATCAACAGAATTTCTAAACTAAAGACAAATGAGGACCATATCACAGATAACCCTGAGCAGATCTCGGCTGCACTTACACAATTCTATGAAACCCTTCTTAATAAAAAAGAAGACACTGACTTGGAAGCTCAAAACAAAATGCTTAAAGCTATACCAAAGTTACTCTCAGAAGCAGACAATAAGATGCTTAATAATAAATTATCCCTAGACAAAGTGAAATCAGCAGTGTTCCAACTCCATCCAGATAAAGCCCCGGGCCCAGATGGGTTCCAAGCCGGCTTTTTTCAGAAATGTTGGCATTTCATTGGTGAGGTGTGGCAAGTAGTAGAAGCAACCAGAAACTCAGAATCCTTGTTAAATGAAATAAACAATACCTTTTCACTTTAATCCCAAAGAAAAACAAAAGTATGGAGCCAGGGGACTTCAGACCTATTTCCCTATGCAATACTGTATACAAGATTCTCTCTAAATGTTTAGCGAATAGACTTAAAACACTTCTTCCCAATATTATATCAGAAGAACAGACAGGTTTTTTAGCTAACAGATCGATATTGGATGGAATTATTATTGCCCAGGAAGTAGTTCATACTGCTCAAATCACTAAGGACCCAAGTATGCTCATTAAAGTAGACATACAAAAAGCATACGATAAAGTACATTGGAGATTTCTCTGTAAGTGCATGGAAGCTTGCGGATTTTCAAAACAATGGATTAATCTCATATTTAATTGTATTTCAACCCCTAAAATTTCAATACTAATTAATGGGACTCCGGAGGGGTTTTTTGGTATTTCTAGAGGAATTAGAAAGGGAGATCCGATATCCCCCTTTTCTTTATGTCATTATGGCAGAAGCGTTAGGAAGAACCATAACCAAGAAACAAATGGAAGGTAAAATCGTGGGGTTGAAGGCATCGGAAAACGTTCCAAATATAACACACCAACAGTTCGCGGATGATACGATCTTACCTGGGTATGCGAACAAAAAAGAAGCTAGAACTTTTAAAAATATTTTAAACCTATATATGAAAGCCTCTAGTCAACGCGTCAACCTTACCAAATCAGAAATCTTCTTTATTAACACCTCTCCGAAAGTAGAATTAGAGATATGTAACATGATGGGTTACAAGAGAGATAAATTCCCGTGTAAATACCTTGGCATTGACTTGGATAAAGGAATCTTATCCTCCAAACTATGGCAACAAGTTATTACCAAAGTACAAAATAAAAAGAGCTCTTGGAAAGGTAGATGGTTAACTAAAGCTGGTAGAATGACTATGATTAAATCGGTTCTTTCAGCCATACCCACATATCATATGTCCATTCTCCCCCTCCCCATCAATATTAAAAATAGTTTAGACAAAATGTTTAGAGACTTTTATTGGCAAGGCCCTTCAGAAGACAAAAAACTTGCCCTCATTAAATGGGATAATTTATGTAGACCAATTCTAAGGGAGGACTGGGCATCAAAAATCTCCTATGGCAAAATCAAGCTCTTGGAGCTAAACTTTTGTGGAGAATGTATAAGGAATCAAGTAGTAAATGGGCAACAATATTGTTTAATAAATATATTCCCGATGGGGAACCCATTAATATATTTAGGTCGTATTCTCATGTTAAAGGATCACGAATCTGGAACTTTATGAAAGAATGCAGGGGAATTATCAGTAATTATTTATCCTGGGATGTAGGTGCAGGAGATAAAGCACTTTTCTGGGATGATTCATGGGCTGGTCTTCCTGCCCTAAGCAAACTAGGCTTCTCACCAGAATTCATGGAAGAATGTAAAAGAGTTAAAGGAATATATCTTAAGGACTACCTTTGTAAGGATAAAGTCTCCAAATGGAGTGAATTAGAGGAAATTGACCCCGTCTGGCATGAGAAACAAAACCTTATGGCAATTTTGGAAACTAGAGAAGTATCTCCTAAATCTAGATCAGACCTTTTAATTTGGGCAGGATCCAATAACGGTAACTATACGGTTAAGGAGGGCTACAATTCGATAATCAGAGAGCAGAAAATGGATAATATAGACATACCGCTGAATCTTTGTTGGAACAATTCCTGCCTACCTAAAGCAGGCATGTTTTTATGGGCAGCTTTGCAAAATAGAATTCTTACTGCAGATAGAATTACCAAATTAGGTTTTGAAGGGCCTTCCAGGTGCCCCCTGTGTGAGAACCACTCGGAGGATGTAAATCATATTCTCCTTAATTGTCCATTCGCGCAAAACTGCTGGAATTGGTTGCATCAATGTTTAGGTTGGAAGTCAGCTTCCCAACCGGATCTATTAAACAACCTTAAAGCTTGGCCATCCCTTTATAAAGACAATTTATTTAAGGATATTTGGATTATCACCCCATCAATTGTTGTATGGGAAATTTGGAAAGAAAGAAATAGAAGGATCTTCACAGATCAAAAACTCCCCTGGTATACAATCACAAACAAAATAGAAGCGTCGATAGTAGAAATTATTAACAGCAAACTCAAAGACAAGCTTAGTTATGAAGACTCTTTCAAGAACTGGGATAATAAAATTAGATTCAAGTGGCCTAAACTAGACATCCCTCCCTTATATGGAAAAGGGGGCCCCAATGTAAAGGCGAATAGAGTCGCCTGTCAATGGATTCCTCCGAAAGAGGGTTGGTATAAATTAAATTTTGATGGAGCATCTAGAGGTAATCCCGGGGATGCAGGTATTGGGGGAATCATTCGCAATTGGAAATCAGAAGTGATAGCTAAATACTCCAAGCCTATTAACCCCACCACTAATAATATGGCAGAATGCTTAGCGGCATTAGAAGGTCTAAGGTTATGTAAGAGTCTTAACATTTCCAAGGTTATTATTGAAGGAGACTCGCAAGTAATTGTCAATGCCATCCGAACAAAAAAAACTCCTAATTGGCTTCTTAACTCGAAGATAGAAGAGATCAATCAAATCGTAGACAGTATATTTAAATACGAAATCAAACACACTTATAGAGAAGGTAATAAAGAGGCAGACATGCTAGCAAATTGAGGAGCTAATGGTATCGTAACAATGGTTCAGAATGCCATAGTTACTAACTAAAATGATATTATATATTTATGAAAGGACACCAATGACAATCCACATTCATATCAAACTTTAAAAGGATAACCTACTCTTGATAGATCTTTCAATTACAATCTTTTAGATGATATGTACAAATGGATCAAAGAATACTGTATAGTAAATATAAAGATTGGAAACTAGGATCTTAGATAGTCCTTGGTTGTGTGGTACTTTTATATATATATAAGATTCTCTCTCAAAGATTTACCTTCCCCTTCAATCGATTGCTCCGACCCTTAACATTCTAAGGTTTATATCCTAGAATATTAGGATATGTTTTAGGATGAGAACAGTTTGCTCTCATTTCATAGTTATTATATCTTAGTATAATCCAGCTAAGGTCGTAAAGGCAACATCCTGCTTAGGGAACAATCGATACAATGATTACAACACCTATAGAGAATATTACCTCTCAGACTAAGCTAGGCTTCTTAGAGGTAATTGCAGTATAGAGGTATTAGTCTTTGAGGGTAATCATTACCAGATATGATCAGAACCGCTGTTTCAACAGAATTTTGAGAGTAGTGACTGATATCTAAATGTGGACAAGCTATGTATATACAGCTAGTATCACGTAACTGTGTTCTTAAGGTCTTCATATCTAGTTAAATGTATATATAGACTTCCTAGATATGCAGCTTTCTTCCACATAAACTAGACAATGGACAAAGGTTTACTTGTTTGGATAAGATGATATGTAAGAAGCTATATCAAGACATGTAAAGGATGACTGTGTACATAATATAAAGGCTATTTGAAGTAAACTAGTCTCATTTTTTTGATGGATAATGTTTCTAAGATAGATAGAGATCAGCAAAAGGGATTAGGATCCTCTGAATCAGAACTCATAGCAAAAAGGCAAGAATATTTCTAAAATGCATCAATCTCTTTTCGGCAAGCAAGATATTTAAGATATAGCTTCAGACATATCATCATAAATTCATTGTATCAGTTTACATAATTTTGGTGGTAATAGCTAGAACTGTTATAAAACAAAGATTATCACTCATCCTTAGACTAATGGTTAATATTCACACTTACGGATGTATATACATATATATACATATAACAATTTATATATATGTATATACATTATGCAATGTGCAGAATGGTATGCTCAATTAGCATTTAGCATAGCAAATATCACTTCGATGAATTATGTTCAACAACATATCCTTTAACAGGTTTTTAAGAATCCTTTTCCAATTCTTCAGAAGATACACAAAAAAAGGTGTTGTATCCACGGAGTACTATGTGTGATCTATACAGATAAATGTACAATTGAATTGTATGGATTTTCATATTCAAATCAAGTAAACTTATCAAAGATCAGAGAACACAAATTGGTAACACAACAGTTTCTTACAAAGGTCATAGAATTGGATGGCTATAATAAGTAAAAATTTCATAGAAGCAAGCTGACAATGTCTCCCATTAGTCGGAAACTAAGTTGCATCAATCAGTTTGAATGATTTTTTCCTTTTCAGTAGGTTACTTTAGAAAATAAAAAAGATCGGAATGTTACTTTGACTACAGATCCAGAAAATATATATATTTATATACTTATTTATATACAGGCAGACTATCTAAAGGATCAGAGAACAAAGTTTGATAAGTAGCAATTTTTGTTCCTGGGTGGATTCATTCATATTCTCTCTTTTACAGTATTTATATAAATGTATATTTATATAGATATATATAAATATATATATATATATATATAAATATAGATATATACATATATGTATATATAAGTACATATATATACATATATGTATATATATGTATGGATTGTAATCCTTCTTCAGGCTTAAACTCTTTTCAGCTCCAAGTATGCTTTTAGAAATTCTATTAAAGGGAACTGTTCAGGATATATCAGCTTTAATACATCTCTTTAAGGAAGTCCTATTCCCGTGTTATTTAGGCAGAATTTGGAATACAATTATGGTTTCTATTGTTAAATTTAGTTCAGGTAGAGATTAAAAGGTGAATTGGTACCAAACAAGGTAACATGGACTAAGGATAGAGTAATGTTGTATCATAAGATTTTTCATCCATGTCCAGTAATGCCTTTCCTTTCTTCTGGTCAAGGTAAGATGTTTAGATAAATATTCTTTTTTACACTTTGTCTAGAGCTTTAACTTACAGAATACCTTTCTAAATTTTAGGTGCTAGAATCATGTTTTTATGATAGAGGAAGGATAACATCTAGAGGTAGAAGTTTCCTTTGGTTGATATTTCAGGTACATCCCCCCCCATATGAAGAACAAGAAGTAGAAAACATACATTAAAGTTTGAAGAAAGCAAAGAAGGCAACCTTTCTGATTCAATATTGAAGAACCTAGAACGGTATTATCCAAATGATCAATGTAATTGAATGGAACCTTTAATCTGTGATCTTATAAACAACATTGTAATAATTATACCATTAAATCTCGAGAATCTTGAGCAGTGGGATTGCCCACTGATAGATTGTATTATGTAACTAATCCTCAATAGATATTGAGCCGTGGGAATGCTCACGGGTTCTATGTATTTCTAAAAAATCTCGACAAATGTTGAGTCGTGTGTATGCCCATGTATTTTGTATAAGGACAGGACCTATGGTCTCGGGCAAGGCTGGAGGTTTTCTCAACCCCGCTCTTTCCTACCAGCGCCTGCAGCGAGCGGGGTTACATTGTAAAGTTAATATTTATATTAATAAAATCATACAGGGTTTCGGCCTTTTACCGATCAAAAAAAAAAAAACAATGAATCCCAAGTATCCACAATACCACAAATTGTATTAGTGCCAAAGATGCGAATAGATGTATACAAAGATGGTGTTTCAGAGTTGCCAGATCCGAAACAAACAAAGCACAACGATTTGGCGCATGGTGAAATATCGAAATAATATTTCCAACGGCAGACTAGGGTGGTTGTGAACCACCGAAACTGCAATAAACCAAATAGGGAGGATCTTTCACCTCTGAAATGGTAGCCAGCAGAATCCCAACAAGAATTTGCAAATATAAATAAAATATCAAATCTCAACATGAAAAAATACTTCCTACATGTCGGTCATAAATACCCCTTCGGAGAAAATCCTGAGGGTTTACAAAAGAACGCCGACATGGTAAACACCTACAGACAATAATAATAAAAATGGGCCCCCAAATATTAATTAAAGGTCCATTAATAATATTATTAAAATTCTGGGACCATTAATTAATTAAAAATAATTTATTAAAAATGAGGACAATACAAATCCTCGCCGCCTAAAGATTGCTTGCCCTCAAGCAATCCATCATCAATACTCCAAGATTCCAAACTAGGCGCGGACACTGATAATTGTATCCACAGGAACCCTCAAGCCCCAACATGACCATGTGTATGCACCTGGAAGTAAGGGAGAAAAGTAAGTCTCCATCAAGCTTCCGCTGCTCCACTCTAATATAATTGTTTTCATGCCCAGTATCACCAAGATCCCAGTGAAACCAAACATCAAACACATCGATGCTCAGATCCCAAGCTAAGTGCGGACTTTGGTAGCCATATCCGTTGAAAACCCTGTGTTGATTCCTGACCACATGCACATAGTTGGATTTAGTTGGGACTAGTAAACCATCATCAAGCCTTCACTGGGCCACTCTGCTATAAACATTGTCATGCCCTTCACCAGGATCCCAACGCCAATCCATGAAATCTTTCACACCCTCATATTCAACAATCTCTTTTAGTATGGCCACAGACACAAACATTGACGCCGATACTATTGTAATGTTCTGAAGGCGATCTCTGCCCGAAGGGGATCTTGACCAGAAGCCAATCTCAGCCTAAAGGGGATCTCGATCCGAAAGCAATCTTGGCCCAAAAGGAATCTCGACCGGAAGGAAATCTCAGCCCGAAGGGAATCTCGACCCGAAGGCAATCACGGCCCGAAGGTGATCTCGATTTGAAGGCAATCTCTGCTCGAAGGGGATCTCGACCCGAAGGCAATCTTGGCCCAAAGGGGATCTTGATCCAAAGGCAATCTCAGCCCCAAGGGGATCTCGACCCGAAGGGAATCTCAATCTGAAGGCAATCTCGACCCAAAGGGGATCTCGATCTAAAGGCGGCTATAATGTTCTTGACAGTGACAGAGAGAACATTGATGGACACAACTTGTTGCATATAAGGAAGGACTCCATACTCAAAGAACTGAAGGCCTGGCTCATGAAATAGAGTAGTGGCCAAGCTTATGTCACCTTGATCTATCCAGGTTGTCTTGGCAAGGTCCATGCAAACAACTTCTTCATTTTTCAGGTGTTCTCCACATGTAGGTGTAATAGCAAGATTTAACACATCCTCCTAGGGCAACCCAGTAATCATGCCTTCACCCTCCTCGTGTAATGCATCACCCTTATCGACGTCATCTACTTTTTCCCACTTGTGCAAATGAGATATTAATTTTTCTTCACAATGCTTGAATACATTACTGACCAATCTACACGTTGCCATAGACGGGACACATTCTAGATTACGAACAACCCACAAAATAGATATGATCGGTTGGGATATTTCATCCATCTCTTCAATGCATGAAATCATAAGGCTCTCCATAGCAACCGAAACCTTAGTATCATGACACTCCTTGATTGTGACCAAGAAGTAATGAAACATATCATGGATCAAGTCTTGCAAATCTAGATCTAAGAGAAGGTTACTTACTTTGACATTTGCACAGTTCTCCAATATTGTAGATCTCCTGCCAAAAGGATCACCACTGAAGTCATCAAGGCTCTAAAAGATGTCAACGATCAAATGCAATATCTCTATCGTGGTGTTGTCATCATATGGTTCTCTAGGAGCCCAAATTCTCAAGATCTCACTGAGACATGCTGCAGTTGCAACCTTCACTTCCTTGTCATGGTGTTTCAAAAGCCTAGGTTCACTTAAGGCATCCTTAATTGGAGAAAGGATCCTCTGTATAAATCTTGAAGGTAAATGGTCCACCTTACACAAACATGCCTCCAATACATCTAATGGAAGATCCACACCCTCGCTCAGCTCTTTGCCAATATTTTGTAGTGCCTTCAACCACCACTGTCCATCACTGTTGGGCGCCATGGTGTGATCGGTATCCCAAAATCTCTCAAACATCCCAACAGGCTGGCAAGATCACCAGCTCTGATACCACTGTAATGTTCCCGACCACTCCCCAAAAAGAAAGACAGTCGTACGATGTTAAGCAGAAGGCCGTACGGAACAATGAAGGTCGTACGGTGTATCCAGGTGCCAATAGGAGGGTCGTACGGGATCAGCAATGAGGAACCGTAGGGTATTGCAGACATGATGTGACCTTCGGAATGACAAAAAGATAATTTATGCAACACAAAACAATACACAAGAACAAATGCCAGGTAGATGGTTTCCAATGATGCCAAAAGTAATTTAGATTCAATAATAATAGTGCTACAAACCCAAAACAATGAATGCCAAGTATCCACAATACCACAAGTTGTATTAGTGCCAAAGATGCGAATAGATGTATACAAAGATGGTGTTTCAAAGTTGCCAGATCCGAAACAAACAAAGCACAACGATTTGGCGCACGGTGAAATATCGGAATGATATTTCCAACGGCAAACTAGGGTGGTTGTGAACCATCGAAACTGCAATAAACCAAATAGGGAGGATCTTTCACCTCCCAAATGGTAGCCAGCAGAATCCCAACAGAAATTCGCAAATATAAATAAAATATCAAATCTCGACATGAAAAAATACTTCCTACACACCGGTCATAAATACCCCTTCGGAGAAACTCCTGAGGGTTTACAAAAGAATGCCGACACAGTAAACACCTACGAACAATAATAATAAAAATGGGCCCCCAAATATTAATTAAAGGTCCATTAATAATATTATTAAAATTCTGGGACCATTAATTAATTAAAAATAATTTATTAAAAATAGGGACATTACATAATATATATATATTTATGATGATAATAATAATTATCATTATATATATATATAGATATGTCTCTTTAATCTGATCCATGATATATGCTTCAGTATTATGAATTTCTCTAATTGATATATGCATTAGTAATATGAATTTATTTGATCGTGGCTATATGCAACAACACTCCTGTTGGTGCCCAAAAACAATGGTTTGGATTTCCTATGGATTTGCCCATCCAATGCTGGGAAACCCAATCGTTTTTGCCAACTAGCAAGTTCAACCAAATGGAGTTTTGAACTTCTGCAATTCTGGGTCTGCAAAGCCAAGGCTGGTAGATCTATACCTTGACCGAATCTGTTGATTCAAAAGCTTTTTATAGCAGATAATTGAATATAAAACTTGTGGATTCTCTCAAGGTGGCAAATCAACTTGAGAGGAATCAAATTGTAAGTATCTCAATCAATAGTAATATTGAATGATGCAAAAACTGAAATGCTTTGATTAATAGTAAATGTTTGACAAAAGGTATATAAAATGAAATAGATCAAAGGAATAAAATATTACAAACTATGAGCAATGAACTGAATGACTATATTCCAATTATTGATAAGATTAGTGCCTTCCTCCTACTTAGGCAATGGAGTCAATTCTATATCAATCCTACGTACACCTCAGAGACAGTTTTAATAACTTGTATATAACAAGACCATCATTTCAAGGGCTTCTACATGAATTATAATTGAAACCAAATTATACAGTTACTTCTACCAAATTTAACTTTGTCTTTGAGAGACCAATAGAACAGAGGAAAGTTTGTCAAACACACCTTTTAACTAATGATCATACTGTATGTATATTTCACATTACAAATAACATGAGACTTCAACACAATGAAACAATCTATCCAAATAGATTTAACTGAGCGACTAACCGAAAAAAATTGAAAACTATTACCACAAGTGAGAGAAAAAGCACTTATCTCTTCATTAATGTTGAAAAATAGTACATCAGAGTTCATGTTGCAGTTGTGATCAAATTCTATCCTATGAAAATCTGTATTGTATTGTCTCTTTACATTTTACATTATATATGTGTGTGTGTGTGTGTGTGTGTGTGTGTGGCTTTCACACCTCTTTAGGGTGAAAAGACACAACCCTTATCACAAATTATTTTGAAAAAACAATAAAATAACTACAAAATAACTACCTATCTTTTGGATTTGGATCAGTTCGAAAAACCAAAACACCTCGTGGAAAGCTGAAATTTAGATTGGAGATAAGAAATTTGATTTCCCGAACTAGGTCGTTTTAAGATTTTTAAAATTCAACCATCTTCAGCCTCTATCGGCAACATCTTTGCAGCAGGTCGAAATTCCAGCATTTTCTGAAGGCTTCGATTAGTTAGTTCTATTTATTTGTGTCATAAATCTTCCTTCCTTTGATTTTTTTAGTATGAAGAAACTTGCTTCTTGATAATGGATTGGGACTCGTAAATTCTCAAAATTTACGGTACCACCAACTCCCTCTTAGCTAGGGAAGATAAAATCATATATATCACATTTCTCGTGATAAGAAGTCTCACATATCTCGTGAAGACAAGCATCACATAACACATGATGATAAGTATCACATAACTTGTGAGGTGTCACATAACTTGTGGTACTAAGTATATCACATACCTCGTGATAAGAAGTCTCACATATCTCGTGAAGACAAACATCACATAACACGTGATGATAAGTATCACATAACTCGTGACACTTAAGGGATGATATGCTTGAGAATATCACATTTTCCTTATACATCCTAACTATGGTATGTGCATTGACATTACATCACACAATGTCTACCATAACAGATCATGGCACATCCATGAATGATATCAAGTCAGCATGTATCATTATTACAAGATCGTCATCTTATAATATTTGAATACAAGTGTTCATTTCCAAATGATCGTCACCTTTTAGAGATGAACACGAGGGGTAGAGCCCATAAAGTCATATATCAACACATATGACAAAAGAAGTTTACACATTCAACATCTTATATATTTATATATATCACTAAAGATTACAATGCAAATTAGAATTCAATCATACCAAGACCTTTCCTGAAGTGTTCAACTTTCATTTTGGCAAGTGGCTTGGTGAGTATATCTGTTGTTTGGTCTCCTGTACTGATATATTCCAACTGAATCACATTCCTATCCACAATGTCTCTCACATAATGATAAGGAATCTCTATATGCTTGGATCTATTGTGAAATACCAGATTCACAGAAAGTTTTATGCAACTCTGATTATCACAATGGATAATTGTAGGTTTCAAGGACTTACCAAATAATCCCACAAGCAGTGTCTTGAGCCATACTGCTTCTCTTGCTGCCATAGAGGCTACAATGCATTCGGCCTCTGTAGAACTCTGAGCCACTGAAGACTGTATCCTGCACATCCAAATATCATGGCGGATCCCAAACTGAAACAGCAACCTGAGGTTCTTTTTCTATCAGTTACACTTCCAGCCCAATTAGAATCTGTGAATCCATGTAGATTCAAGTCAACTTTCTCATATTTGAGTCCATAATTTAGAGTACCTTGAAGGTATCTCATAATATGTTTCACAGCCATAAGATGTATCTCCTTAGGCTCACACATAAACTGACTCAAGGTATTTACTGCATAACAGATATCCGGTCTAGTATTAACGAGGTACATCAAAGATCCAATTATCTGCCTATAGAGGGTAGGATCTGCAAATGGAGAATTTGTTGCTATCTCCTTTAGTTTATCATTTGTTTCCACGGGAGAAGACATGGGTCTACAATTCATCATACCAAATCTCTTCAATATGTCCAAGGTGTACTTTTCTTGATTAAGCACAATATTGTCTGAGTTTTGCCAAACTTCCAATCCAAGGAAGTAATGTAGAAGGCCTAGGTCCTTCATTTCAAACTCTTTAGAAATATCTTTTTACATTGATTAATAAGGTGATCTCCTATAATTAACAGATCATCAACATACATGATTAATATTAACAGATCACCTTTGCTTTTCTTTAAGTATAGATTTGGATCTGCATCATTCTTAGAAAATCCCAATTCCATTAGATAGCTATCGATTCTCTCATACCATGCCCTTGGGGCATGTTTAAGTCCATAGAGAGCTTTCTTCAATCTGCACACATGAGATTTTGAAGTGTGAATCTCAAATCCTTCTGGTTGCTCTAGGTAGACTTCTTCCTCTATTTTCCCATTTAGGAATGCAGTCTTTACATCCATCTAATGAACTTTCCATCCTTTGGCTGTTGCGATGGCTAGAACTGCTCTGACTAAGGTATATCTAGCATCAGGTGCAAATGTTTCCTCATAATCAATTCCTTCATTCTATGAGAAAC
Organism: Chamaecyparis obtusa; assembly: GCA_027943335.1. Taxonomy (NCBI): domain Eukaryota; kingdom Viridiplantae; phylum Streptophyta; class Pinopsida; order Cupressales; family Cupressaceae; genus Chamaecyparis; species Chamaecyparis obtusa. The sequence goes on along the minus strand of BSBK01005442.1, from coordinate 1,293,177 downwards.
CTCTAGCAACAAATCTGACTTTATGTTTTTCTATACAACCATCTACAGCACACTTGATTTTGAATAGCCACTTGGATGAAACAATAGATTTTTCCTTCGACATTGGAACAACTTCCCAAACATCATTTTTTTAAGATGGACTGGTATTCTTTTGTCATGGCATCCTTCCATACTTGGTGTTTGAGGGCTTATGATGCACTAGAAGGTTCAGACTTAGAGAGATCATTCATTAAAGCCACATAGTTGGAAAAACGTCAAGGTCTTTTACTTTCTCTAAAGGTTCGTGAAGGAGCTACAAAGTTCTTTGATTCTTCCATTGTTTTGGTGGCCCAAAGTGGTATTTTCTTAAGATTCTCTTGAGGTGAGTTTTGTACTTCATTTTTATCCTTTTCAAGATACTCCCTCTGAAACTGAGGAGCAAGATCCTCTTTTAGGTCTAAAGGTGGAGTACTACTTTCAGACTCAATAGAATTTATAGCCCTTTTAAAAGCTAGGTCTTCCTCAAATATTACATCTTTACTGAGTGCAATATTGCTATGTCCAGGTACAAATACTCTATAGGCTTTAGAAGTTTCACTATACCCAACAAAGATTCCTTTTCTTCCAGAAGGTTCTAGTTTTGTTCTTTTCTCTTTAGGTACATGAAAATAAACAAGGCATCCGAATATCCTTAAGTGAGTGATATCTAGCTTTATACCTGTGAAAACTTCTTCAGGAGTTTTGTCTTCAATATGGGAGTGGGGACATCTTTTTGTATGTATGAGAAATGTTGGAGGTTTCTGCCCAGAGATAGGTTTCTAAATTTTGATCTAGGAGCATGGCTTTAGCTGCTTCTACAATGGTTCTATTTTTCCTCTCAGCAAGCCCATTTTGTTGAGGGTTGTAAGGAACAGTGAGCTCCTTCTTAATCCTAGCTTCTTTGCAAAATTCTCTAAAAATGTCAGAGGTGTATTCCCTCCCATTATCAGTTCTTAGGGTTTTTATTTTCTTCCCAGAGGAGTTTTCAAAGAAGGATTTGAATTCCTTAAATTTCCCGACGATCTCTTCTGATTATTTACATTTGAGGAAGTAGATCCAGGTTTTTCTAGAGAAGTCATCAGCAAATATTACGCAATAATATATAGAAACCCTCCCACAGAAGGTACAAACATGGGTCCACATAGATCAAAGTGAACTGAACTAGTTCTAAGACATTACTCATTTTACTAGAACTACTTTGAAAAGAACCCTTAGTATTTTTGCCTAGGGCACACCCCTTACATGTACCTGAATGATATTGCTTTAACTTAGGTAAGCCAACGACTAACTTTTCCATGGAAGATAAGGCACAAAAGTTTAAATTTCCTAATCTTTTATGTCATATCTCATTAGAGTCTGCAATTTCATGAATTAGGACAAGATTAGGTTCAGTACATACCTCATACAAGTAACCTTTTCTATACCCTATAGTTATAGCTTTCTTGATAGAAGAATTCTTTGGCCATGTCAACACCTTGCTATCCATGAAGGTTACTCTATACCCATTATCCTCAAGTGCAGATATGGACACTAGGTTCCTCTTGATGCCTGGAACAAAAAGAACTCTGGTGACTTGGATAGACATGTCTGACTTCAAGTTAATGGTGCAGGTCCCAACACCTTTTACTAGATGTGCAGAGTCGTCACCAATGGTTACCTCTTCATCAATTTCTTCTATCATAGAGTCCAATAGTTCTCTATATCCAGTGATGTGTCTTGATGACCCACTGTCTATGATCCAAGTATTAGATTTGTTGGATACTTGATTAGAGAGAGCAAAGTAGAATACATGTTTCTCTGAATCATGCTCCCTTTTACTTCTTTCCACTTTGGCAAATGTAGCTTGTTGTTTAACTCTATCCGGACATAATGCCCATATTGATCACCTCTGAAACGTTGAATGTGAGAAACATCTTTCTTAGATGAACCCTTTTCATGATGATCCTTCCTCTTCTTAAAGTGTTTCTTCTTGCCTTTCTTGTGAGAGTTTACATTTAACACATGAAGATCCTCATCTATGTTCTTTTGTTTGATCCCTTTCTTGTTTTGTCTTGACTCTTCTTGAAGACAATCTAACCTTAGTCGATCAAAGTTTGGATATTTAGACCTTGCACTAATGCCTTGAACAAAAATCTGCCAAGTGTTTGGTAGGCCATCTAGTGCAATGAGTGTCAGTTCCTTGCTCTGAATTACATATCCGAGTGTTGACTATTCAACCCTTAGAGAAGATATTCTCATAAAGTATGCATTATTGGATTCTCCTTTGTTCAGACTTTATGATTAATTTCCCTCTTTAGGGCTAGGATTTTGCTAGCATTGTTTATCTCATACGTGCTTTCAAGTGATTTAAACATATGATATGCAGTCTCATATTTTGTCAAGATTGGCACTATATGATCTCTAACACCACCAACTATGATCTTCATAGTTTTTTCATTTCCTTCAATCCAAATGGATTTCTCAGGATCATTCTTTGGCTCTTATTTCTCCTCTCTTATGAATGACTTAATTTTCTCTTAGAATCATTTTAATTCTAAATTTCCATGATGAGAAATTCTTACCTACTTCAAGCCTATCCTCAAATATAATAGCGCTTGCCATAGAAATGTGATATAGTGTAATTTGATATTGAATTTTTCAAGTTTGAGAGCTTCTTGGATCTTCCTTTACCAGAGCTCTGATACCGTGTTAATTCAAGGCAAACTTATTATTCAAATTTCAATTTCTTCTTTTATATATATATATGCAATGCTGGTTATATATATATCTTGATTCTAACAATGTTAATGTTTATTTGCAGGAGTAGAAGAACTGAATGTATGTAATTTAAATGAACTTGTAATTCGACTATGATCAAATTGCAACGAAGGAATATACTACGTTACCCGGGGACGCATTTCCACCTCTAACCCCGAAGTTTCAGAAACTGTCCCAGTTTCGGGGACTGGGGGACGGCAGGGGACGTTTCCAAGCCATCCCCTCCAAGGCTGAAAATTAGGAAACGCGTTTCGGAAACTTCGGAAATGGTCAACGGGTTTCCTATATGCGTTGACCGTTTCGAGGACTCCAGGAAACGGCAAAGCCATCCCCCGACCGTCTCGGGGACTTTTTGAAGTTTCCTGCACAATAAAATATTAAAAGCAAAAATAAAAGGTTATTAAATAGTTTTTTTCTTGCCCACGGGCCCCACGAGCATTGGATGAAGTTTAAAAAATAATAAAATAAGTTATAACTTTTAGTTTTAACTTTTAACTTAAAAACATTTGATGAAGTCTATAAAATAATAAATATTAACAATAAAATAAGTATATAAAACATAAGCAATAAAATAACTTAATAAGTTACATTGATATGTAACTTTCATTTTGTTTTAAGTTTACTTTTAATTTTTATTTCTCCACATCGCACGCAGCTGGAAGTGGACATCGAGACCTGGACGCGCTCAGCTGGAGACTTGGACGCACGCAACTATAGGCAAAGTTTAACTTTGCAACGTGCATAGCATAGGGGATGGGCATCTATAGTTTTTTTTAAGATTTTGAAGGCATTTGCAAGCATTTCACCATTTCAAGGGTTTAGAGGTAAGTTTTTTTATTTTTAAATTTTGTTTTGTTAAGTTTTGGTTTTCAAGTTTTTTGTTTTTTATTTTTAGTTTACTAAATATTTTAGCATTTCAATCTGAATGAGTTTTTGTTTTCAAGATTTTTGTTTTTGTTATTAACTTTTTAGCTGTAGCTTTTTACTGTTTTAGTTTACTAAAATATTTTAGCATTTCAATCTGAATAAGTTTTTGTTTTTAAATACTAAAATATTTTAGCATTTCAAATATTCATATGTTAATAGTTTTTAACTATCATTGTTGCAGATTTTCATTTTTTTATATTGTCTTTCTAGTTATGCTTCACAGTAAAAAAAATTGTTTTGAAATTTGAAATAGTTTTAAGAAAAATTCATATAGAGGTCTGATTTTTTTTTCTTAAATTGCAGAATCTTGAGGTTGCATAATTTTACCATAACAGCATACTCAAACATGAGCAGCAACAGCAATGATGATGGTAGTGATGAAGAATGGCAGGGGGAAGAAGTTGGAAGGGGTGGTGGTGGAAGTGTTGGGAGTGAATCAAGAGATGAAACTCAAACAAATAGATTTGAAATCCCTTCAACTGTCTTGAAAGAGTTTGCACGAGGCCCTTTTAATCCTAAAAAGCCTCTACTTTGCCTTGTTCATCCAATAGATGTTAGAAAGAAAAATTCTGGTGGAACTAGGATATATAAATGTCATGTATGCAAAGGTGAAATTAGAGGGAGCTACACAAGGGTGTGGTCTCATTTCTTGGGTGTTACAGGCAAAGGAGTTAAATATTGTAAAGATCTACAAGAGGATGCAAAATTAGAGTGTTACAGATTACACATGGAGGCTGAATACAAGTCTAAAGGTCTGCCCTTTGTAATGCCTCCACCCTCACAGCCATTTGCTCTTCACTCTATGTCATCTAGTGCCACTAGTGGTAGTGCCTTTCGTAGTACGAGAACCTCAACAAAAAAAAATGAAAAAGCAAAGAGGAAGGCTAGTGATAGTGAGCAGCCAGGGTCGGTTACAGATTTGTTCAATGCACAAGCACAAGAAATGTTAGATTGTTCCGTTGGTGATTTCTGTTTTGCCCATGCCATCCCATTTCACGTGGCCCGTTCTTCATTCTTCAAGAAAATATTAAGAGATGCAGGAACAGTAGGTCCCTCTTTGGTACCCTCTGGAGATCATAAACTACACACTACCCTCCTTGATAAAGCATATTCCAAGGAGAGTGTGGTGATGGAGGATATGAGGCGTACTTGGATGAAATCTAGTTGTTCCATTGTGATGGATGGGTGGACTGATATTAGACATCGGCCACTCATCAACATTATTGTCACATCCATAGCTGGCTCAAATTTTCTTAAAGTTGTTGATTGTTCAGGGAAACGCAAGGATGCAGATTTTCAGCTTGGCATTCTGAGAGAGGCTATAGAGGAGGTCGGGCCCTCAAATGTGGTTCAAGTGATTACTGATTCAGCACGTGTGCAAATTGGCTGGTATGATGGTGGAGGGTGCTTACAAGCACATCTTTTGGACTCCGTGTTGTGTTCATGCATTGAATAATGCATTGAAGGACATGGGGAAATTGTTTTGGATAAAAGAAGTGGTGACACAAGGTAGAGAGATTCAAATGTTCATTTGTCCACACCTCACTTCCTCTCTTCAGGACGTTTTCGAAGAAGGAATTTCTCAAACCTGTAGAGACAACATATGCCAGCTACTACATTTTGCTAGAGAGGATGGTTGAGGTGCATGAGGCTCTACAACAGATGGTAGTGAATTCAGAGTGGAATAGATGGCCTACTGCAAACACTACTGAAGGAAAAGCCATCAAACAAAGGATACTTGATGACAACTGGTGGTCCACTGTGAGGTAAGAGTCAAGACATTGTTGATTCTCATTTTTGAAAATCATTAATTTCTTTCCATTTTCAGATTTCTAAATATCTGATTTTAAATTTTAATTTAAAAAATTCTGATTTTCAGTCATTTAATTTAAAAAATCAGATTTGACATTTTGTTTTTATTCTCATCGCAGATATATTTGCTCCATCATCTCTCCTATTGTGGATGTCATAAGATACGCTGATACAGACTCTCCTAACCTTGGAGAGATATATGAGACTATGGACAGCATGCTTCAAAAGATGAAGCAAATAATTTTGGCTCATGATAATGATTCAGCCTTATATGAGGAGCACATTAAACCAATTTTCTTGCGGAGGTGGAATGCTATGAATACTCCACTTCACATGGCAGCTTATGCACTAAATCCAAAATGGTATGAGCCTAGGCCTGGAAGGTATGCTCCTAGTGAGGATGATGAGGTGAGACGTGGGATTATGAAGGCCCTTCAAAAGATGTATTCACCTCAGGATTCTAGTCGACTTCGTGAGCAATGGGTTGCCTTCACAAACCTTGTTGGACCAAACTTTGGCACACGAGAGGCAAAGATGGATAGAGCAATGATGGCACAGAAAAGCCCTGTTGGATGGTGGCAATGGCATGGGGCAGATGCACCAGAGTTGAAGTTGCTTGCAATTCGTCTCCTCTCACAGGTTGCTAGTACCTCTGCCGCAAAGAGGAATTGGTCTACATATAGCTTTATCCACTCCGTGAAGAGGAATAGGCTTACCTCTAAACGAGCGGAGAAGTTAGTGGCTGTGCATAGTGCTCTACGACCTGCAGACCGTAAGACTCCAAAGTATCGGCAGACTCCAGCTTTGCGGTGGGATATTGATCCCGAGGACGCCACCCAAGTTGATGAGGACAAGACACCGCCGGGATTGCTTGGCATTCCATTGGATGAGGCAACCTTTGAGGCTCAGGATGACAGTGATAGTGACTTTGATATTGATCAAGATTAGGGGCAGCTGTCATACTATCTTTGTTTTCATTTTGACTTTGATGTTTCAGACTTGGAGTGTTTTGACATTATATGATCATTGATAGTTGATACTTTAAAAGTTAAAAGTTTAAGTCTTTGCAGCTTAAAACTTGAAAATTGCAGCCTTTGGGCATTTTGATATATGATTATGATATGAATGATGAATCTATGATGCTTTTCATTCTCTCATTTGATGCTATGTTCTATGATGATTTGATGAATGGAATTGATAATTTTAAAATTTAATTATTTAAATTATGTTCTATGATGAATGTGACTATGTAATTTTGAAATTCATGAATCACAATATATTATATATTTAAAAATTCACACACACACACATATATATATAGCCGTACCCTGCCGTCCCCTGTTCCGACCCAAAAAAAAAAACGTCCCGGAAACCCGTTTCCCCGTCCCCCCGTTCCGGAAACTTGGGGTAACATAGGGAATATATGAATCTGTGTTCTTCTTCAATATACTTCACGATTATTGATTTCGGTGCTTGTATTGAACATGTAATATCTCGAATCCAATTTCAACTGAGAATTTTCTATCTCGTTCAGGATGTAGGAGTTTGTTTGATAGTTTTATGGTTCAGGTGTATTTAATGTCACAATGAACATGCAACTTTCCTTAATGTGTACAATTACCAAATTTGATTTCTTATAAACCATTCATATTAATATTATAACCACTCAACATATATATTTCCATTCACCAGCAATTAATTTCGAATAGTAACTAGTATCCAACAATGAATATGAGAAACTAGTATACATTTATTCCATTGTTTTGAAAACCAAAAAACAACTGCAGAGAATATAAGAATGACCAACCGAACAATCATTAGAAGCTGGGCAGAAGTATGAAGATAGCACCGAGTTGGCATGTCATTCAGTCCAGATGTCCACCTGCTGGATATCGTGCAACTCTCCCAATAGCCAACAGTCTATCTAATCTGCGGCATGCACTAGTGCATGTGGAATCTCCTGGCTCGCGTTAAGCTTTTGTAGCAGCTCCTTAGCACCCGTCCAACTACTGTAATAGCGTCTCTATATTTCGAGACCTTTTCCAATACGCGGGAGCTGCTAGCCTCTCGCGACACTTAGCTCGACCTATATGTCGAGTACTGGCTTTGTTCAACCCAGCCCAAAACACATGCCTTACGCGTAACCAAGAAACGCGCAGCTACTACCCAGCGCTTGTTGTGTTCAATGCACATGGGTGTGCATGGCGTGTGCGTCAAGCTCTCAACCGTTCACACTTATTCAGTCGCACACCACAGCTAAAGATGTGAATAAAAATCCCTGTGCAATACTGGATATGCCAAAATGAGCTTGAATAAGAATCAACCCTAGTGCTTGAAGTTGTTGAGAGCACACTTACTACTCATCCTTATATCGCCTTGTATTGATGGAGACTATTGTTATGTGAAGCTGAAAAGATTTGAGATAAGTTCAATCAACTAAAGATTAAAACCACTCTTTGTTGCAGGTATGGATTTTGAATGAATCCACTCAAGGAAGAAAGCTAGGTTTGCGTCCAACCTTCTTCAAATTTCCAAAGGGTGCGTCCTTGGAAACAAAACCAATCACGTGAGCAACTAGAATTCTTTATCTTTTATTTATAAATTTTCATGGTGCTTTTCCCAATGCGTACTTTTTGTTTTATAACCTTGAAGTGAGGGAAAACACAAAAAACTAAGCCATGTGGGATAAAAGTGCTCACTTAAGTCACTTAAGTCACTTTTATAAAATAAAGTAACTTAAAGTTTATAAAGTGACTTTATAACATCACTTTATAAAATAAAGTGATTTAACTTTTGAAATAGATCCCAGATATTAAATATTTGCCCACTGAAACCTGTTACTAGCTGGCATCCTCTGAAAAGAAGCCATTAGCCTATCCGAATGGGAAGATAAACTAATCAGGCACCATAATGGCCTACTGTTTAGAAGGGGACATTACAGTCCTCCCTTCCCGGGATTGCTTGCCCTCAAGCAATCTCAATGCAAGGTGCTGCAAAATTGACTCAACCTCCCATGTGGCATCCTCATACGGTAAGTCCTTCCATCTAATCAAGTAGTCTCGGTTAGCCCTGTTCTGCAGTTTCCTCTCTCTGACCTCAATAACCTCAACCGGGACCAAAACCAATTTTCCCTCCTCATCCAGTGGGGGTAATCCATCTGAAGAGACTACCTGATGTCCAATCACCTTCTTGAGGCAAGATACGTGAAAAACATTATTGATCCTGTTGTCTATCGGAAGCTCAAGCTCGTAAGCTACCTCGCCAACTCTCCTTGAAATGCGATAAGTACCATAAAACCAAGGCTTGAGCTTCTCTAACCCACTCTTCTTGAACGAACTTTGTCTGTATGGTTGTAGACGAAGGTAAACCTTGTCCCCTACCTCAAAACTCCGCTTTGTCTTGTGCCGATCACCATACATATTTTGCTGATTCTGTGCCCTCTAAATGTTCTCCCTGAGAGACCTGAGAATATCCTGGTGATCCTGTAACCAGTCTCTCGCAACCGGGGCCCTGTTGTCCTGTAGAGTAACCCTACTTTTTGGTCCACTTGGTCTTTTTGGGTTTGGTTCTGGTAGTTTTGGCAACAGTCTCTTGAAGATACTAATGTTTTGAATGAGCTTTGCCCTTTTGCCAAGTATAAAAGTGAAATATCACCTGCCTTTGGTTCCTAAAGCGGGAAATCTTGTGAAAAACAATGAATTTGACCAAGTATAAAGAGGAATTGATCTTTCAGAGAGGATGCCAGCAAAAATTTGAGCATTTTAATTAACTTATTTTTGGAAATTTCTACTTTTAGTAAGTCTACTTTTAGTAAGTTTCACTACATTTAAGAAAAACCTAATTTTGAGTTTGGAACAACATACTACTTTTAGCAGACTCTTTTTAAATAGTCTATTTTTAGTTTTATTGTGTCTTGTATTGGTCTAATTTTGCATTTAAACAAACTTACTATTTATAGTAAGTCTATTTTTTGCAAGTCATATTTGGTAACTAATGAGTAGAGAGGTATCTAGTTATAAATCTAGAAAGTTGAACAAGTTTGGCAAATGATTCAAATCCTACTAACTCTGAAAAATGTCCAAAAGAGGAAAGGGCGTGAAATTTCACTGTGTGGGAAAATTCATTGATTCCATTCCATCAACGCCCAAAAACAAAAAAATGTAAAGGATTGGCTAAGTGTTTGATAAGAAAGAGGTGAAGATGAAAAATGGCCAAGTCTTTGAAAATTCATGGCACCTTCTACTATGAGCTCAAAGTGGAAAATGTTAAATCAACCAAAATGGCTAAGTGTTGGTCAAAGGATAATGGAGGAATGCAAAAATGACTGAGTATGTAAAATATCCTTGACCACCCTCCAAGAGTGCCCATGAGTGCTAAATCTCTAATGTCAAGGAATGTGTTATAAATGTTAAAATAAACCTCCATGGAGAATATGCGCTCTAGAGCACTGATTCTATATACTCAAGGAATATACTTGAAGAGGACAAATCATCCATCATAGGCAAAACGCACCCATGACCACTATTTCTCATATGGTAAGGAATCACACCCAAGACCAAGAATCCTCCACCATGTCTAAGTTGTGCCCTAGAGCACTGTATCATGTAAATTATGCGGTGGGGTCTAGAACAATGGTTTGCACATAAAAGAGACCCCAAAAACAATATTTTACACATACATGAAATTGTAATGATATGGAAAGTAAGTGTAGAAGACTAATGTTGAAATGAAGAAATAAGGGTACTTACCTCCAAAAAAGAATCGGCTGAAAACCCTGTCAAACAGTCTCAGAAACTATTGATTTTCAAGATCCTAAACTGAAACAACGAGATCTACAAAACCCAGAAATCTTTTTCTTTTCTAAGCAAGGTCGACCTTGACCTCAGGATCGGGGTAAGATCTTACCCCGGGGTACAATCTTGACCCCCACTGAAAGTCGTCCTTGACCTGAAACTGCTCTAACAGAAATTCTGTTCGCAGATCCTGAAAGTTCGCCAAAAAGGGTATCCATATCTACACCAATATTTGTCGTCTTACACCTGCACCTACAAGAAAAATGGTTTTGTTTGTTGGGGGGAGGGGTTTGCCTTAGTCAAACCCCAATTTAGGAATTAACCTTGAAATATAATTGAAATTGCAGAGATAAAAAAAGTAAATGAAACAATTCACCTTGCTTATGTTGAAAACCCTTGTGGAGGATTTGAATCCTTGAATCCACAAGCATGGATGCTCCAAATGAATGTAGAATTGAATATAGGATGTCTCTAATCAATTGTCTTTAGATCTTCAACACCAATCTTGAATGGATCTTGGAATAGGAAGAGCCTTGAATGGATGGATAGAGAAATATTCAACAAGAGGGCTCCATAGAGATTGAATCCTTCAATGGCTAACAATGGATCTCTTTGATGAATTGGATCTTGAATGCTTGAATGCTTGAAGATGGAATGAATGCTTGAATGCTTTCCTTCTCCTTCTTGCTTGCTTGATTTCACTTGCTTGAGTGCTCGAGAGATTGCTTGATGATTGATGGAGAAAATGAGAGAGGAAGGCTTCTTTTTATAGTGATCTAGGGCACAAACTTCTAGAGGGGCCACCTATGAGAAATAAAATCCCATTGGGCCCATACCCCTAGAAATGGACCTAGATTAAATGCAATTTAAGAGTTTACCGTTTCGGAGATCAAAACAGCTAACCCGGAGGTGGGAAAACAATTCTTTCCGAAACCCGACATCCGGAAATCATGGAACCTTGAAATTTAGACCCTAGGTCAAGGTTGAGGTCAACTTTGACCCAAAAGGTTGACTTTGACCCAAAAGGTCGACATTGACCCAAAAGTCAAGAATCTCAAAATTTCAAATCAGGATGCCAAAATTATGCAGAAAAGAAGTGGAAAATGGGGCAGAACAGGGGAAAAAGCCAGATCCAAGTCAAAGACCCATTCAAGGCGTTTGACATGACCCCAAACCACTTACTCGAAGGGCTAAACGTTCTTAACATGGAAGTGCTTCCATTTTAAGACGATACAAGCACTATTTCATGCATGTCAAGGAATTTGTTCTAAAATGAAAAAACCGCCTCCCGTGCTAAGATCCGCCCATGAGCACTAATTTCACTATCCCAACGAAATTCATCAAGCATAAACAATCCTTCAATAGGTCACAATAGCGCCCAAGAGCGCTAAACCTTAGGTGTCATGGAAAATACTCCAAGTACAAAATTCCTCCACATAGTCTAATGTGTGCCCTAGAGCACTACTTCCAAGGGAGAAAGGAATTTGTTTTAAGTGTTAAAACCCTGCTACCCATCTCATTTGCACCCAAGAAGATATTACAAAGAGCATTAGAAAATTGGTTAAGTGTTGAAAATATGTGCCCATGCTTAGTTCGTGGTCAAAGAGGAAGTTGCAAAGCTCGATAATTTGCTTAAGTGTGGAATCCTTCTACATGTTTAGTTTGCGCCCAAGACCAAGGTGGGGCAAAATGGTAAAATTTGATTAAGTATTATGAAATCCCACATCCATATCTAAGGGGCACTCAAGAAAGAAATTACAAAGCATGACTAAAATTTGGTGAAGTATAAAATCCTTGACAATGTCTAAAATGCTCATAGGATTGATATTGAACCCAAATGTTGGAAGTATTGAAATTTCTCTTAAACATGAAAATCCATCCCTTTAGCTAATGGGCACCCAAGAAAAAAGTGTATTGCTGAAGTTAAAATGCCCTAATTAGAATTTTTCAAAAGACAATGACACTTGATGTTAAACATAAGAAAATTTTGGCAACTCGTAAGATAATGAGAAGGAATCTCCCTTGAAATAGCAATTTGGAAGATTTATGGAGAGTAATTAATGCAACTACCTGAAGTAACTTGTTGCCAACTTAGCAAGTTGGGGGGCGAAAACCTGTAGAAGAGAAGATAATCATTTCATTTTCACACATCGACTTGGAGAATTCAGAGCAAGGGTATGAGTTTTTAGAGAAAGAAGTTGTATTCAATTTTTAAAATTCAAGAGGTTTTCATCTTCAAATTAGAAATTATTCTAAGTTTGGAGTAGATTGTACAAATGTTTTTTTATTTTAAATCCCTTGCATGTTTCTTATGTTGTTTATTTGTTTTGTAGGAAGAAGTTGGTGAAGTCTAGAGGATCGGGATTGTCGAGGCAAGCTTTGATCAAGTGTGAGACAAAGGGATTTATGCAAGAATCCAAGATCGTGTCTAAATGGAAACAAGTTGGTGACACAAATCTAGGGCGCCTCAACATGAACGAGTTCAACAAAAGGATGTTCGGTAACAAGGAATACTCTACAACATTCTAGGTGAAAAAGATAGTCATAAGTGAAATCATGGCGGCAACTGGATTCCTTCCTGCCATCTAATGTCCGAACTTGATCATGGAGTGTGCAAGACATTACAAATCAAAGGAAAGGGTGATCTAGGCTCAAGATGGCAAGTTGTTGGCAAGTCTCACTCCACTGGCAATTGTTGAGGCCTTTAGAATCCAAGTGTATCATTCAATGGTGCATAAATCCAAGGAAAGGGCACTGAGACTTTATAGTACTGAAACTGATAGTTGTAATGAAGTTATAAACCAAAAATGGTTGCTAAAGCCTAAGGCGCATCATTCAAAATTGCCCAGATAGATTGTCTGGCTGGATTTCAAGTGGGAATATAGCGACCTGATGATGATGCTAAGCAGAATATTCGAGTGTCTCCAGTCTTACATTTTTGAGCCTTGGATGTGGTATTTTATTGAATAAGTGACTAATGGAGTCAAGGTTGTGGATTGGTTCAAGACTATAAGTGATAACCTAGACGAGCAATTACAAATTTGGAGCAGTTCAAAACTTTCTATATGAGTTCTTATGTTATATATATGCTGGCAAGGATTAATCGATATGATGGACTGAGGGGTAAAGGACCCATAGGGTGTGGTCCAACTTAGTTGGAAGTGCATGATCGTAATCCAGAATTGCACTTGTATAATGTGCCTAGTTACTTCAGAGCCTATGATGTCTTTGCCATGCATATAGTCAGATCTCTCCGAGAAGGCTTTCACAAGAGATTGTCACATGAAGCCATGAAGTTAGTGGAAAAGTACGGCTCCTGGTTCATCCAATTAATAACATTCTCATATATCAGGATTCAGGAATTCCCTTCTCGGCCTTATAGACTTCCAAGGTATCGGACAGATAAAATAGTGTTGCTAGAAGTCACAAGGCAATTGACTACATGTGACAAAATCCAAAAGAAGAGTAAGAGTGGAATTGAATACTTGATTATCATGGGAACTTCAAATGAGGTAAGTCCATATCTGCCAGCAACTAAAAGGTCAATAGACGATTTACAGTTATATCATTTAGCAATTCATATGGAAAGGTCGGCTTTTGATTCGTACAACAAAATTAGTGTTAAATTCTAGAGATCGATTGCAAATGTAATCACATTGTTATGATTGTATGTGTTTTCCAAATGTATCAATCACTTTGTATTTATACATGACAAGGACAAGAAGAGACATGTCCCATGAAATGTCTCTCCATGGGACATGTCTATTCATTAATTTATTTTATCAATTTAACTATTTAGTTAGTATGAGAATAATTATAATCTAACTTTATATATATATATATATATATATATATATATATATATAATAATGTATGTAGTAATATCAATTATTATATATATAATAAAACATTTATCATAATAATCATACAGTCAGTATTATTTATCTGACTGATGCTACAAACATCAACACTCCCTCTCAGCTAGGGGGGATAAATCAACCCAATGTCAACACTTAAGACACTTGACAACATCAATTATATGATGTAAGCAATAAAGGCATCATCCTCATGCTGTAATCAATAGAAACATAGTCTCAATGTGTGGATTGCCTCTATCGGCAATTCTATCCACAAGTCCTCAGGTGGATTGCCTCCATCGGCGATTCTATCCACAAGTCCTCAGGTGGATTGCCTCCATCGGTGATTCTATCCACAAGTCCTTAGGTGGATTACCTCCATCGACGATTCTATCCATTTGATATCTTGAGTATTGGCCTACCAGAATGTCAACACATTACATTCACCTAAGTACTCAAGAGTTCATAAAGATATCATCTCATGATATCGAGAGCATTGGCCTGCAAAATATCAAGTCTCATGATATTCACTAAGTGCTCAGAGTAATGGCCTGTAGAATATCAAGTCTCATGATATCCACCAAGTGCTCAACAAATGTTCATAGGTAATGTGCACTTACCATAAGAACATTCGCATCATCTATTATGATCTGTTTCAGCCATTACAAGATGTCTATCACAATAAAAGATGCCATCTATTATGATTTATTTCAGCTATCACAAGATGTCTATCACAATAGAAGATGCCATCTATCATGATCTGTTTCAGCCACCACAAGATGTCTATCACAATAGAAGATCAAGTTATTGTAAGATTGTCACCTTCCAATAACTTTTGCAAATAACAGTGTTAATCATTTGGAAGTCGTCACTTCCTCATGATTTACACAGGGGGCAGGCCCAATAAAAACATTCATGATTCATTAGTATAATAATCAATTATATCAAGTTTACCTTAGACGTGTTTCACCTTCTATAGTGAACTCCCTCTCAAGCAATATGATCAAGATTGTCACAAGTTGACTGAACCGTCTGCTCCCTTTGAAGCTCAAGTTTATCAGCTTCTTGACATCTTTTGAAATGTCAGACTCCCTTTGTATCTAGTCTCAAACATCAATTTGTTTGCAAGCATCAAGTTTTGTCTCACTTGAATGCAATTATCTTGTGCTTTTGTCTTGAAGGTATGTCAGAAAGAGATTACAAATAGCTCACTAAACTATCTCGACCGGAAATACCAATGATAGAAACACACAAGATTTTACTAACCAATAGTATAGCATGAATTACAAACTCAAAAATTATGTGCATTAATAAAACATGAAATACTTATCTTTTATAAATTTCAAGTATTTCATTCTGTAAGATGAGCCCATATAGAAAATATTGGGCAAATTCACAAAATGATGTCGTTGTTCTTGAACATTACCATAATTCTTCACATGACCTGTCTTAAATATCCAAAAGGTTCTAAACACTATGACAACCTTCAATATGATCAAATCTCCCTTCAAGCGGTCAAGCTTTTAAAGAAGGAGCCTTGCTCTTTTACAGATTTTGCATAGACCCGTACACAGTCGGTCATAACTTTTGAACCTGACATTTTCTCTCCAATCGCTATGGTGTGATTCTTCTAAAATTGTTTATCACCAACATATCCCAAATTCAGCAAAATCCAATGGTGCATTTGTGAGATATGGTTCTCGTACTGAGATTGTATTTTCTGAGACAGTCACACATTCACCATCAACAAACTACTCTCTTACATTTGCAACTTGGATCTGATACCATGTTAAATTCCAGAGATCGATTGCAAATGTAATCACATTGTTATGATTGTATGTGTTTTCCAAATGCATCTATCTCTTTGTATTTACACATGACAAGGACAAGAAGAGACATGTCCCTTCATGGAACATGTCTATTCATTAATTTATTTTATCAATTTAACTATTTAGTTATTATGAGAATAATTATAATCTAACTTTATATATGTATATATATAATAAATCATCTCTCATAATAATCATATAGTCAATATTATTTATCTGACCGATGCAACAAACATCAACAATCAGAATGGTGTCTAGTAGAAAATATAGGCATAGAATGCTCCTTAAGTACTACTAGGCAAATGATAAGGATAAGTATGAAGTTAGGAAAAGGAGGTATTCTTGGCTACCCCTCCAAATGATCAAAATATGCAAAATTCATCCAGTGCCAAGCTAGGTGGAGGATGAAAACATGATACAGCAAGCCTTTGAGAAAGTGAAAAATAAGACCATTCAGCCATTCGATTGGAAGGAGCCCGAAGAAACAGATCTTAACATGCTATCCAAGTCGGTCACGAGATTCACAAGGTGGTGGATTGAACATCAAGTCAGCAAATTGCAAGCGAAAAATGTTCAGTTGACTTCTGACCAAACAGGAGATTCGGAGCCACAGGATTGTAGAGTTGGGCAACCATCAAAAGTTGGAACGAATGAAGGATAAATTCCACCACAAAAGGACGAGCATGGAAAAGGGAAAAGCATCATGCAGGAGGAGAGGCCAAAGAAAAGATCACATGAACCCAATGAAAGGCCTCCACAGAAGAAACAGCAGCCAATGAAACAACCATCATCACCAGCTAGTTCCTCCAGTGTGCAAGAATTTGACATTCTTAGAAGAGAAAGAAAGGATCAGAACAAGCAAAAGAAGTTGGTCGCAAGATCAAATCACTTTGCCAGTGCATGATAGTCAAGAAGTTAACCGGCCAAGGAATGAGGAACAAAGACCTGCAGAAATTGATCTACAGTTTCAGGAATCTCTCGAGGCAATGTTAGTTGTAAAAGCAGTAGAGCCAAAGATTCCCATCCAAAATTGTTAATTCAAGACAAACTTATTGTTAAATTTCAATTCAACTTTTATATAGGCTATATGTATATATATATATATAATACTGATTATATATATATATAATAATTATCCTAACAATATTACTATTATTGTTTCAAGAAGAACTTTTAAGCATGGTTTTAGTTCTGATGTGAATACTCTCTAAAAGTGATCGCTATTCCATACACTACACACTGATTGATTTTGGCATGGGTATGAAACAGATCGATCACCATATATACTGTTGTGTGTAATAAAGAAGGGTCGCGTCTATGATAGACGTGACTCCCCAAGGAGTCATGCCTATCATAGGCGTGACTATTCTTAACAACAAATACGACCCGATATACTATACAAAACACTGATTATAATATGTTGTCAACGTTTAGAGTGATGACTGCTACATATCATCAACTTCAATCAATGTTTAAGTGATCGAAATTAATAATAATAATAACCATGGTCGATAGCAATATTGGATAATAATTCTAACCCGATAGTGCATGATCGATTCTTTTAATGAATCAATATCAATGATATTAATTCGATCAAAACTACTATATATATATTAATATATAGATATAATAAAAATGATAATATATTTTAATATATATGTATACAGTAATAATAATAATTATCTTAATATTATTATTATATATATATCATAATCATACTTTTATTTGATCAAAGCTATATTTATTAACACTCCCTCTTAGCTAGGGAAGATAAAGATCACATATATATCACATTTCTCGTGATAAGAAGTCTCACATATCTTGTGAAGACAAGCATCACATAACACGTTATGATAAGTATCACATAAATCGTGATAAAAAGTCTCACATATCTCGTGAAGACAAACATCACATAACACGTGATGATAAGTATCACATAACTCGTGATAAGAAGTCTTGCATATCTCGTGAAGACAAACATCACATAACACATGATGATAAGTATCACATAACTCATGACACTTAAAGGATGATATGCTTGAGAATATTATATTCTCCTTATACATCCTAGCTATGGTGTGTGCACTGACATTACATCACATAATGTCCACCATAACAGATCATGGCACATCCATGAATGATATCAAGTTAGCGTGATATCAATATTACAAGATCGTCATCTTATAACATCTAAATGTTAGCAAAGTTAAGTTGTCATTAGTGAAATCAGATGCAAACACCATTCCCACCGGTAAAGGTTCACCTGTAGCTCACTCACATTACTTTAAAGGCACCAGTAGACTATGACAGAGGAGATGCACCGGTAGACTGAATAGAGTACATAGTACCGGTCTATTAGTACATATGAAATAAACCGGGTATGAGATTTATAACGGTCAAACTGCATAAAGATCCGCACCGGATTATGTGGAGCAGTTTTGAGTTAAAATCGGAATTTACGGAGCATCCACCGCTCAGAACTGAAGTTAGCTTTTTGACAGGAGTTAGCTTTATTTCTACAAATGTTTCAAGGTCATAGCACGCATAATAAAAATAGTTGTTGATAGCTGTTGAATGAATAGAGCAGAAGAAAGATAACTTCTGAGAGAAGAGCTACAGTCACAGAGGTGAAAGGCAAAAACATCAACAGCCAAGCAGAACCGGGAGAGAAGGAATGATCTAATCAGACAGAGTGTGTCAAATTGAGATCATTGCTTTTATATTGTAAAAGCTTATTGAAATCCCTCAATCAGGGTGAACCATAATCGGTTCTTTGTAAAAATCCTTTAACCGGGTAACATCTTTGTTGATGTTGAAAGTCATCTAACTAGGCAATTCCTAACAGAGTTAAGATCTTAACCGATCTTCTATCAAATCCCTTAACCGGGTAGCACCTTCACAAGTGCTTTGTAAGCTCCTAACAGGGCATCTTTATTTCTGCAAAAGTGAAGTTGTGAGCTCTGTCTCACTGTGGTTTTCTCCTTCTACCCGAAGGTTTCCACGTATACATCATGTGTTGATCTGTGTATTTCTATTTATGCTTGTGGATGATGGTTTACATTCTGCTTATCTTGGAAGAATAATTAAACAAGTGTTGAATTGCAATAAAAATAGTATTTACTGATTCACACCCCCCCAGTAACCGGGTAGGAATAACAATTGGTATCAGAGCCAAGTTCTCTAATATATAAAGCTTAACCGCTTGAGAGAAAGATCATGGAGGGTTACAGGTATCAAAAACAGCTTGAGGAAGCCAACGACGTCATTGCCTCTCTGGAGAACAGGTTGAGAAGATCACTTGCAAAAGGAAGGAGCTAGCTCTACAGTTGAATGAGAGCAATGAGACAATTGATGAACTCTCTAGGCAGAGTGCATCTGATGAAGCTGAGAAGGCAGTGTCTGAGCTCATGGAGGCGAACCAAATCCTAACCGGTCAGATCTCCAACCTTAAAAGGGAGCAAGAAGATAATGCCCTAAGGATGACCAAACTGATTGAGAAAAAGAGGAAAGATGAAGATGAAAGAAACACAACAGTCAAGTCATTAACAGTCTCTGAAAGAGCAAGGAACCTGACACAGGAAGCTGTAGGGGCAAATGATCTTGTCAATCTACAACTTCAAGAAGACATGCAAATTATCACCCAAGAAAACGCCAACATGCAAAAGGGTTGGCATGATAGAGATGAAGCATGCAAAAGGCTAACATTAGAGTTGTATCAACTGAAGGAACAGATGAAAGAACTTCAAGAAAGAAACGAAACCGTAAGAAGATACAACGAGAGCTCGGTCAAGCTTGATGAGCAACTCAAAGCTCAAAGAAAGCACAAAGATCCCACCAGCCTGGGATTCACCAATAAAGACACCAAAGAGACTGCTGAGTCTTCTAAAGCTAAGACAAGCAACAAGGATAAGAAGAAGCCACTGGCACAAAAAGGTAAGAAGACTTTTAGCACCTCTTGCAATCATTGTGGGAAACCGGGTCATAGAACAAATGATTGCAGGAATGCACCGGTAAAGCCAAATAACAGTTACTACAAAAACTGTTGCAGGTATGGCCACAAGACCAATGAATGCTGGTCAAGCCCCACAACTATGGCCAGTGGAAGTAGGGGAAGCTTCAAAGGCTATTGCTACGCATGCAATAAGTTTGGACACAAAGTTAACGAATGCAGATGAAAGACAATGGCATTCAGATCCCCACCAAGACCATTATTCCCCAAAAGAAACAAGAACCGGAGCACAACCAACTGTGCCAACTGTGATATGCACAATTACAATGACTCCTGGGGCAAATCACCTAACAATAGAAGGGTGAATCCATGGAAGGCAACCAGGATAGTCTGTTACTCTTGCAACAAAGTTGGACACCTAGCCAAATACTGCAGGAACCGGTCAATGAACAAAAGGAAAGAATCAGTCAAACCGGTGGAGAAAACTTCATCCTCAAATAAGAAGAACAATAAAGAAGACAAGACCGAGAAAGCAATCAAGCAGATTTGGTTCAAAAACGAATAAAAGAGCTCTGTTGAGGAGAAGACAAAGGAAAGATCATTATCGACAAATGGTGATATCTCTTAAGCAAACTGAGCCTACAAGGCTTAGGGGGAACCGGCAGCTTGTCTACTGTTTCTCGGTAGTAATGGTGAGTATAAAACTCACTCAGCCTACACGAAAGATCGGACAGGTAAGCTACGATCAATCGGGCTATGCATAACTGAAAAAGATGGAATACCGGTTGGCGAAAAAGGAAAGAATGGTTAGGTAAGGCATTTAATGGTGTAGTCATTAAACCATAGTTACCGTTTGGTAATTACCGCTATGCCCTAACCCTATATAAAGAAAGAAGAATTACTCATTTACCTTACTTTAAGATTTTGTGATTAACAAACTTTCATGCTTGAGTAATATTCTTGTGCTTTGATCATCGTAAGTTATTCTCTGCAAGACCGATCAAAGTTGCTTTCTGTTTCAACCGGTTGATCACAATTGGCATCTTCATCATCTGTCGTCAAGCTGATTCCTGCAAATCAAATCGACCGACCTTCTTATGATATCACGGCGGTCCAGAACCGAGCAACCGATATGGCTAGTGCATTGTCAACAGTACCAGATGGTGTCTTCATGACAGAAGATGGGGCTGCGTTTATCCACGCCAAGCAGGATAAACTTGGTGAAACATTCATTCAGAGCGAGTATCTCTCGCTATGTGAGGACGAAAGACTTCAACACCGATATGCGAAGCTGGTGTCATCCGGTCTTATCAATGGAGTCACCTATCCAACTATCTTCCAGTCAGACTGGATTCAATTGGTCCTCAATCGAGTGCACGATCCAGGGTTTTGGTTCCAAAAGGGTGTAGTTACACAAATAACAAAGGAGGACTTGCATCGCATGACTGGGTATAGTCAGGAAGGGAACACTTGAACGATCTCCAATGCTATCGTCACAAAGCTGACACAATCAAAATCCGATGGTCACCTCATGACAGTGAATGACATCGAAGACAAAGGGGTTTGGTTTGCATCCGCGGTGATAGGTTATAAAATCTATCAATCCAGCAATCTGAATAGCATACCGGGAGGAGCTATTCATGCCGCTCACCGAATAATGTATGACAATGCCAACTACGATCTCTGCGTAATGCTGCGAGGTCAGATATTCGAATATATGAAGAAGCTCGGTATAGTTAAGAAGAAATCTATGAAGTACGGGACCCTACTAGTATGTCTCTACTTCTACTATCAAAGTTTCTTCCCAAGAATTGGCAAGGTGACATGGAGAACCGACAGACCGGTCATGCACCAAATAAGTGAAATGGCCAACCAACTGGGAAACCAGTTCGGTAAAGTAATGACCGAATATTTTGAGGCATTTCAACTGAGGATGCACGCAAGGGAGCGGGTGTCGTCAACCATTGTTGACTCATACAAGGATGATGTGTGTTTTCTGGTTTCCATCAATCATTGCATCATTCAAGCGGTGGAACCGAGAACAGAATATGCTCCTAAGCTGGGATATGAGATCACTGCCAAGATTGCTAAGGCATATGTTGATGCACTGAATGAAGCTAATCTAGATCTCACTGCCCACCGGTTTGGTACATTCGTGGAGATTCAAGAGAATCTGAAGAAGAGGGCACCGATCAAAAATGTCTACACCAAAAAGGCCCCCACACCAAAGAAGAAACCAGTGACAGAGCAACCCAAGGCTCAAAGGAAGAAAGCTAAACCAGTACCCAATACCCAAGAAGAAGAACAAGAGGAAACAAAAACTGAGGAAACTGTTCCTCTAGTCAGGAAGAGGGCTTCTAGCAAACTGGTAAAGGAGGATCCACCAAGAAGAAGAAAGCCCACAATCGATGAATTTGTGGCAAAAATTGAAAGATACTAGAAGGATGAGTTCAGTGAACACCAAATATCACTTTGCAAATGAAGAAGACAGGAGAAAGATTGAAGTAGTAGTGTACTGTATTCATAAGTTCAACCTGTCTCCCACTGAACTGTTTAAGGTTGTTCCCGATGATATTCAAGAAATACTTGAAGCTAGGTGGAAAGCTTCAATGGACAGAGAGGAGCGTAGGATTTGAGCTCTGCTAGAGGTCCAGAACCACCTCACACTGGAAGAGGCCGCTCAACAAGCCGAACTACACAAGCAAAATTTCCTGATTAAAAAGAGGATCGGTCAGATGCTTGTCGGAGAACTCAATAAAGTTCATGAAGAAGGGGAAGCAACATGGACAAATCTACTTCAGACCCAACGACAAGCAGAAGAAGCACGACAGAGAACCACAGTACCACCGGTCCCTGACACCAGTAAAGGAAAAGGAGTACTTGGAGCAGAAGCACCGGTCATCGACATCACCTATGATAAAGCCAGCGATCTAGCATGCCCAACCGTTCTCATCTCTCCGGGAAAAAGTAACACTCGCCCTATGACTGTTACAGAAAAAGTTGATGAGGTAATGGACTTTGGAGAAGTAGATAATGTCACTAGATGGTATAGCATGCTAGAGGAAGAAGATAAACAATCAGTCATAGTGGCAATAGTGGAAACTTTTATGGATTACCGAAGAACACCAAGGGACTATAGGTCCAAGTTTCCACCAGAACTCAACAATAGGCTAATGACAAAATGGACAACCGGTCTAGGCACAAACACAAGAATAAATAGTGAAACACTGTTAAAAGTTAGATCTGGTCTTAGTGAAGATAGAATAAAGCTTCTACTACAGGAAGCATCAATGAACTTGGACACCAAGTATAGAGTTGCCAAGATACTAAACGGATAAGAAAATGAAGTCCATAAAGAGAATCTAGACTTCTGGCAACAGTACGACTTCAGTGCACTTGAGAATTTAGGTCCTCAGGATCAAACTGAACAAGTACAAGAACCATCGGTTCAATTCACTACTCGTGAAGAACCTGCAGCCGGAAAGGAAAATGTTCAAACAGAAGAGTTCACATCTGGTGAACAAATAAATGTTGAACAAGTAGTTCCCCGGTAGAACAAGAGCTGGGAAATGATATCCCTATGGGAGAATTACATACAGCTGAAGAGCAGCACAAGGAAGAAGTCTCACCGGAAGTGCAATTTCAACCGGAATAGGATGCTCCACCAGAAGTTGAAGTGCAACCGGACAAAGGAGCACACAATGAGGAAGAAGCACCTGCCAAAGAAGACCTAACTGAAGAAGAGGCACAACCAAAAGTTGTAGCTCAACAAGGAGATAATGAAAATAAAGAACAAGAACAAGAGATTCATGTACACACTGAGCAAGCATTACTGGTACAGGAGCCTAAGAAAAAGGAACGGGTAGATATTCCAAGCTCCTCATCCAAGAGTAAGCTATCATTTGTTGAAGACAAAGAAGCCAAAAGGAGCAAGGCCACTGATACTGTGGTTGACATTAGCAAGATGTCAACAAGGAAGCTAAAGGAGTTGACCAAGAGGAAACAGGACATGGTCTTGACCACTGTCAAGAATACTCTGTGCAACTTCATACCTGATGCTGACATCGATAAAGATGAAACTATTATAGATCAGCTGGAAGTATTGGCACAAGCAATTGGTGATGACCTGCAAGATCCAGAGACTGTAGCAATAGATCATTATGAACAGAAGAGAATAGAGATTCTACATAAACAAGTTGAAGAAATAAAGGTGTCTGTGACTACCAATTTGAGAATTCTTCAACAACAGATTCAAGTGAAAGGAAGTTTGATGACAAGAACTTCCAATTTTGATACATTCTTGCAAGATCTAACAGAGAAGTCAGCAAAGACTTCAGAAGACATAAGAACTTTGTCTTCTCAGTTTGACATCAAGAATAAGTCAGCAACAAACTTTAGCAGAGAAATGACAAGTCTTTCTCTCGTTCTGAGAAAGACTTCTGAAGAGAAGACTAAGAGAATCCAAGACATCATTGGATTTCAATTGTTTCTGGCCCCCACATTTGATATAATGCAACAAACTGCATCATCGGCTGAGAATCTGATCCAAGAACCGGACTACAAAACTGTGGAGGACATGGAGAACATTATTGTCTCTCTAAAAGCAACACAGAAGAACACTGAACATGTAACCGGTCAATGGGCACCGTTTCTTCAATCAACAAGGAATATTCATAAAGATATCTTCAAAAAGCTACAAATATAAACACACAAGTGAAGCTAAACCCTTTATCCAATGGAGGCAAAAAGGGGAAGAAGAAATGGGAAGAAGGAGATCAGAAATCAGAACAAAAGGGCAGAATAGTCACAAGGTCAAAGACAGAATAGCCACAGAACCAGAACAGAAGAGCTCAAGCACTCGGACAGGGGAAGTCTGGAATAGGGGAAGTGTGCCACCAGAGGAAAGAGAAAGGAAAAAGAAGTCTACAGGACAAGGAATGAAATGTGATAAGTGAGTAAGGTTTTGCCACCAATGACAAAGGGGAAGATTGTTAGCAAAGTTAAGTTGTCATTAGTGAAATCAGATGCAAACACCATTCCCACCGATAAAGGTTCACCAATAGCTCACTCACATTACTTTAAAGGCACCGGTAGACTATGACAGAGGAGATGCACCGGTAGACTGAATAGAGTACATAGTACCGGTCTATTAGTACATATGAAATAAACTGGGTATGAGATTTATACCGGTCAAACTGCATAAAGATCCGCACCGGATTATGTGGAGCAGTTTTGAGTTAAAACCGGAATTTACGGAGCATCCACCGCTCAGAACTGAAGTTAGCTTTTTGACAGGAGTTCGCTTTATTTCTACAGATGTTTCAAGCTCATAGGACACAATAAAAATAGTTGTTGATAGTTGTTGAATGAACAGAGCAGAAGAAAGATAACTTCTGCGAGAAGAGCTACAGTCATAGAGGTGAAAGGCAAAAAGATCAACAGCCAGGCAGAACCGAGAGAGAAGGTATGATCTAATCAAACAGTGTGTCAAATTGAGATCATTGCTTTTATATTGTAAAAGCTTATTGAAATCCCTCAATCAGGGTGAACCCTAATTGGTTCTTTGTAAAAATCATTTAACCGGGTAACATCTTTGTTGATGTTGAAAGTCCTCTAACCAGGCAACTCCTAACAGAGTTAAGATCATAACCAATCTTCTATCAAATCCCTTAACCGGGTAGCACCTTCACAAGTGCTTTGTAAGCTCCTAACAGGGCATCTTTATTTCTGCAGAAGTGAAGTTGTGAGCTCTATCTCACCGTGGTTTTCTCCTTCTAACCGAGGGTTTCCACGTATACATCATGTGTTGATCTGTGTATTTCTATTTATGCTTGTGGATGATGGTTTACATTATGCTTATCTTGGAAGAATAATTAAACAAGTGTTGAATTGTAATAGAAATAGTATTTACTGATTCACCCCTCCCCCCTCTCAGTAACCGAGTAGGAATAACACTGAATACAAGTGTTCATTTCCAAATGATCGTCACCTTTTAGAGATGAACACAGGGGGTTAAAGCTCATAAGGTCATATATCAACACATATGACAAAAGAAGTTTACACATTAAACATCTTATTTATATATATATATCAGTAATAATTACAATTGAATCATACCAAGACCTTTCCTGAAGTGTTCAACTTTTATTCTAGCAAGTGGCTTGGTGAGTATGTTTGTTGTCTGATCTCTTGTACTAATATATTCCAACTGAATTACATTCCTATCAACCATGTCTCACATAATGATAAGGAATCTCTATATGCTTGGATCTATCGTGAAATACTAGATTACAGAAGGTTTTATGCAACTCTGATTATCACAATAGATAATTGTAGGCTTGAAGGGCTCACCGAATAATCCCATAATCAGTTTCTTGAGCCATATTGCTTCTCTTGCTGCCATAGAGGTTACAATGTATTCGGCCTCTGTAGAACTCTAAGCCACTGAAGATTGTTTTCTGCACATCCAAGGTATCATTGCGGATCCCAAACTAAAGCAACAACTTGAGGTGCTTTTTCTATCAATTACACTTCCAACCCAATCAGAGTCTGTGAATCCATGTAGATTCAAGTTTACTTTCTCATAGTTGAGTCCAAAATTTAGAGTACCTTGAAGGTATCTCATAATATGTTTCACAGCCATAAGATGTATCTCGTTAGGCTCGCACATGAACTGACTCAAAGCATTTACTGCATAACAGATATCTGGCCTAGTATTAACCAAGAACATTAGGATCCGATTATTTGCCTGTAGAGGGTAGGATTTGCAAATGGAGAGTTTGTCGCTGCCTCCTTTAGTTTATAAAGGTTTGTTTCCATGGCAGAAGACATGGGTCTACAGTTCATCATACCAAATTGTGATGTCCCCATTTTGAAATAGAAATTAATATTTTATAAATTAATAAAAGAAAATTTAATAAATAAAATGATATAATATAATCTATTATTAAAATAATAAAATAATATATAAGCATACTAATTTATTATTAATATAAAATAATAATAATAAAAATATGATATATCAATCTAATATAATATATTGATGAATCAATATAATAATATTAATAAATTATTAAATATAATAAATAATAAATAAGTAATCACACTATAATTATAATCTAATATTATTTATAATATATTATTCACATAGTAAATATAAATAAACAAAATAACATAATATAATCCAAAAGACAGGACTTTTGGAAAAAAAAGGGTATAAGAAAACAATTATGAGGAAAAAAGGAGGAAACACGAAGAAAATAATATGGAAAACTTGGGACAAAATAATATAGGAGAAAATCTAGGAGAAAATGAAGGAGAAAAGATAGGAGAAAATAAAAGAGGAAATGTAGGAGGAACTCAAGGGAGGAAAAAAGAATATACGAAAAACAACATCTCTTTGCCTACACCTTTGCCAATCAATGACAATACCTCTTTGCCATGTACCGGTTACATTCTTACCGGTTAATGCCAACATATCTATTGTCTGATCTCTTGTACTGATATATTCCAACTGAATCACATTCATATCCATCATTTCTCTCACATAATGATAAAGAATCTCTATAACATACAAAATAATGGATCACTGATGCTGAAACTCCATCCTATGAATCACAGTCCTCTAACTACTGATCACTAAAGAACCCATCTTGACATGGTCTACTCCCTCTGAATCACTATCATCAAAGACCTCAAAGATCAATTTGGTAGATCCTCTAGTAGCTCCCTCTGTTAGAGAAGCATACATGGTCTTAATAATGAAAATGTCTTGCTCCAAGAGACTCTCATTATCTAGTACATGATCATTTACCCACTATTAAAAATTTTGATCACAACTTTATTCGTAGGAGTAATTTCCCATACACAAATGCACTTGTCTAATTCCATAGTAACATGAGTGAATGTAATAAATTTTGGATTGATCACTAGGCTTGGCCACACCAAACATTCATGATAAAGTGGCTTTCATCTGAAGCTCCAAGTACATGCATCAACCTTTTGATCTTCTCGTCCAAGGTTGCCTTAGATGAAATGTTAGACTCCCTCTGAATCTGATAGCCATCTTCAATTCAGTTCCATAACATCAACTATCAAGTTTTCTTTCCCTTGAATGCAATTTCTTATGCTTCTTGATCCATCCTGAAGGCATTCTAAAGAGAGATTACAAATAGTTCATAAAACTAAACTATCCCAAAAGGAAAAACCAAGGTTAGAAGCATACAAGATATACTATCTCAATGTTATAGCATGTATTAATGACTCAAAAAATTCATTAACATTATTCAAGGGTATGAAATACTTATCTCTATATATGTTTGATACTCCAAGGCAATTCAAAACAAAACCATGATAGACTACTAAGAACACCGCATCATTTAATGCCCCCTATTATGACTCGATTCCCATATGCTCTATTTCTATGAAACGGCTATACAATATGTTTCACATTAGCCAAAGCTTGGAATCGTATAATATATAGACTTTGGCGACCAATAGATTCTTTACACTCGTGGCAATTAAGGGACTGAAAAAGCCAAACCCACTGTGCTGGTAATGGACCTCGATTCACATAATGTTAAGGACGACATTCACACAACAGTATTGATACATTTGTCTCTTCAAGTTTCCAGGTACTCCTCCAAACATTAGCTATTCCAATATGGATTCTTTAGCGATTGATCCACCTGATGAGTCATCGATGGATAGTCATTTTGCTTAGTGTCTCAATCTTACATTGACTCCACAATATCATTATTCGACGATGTTTACAATGTCACCATTCCTTGTATATCCAATAAGATATCTTATGCGTCTTTGCACTATGTTAATCCAAGATGTGATTATGTCTTCAACATAAGTGAGTCAGTGATTTAGCAGCTCCAAGACCCATCTCTGATTGATCCAAACAATGTTATTTTCATGGAGTACACAGAATATCAGCTCTTGATGTTCTCAACAATCAAGTCTTCAATCTTAATTACATCAATTAATTTTGTTATGATGTAATATATATGTCACAAGAAGCTGAGACTAATATGTAAATGACACTCATCACTGGTGTTCAACAACCCAACCAACTGATGATGGCTCGATGTGCAGCAATAAATGCAATCCCAAAGGCTACGAGCTGCTGTAAACTTGACTCATTTGTTTTAATATCCTTCGTTCTATGCAGAAGGTATTCCCAGCATCACGCACTCGGGTAATGAACATACTACAACAACTATGTCACTGTTCTCATAACAACGAACAATCCAGAACTCTTTCTCATGACCTATCTTGAATGCCCAAGGTTCTATGCGCCACTTCCATACAAATTGGCTTATGGTTGATTCCTGATTTAAAGTTTATTGATTGCTTATGAGCGTGTCTTGATTTCTCAATCTTCCTGGGAATCTGCAGAATTTCCTGGACAATTATTCCTTCTTGCAAATGTGATCTTTACACAATGGATATGTAAAAATCTCTATCATTATTACAAAATCCATTTGATTTATTCTTTCACAGAATCTAATTCTTATCGATGACCCTGTAGTGGGGCTTGAAGACTCTTGTTCTTTCTATATCAAGTCATATTCTCGACATTGTGTTGACCAGATTTCAACATCTATGTTTCACGCTTGCTTTGAAGTCGTGTTTCATCTCCTTAGTCATATATTTTATTCCTATGACTAAGCTTATCAAACTAATTGCTAACATCAAGCAATTAGTCTTCAACCTGAACAGAATCGTGGTTCATCAATCCTCCTTATTGGAATGTAGTATTCTGTAATGATCTTTTTGTATCATAAAGTCGAAATTTTGGTATGTTGCTATCAACCATTAATCCACTTCTTATATCCTCGCCCGATTCATATCTGCATCACAATGATCATGATGATAACTTGTTGCAATGAATACATCGATATATGAATATATTCATTTCCCATTGATACACTCGCCATTACCAATCTTCATGTACCGGGCGACCCAAGGTGGACTCCATCATTTTTAATTTCTTTATCCAATAATCTACAAAAGTCTTCTCACTTCTCTTCGGTGAACTTGCACTAGTTATTGGCTTACCGAAATTTATGGTCAATCCCAATTTGATTTCCACACGGAAGCAAAAAATTAACATCAAATTGATATTGGCTGTAAGTGATGCTCTGAATACTGCAGTGGCCATTGGTAGTGGATGCCTGCTGCTTCGCTAACACTCAGTCAGCTGAAATCTCTGTATCTCTTGAACGGAAATATGTCTGATGTGTCCTCTTATAATACCGCTTCTCCATTTTATACAAACTGCACTTCATTTGTTTCGGAAATATGGCTTGCACCACTTCGGATTTAAAAATCAATACTTACAATGATTAGTAAGGCTTCCACGAGCTTTTCAGAATTATCATTTGGCAGTCAAGCGTTCTCTACAATGGAACCTTTGGCGATGATTTCACAATCCTTAACTTCAACAGTTTAATAAACTTGTGAAGTGATTTATTTCATCTCTCAAGAATGTCATGTGATTGTTATATCAATAGGTGATAGTCTGATATCTCAAATTTAATTTAAATCTTCTTAACCTGCTCTGATACCATGTTGAGTTTTCAGAGATCAATATCAAATGTAATCCCACTGCTTTCAAAAGTATGTGTTTCCCAAATACATCGATCTCTTGTGTATATACATGGCAAAGACAAGAAGAGACATGTCCCTTCATGGGACATGTCTATTCATTAATCTAATTTATTAACTATATAGTTATTATAGATTAACTTTATATATATACATGCATATTAATATATAAAATATTATCAATTATTATATATATAATATATGTATGTATATGTAATAGATCATTTCTCATAATAATCATATAGTCAGTTTTATTTATCTGACCGATGCTACATACATCAACACTTTTCTTGATACCACTCATTTTCAAGACCACTACATTTGCAATGCAGGCAGTTTTTGACCTTTTTTTGTATATATATATAGGCCTTAAAGCACCTAAAAAAGGGGGATTTTTAGGGAAATTTAAAAAGGGAATTGTAGAGGAGAAGTTCTTGAAGGTAGCCATTTTTGGGTAGTTTAATAAATCAAACTATACCATGAATTTTTTTTCAAGTATCATGAAATGGAAATGTACATGTTTAAAGTTGTGTATTTGCCATATTTTTCCTTGCTATGAATTAAACTTCGTGTTGTAACAGTACTTTATGATGCTTATCTACTTAAAAGTAATTACCAATACTTTGATATCGAAAACTTTGCATTTTGTGTTGAAGAAGATGATATCCTCTATTCCTTTCTTAAAATATCATACAATGAAATAAACTTTGTGTCAATTCATTTTCTTTCAAGGGTTACCCAAATCTTTCTTTGCATATATAGTATAGCTATGCTCGGATGTTAGTTTTGCCTTTCCTTCTTTCCGGTCAAAAGCATACCCAAAAGAACCAATTATATTATAAGAGGGAGTTGTACCTCTAAAATTCAGAGGAAGATCATTTGTTTAACAAAGATCTCTCCAACTGTTGGTTTTCGGTTTTGTCTTTCATCTTTGGCATTTGTGAGTCATTTTTAAAGTTATTCTAAGAAGGACAAAAATCTGAACCAACATATCTTAGGTGGTGTTTTCTCTGCAATGGAATGGCCTCATGCACCGGAAATGATAGATTAAGCAAATATTTGTCCCTGTATTCTTGCCTTGCCCATGACAGTTTTCTTATCTGCTAGAATGAGAATGTGTAAGCTCACATTGTGATCATTATTGCTTTTGGGTTTTGTTCACTCTAGTTTGCTTGCTTCTCCTTTGAGATTCCTCTGTGTTTTGATAAGTTAAGGATTTGCTACCATGGTTAGAAGATGGGTTAGCTCCCCATCAGCAGATACAGTGCATGTGGCAGCAATGGGTGATGCGTTGTCTTCTTTTTTTGTGCTTCTGGATGGATATTTGGTTGAAATGCCAAATCCTATGGAAGCTGGGCATCCACCAAAGAACTCAAAGATTCATGGCCTTCAGGGTTGACGCATGAAGCTGCAAGATGTCATGTTACAAGTGACAAAATTGGAGGATTTCTCTCAAGATTTTTAGCTCGAGCATATGCTGGTTTCCCTTCAACATGGCTTGATGGAAGCATCTAAAAAATATACTACCACCTATAGAAGGGGGTAATCTGATTCATTCAGCAAAAAGAGCATAATGAATTGATGGAATTCAATTTGAAAGCTTACACAATTCTGCCAACCTAGAGTTTGTTAAGGCAAAACTGGTTGCAATCTCTGGCTTGGGAATATACAGTCAGGCATATGAACATTAGACATCAGTAACGAGCTCTTCAGAAATTCCTTGACGGGGAGTTTCAACACTCCCTTGAATTTCCTAACTTGGCTCTTTGTCTTGTGGCTGTTCGCTCGTGTATGGTTGCTGACTCAATAGTTGCTTGTCAGGGGTTTACATATCCCTATTATAGCTCTGATGGTTGTTATGCTCATGTTGGGTAGCTAGTTTTTGGTAGCTTAAGGCTAATTTTCTGGTTTTGGATCACATAGCTGTTTCAATATTTTGTTTGCTAGATTTCCTTTATTTTATGACCTGCTCTACTCATTCTGGAGCTGTTCACACAGGTTTTCTGGTTTGCTTTATAGATATCTTGCTTTTTGTTTACCTGAGGGCTGGGATCCCATAATAGATCCCCAAAATTATGTCTAAAGATTAAAAAAGGACTAAGATTAATAGTAATTAATAATGTTAAAAAGAAAAGAACTAAGATTCCTCAAAAGAAAAGTCATATTCAGTAGATGTACTATAATTTCCTGAACCAATTCCCATGCACCTGTTGATACACAAGTGATGCATTACAATTTAGAAGAAAGAAAATAAGATTAAAGCAATACTCTAACCTTCTGAACTACAGAATGCATCACTTTCAATCTTCACTTCATTACCTGCACAGTTGCTGTGTTCTCAAAGAAATTTCGCATAAATGGTTTCAACTCAAAAAGGCCATCCGGGACCCATTTATCACCCATTTTGGGAAATGTGTTGAATGCCCGTCCCTGTATTATGTTTAAGAGAAAGCATAAGACAAAATAAGCTACAAAATGATCTATTTTGAATAATACTAATTTGAATAATACTAAATTAATAACATTAACAAAATTTTATTCTAGTAAAATAACAAAGATTTATCAAAGTTCAGGTTTCTCACTGCATCGTTTCCTGCAACAAATGCCCCTGAAATAGCTGTTATGGCAACAACAGCACTCACTGGGAGGGCTAGCCTCCTGACCTTTGCTGCTCCTTTAACCCAAGCTGCTGAATATGTTGGAGGTTCTGGCATGGCTACAGAAAGAGCCATCCAAAGAAGACCACAGTAAATTACAAATGCAGAAGTGAGATGAGTTGCCAAGCGATAAGGACTCACCCTAGGTTCTGCATACTCTGATACTGGTTCCTAAAAAAGAAACTTTGGCAGGAAATCAGTTTAAAAGGGCTTAAGGCCAAAATTCTGTGGCGTGGGAAAATAAGCATGGACAAATACTGATGTCTCCATTTATTGTATAAAAAAGTGCCAAAGTCACAGAGATTATAGACTGCACTCTACCTGGAGGCCACTCTTTACCATCCACCAGCCTATCAATCCCTGACCAGCACCCATAGCAAAAATAGCTGAAAGTCTCAATCCAAGCTGTCTGGTTATATATCCTTTCCAAACAAAATATGCAAATGGACCAGCAAAGACAATGCCTAGCCCCCTTCCCCACATGCGATGCGCATATTCCATCCAATATATAAACTTGAAATCTTCAAGGTTGATTCCCTTGTTTACACTACAGAGATAATTACCATTCCATAATTAAATGTGAGAACAGCTAATATCACAGAGACCAATCCAATGAATAAACTCCAAGCAGCTGCAAACATACAAGCAATAGATGTATCATATAAAATACTTGTATATGTTAAGATATAGCTTCATTCGTATATATATATATATATATATATATATATGTATTGATACTTTATTATAATGAAGAAGTTGTAATAAATATTATATTATATTATTATCAATATTATATTACTAATATAGTAATGATAATATTATAATACATGATATATATTATATTATATTAGCATTACTATATTAGTAATATAGTAATGGTAATATTATTGCATTATCGAAATGAACGATGAACTACATTATCGAATTGTATACATTGCCGACTGCTATATATCATATTGTATACATTGCCGACTGCTATGTTTGTGTCGGCTTACATTAACAATCTCTATGTTAATGTAAGCGACTGTTGTTAACAGTCGCTTACATTAACATAGCGACTGTGTTTATTATTATATGCACCGTTTCATTGTTTATGATATGCGCTGTTTCATTTGTGAGGGTCACGATCCTTTGGATGTGACCGCTGACTAATATATATATATTGTGTGCAGTGAGGGTTCGAACACAATCAATTACAACGTGCATTGCTGTTCTCCCCTCACTACATACAATAATGTATGCATTCAAATTAAAACAGAGATACTCATATATATATCAGCATTAAAGTAAATAACATTACTGAATATATTAACAGTGAATATATTCCCAAAGATCTGATTTCCTAACATGGTATCAGAGATGAGTTAAAAGGAATAAAATTCTGAATTATTATTTGATTGAATACAAAAAGAAAGATATTATTTAAAGAAGGGGGATCCATTCACAAATTATTAAAAATGACCACCGGAATCAGGATGGAAGACAGATTGGAAGGAGCATCAAATTTTCTATCATAGAAAATTAGAATCACTACACTATTGCAAGAACTGGAATTAGAATCTTTCATAGAAGCGGAAAAAGAAATGCCTACAGACGAAGCAGAGAAAACGACTTGGAAAAGGAGGAACAATAAAGCCAAGAAATTAATTGTTGATTCAGTTAAAGACTCTATTCTCCCAAGTATAGCAAGATTAACAACAGCATATGAGGTTTTCAAGAAAATTCAAGAAACGTATGAGATAAATAATACAAGTCGAATATTAACCTTAAAGGAACAATTATTGACCATAAAAATGAATAAAGGGGAAACAGTTACATCTTATTTTCTAAGAATTGCTGAAATACGAGATCAACTATTTTCAATTGGTAACGTTATAGAAGACATGGAATTATCTCTAATAGCACTAAGGGGATTACCAACATCATGGGAGAATTTTATTCAATGCATAAGCACACGTCCACCTCTACCAAAATTTGATCAACTTAAGAACGACTGTACTCAGGAAGAATCAAGACTAATTACCAGAGGAATAGGTCTAAAGAAAGAGGGAGAAACACAAGCACTCAACACAAAGTCCCACAACAAAAAGAGAAAATCCTTTAAAAGAAAGAGGGGATTCAAAAGAGATTTTTCTAAAATCCAATGTTACAAATGTGATAAATATGGGCACACTCGTCGACATTGTCCTGAAAGGAAAAAGACTCAAGCCACCATAGCTGAAACAAAAGAAATTCCACTCTTCTTTACAGCTCTCTCAAGTGAACTAAATTCCAATAATAGAACTTGGATAATTGATAGTGGTGCATCAAGACATATAACCGGATTCAAAAATCAGTTTGAGACACTTGAAAATTATTCAACCGAAGAAGTGACTATTGGGGATAACTCCACCTACCCAGTGAAAGGAATAGGGACCTGTACCATAAAGATAAAGAATGGAGTATCTCTACAACTAAAAGATGTTCTATTTGTACCTGAAATCAAAAGAAACTTAGTCTCTATATCAGGACTAGCAGACCAAGGATTTCGGGTCACCTTTAATGAAGACAAAGTTCTATTATGGCCTAAGAATTCAAATATGAAGAATGCTACAATCATAGTGACAAGAGATGGTAGTCTTTATAAAATATGTAATGATCAGAAATCTGCACTAACTCATGAAATCACAAATCACAATGAATTATGGCATAAGAGGTTCGGACATCTAAGGTATAATGCTCTACCTTTAATAAACAAGATTACTACGGGTCTTCCACACTTTAAAAATAATCATCCTGGCATTTGCAAAGGTTGTGCACTAGGAAAGAATATAAAAGGGTCTTTCCCTACAAGTGAGCACAAATCCAAAGTAATCTTAGAATTAATTCATACTGATTTATGTGGACCCATGTCAACACCGTCATTAACAGGATCACTATACCATATTATTTTTGTTGACGACTATTCTCGGAAAACTTGGATATACTTTCTTAAGGTTAAAGAATCAAGTGAGGTACTATATAAATTCAAAGAATTTAAAGTTTTAGTAGAAAATCAAACAGATAAAAGAATAAAAGTATTAAGATCAGATAATGGAGGTGAATACAAATCTGACATATTTAAAGAATTTTGTAATTCTGTTGGGATTTAGAGGGAGTATACTGTACCATATAATCCTCAATAGAACGGAGTAGCAGAAAGGAAGAATAGATCCATAATCGAAGCAGAAAAAGCCATGATGCTCAATCAAAACCTTCATAATTCTTTTTGGGCAGAAGCTTCAAATACAGCAGTATATATTCAAAATCGGTGTCCACACTCCATATTAGAAAACATAACACCAGAAGAAGCATTTACAGGGACCAAACCAGACCTAAGTCATCTTAGGATATTTGGATGTCTCGTATACATTCATGTACCTAAAGAGAAGAGGACTAAACTAGAACCATCAGGTAAGAGAGGCATACTTGTTGGTTATAGTGAAAACACAAAAGGGTATCGAATCTATATTCCGGGACAAAAATCTGTTGAGATGAGTAGAGATGTAAAATTTGTTGAAAATAACACATTTAAAAACTTTGAAGAAGATAACATCCTGGAGATAGAAGAAGATCTCACTACTGAAATTGAGAGGCAGGATATAGAAGAACCTGAATCTCCTGTCATTGAAAATGAGAATACTAATGTAATCAATGGTAAGAAAAGGCCATTATGGGCAAGGCAAATAATTAAAGAAAATAATGTAGAGCCTAATGAAATATCTCATGAGAGTAAAAGGACAAGAACTCAAAAATGTTATGCAGCTCTTATAACAGAAATCAATAAATCAGAACCATCAAATCCAAAGGAGGCATTATCTAATCAAACATGGAGAGAGGCAATGATTGAAGAATATCAATCTATAATAAAGAATGATGTCTGGGACATAGTACCTAGACCTAAAAATAAAACCGTTGTCTCTTCTAGATGGCTATTCAAAACTAAATATGATCCTGATGGAAGTATTGAGAAGCATAAAGCTCGGTTTGTTGCTAGAGGATTCTCACAGAAAGTAGGTATTGATTATGAAGAAAAACTTGCCCCTATAGCTCGGTATACATCAGTCAGAACCATTATTGCTATAGCAGCATCTAAAGGGTGGAAGATACACTAGATGGATGTGAAAACGGCATTCCTAAATGGCACCATTGAAAAAGAAGTATACCTAGAGCAGCCTGAAGAGTTCATTATACATGATGCATCAAAATATGTTTGCAAACTCAAGAAAGCACTATATGGGTTGAAACAAGCTCCCAGAGCTTGGTATGAAAGGATAAACAGCTATCTTTCAAAATTAGGATACTCTAAAAATGATGCAGATCCTAACATTTACTTTAAGATAACAAATGGCAACATAGTTATTTTAGTTCTTTATGTAGATGATCTTTTAATAACAGGAGAAGATCATCTTATTGCAAAATGTAAGCAAGAACTCACTGCTGAATTTGACATGAAAGATCTAGGACTCTTACATTATTTCTTAGAGTTGGAAGTGTTTCAAAAGGAAGGCTATATTCTGCTAAATCAACAAAAATACACTATTGATATTCTAACCAGGTTTGGAATGATGGAATGTAAGCCTTTATCCACACCTATGGAAACAAATTTGCACAAACTCAAAGTTGAAGCAGAAGAATCTGAACCCTCTGATCCTACATTGTATAGAGAAATTGTTGGCTCTCTTATGCACTTGGTGAACACTAGACCTGACATCTATTATGCAACCAATGTTGTGAGTCACTTTATGTGTGAGCCCAAGGAAATACACTTAATGGCAGCTAAGCATATCTTGAGATATCTACAAGGCTCTATTGGATTTGGGCTAAAGTATGAAAAGGTAGAAATCAATCTTCAAGAGTATTCTGATTTTGATTGGGCTGGAAGTACTACCAATCGAAAAAGCACTACAGGGTGTTGTTTCAGTCTTGGTTCGGCTATGATCTCTTGGTTCAGTTGAAAACAGTCAGCAATAGCATTAAGCTCCACTGAAGCTGAATATATGGCAGCATCCATGGGAGCACGTGAAGCAGTATGGTTAAGAAAGCTATTATTTGGATTGTTTGGAAAACCTCTAGATCCAACTGTGATTCATTGTGACAATCAAAGTTGTATCAAGTTATCTGTTAATCCAGTTTTTCATAACAGGTCTAAACATATTGAGATTTCATATCATTACATAAGAGACATGGTAGAGAGAAATATCATAAGGCTAGAGTACATTAGTACTGAAGAACAGAGTGCTGATATTTTCACTAAGCCATTGGCAAAGTTGAAGATAGAATACTTCAGAAACAAACTTGGCATGATCAAGGTTTGATGTATGGTTTAAACCCCTCTTATTTATAAGTTTTTTATTCATGAATAAATATAAATAAATAAAATGTGTATATTGCAATATTGTGTAAATGATCATTTGTGTGTGGGTTAACATTTCAAGGTGACGATCTTGGTTAACCAAAGTGTCAAGATAGACTACTTAATTGTGTGTCCCGATTGTGCGGAGATCTTGACTCTTGTTATTACTAGATGCGTAATAACGAAACCATATCATGATAGACTACTTAATTGTGTGTCCCGACTGTGCGGAGATCATGATATTCAAGTCTATACGCATGATGAACTTGTATGTGCGAATGTCATGATAGACTTTTGATGCTTAATACTCACTCGCTAAGAGGGAGTGTTAAGATATAGCTTCATTCGTATTAATATATATATATATGTATTGATACTTTATTATAATGAAGAAGTTGTAATAAATATTATATTATATTATTATCAATATTATATTACTAATATAGTAATGATAATATTATAATACATGATATATATTATATTATATTATCATTACTATATTAGTAATAGAGTAATGGTAATATTATTGCATTATCGAAATGAACGATGAACTACATTATCGAATTGTATACATTGCCGACTGCTATGTTTGTGTCGGCTTACATTAACAGTCTCTATGTTAATGTAAGCGACTGTTGTTAACAGTCGCTTACATTAACATAGCGACTGTGTTTATTATTATATGCACCGTTTCATTGTTTATGATATGCGCTGTTTCATTTGTGAGGGTCACGATCCTTTGGATGTGACCGCTGACTAATATATATATATTGTGTGCAGTGAGGGTTCGAACACAATCAATTACAACGTGCATTGCTGTTCTCCCCTCACTACATACAATAATATATGCATTCAAATTAAAACAGAGATACTCATATATATATCAGCATTAAAGTAAATAACATTACTGAATATATTAACAGTGAATATATTCCCAAAGATCTGATTTCCTAACAGTATAGCATTGTAACCCCAAATCAGAACACACCTTAAAAACTTAAGATTTTTGTAGCATTGTAATCCCAAATAAGAACACATTATAAAGACTTCAGCACTAAAAATGAAAAGGGCAGTGTTCAACCAAGAGTGCATGTTCATTCATAAATGTTTACAAAATGCTGCAATTAATCTGTAATTAACAAAAAGAAAGTTTACTCCAAAAAAATTAGGTCAAAACCAAAAATATCATGTACAGAAGTACATCTGATTTTTTATATTTTAACAAAAGAATTCGAGATTTTTTATCTTATAACTAAGAATTTTCTCAAGGCTCGATATTTTGTTTGGTGTCCTTGAAACAGATAAAAAAGAACACTTCTATCACTCTCCTCGAGCCAAGTCTGGAATTGTTGAAAGTTGAAACATCCACAGCAGTTGCAAGGTTGTAGTTTCCCCGTGTTGCACTAGTTAACCCTGCCTTCTATCAATTGATAGGAAAACACACTTTCTGAATAGACTTCCAATCTGAATTCTAGACATTCATTCAAAAAGGCAATTCAAAATTTCTAAGTTACCAGTTCAGGTTACCCAACACAAAGTACAAGAATGAAGTTACAAAGTAACCCAAAGTGGGTGGTGCCAATAAGGCTAGCTTCTATTAAGTATGATAAGCTATCGGGCTGCAGTTCCTGATGTTTTTGCAATGGGTTATACATAATGAAGTAATGCTGGATCATCAAGCTTTTTAATATGAACAAGGTAAATAGATTATGTTGTATTACTCAAGCAGGATGTGATCATATGCAATATAAACTGGATTGCTTACAATCATATAGTTCAGTCATGCATTGTGTCATACCATTTTCACTGCTAAATAGTACAAACAAGGGTCTTCATCTTCCCAATCTGGTGTAAAGTCAGTACAAAGGGATCTGTTGATGTTTACTCAATCCTTATGCTATGGTTCAATGCTGTAAATCAATAGATAGGAGAAATAGAAAGGCATGATGTTTCTCATAAAGTCCAAACACACCCCTATCTCTATATCCTAAACCATTGCTTACAATAGAGATTTGGTTTCTATGGTGCTCAGAAGTCCAGAAATCCTATATTACCATCATTGTGACACCTTCCCAAAAGATATGCAGGGGTGCTGACATAGCTCACAAAATCTTACTTCCACAGAGTACATCAAAAATTGCACTCAAAAGTTGAAGGGAGTCCAAGAAATGGCATGTGTCCTCCTAAACAGAGATATCATCCTACTCCAAATCATGAATTCTAAGAAAGCAATTAATAAACATAGGTTCCCTCAATATCAACATAACACAAGAAGAAAAGTTTACAAAGCATGCAAAACAATCTCATAAAGGAATACATTATAGTGCTGTTAGCCCACATTTTTAAACTCATCAAATTTTAAAATTTCGCATCAAAATCATTTTGTGGAGTAATTCAAAGTCACTTAAGTCCCAAAGAGCCTTCACATGCTAAGTCTCTTATCATTTAAAGTATATTTATTCATGATCTTGTCAAAAAACCATCGGAAACATTGGTGTTTGTAGGTTTTCAAGTCATAATTAATTCTCAAAGCGCATGTAAATCTTATCACCAAAAACTCCATCCAAGTTCATAATTCTTCCCTAAGGGCTTAAAGAGGAAACAAAGTTTGGTTATATAAAATATATCAGCAATAAAATTTAATGTGGGCAATTCATTTTTATATGCTGATAACGAAGGCAAGCTAAGTACTCACCAGTGACTTCTCCGGAGTTATTAACTTTTCTCCAAAGGCATAACAAAGGAAGGTGAATTAGTCATTTGACTTTGTTTCAAAAGTGAGCCAAATTGCTGATGGAAGTTATGATTGACCCTTGTAAGTGGATGATAAAGTAATAAACATGTGGATCGGCCATTTTGATGCCTTATCAAAGAAACCTAAGTTACCGATAGAGATATTAATAAATACAATGATCGTCCATACAACTGGCTTCATAAAGTCTTCAATTTTCCAATGAAGTTACTTGGATACAACAGAGTTGATTTACTTTGGAAAGATGTCGATGACTTTCAACTTTAAATATGCAACCAGTTTAAAGAAAGGCATGATATTAACAATGATTTGAAAACTTAGGTCGGCCTTATTAACAAGTTATGGAAGTGCTTCAAATTACCAATGAGCTCTTTTGCATCAATATTAACGCCGCGTTAGGCATTCCTTAAGGTTGATTAAGTTGTTCAAAGAACTGAAAGGAAGAGTGTTACATCAAGCCTTATACCAGTTTCGGGCAAGTCTCAAACTTTCAAATATATTTCAAAAGACCAAAGATTGCAAGGAAACCAAGCTCAAAATATTATTGGTAAGTTATCCATGTTGCAAAAGTTAGCAAAGGAGCCGATAAGCCCAAAGGTGGTACTTATCATAAGTCAAAGGTTGGTAGTTACTATAACTACCACGATACTTCCCTTTCTTGTAGCATGTGAACATTGCAGAGATTGAACTATACGTAGGAAAATGATTGTAAGAAATAACTCAAAAAACCTCAAGCAAATTCATTTGGCAATTCCAAATTCCACTTGCTCGTGCCAAGAAAGGATTGGAATAGGTCAAAGACTTCCGTCGAACCATTAAGGATAGCTGAATTTTATCCAATGCTATGGCTTCTACTTCCCCAGGTCGACACAAAATGATTTGGTGAGAAAGCTTTAAGAACATTCAATGAAATACAATGAGAAGTAATCATGTTGTGTCGCCCCTCTCATACACGGCCTACAAGAAAACATGTAAAAGCACAGAGCTTTGGAACAGATTATAGACAACCACAAAGACATAAAGGAATGGGGGTTTATGTTAAATATTGTATTTACAACTAATATGGTAAACATGCGTGCAAAATGTGGAATCATTGACAAAACACCCAATCTGTTCAAAGAGATGTCGTCCTATGGCATGCTGTGAGTACAAGAAATGCACAAAACCGAGTTGTTGAAGAGGCTTTAGAAACATTGAAGCAAATACTGTTGGAAAGCAGAGAGACAAATTCTACTTTGCACATGTCAGAAGCAACACAGGTGCACCCAAGTGGGAGCTCAAACTAAGCACGCAACACGTGTTGTTGACTGCCTCAAATGAATGTGATCTTATTGTATGGTATAATTACAGGGTTGGTAGGGATATTCTTGTCAGATATTATAGTCGGAAGTGCTCTGGTGGACATCAGTGCAATATGAGGAATCAAAGACCAAACACATTGAAGGCTTCATATAGTGCATCAAAGAGCCATGATCACAAATTACATACAAATGAATTTGTTGAGTCGGCCTCAGAAACTTTCATACAAACATAGCAGTTACCATGTTCCCAAAATGAAGTTGTTGAGAGGATTACAAAAGCTCATGCATTTGAAACAGGTACCACACAAATGGATTTGTTGAAAAGGGTTTAGAAACTTAGAAGAAAATATAATTGGCAGCTAAAAACCGAATCCCAAAACCTTTGCGTCATAATGGGAGCTTATGAACTAGTTGGTGGACATGCATGCAGTGTTCAAAGATAGAGACCAAGACCGTGGTTTGTCACAAACAGCCACTTCTCAGCCCGCACCAAAATGGGAGTTTCAAAAAAGACCATGAACATCCATCATATCAAAGCATTGACAAGGCTTGTGAACAGTTTGAAAGAACGCCTCAAAAGATGTCATCTCAAGGAATGAAATAAAATGATTGTGGAATATCCGTAAAATAAATTTGTAAGAAGAAATTCTCTGAGCATATACATAGTTCGTCAACAGTTTGAGAGGATGCCTCAAAGAAATGTCATATTATGGCATGTAATGGTTGCAATATATGCGTACACCATTTTTGTTGACAAGAACTTCAAAAACTTTCAAGCAAAAGCAATTTACAAGCTTGAAGCCGAAATCGTCAAGCTTTGCCACCACCCTATGTCTATGTTAAAATGGGAGCTTAGACCAAGTTATGCAATGCCATCAAAACATGAAGGTATATTATAGTTGAAGATGCTCGTGGTATACGTGCATAGAAGAACTTGA
The DNA here is from genome assembly GCA_027943335.1 of Chamaecyparis obtusa. NCBI lineage: Eukaryota > Viridiplantae > Streptophyta > Pinopsida > Cupressales > Cupressaceae > Chamaecyparis > Chamaecyparis obtusa. The sequence goes on along the minus strand of BSBK01005442.1, from coordinate 1,249,596 downwards.
AAACATTCACAAAGCACTCAAGTTGTTTGATAGAGCACAACAAAGAGATTTTGAACATCTCAATGAATGCAACGACTGTTAGATTTGCAGGATACGTGATAGACAAATTTGTTGAAAAGGTTTTTGAAACCTTCATGAAGATGCAAGCTGCAGGCATGTGAGCTGAATCTGCTTATAGACGTGTATGTAAAATGTGGAATCATGAAGAGAGACAACAGAGATTTTCAAATTCAAGACATCTACTTGCCTATGGAAAGAAGTGTTTATCTGCTGCCAGAAGGAAACGTTTCAAAAGCATTTGATTTGTTAAACAGCACCCTTAGAACATGCATCGGCATTGTCAAGAATCTCCGAGTATGTTTATATCCAAGTGGAACTAAACACCAAATTTTGTCAAATGTTCAATGGAAAATGCCCGAATCCATGTGCATGCAAAATGCGGAAGAAAAAAGGTCGCCTGCCTGTATGATAGATCATCTCGAAGAAATGTCATTCTAATAAACAGAAACAGAATAATTATAGTTTCTTTGGTTGCTTGCTTGCTTGTTTCAGGGATAAGTGGAGGAAGATCCATCATGTGCTTAGTTCAAAATAGAGAAGGTTGTCAACACTTCAAATAATGCAGGTTGACATCCTAGATAACAACAATGATATTAATGGGGGTTGTTTTCTTGACATTCATACATCATTCATGTATTTGATTTATGTATCTCCATGTTTGCATAATGTTAAATGAGGTTAAGGTCGAGAGCCATAGTGGGTTACATGCTTTATGTGGAGGAAGTAGGCTATATCCACAGATTTCGTTCTCTCGGATGTGTAATGACCCTTACTATAAAGGCCACCAAAACCCCAAATCTAAACTGTGGCAATTCGTCAAACACTTGGTATGCACTGAATGGTTTTGCTTGCAATGATGAGTTTCAATGTGTTTATTGTTTGGGCATCCAATTGCAATTGAGATAACAATACCAATGTAGAAATGTAACACAATGTGCAACAATGAAACTCAAAGCAATGTAAAGACTTACTACAAATATATCAAACTTCTCTAATTCTGATTGCACTTTCCAGAATATATGACTGTGACATGTAATATTCAAACTACAATGCAATGATCTTTACAATACTATGACAATGTGAACAATGCCCTTGCTTTGCATATCAATTCAATACAATAATATATGGCAATGTCTGAACATAATGGACAGATTATATAGACTGTTACAATTACTGACAATATGGTATGAAATGAATGAACAGTCACTCATAAACAGTGACCTTAAAATGCACACTCATAACTATGGCAATCTGGTCACAAGATAGCAATATCAGATCACAATAACAATGTAATAGTGACTATATTCTGAATACAAACATGACTGTTACAGCAGAGCACATAAATTGGCAACAAATGATATAATGGAACCTGGTAATGCTGCAGTAATTGTTGTCCACAATGAAGAAATCCAATGCCGAAGACAAGATGACAGACCGCCACCAAATCTGCCCCCAGTTTGATGTTGTTTACTGTACTGGTACAGGGCCGTACCAGGCCGTACATGTACGGCTCCTGCAGAAAATAAATGCAGGATGTTTGGAACCCCAAAATGTTATGAATCTGACCACCAATGATATATTATTGTCCTCTCCAAGGCATAAAAATTATCTCCAAGTATCTAGGGAGATATGAGCAAATTTCTGATTCCAGGCCCTGATATAGAATGTCTGAAAAAGTGTCAAAATGGTCTTCAACCTTCACCAAAATGATTCACCAATACAAGAGGTGAATTCAAACCCTTATTCCAACCACAAACAAACCCTTACATCAAATTCTCAATGAAGTACCAATGAGATGGCTGAGTACCAACTGCAAACTTGCAACCCTTCAGTAGATATTTCACTACCTCAGTTATGCCAATCTAGGGGAGTGATCGTTCCCAAAGATTGAATAGTATTTGCAGACCACAAGGCTACAAATTGCTTCACAATGAAGAAGTAGAAGAAATCCCAAATCCAAGCATGTAGAAATGATAGCCCAAGCCCTCTATTTATTCTTTTTCTTGAGAAGTTACTAAAACTTCTAGAAACATCTAATTATAATGTACTTTATAATAAAATAACATTATAATAATAAAGTACATTTCTCAACTCAAAAATATAACAATGTAGGCCAAGATGTCTCATAACCGAATGTAGGCCCAACTAGACTGAATGTAGGCTCGAACTGGATGTAGGCTCACTTCTGGACGTAGGCTCCACTACAACTGCATGTAGGCCTCAAACTGGACGTAGGCTCTGCCGAATGTAGGCTCTGTCAGCAATAAGCAATCAAATGATCCACACAATGACTCTCTCTCCGAACTATTTGCCTACGAGAGTCGATGATAGGCAAACCCGTCATGAAAGAATATGTCTCTAGAAAGGGGACATGACAGTCCGCCCCTCCTGAAATTGCTTGCCCTCAAGCAATCTCAAAGCTGGGTGCTGCAAAATCTCCTCCGACTCCCAAATAGCATCCTCAACAGGAAGATCTCTCCACTTCACCAAGTACTCTTTGATAACTCTCCTGCGAAGCTGTTTCTCCCTGCTATCCAAGATAGACTCTGGCACCAAAACCAACTTCCCCTCATCATCCAAGGGTGTTAACACTGTAGAAGGCACAACATGCTGCCCTAACGCCTTCTTGAGGCGCGACACATGAAACACATTATGCACTCTACTATCAGCTGGAAGCTCAAGCTCATAAGCCAACTCACCAACACGCCTAATGATCCTGAAAGGCCCATAGTATCTCGGCTTAAGCTTCTCCGACCCACTCTTCTTGAGAGTAGACTGTCTGTATGGCTGAAGCATGAGGTAAACCATATCACCAACCTCAAAGCTCTTCTCAATCCACTTCTGATCTGCATACTGCTTGTACTGATTCTATGCCCTGGCTATATTATCCTTGAGAGCATCAACAATGTCTTTGCTCTCCTGAAGCAAATCCCTGGCACGTGGAACTCTAATATCAAACATAAGCAAATCAATGAAGCTAGGCGCATCATACCCATATAGAGCCCTGAAAGGTGACATCTAAATCGACATGTGAAATGTGGTATTGTAACAATACTCACACAAATGTATCCATCTCACCCATGCCCTTTGCTGACTAGCTACGTAATTCCTCAAATAACCTTCCACCCACTTGTTAACTATCTCTGTCTGTCCATCCGTCTACGGGTGATAACTGGTGCTAGGTGTAAGCTCAGTGCCACAAAGTCTAAATACCTCCTACCAAAAGTGACTCAAAAATCGGCTGTCTCTGTCACTAACTATGCTGCGAGGTATCCCATGCAATCTGAAAACCTCTCTGAAGAAGACCTCAGCTACCTGTACTGTTGTGTAAGTAGTAGTGATGGTAAAGAAGTGTGCATACTTCGTCAGTCTATCCACCACTACGTAGATACAATCATGCCCTTGGGCCTTGGGCAAGCCCGTAATGAAATCCATGGATATGCACTCCCACTTCTGATCAGGAATGGGAAGTGGCTGTAGGAGCCCGGCTGGAAAGGTGTGCTCTTGTTTGTTCTGCTGACAAACAGGGCACTCACGAACATACTGCAATACATCTATCTTCAGTCCTTTCCAAGTGAACCGCTCCCGCACCTGTCTATATGTCTTGAAGTACCCAAGGTGACCAGCTGTAGGTGAATCATGAAGAGCTCTCAATATAGATCACTTCACCTTCAATCCTGGGACTAGAAAGATCCTGCTCTTGTAGATAATGAAATCATCTACAAGTGTATACCGGGTATCAACAACTGACCCATCAACTACCCCTGACGCCCATGGGTCTCTAGCATACTCTGCCACTATCATCTGTCGCCAATCCTCTGATATCTCAATCAATGCACTGAGATGTGGTCTACGTGACAATGCATCTACTACCACATTCTGAGTCCCTCTCACATATGATATATCAAAATCGTAAGCCTGTAACTTACTTAACCACTTCTACTGCCTATCGTTGAGATCTCTCTGACTAAGGAAATGCCTCAAACTGTTGTGGTCAGTTTTAATGCAAAACTTACCACCCACTAGATATTGTCTAAACTTAGCCAACGCATGCATGATGGCTAACATCTCCTTATCATAAATGCTGAAAGATCTCTCAGGTCCATGGAGTTTCCTTCTCTCATATGCAATAGGGTGCTTGTCCTGCATCAACACAGCACCTATACCATCTCCGGATGCATCACACTGAAGCTCAAATGGCTTCGAGAAATCAAGCAAAGCTAACACCGGACATGAAGTCATGATCTCCTTGAACCTGTCAAAGCAAGCCTGCGCCTCTGGTGTCCAAACAAAGGCCCCCTTCTTCAGCAAATCTGTCATAGGGGCTGCATGACGTGAATACCCACTCACAAATCTGCGGTAGAATCCACATAGGCCTAGGAACCCTCTCAATTGTGTCAGGTTCTCTGGAATAGGCCACTCCACTATAGCACGGATCTTATCAGGATCCATCCGCACTCCATCTGCACTGATAATATGACCCAAGTACAAGAGCTCAGTCATACCCAAATCACACTTGGACTCCTTGGCATACAAGGACTCCCTCTGCAATATACTCAATACAGTCTCCAAATGTATTACATGCTCCTGCCATGTCCGACTGTATACCAAGATATCATCGAAGAAAACCAATACAAATCTCCTCAACTGATGATGGAAGACCTTATTCATCATAGACTGAAAAGTGGCTGGTGCATTGGTCAACCCAAATGGCATGACCACGAACTCGAAGTGTCCACAATGGCATCTAAATGCAGTCCAGTCTTCTCTATATCCTGCTCTCTGACTCTAATCTGATGATACCCTAATCTCAAGTCTATTTTGCTGAAGTAGCAAGCCCCATGAAGGTCATCTATCAGCTCATCTATCCGTGGGATGGGGTACCTATTCTTAATAGTCCTCTTGTTTAGCGCCCTGTAATCAATGCACATACGTAGAGAACCATCCTTCTTCTTCACCAATACTACTGAAGAAGCAAAAGGAGACTTACTCGGTCGAATATGCCCCATCTCAAGTAGCTCCTTGATGGTTTTCTCTATCTCATCATTGAGCCTCCTAGGATGTCTGTATGGTGTGATCATCACGGGTTTAGCACCCTCCTCTAGCTCAATGATGTGCTCAATTCCACAGTCAAGTGGTGCACCAGGTGGAATGTCACTGAACACCCTATCATACTGCTCTCTCAATCTCTGAATATCAGGGTGATACTCTGTCATCTGATGCTCCTCCTGTGTAGGCATGAGAGTACACATGGCTGCCCATCCGATCCCATCGTGTCTAACCATCCTCTCCATGTGCCTGAAAGAAATAGTCCTAATATCACTATTTCTGATAGCCCTCAAGACATGCTGCCTACCATTTGCCTCAAACTTGATCTCCATGTCCCTGAGTCTGAAAGTGACCTCACCCAATGAATGCAACCAAGTCATCCCCAATACAATATCTAGGTCACCCATGTTAACTACACGGTAATCCGCTTTGAACTCATAATTGCTCAAGCGTAAGGGTATATCTTTGATCATCCTATTACACTTAAGAGTGTAACCATTAGCAACCTGTACTCGGAGACCCTCAAACTCCTCTGTCTCAATGCCATGGCACTCAACCAAACGTGCATCAATGAAATTATGCGTAGCACCTGTGTCAACTAGGATAATCACCTTCTGTCCTGCTAGAACTCCACGCAATCTAAAGGACCCCTCTTGCTGAATACTAGATAAGCGTGCCTGCTGCAAATGTAGCTCCGGCTCCACCTTAGGCTCTGAAGCCTCTGCCTCTACCTCAGGCTCTGTGTCACTGTGCTCATCCTCATGTGCTGTGCTATCCGAATCTGAGTCCGCATAGTACACCCACATAACTCTATTGGCCTTCCCCTTGGGCCTCAAAGGACAGTCATGATCCCTATCATATGGACCTTTGCAATAGAAGCATAGCTTCATCCTGCGTAGGTCATTAAGTGCCTCAGTATCCAAGGGTGGAGTGGATTTCCCCTTGGTATCAACCTTCTTCCCCTTCCCCTTATCAAACTTCTTATTATCTCTGAAAGAAGTAGAACTCCTAGGGGTGAATTTGCTAGAAGGTGCTGTAAGCTCCATACTACGAGCTTTCCTCATGGCCTCCTGTAGTGTCGATGGATCAAATGCCTTGATCCAACCCTTGAGGGATTCAAACAATCCCTCAGTGAATAGGATAACCAACCGCCTCTCCGATACATCTTGGACCATAACTGACAACCTCTGAAACTCACTGATATAAGTCTCTAAGCTGCCTGTCTGTCTCAACTATGCAAGATCACGGAAGATCTCTGGATCCTTCCTGTCAAAACGCTCCACCAGCCTATCCACAAAATCCTGGTACAATGTCACCTGGTTGTGCTACAAGGTAACCATACCATGTGACCACCAGTCATGAGCTGCGCCCTCCAAATGCAAGGTGGCATATATGATGGCATCTATCTCTGACATGGGTCTTAATGCTAAGAAAGTATCCAACTTATGTATCCATGCCTGTGCTGTCATCTGTCCACTACCATCAAAAGAAGGTAATGTGAGCTTGCTAGCAGCTCGCTGCAACTTACTGTCATGGCCTCATCTAGGTCTCCTGTTCTGCCGAGTATTCCTCATGTGCTCTCTCCTTTGGTTCAAGTAGCGATCAAAGTTAAGTAACTCACGCACATGTGGTGGTAATGCCTGCCATTCTGCAGTAGCAGCTCTAAGATCATCCTGAAACTCATCCTGTACATCACCCTCTCCTGCCTCCTGAGCCTCCTCTCTAAGGAAAGTAGGACGAGTAGGTCTATCCGCTGTCCAAGACCTGTGCCTAGGAGCACCCTGTGAACCTGCCACGCTCCTATTATCATGATCAAGTGTACCTCTAACCTGTTCCTGTGCTCTAGGCTGAACCACTCTCTCCATCATAGTGGTCAAATTACGCAAGGACTGGACCATCTCCTGCTGTCCCGTAGTCATAATCCGAAAGAATTCCCTCCATCATCAGGAATTCTAGGTGGGCTCTGTGACTGTCTCTCACCCATGGTAAGAGTATCTCCGAAGTCCTGTTCACCCTCTAGTGCTGCTCTTCTTCGTGTGTAGTACCTGTGATGCCCAAATGCTGAAGGATGCACATAGGTTTCTTACCCAACAGGATGGCAAGAACACCGCTCTGATACCACTGTAATGACCCTTACTATAATGGCCACCAAAACCCCAAATCTGAACTGTGGCAATTCGTCAAACACTTGGTATGCACTGAATGGTTTTGCTTGCAATGATGAGTTTCAATGTGTTTATTGTTTGGGCATCCAATTGCAATTGAGATAACAATACCAATGTAGAAATGTAACACAATGTGCAACAATGAAACTCAAAGCAATGTAAAGACTTACTACAAATATATCAAACTTCTCTAATTCTGATTGCACTTTCCAGAATATATGACTGTGACATGTAATATTCAGACTACAATGCAATGATCTTTACAATACTATGACAATGTGAACAATGCCCTTGCTTTGCATATCAATTCAATACAATAATATATGGCAATGTCTGAACATAATGGACAGATTATATAGACTGTTACAACTACTGACAATATGGTATGAAATGAATGAACAGTCACTCATAAACAGTGACCTTACAATGCACACTCATAGCTATGGCAATCTGGTCACAAGATAGCAATATCAGATCACAATAACAATGTAACAGTGACTATATTCTGAATACAAACATGACTGTTACAGCAGAGCACATAAATTGGCAACAAATGATATAATGGAACCTGGTAATGCTGCAGTAATTGTTGTCCACAATGAAGAAATCCAATGCCGAAGACAAGATGACAAACCGCCACCAAATCTGCCCCCAATTTGATGTTGTTTGTTGTACTGGTACAAGGCCATACCAGGCCGTACATGTACGGCTCCTGCAGAAAATAAATGCAGGATGTTTGGAACCCCAAAATGTTATGAATCTGACCACCAATGATATATTATTGTCCTCTCCAAGGCATAAAAATTATCTCCAAGTATCTAGGGAGATATGAGCAAATTTCTGATTCCAGGCCCTGATATAGAATGTCTGAAAAAGTGCCAAAATGGTCTTCAACCTTCACCAAAATGATTCACCAATACAAGAGGTGAATTCAAACCCTTATTCCAACCACAAACAAACCCTTACATCAAATTCTCAATGAAGTACCAATGAGATGGCTGAGTACCAACTCCAAACTTGCAACCCTTCAGTAGATATTTCACTACCTCAGTTATGCCAATCTAGGAGAGTGATCGTTCCCAAAGATCGAATAGTATTTGCAGACCACAAGGCTACAAATTGCTTCACAATGAAGAAGTAGAAGAAATCCCAAATCCAAGCATGTAGAAATGATAGCCCAAGCCCTCTATTTATTTTTTTTCTTGAGAAGTTACTAGAACTTCTAGAAACATCTAATTATAATGTACTTTATAATAAAATAACATTATAATAATAAAGTACATTTCTCAACTCAAAAATATAACAATGTAGGCCAAGATGTCTCATAACCGAATGTAGGCCCAACTAGACTGAATGTAGGCTCGAACTGGATGTAGGCTCACTTCTGGACGTAGGCTCCACTACAACTGCATGTAGGCCTCAAACTGGATGTAGGCTCTGCCGAATGTAGGCTCTGTCAGCAATAAGCAATCAAATGATCCATACAATGACTCTCTCTCCAAACTATTTGCCTACGAGAGTCGATGATAGGCAAACCCATCATGAAAGAACATGTCTCTAGAAAGGGGACATGACAGGATGCCATGGATGGTAAGAAAGTTGCAGGTTCAAAAGAAGCAGATAAAGACAAAGAAGCACCCTCTTACCTGAAACTTGTCTTTTTGTAAAAGTGACTTGTATTACTTATTGTAATTGATTTGGCTTTTGGGGTTTATGTTTCTACAAGTTAGATATATCCTAACTTGTTCAAAAGGGAAGTTATTCTAATTGGTTGTCTCGAGTAACTACCTGGTAGTTATCCTAAGTGGTTACACGAGGTAGTTAGGAAGTTATCTCAAATAGTTACATAAGTTGGTTAGGTAGTTATTATAGGTGGTTACAAGTTGGTTATTAAACAAAGCCTATAAATACGAAGCTTTGCAATGTAATAAAAGGACTTTTTGGCAAAGGGGAAACTATGGAGAATTTCCAAAAGTCTATGCGCAAAAGTGTTCTTGAACTTGTATATTTTCAAGGAAATAATGAAGAATGCATTCAGTCATATGTCTTGAAGGTGTTCATCAATTATTAGTACTTACTTTTCATGAGTTAAGTTAGTAATCTCTTATGTAATGGTGGAATCCAATAGTTTTCCTAATCTATGTAATTGATTTGGCGAAATGCATTCATTTCTTGGTATCCTGGTGTGAATGTACTGGAATAGCTTATCTTTTCGTATGTCAAGGTCTGTGTTGTGAGGTTTTCACACCATCACCCCATTGCAAATGGGGTCCCCCTCTTTTGCTCGTAGTCGTTAGTTTCGGCAAATTTTGGCATTGCATTGGGCAATTTTGAGCTTTAAAAGATGGAGAGTTAACGGAGAAATCAACTAGCCAGATTGTGATTTTAAAGTGGGAACATTAAAAATAAAGTCTGTCGGGGTCATGTTATAATGGGTTCAACGTAAAATTCTAAGTGTATTTAAATTTTGGCTAGCTAGTTAGTCCAAAATTCCATATAAAGGCATATTCCATGCATAAGGGCCTTAAAACCCTTATAAAATTGAATTTTTACATACAGAACGACCAAAACCCTAACAAAAAATCAATTTTCTTTATAAAAATACACAAAATCCAGACTATACATGAATTTCCCTTCATATTTTGATCAAAATCCAGACTCTACATGAATTTCCCTTCATTAATTGACTTTTCCTTGAAAAATTTTTAGTGTTGGGGTTAAAATCCAAGCATAACATGAATTTCCACCACTTTGAATGAATTCTGCTTGAAAAAATTTTCTAAGTTTGGAAACTGTCCAGACTAGGGTCGTTTTTCCCTTGGAGAAAGTTGGGAACCTAAAAATTTTCTAAGTCTGGAAAGTGTCCAAATAGGGGTCATTTTTCCCCCCAAGACTGAGTACGTACACTGAAAATTTTCTAAGTCTAGAAATTGTCTAGACTAAGGTCGATTTTCCCTTGGACTGGATAGAGAAACTAAAAATTTGTCCAAGTGTTGGAATTAGTCCAAGCATGGGCCGTTTTTCCCTGAGGGCTAACATGGAGTGCAAATTTTATTTTCTAAGTGTTGGAGATGTACAGACATATCATGTTTTTCCCTTCAAGTGAGTATGGAATTTGGAAAATTTTCTAAGTATGAGATTTGTCCATGCTAGGGTCGAATTTCCCTCCAAAGCTAATAAGTTGAAAATTTTCTTAGTGTGAGATTTGTGCATGCTTGGGTCGAATTTCCCTTTGAGTGCCAAATTGAGAAAATTTTTAAAGTGTCAAATTTGTCCATGCTAAGGCCGGTTCTCCCCCCTTTTGATAGCAAAGCAAGATCAAAGTTTTTTCTAAGTATAAAGTGGATTTTTGTCCAAACTCTGACCAATTTTCCTTACCTTGCATGGATGGAATTGGAGTTGGGACATGGTTACTAGTCCATACAAGTTGTGGACTTAGGCAGATTTTAATAGTCCAAGCATGGGTCGAATTTCCCTTATGGCAGATTTTTATTATTTAATTAAAGTTAATGTGGGAATTTCATAAAGTCAAAGTGGAACCTTCTAGAAGGTGGTAAATCTTTTATCCCACATTGCTTGTGGAAGGCAAATAAGAGGCAAAAACAAGTATAAAAGGAGGGGTGCTGCTGTTATAAACATGAATAATTTTGGAAGGCAAGGGCAAGGCAAGCTGAAATCTGAAGCAAGACTCCATGAGAAGCAGCTTCATCCTTGAATTGTTCCACTTCTTCCAACTTCTCCTTCCATCCATGGCTGATTGCAAGCATTAAGGCAACTTTTTCTAAGGCATTGGAAGATATTAGAAGGCCAAGGAAAAGGAAATATCAGTCTAAAATCTGCAGACTTATGAGATTGGCAATTTTTTTTAGAAATTCATACAAATTATTTCAGGTGCCAAAATTGCCAAGCACTCATTCTAAATCAGTCCCCCATCCTTGGACATCAATTTGGAGGCCATTAGAGGGCTAAATCTGAGGTATGCATGCCCAGATCTGAAAACTTCAAGAACAGGGGCAATTTTTTCAAAAAATCATATAAAATAATCTAAGGGGCAAGGCTGCCCAAATTTGTTTGCTGAGTCTTCCTTGGCCAAACGCCAACCTTTTGCAACCATTTCCAGCCACTGGGAGGCTAAGGTAAAGCTGTTATGAGCGAAAATCTGAAAACAACTTCTGAGAATTGTTATTTTTGTCAAATCTGGGTTTATCTTTTTAATTGTAGTCTGATCCTAACCATATTGCAGGCCTTTTGGGCATCATTTGGCACCATTTTGCAACCATTCTAACGTCTGAAGACACAAGTTTCAGACCCAGGTCTGCAGACTTCTATAACAGGGGCGATTTTTAAGAAAATTCTCATAATTCACCTTTTCATCCAATGACAAAAGAAGTTGTTGCTAAGTCATTGGGGGTTTATTTTGCATCTAAATTGTAATGACCCCTTCTAGTAGGATCACTAAAACCCCCAAATCTGGACTGAGACAATTCGTCAAACACTTGGCATTCACTGAATTGTTTGTTTTGTAATGAGTGTTTCAGTGTGATAGTTATTTTGAGCATCAAGTACAATTGAGATAACAATACAAATATTGGAAAGTAATACAAGGAACAAAAATGAAACTCCAAATATTCATGCAAAAATTTCAATGTCACTATATCATGAACTTCCCAAATTCTGATTGCAATGTTCAGTAGTCTGATTTTCTATAAATGTATGACTGCTACAAAGTCTTGCACATGAGCACTGAACTATGACAAGAGAATGTAGGAGCTATCACACATATGACCTTGCAGTGCACAATCTCAGTCCAACTATAATATAGCGATGTCTGATTACAATTGACTGCTAATCTGAATGTAAATATGACTGTTTACAATGAACCAACAAGCACTTCTTGCTCCCTTCAATACACTATCAATACTATGATATTTCAATGACAATAAATGACAACAGTGACTGATTTAGACTGCTAAGAAAGGGACTGTTTTAACCAAGTACTGGACTATATTGACAATGTCTGAATACATGCAAAATTATACAATGTCTTGACATCCAAACATGACATAAAAACCTGGAAATCGCCCTTAGTCTCTGATTGTGAATGCCGATGATAGCCAATGCAATGAAGACTGGAACCGACCCCAAATAGCCTCTCCTAACCTTGCCGTACTGTCCTCCTGCTGCTGCCGTACCAAGGCCGTACAGTACGGCACTGGTATAAAATAATGTGCAGGGTTTTGAGCCCCCAAAAATATATAATCAGAGTCGCCAATGCTGTATTATGATCCCCTCAAATGCATAGAATTAATCTCCAAGTAGATTAGGAGATATGAAAAAAAATCTGATTCTAGGCCCTGGTATTGCAAGTCTAAAAACGTGCCAAATTGTCTTCAATCCTCACCCAATTGATTCACCAATGCAAGAGGTGAATTCAACCCTTATTCCAACCACAAACAAACCCTCACAACAAATTCTCAATGAAGTACCAATGAGATGGCTGAGTACCAACTCCAAACTTGCAACCCTTCAGTAGATATTTCACTACCTCAGTTATGCCAATCTAGGGGAGTTATCGTTCCCAAAGATCGAATAGTATTTGCAGACCCAAAAGACTACAAATTGCTCCACAATGGAAGAAGTAGAAGAAATCCCAAATCCAAGCATGTCAAAATGAATACTCAAGCCCTCTATTTATTTACTTTTCTAAGAAGTTACTAAGAACTTCTAGAAACATCCAATTATAATGCACTTTATAATAAAATAACATTATAATAATAAAGTGCTTTTCTCAACTCAAAATTATAACAATGTAGGCTCATAACTGAATGTAGGCCCAACTACAACCGAATGTAGGCTTGGACTGGATGTAGGCTCTAACAACAATATGCAATCAACTGATCTCCAAATGATCACGAGATGACTCTCTCCTCATCGCTATCAGTCTATGAGAGCCCGTGATAGACTGATCCCGCACGCCAAATGATGTCAGCCAAAATGGAGACATGACATAAATCATCAAGTTTGAGGACAGAATTCACCCAGAATAAGGTAAGTTGCAGACATGTATTCAGAAAATCAGAATTATGACAAAGGGTTTTATCCAAGCTAAATTACTTCGTGCCTTCATCAAACTCATGAGTGCTGATTGGATCTTGTCTGGATTGGTGTTTGGACTAATGTTTGGATGATTTTCAGACCTATCCATGGATTGTCTTCAGAAAACCAGAACTTTGCTACAGTCTGATTTTATTATTTTAAGTGATGGATCATTGTTCTAACACATGGATAAATACAATCTTAGGTTCCGAACTCTCATTTCAATCATTGTGTGTGGAATCTAAGCATTGTTTGGATTTATTATAAATCATTTTCAGACTTGTCCACAGAAAATTTCAAGTCAAGGTTGGATTTTGTGTATGGATTGCTTCACAATTTTAACTCATAGTGTGCATATGAATCCATGGATCTTGATGTGTGCGGACTTAGTGAAATGTTAGGACTTATTTTGATTTGTTTTCAGATTTATCATAAGGTATCTTCAGAAAATCAGATATCTCCCTTTATTGGTAGAAGTCTGATTTTATCATTCAAGTGGTTAAGTTTGATCATTTTATTGTCCTAAGATTCTTCTCCAAATGCTTATTCAATTCACGACCTTATTTGGATGGAAATTTTTATTCATTGCATTGAATTCAAGGACTAACTCAAGGATTTAGAAGTCTGAAATTTATTATTTTGTTTAAGTCATTTAAAACCATACTGACTTCGAGCTTTGTACTAGGAATCTCGTTCGGATCAAAGGCAAAGATTGTTGCAAAGAAGTGAACAAAGGAAGGTGGAAGACAAGTTCAAGCCCAGGACCAATCATAACATTGAAGGAGGACTAGTCCAAAGAGATCAATTTCCATAAGGATCAAACAAATACACCAAGGAATGTTCGAGAATGATTCTAACACCAAAGATAGCATCGGAACATGGACAAGGACATAAGGATCAAGTCCGAAGGGCAAGGAAGAATTCCAAACAATGAAGGAAGAAATACCAAGGGTGCAAGCATTACAAAGTCCAGCCATCCAAGAGAAAGATGCCCAAGAACGATGAAGAAATCATGAGGATAAGGAAGTGAAATTATGATAAAAATTGCAAGAAGCCTTCCTAGTATCGACATGAAGGAACTTAGTGAAATTTTACTTAAGTTCATTAGTTTTGCTAAAAGGGAGAAAGAGAAAAGAGGCATGCATGTTCATGATGATGAGTTGTATAATGACTTGGCGGTTTCCTTGCTTCCTATTGGTCCTTAGGCCCTTTGAATTTTCTCATTGGCTAATTTTGTAGTGCTTCATTTCTATTGGCTACTTTTGGTTGCCCTAATTAGGGTTTGTAATGGATTAATCTGGGCCCTTGATCTCAAATTTTTGCCTCTTAATCTTGGTCATTCACTATACTTGGGGCTCCTATATAAACCCCACCTCTCTCATTTGTAAAAAAGGACTTACTGGAGAATTGTTGCTAATATAATGCCAAATTTACTCTACTTTTCATTGTTGTGTCTTGCATGGTGAATTGTTGTGATCAAGTTTGCATTATTGCATGGTGATCCATATTTCCTCACTTAGATTAGGATTTCATTTCATGTTGTTTAGAAGTAGTTAGTTGGATGAAAGTAATTGTGGATGTTTACTTGATTGACTCGACAAATCCGGGCCACTAGCCTCTTGCTAATGGTAGGAGTGCCTTGTGTGGTAAGCCGATGATTGAAAGCACTTAACTTCAATTGGTATTGAATCTTTAGTTTGCATCCATTTGATGGGATTGAAGAGGAGATATTGATTTGAAAACCATTCGAGTGTTCCTTAGAAGCTTGCACTAGATGGGTGGAGTCGCTGGCGAGATTGCATCTAGTAGAGTTCAAGTCCATCCACGATTCCTTGCATTCATAGTAAGAAGTAGAAGTAGCTAGCAGTAGAAGTTAAGTTTAAGTTTGAGTTGAAGTAGAAAGGTCGGAAAATCAAACCATATTTTCATTGTACATTGTAAGGCTAAATCATTAGAAGTGCAAGTAGTTGACAACTCTTGAATGAACTGGCGTAAGTCCCCTTAAGTGATAACCAGCAATCACATCATTTCAACTGAGCGAGTATCCACAGTAAAAGAACCTTGAAGTCACCTTGTGATCTTACTTTGCAGGCTTAGCATAAGAAGTGACCTTATATCAAGAGAGAGTTGAATATTTAGTGTTTCACTCTGAAACATTGTGTTTGATTTTGCATGTTGTAGTGGAACAAAACTCACATCAACAATCTGTTATCCACATTTTGTCATCACTGCATTTATGTACTGAAAACCCCTTTGTAATCATTATGCATTATGAATCTCAACTAGTATTTGTATGTCTACTGTTGGGTTTATGTTATCTATTTCCTTTAGTTTTCTTTTTGTCTCCTTTTTGTACTTTCAGGTGAAAAGTACTGAAAATACCAAATACCCCCATCACATGAGGGAGCCGCCCCTCTCAAATGCAAAGGAAGATTGCAATTAGATTGTGATCCGATTGCAATCTTTTCAACTGTTGGTGCGGTTGTCACTGCTCTCAGGGCAAACAGGGTCATTATGAAGAAAGCATTTGCAGTGACAAATCTGCTTACCAACAGGTGTCTAATGTTAAAGCTCCAGCATTCTGCTCAGCCTAATAAGATTCAGCTGTTCTCCATCAAATACCTTGGCCATCCTGGATATAAAAAATAATCAATGTACATAAAAACCATGCCCAGAAAACCCAAAATTCCCTTGTTTTGCTGCAATATATAAAATTATCAATGTACATAAAAACCATGCCCAGAAAACCCAAAATTCCCATATGTTTTGTTGCATAAAAAATCAGAGCAATTTGCAGTCTAAATGAGAAACTATTACAGTTTGCTTCCTTATAAGTTGAATATTTTGGAAAAACTGTGAAAAACATGGATAAAATCAAAAAAGCTCTGAAAATGTCGGCTGCAATATTGGAAAAAAAATGGGAACAACTAGGTTAATATCGGACAGTGGTTCTTTTGGAAAATATTGCATTTTTTTTATGAAAATATCAGTCTCCGGTACAAGATCTAACATATCACAAGATATAATGCTTTTTGCAGCAATCTGCTTTGTTGCATACACTCTTCCACAAGAGTGATCAGGATCTGGAATATTAATAAAACAAGAAGATTAAAGAAATTGAAATGAAACATATAATCTATTGCAATTTTTTTATGAAAATATCAGTCTCCAGTACAAGATCTAACATATCACAAGATTTAATGTTTTTTCACAGCAATCTGCTTTGTTGCATACACTCTTCCACAAGAGTGATCAGGATCTGGAATATCAATGAAACAAGAAGATTAAAGAAATTGAAATGAAACATGTAATCTACCACTACTGTAACAACCTATGGATTTCTCCTCATTATGTCGATAAGTGAGGCCTTCCTTGCTGCATCCTAAGAAGATCTCCACATTGCCATCAATCCATAAGTAAAAGCACGCTGAAACAAAAAGGAGAAATATAATTAATCAAAACTTGAACAACCAAAGTTCTTTTTCTCCATCTTCCTCTCCCCTTGTAAAAAAATAAGCCTTCCCTTTTTATTAAGCAGCTCTCCAAAGTGATAAAGTGGTGATTCTTGGAGATAAAGTGACACTTCAATAGTGTGCGGCCAAATTGTCATGATTGAGGTGGAGATCATTCTAGGTTGCAATCATAGTCTCCAATTTGCAATGCAAATTTCCAATACAAACCAGAGAGGGCACTTTGTTCTCAAAATTTGAACCCCTTGTCAAATTTCTATAGGTCAACCATATTGGTAAGTACTATTTTGTGTTGAAAAAGTAAGTTTCTATCGTGCCTTGTAAGTAAGCCTTAACTAACTAGTTCAATGAAGGATTAAAATGGTTACCTTGTTTGTGTTGACTGATTACATGGGATAAGCCCTAATCAAGAGGCTCAATGGTGGTTGAGCCCAAACTAGACTAGTAGTTCAACTACCAACTAATAGGTATGTCAAGCTGCACATCAAATATTTAGAAAGGGATTAAATCTTGTATCTATTTCTAAGAAAAAATTAAAACACTGTGTCTCTATTTCTAAACAAAACTATTTGAATAACAGAGTGTTTGATCCACTTAGAGTATGTCCTACTCAAAATGGTGTTTGGTTTGGAAATCCTGTTAAAAACAGACCTATGGGTTGCATTGGTGAGCACATTAAAAACTGTGATGCCAGTTAAAATCTAGTGTGCCCTTAGCCTAGCAAGAAAACCCTCCCTTATTGAGTTACATATTATGATGCCACAGGAACATCCATCCAAATAGTGACCAGTGGAACCATCCATTATGATGCAATGTCCCCTTATGTTAATACTTAGGAAATAGGGACAATTAACTCAAAAAGTTCAATTGTAAGAGACTTCTTTCCAAAAAGGCTCTAATAACACTTAGAATATCAAAAATTGATGCTACTTAGTTGCAAGAATCATAGTTGAAAATATCGCAAGTCGCCCATGGAAACGATTTAATCGCTAAAATACTCGGCACCGATTTTTTGCATAACTCATGGCGATTTTTTAGCAAAAAATTGCGCACTTTTTAACCCTAAAACTCCTAGAAAATTCATCTAACACAGTAGAAGGGCGAATTTTGCATAAAAGAAAAAGACATTTTTTAGGGTTTATAGAAATGATAGGGGTGGTCTACTCGCGAAAATGACTGGGATTGTTTACAAAAATGACAAACGTAAACACGCAAACGCAAGGGCGAGGGCACATTGATTTTAATTATATAAAACAAGGGCAAAAGGTTTTATTAAATTAAATACTGAACTCTTGCTCATTTGTTCTTTGCATATTGATTTCAATTAAATAAAACATTACTCTATGTTTTGCAGTGGAAGAATATATGATTTTTAATAATTTCAACTATATTTTTTAATATACATATATATGATTTGTTTTCCTATAACTTTTTTCACCTATATATATGATTGATATAATATGATACTTTAAACTATGAGTTTTAATATATATTAATACATAATTAGCATATGTTATTTTTAATATATGTTTTATTTATACTTTATATTTTTTCTTTTATATATTTGAAATTTTTTCATATATATAATTAATAGCATATGATTTTTTTAACTATGACTTTTAATATATATAATAATATATAAATAATATATATATTATTATATATTTTATTTTAATTTATATTAGGGTGTATGTAGGATTTTAAGATTATTTTAGAAAATTATATATTTTTAAATGTTCAATAAAATTGCCAAGTTGTCGCCGATTTTTTCCCCGAGTTTTTGTCGAGTCCCAAGTTTTTGAAAATTTTGGGCCAGCCAAGTTTTTGCCGAGTCCGAGTTTTTCAACTATTGCAATAATGATAGATTATGATAGCACTCGTAATATGATGTTATATGATATATATAAGATAAAGTATCACTGCTATCTCTGGTATAACAATTAGATTTATGCAAAGATGATCCCTGATCTATACATCTTATTTGCACTTCTGCTATACAATATGAATTTTGCAATCAATGTTGTTGATAGCTATCTCTGATATGGCACTGAGAAATATGCTTCAATCTGATTCTATCACTTATAGCAGTGAGGTGTCATGCTGCTCCTGATCTATCTTTATGAGTATGCAAATATATTCAAAATTTCTTACAGTGGTGGATTGCTATTCCTGATCTGTCTTTATAAGTATGCAAGTATATTCAATATCGCTTACAGCGATGTATTGCTATTTCTGATCAGTCTTTATAATTATGCAATCATATTCAATATCCCTAATAGCAATGTTATTGATGTTTCTGATCTTGACCCTTAAATGTATGCAATTGTCTTCAATATCGTTTATAGCGATAATATTGCTGTCTGATCTGAACTTCAGAAATATGCAGTAATTCTATGCAACCTGATTTGCCAAGAGGTCAATGCTCACTTGAGCGATCCAATAAAGATGTAAAAGAAATAAGAAATAATTGATGATATTAAGAATAGCATCGATTCTCAATATATATATCTTGCAAACCTAAAAGGTTAAATCCTTTGGATGTGAAGAGATATATCCCTTCCTTATCGCCTCTTTTCATAAACAATGATTAATGCTTTAATCGCACCTTTCCACCATTATTTGCTACTTGTTCTAATCACTGCCTCATAAATATTCAAATTGGACTTGTACATCTTAGTCACTGCCTTTATAATTGCTGTTTGTAATTACTCCCTTAATCACATCACTCCAAGAATTATACAAATCGGTTTATTAAGCAATTCGCACCTTTCATAATTATTGGTTATCTCTTGTCTAATCGCTATTCATTAGTCTCTTTACTTGTTGACTTAATCATCCCTGATTGATCCTTAATTGATCCTTCTTATGCAGCAGTAATGTATTTTCTCCCTGTTAATATTTTCAGACTTTGAAAGGAAATTTCAATTTATAGATGATCTTTTAAAACTAAGATTTAGGCCCTAACAAAATATAGATAAAAGAAGGAATAGATAATATCCGGTTTTCTCCTTGATGATGCCTTCAAGTTGATATAATTTAACCTTTTAAATTTGCTTCAGATTTGTCCTCCAAATCTGCTATGAATTGTGCCTCTATGTCTGCTATATTTTATTCCTCAAGTCTGCTCTAGGTCGCTCCTCAAGTCTGCTCTAGGTCTTCTATATATCGCTCTAGGTCTGCTGCAATATTGAGTATAAAATATAGTTGTTTTGGATCAAATTAGGGGGAGTTTGAAGACTGTTGCTAACTGCTGCTATGGTGTGAATTTAAGGCAGTACGTTATGTTTTTGATACTTCCTTAATTCACACCATTACCTCACATATATGTGTGTGTGTGTGTGTGTGTGTGTGTGCCATCAAGAGATGACACCCAACAAGGAAGGAAGGCCGACTTGCATAAGCAAGTCGTCCCTCCTTGCCAAATAAATATTTAATGTGCAAATCATCCTTTTTTGCCAAATAAGCATTAATATGCAAGTCGTCCCTATCTAGGACAATTTAATAATGCAAGGAATTATGAGATGTGATATAATATTGTTATTTCCAGCATCTTGATCTTACCGAAAAAGGCCACAAATACTAACACTCCCTCTTGGTCTTGAGGGAAGATCAAATTAATCTCATAATGTAATCACTAGATCTTTTTCACACTAGATTTCTTTCTCAATGCATATGGAACCATTAAAGAAAACATAACATAATATATTCATACCTAATGTTAACCATCTTCAAAATGTCAACCTTGGTAATATCATCTTCTACAAGATGTAAGGTTATTCAAACATCGTTCACATGAAATGATGTAATCAATAATCACATATAGATCTCAATCTTAAGCATAGCATTAACTCAATAATAGATCTCAAATCTATGTAATCAAAAAATAAAACAATAGATCTCAAATCTATAACAATAGATCTTTGTAATCATAAGAAGCGTCATCAAAACATTAATAATCGAAGTATCTTCACAAGATGTAAATTTAAAAAATAAAACACTAACATCAAAGTGTAAATCTCCTCCACGAGAGATCCCATCCACAAGCTCTGAGAAGATAGTCTCCAATGGTAAATCTATCCCAGAGCCTCAATGCTCAAAAATAAGTAAGAGCCTCAGCGCTCAAATATACAAGAGCCTTAGCGCTCAAATATACAAGAGCCTCAATGCTCAAATATCACGAGCCTCAACGCTCAAAGGTGCACAAGCCTCAACGCTCAAAGGTGCAAGAGCCTCAATCCTCAAAGGTGTTGCAAATATGTTAGTATAACAATATACTCACATAATAATTAATTTAACATAACGAAGAATCATATTCTCAATATAAAGTAATATCAACAAGTGATGTTAAAATCTAACAAAGAATTAGAAAGAGTTTATGACTTTTAATGTTCAGGGAGACCCATATCTGAACTCCCTCTCAAAGTGAAGACTATAGGACAAGACGTTCAAATTCTGATTCTTTTACTTCTGCAATAGAGGCTTGAAGATTGTTTCGATTAGGACAATTTAGTGATATGTGACCAAATTTGTCACATTTAAAGCATTGTATCTTAGACAGGTCTCTCTTTTGAAATTTGTTGTTTTGATAGTCTCTCCCTCTCCATCCGTTATTGTTAGAGTTCCCTTCTTGTTTGTTTTGATAATCTCTTTTCCTTTTGTTCCTAAAGTTTCTTTCTCCTTTGTCTTGAGTTTTTCTTTTGAAGTCGTCTTTCTTTCTTGATTGGGAGTATAAAACTTGAAGGTCTTCTTCAAAGTTTGATCCTCTAGATATTAGTCTCGATTCTTCTTGAAGACAAACCATCTTTAATTTATCAAATTTAGGCATTTTAGGCCGTGCACTGATTCCTTGAGTAAAGGAGTCCCATGAAAGAGGTGATCCATTAAGTGGTATCATAGATAGTTCCTTTGTATCATAGGTGTGCCCAATAGTTGTTAATTGATTTCTTAACTCAGTAATTCTCATAAAAGAATGATGTGATAAATTCTCCTTGTATCATCTTGATTCGTGAAATTTCATTTCTAAGAGTCATAATCTATTTGTATTATTAATTTCAAACATCCATGATAATGTAGAGAACATTAGATAAGATGACTCTAGACAAGAGATTGTGGGTATAATATGGTCTTTTATGCTATCAATTAGAATTCTCAGAGCTTTGTTATTATTTTTTTTTCATTCTCACGTTTCATCTTCATCCATTCCACTTTTGGGTGGATTTTCTATAATTGAATCTAGCTCTAGTTCTCTAAAGGCAAGTAGTATTCTAACTTTCCAAGATAAGAAGTTTGTGGCTCCTTCGAGTCTATCTTCTGGTCTAACTCCACTAGTCATATTGAATTTCTTAGTTTTAAAAGTGTTAGGTTGATTTCCTTAATCTGAAAGTTGATCTTTTACTCACCAAGGCTCTGATACCATGTTAATATTTTCAGACTTTGAAAGGAAATTTCAATCTATAGATGATCTTTTAAAACTAAGATTTAGGCCCTAACAAAATATAGATAAAAGAAGGAATAGATAATACTCGGTTTTCTCCTTGATGATGCCTTCAAGTTGATATAATTTAACCTTTTAAGTCTACTTCAGATTTGTCCTCCAAATGTCCTATGAATTGTGCCTCTATGTCTGCTATATTTCATTTTTCAAGTTTGCTATAGATAGCTCCTCAAGTCTGCTCTAGATCGCTCAAGTCTGCTCTAGGTCTTCTATAATTCGCTCTTTAGGTCTGCAATAAATCGCTCCTCAAGTCTGCTCTAGATTTGCTATAATTTGCTCCTTAGGTCTGCAATAAATCGCTCCTCAAGTCTGCTCTAGATCGCTCCTCAAGTCTTCTCTTGGTTGCTACTCAAGTCTGCTCTAGGTCTGCTGCAATATTGAGTATGAAATATAGTTGGTTTGGATCAGATTAGGGGGAGTTTGAAGACTGCTGCTAGCTGCTGGTATGGTGCGAATTTAAGGCAGTATTTTATGTTTTTGATACTTCCTTAATTCACACAATTATCTCATATATATATATATATATATATATGCCATCAAGAGGTGACACCCAACAAGGAATGGAGGCCGACTTGCATAAGCAAGTTGTCCCTCCTTGCCAAATAAATATTTAATGTGCAAGTCGTCCTTTCTTGCCAAACAAGCATTAATATGCAAGTCGTCCCTTCTAGGACAATTTAATAATGCAAGGAATTATGAGATGTAATATAATATTGTTATTTCCAGCATTTTGATCTTACCAAAAAAGGCCACAAATACTAACACTCCCTGCTTGATATGATTGACCAAAGCAATCTTAAGTGATGCTTATGATATATGTCGATACGCTTGCTGATTGTAGATCAATTTGTTTAGCAAGTCAATGGTAAACAATGCTTGATTATTTCCTTTCTGTTATCAGCGATAATAATTGATGGATGCTTATGTTGTTTTACTTTGTCTGATAGTGATACCGATGAGGACTGCTCTTCATATATGATCAATGCTTTGATATAATTTTCATCATACTTCCTCCATGATTGTTTAAGCGTGTCACTTGCTATCTTCATTATCTCATCATTGTATGATGGATGGTGTAATGATGGTATTGGTAGGAACAGCCTTCATGTGTGATAGATGCATTATGATGGGACATCCATATTAGGCACCATACTTCTTTCCTAATGACTTGATGATGATCAATAAAAGATGTCATCTTGTGAACATGACTGATTATGAATTTACTATTCATCGCATCGATCAATAGTAGAATCATAATTCTCATGTTGATAAGATGGTTGTTCAAAAGATAATCATATAAGGTGGTTGTTTAAAAGACAATCATACTTGATAACATGTGAGCTCAATAGTGCTTGATGGAGATAATTGATGTTTGTCATCCTTGATCTTGACTCATCTCAATATTGCATTCTCTGATGCTAGATAGGAAAATTGTCTTATTGATAAGACTTCACAATTTTCCCTGATAAGCTCTTCTTGCAATTGATTATATTGAAAGAATTTACAAACTACCTATTTGAACTTCAAACTGTTATAACATTTGCCAGCTTCTATCTACAAACTATCTTGAGGTGTTCAAGGTCTGCCACCCATTGACCACATATGCACTTCATTGCTACTTTATTATTAGGTTAAAGATGGGGACATCACATATGACTAACCATTTCTATGGGAGAACTAAAAATAAGAGGCTTGGTTTACCAATACGATACTGAGTCATTTGACCACAATTAAATACCAAGGCTTCAATATTTATCCAATACCCAATATGAACAAACCAGCTATCTCGTATCTAAAGGCAATGTCCAGAACTCACAAACAACACGACTGGTGTGTATCTCAATCTCACTTTTCAAATCATTCAGTCTGTACCTTCACTTAGCTTTGCCCAAGCTTCATTTTGGTTATGGATATATCGACCAGATTCAGGTCCGTGAGTGACAATTAAATTGCCCTATCAAGGTTTGCTCTCAGTATGGCTCCGGTGAGTTCCCTTAACCAAGCAGTGGCCTTTAAATCTCCAATTCATTATTCAACAACCACATGTTGAGAGATCCAATTCAATTCTCCTGTGAAGTTATGTACTCAAACATCTTCCTCCATAATTCTTGCGTCAGCATAAATTACCATTTTTTAACCATATCCTTGCATAGAACTGAAGCCAAGATGACAAGATGCTTTAAGTGGAGAGATTGGCATATTATCTTGCACCTCTCTCTTATCTGCAGTCTATTTCCTTTTTCTCTTTGTGAATTTCAATCCATTAGCACCGCTAATCTTCACTCTAAATTGGTGCTTCTAATCTATTTTACATAGAATATGCACATGTTTGTATATTAAATCTCTTATAATTTATAATTACATCAGAGCTATCCTTGTGATCTTTCAATTTATTTTCATGCTCATTCTTACTAATGAATTCAAACCAGAATGCTAGAAATGCAAAGAACTGAAATACAAAACACAAAGAAGTAAGGACACTATAGACACAAAGATTTATCCTAGGAAAAGCCTCCTACTCGAGGGAAAGATCCAACCACACCCGGAAAATAGATCCTTTATTTAGTTCTCAAACCAAATACAAAAATTCTTGCTTATGATTGAAGTCTTCAAAACAATCAATCAATAAGCTCGTCTTTTTCTTTTATCAGATATCTTGTAGTCTCTAATAAAATCAATTGAATACAAACACAATGATTCACCGAATCAGTCCAACAATCACACACATATTGTAAATATTATATCAATACAAAATATGTGTCTCGGCACTTATACTCTTAGTGCGATCAATGCAGAACTAAAAATCAACGTAATAATACAAACTGAATAAATTACCCGAGCTTTTGGTCTAAATTACATTGAACAGATTCAACGCCACAAAACTGAAGAGTCTTAGTCTTCCTAGAATACCAATCGATGGCAGTTACATAGAAACAATTGGAATTCTCCGGCGATGCCATGTCATCTACACAAACTAATAACTTCAGCCGAGCACAACACTTGCACATAAGTCTGGGTGGTGATAGTTACAGAAAGGCAACAAGTATCGTGAGAAGCCAAATAGTCACCCCACAGGGCACATCAAACACCTCAAAGTGTCGTTCCATTTCTGATGCGGGAGCATCTCAGGTCCTTGGCAATCCTGTGTCACCAAAAAGAATTTGAAGTTTGTCTGTGTTGCTCGGTTCTTGCTTTGACCGAGTTGGTCGGTAGTTGGTCGGTTTCCTTTGGTTACCGAATGTGGTCGGTTATCTCCTGGGCGGTCGGTTATTTTACTGGCACTCGGCGATGCTTGTCTATTGCTCGGTCATCCTTGCTTAGCAAGTAGTTCATTTCGAGTTTATGTTGAGGCCGACTTGTGCATTTATTATGAGTTGTGGATTTAATGCTGGTATCCATCATTGGGAAGTGTGTGGTCCCAGATCTGACTGTTACTTCTGTTGATTATGGATCTGAAGGCCGACTCAGTTCGGTAGACTCTTGTATAAATGTAGTTGTTTGGTTAGAGTTTAGGGAGGATTGATAGAAGATAGAATTTAGAAGATTAGGGACTTCGGACAGACCCTCGCATGTTGGAGGACTTCTGTAATTCATTATAATATCTGGCCGTAACCGGGAAGGCCTTACTGCCCGGCATGTATGAATCAATTGAAGTTAATATATGAAAGATCTGGCATTCTCTCTCTCACTGTGTTGTTATTTGCTTCCACGTGTGTTTGAGCAAGGTGGATCAAGTTAGGGTGAGCCATTCCTTGGCCGCTGCCATTCTCTTTGCGTCAGGTGGTATCAGAGTAGGTTAGATCTTGATCTAGGTCTGTGGATCTAGGTTTGTCGGTTCCTTCTTGCGAAGCCCTAGTGGAACTGTTGTGGGGTAGCAGATTGCGATCTGACCTGCAATTGCAGAGAGTTTTCAAGATGATTCGTGGGAGGCGAGATGCGGATCTAGGACTGGCAAATATGTTGAGACAAATTGCTGCTAGATTGGAGGCGGTTGAAACAGCCCAAAGAAGAGGCAGACATCTTGAGGATGTTAGTGATGTTGAAGTCAAGGAAGAACAAGCAAATGCAGAACCTGCACCTGTGATGGATCAGGGTGAAGAAAGATTTTTGAAGGCTTTGACAAGTCTGAAGTCTACACCACATTTCAATCCCCCTAAATATGGTCGAAAGTTGGATTCTGATGAATTGGTGGACTGAATGACTGAGATGGAAAAGCATTTTGAATATGAAAGTATACCTGAAGACAAGAAGGTGAAAATTGCAAGCACAAAGTTGAAGAGTCATGCATCCTTATGGTGGGAACATCTGCAACTGGACAAAAAAAGTAAAGGCAAAGACAAAATCAAGGTATGGAGTAAAATGGTCAATAAGTTGAAAGGAAAGTTCTTACCTTGTGATTATCAGATTAACCTAGTTAGGCAAATGCAAAGTTTGAAGCAGAAAGATAGCTCAGTAAAACAATATACTGAAGAATTCTATAGATTAGATATCAAATCTGGACATGATGAAGATGATGTGGAAAGAATTGCTAGATACCTGAATGGTTTGAGAGTTTTCATCCAAGAAGAAATTAGTTTGGTCAAATTGGAGAACATTGAAGAGGCTTATCAATTTGCATTGAAAGCTGAGGAAAAATTGAACAAGAGACATGAGCAAAGACAAAGAGGAAGAGGTGGTACATTCCCTAGAGGAAGAGGTAGATCCTATGGTGAAAATAGTAGATCTAAACCAAAAAAGAAAAATCTGGAGAAAGGCAAGACCGAGTGGAAAGGTGAAAGTTCATCTAGAGGCAGAGGCAGTAACTACTGAGGTGGTTATAGCAGAGGAAGTTTCCGAGGAGCTTGTTACAATTGTGGAGAGGAAGGACATAGGTCATTTGAGTGTACACATGCAAGTAAGAAGGTTGGTAACAGTCGGAATGCTTTGGTGCAAGAAGAGTCACCGAATGAACCTAAGAAGGAAAGTAACTTGATGGTAAGGAGAGCACTGTGGAATGAAAGCAAAAAGGAAGATCTGGTAAGGAAAAGTTTGTTCAAGACCAGATGTAGAGTTTCTGACAAAGTTTGGAAGGTAATCATTGACAGTGGTAGCTCGAAGAATCTGGCATCTGAGGAAATGGTCACTAAATTGCAGTTGAAAAGGTTGGAACATCCGAAACCCTATCAAATTTCATGGATCAAGGATGAGCATACACTCTTGGTAAGTGAACAATGTTATGTGAATTTGAAGATTGGAAAATACTATGATAAGGTGTTGTGTGATATCATGCCTATGGATTGTTGTCATATTTTGTTGGGTAGACCTTGGCAATATGATAGACATGCTATATATGATGGGAGATTGCATAAGTATACTATTGCGGCTGATGGAAAGAAACAAATCTTTGTTACCTTTGATGGAAGAACCTATTAGTAATGTTTGCACATCTGTGAAAGTTTGCTTGATGGAAAGAAAAAAGTTTGTTAAGGATTTGAAAAGGAGTGATGTATGTTTTGCTGTAATTCCTAACAAACCGAGTAAGAAAACAGAGGATAGTGTTCCTGAGGAGATTGATAAGTTACTCACCGAGTATAGTGAAATCATTTCTGATAATGTACCTGATGGTTTGCCACCGAAGAGAAGCATTGATCATTGTATGGATCTTATCCCTGGAGCTAGTTTACCGAATAAGGCACCTCATCGGTTAACACCTACCGAGAATCAGGAATTGAACCGACAGATTCAAGAGTTGTTGGAGAAAGGTTTGATCAGAGAAAGTTTGAGTCCTTGTGCAGTACCTGCTGTATTGACACCTAAAAAGAATGGAGAATGGAGAATGTGTATTGATTCTAGAGCAATCAACAACATACCAGTGAAGTATAGGTTTCCTATACCGAGAATGGATGATATAATTGACAGTTTGACTGGAGCAAAGTATTTCACCAAAATTGATTTGAAAAGTGGGTATCATCAGATCAGAATCAGAGAAGGTGATGAATGGAAGATTGCTTTCAAGACAAAAGATGGTTTGTATGAGTGGTTGGTTATGCCTTTTGGTTTAACTAATGCACCGAGTACTTTTATGAGGCTGATGAATGAAGTTTTGAAGAAATTCTTGGGCAAGTTTGTGATTGTATATCTTGATGACATTGTGATATTTAGTAAGACCAAAGAAGAACATTTGTTGCATGTTAAACAAGTTTTGCAGAGATTGAAAGAGGAAAAGTTGTTTATAAATCTGAAAAAGTGTTCATTCATGAAAGAGGAGATTGTGTATTTAGGATTTGTGATTTCAGCTGATGGTTTGAAAATGGATCCTGAAAAGGTTGAAGCTATTCTGAATTGGCCTACAGCTGTGAATGCTAGTGAGGTAAGATCATTTCATGGATTGGCAAGTTTTTACCGAAAGTTCATAAGGAATTTCAGTTCAATTTGTAATGTTATGACTGAGACTATGAGAGGAGACGAGAGAATTCAAGTGGACACATGGAGCTGATAAGAGTTTTGAGACTCTGAAGCAAAAGGTTGTTGAATTACCTGTTTTGGCATTACCTGATTTCAGTAAGATATTTTAAGTGGAATGTGATGCAAGTGGAAGTGCAATAGGAGCTGTGTTGAGTCAAAAAGGTAAACCTGTTGCTTTCTTTAGTGAAAAGTTGAATGATGCTAGAAGGAAATATTCTGTGTATGATCAAGAATTCTATGCTATTGTTCAAGCACTGAAGAAATGGAGACATTATTTGATACCGAGTGAATTTGTATTGTATACCGATCATAAGGCTTTACAGTATTTGGGTAGTCAGAATAAGTTGAATCAGAGACATATGAAATGGGTTGAGTATTTGCAGAGTTATACATTTGTGATAAAGCATAAGAGTGGAGTCACTAACCGAGTTGCTGATGCATTGAGTAGAAGATCTTTGATGACCGAGATGAAAATTGAAGTTCTTGGTTTTGAGGAGATGAGAGATTCTTATGAGTTTGATCCTAATTTTTTTGAGTCGTGGAGAAAGTGCAGAGCACTTATTCAAAATCAACCGAGTACTAAATGGGATGAATATTTTAGTCAGGAAAGTATGTTGTTTAAAGGTATTCAGTTGTGTATACCGAGAGGAGTAATGAGAACCAATCTAATAAAAGAGAAACATAGTAGTGGTTTCGCTGGACATTTTGGTATTGATAAAACATGGAATTTGCTTAAGGAGAAATACTATTGGCCGCAGTTGTATAAAGATGTTCAGAAATTTGTGAAAAGTTGTGGAGTTTGTCAAGTTGCAAAAGGAGTAAGTCAGAATACTAGATTGTATACACCGATTGTTGTTCCAGAAAATCCTTGGATTGACATCAATATGGATTTTGTTCTTGGCTTACCGAAGACAGTAAGAGGTAATGATTCTATATTTGTTGTTGTGGATAGATTTTCTAAGATGGCACATTTTATACCTTGTAGAAAGACATCAGATGCAGTACATGTAGCAAATATTTTCTTTAAGGAAATTGTCAGATTGCATGGATTACCGAGGAGTATTATCTCTGATCGAGATAGTAAATTTGTTGGATATTTTTGGAAGACTCTTTGGAAGAAATTTGGCACTGAGTTGAAATATAGTTCTACATTTCACCCACAAACCGATGGACAGACAGAAGTTATGAACAGAAGTTTGGGAAATCTTTTGAGATGTTTAGTTGGAGACACACCGAGTAATTGGGATTCTGTATTGGCACAAGAAGAGTTTGCATACAATAATTCAATAAATAGAAGTACTGGAAAAACACCATTTGAGATTGTGAATGGCATACAACCAAGAGGTATATCTGATTTGAGAGATATTGCTGATGAAAGTAAGAGAAGTGCTGAAGGAGTGAAATTTGCTGAGTACATGAAGACATTGCATGAAGATGTGAAGCTGAAGCTGGAAGAGAGTAATCATAAATACAAAGACAAAGCTGATAGATCAAGGAGACATAAGACTTTTGATGTTGGTGATAAAGCGATGGTTCATTTGAAGAAGGGCCGATTTCCTGTTGGAACATATGGAAAGTTGAAGATGAAGAAGTTTGGACCTTGCAAGATTCTGAGGAAATTTGATAGTTGAAATGCATATGAGATTGAGTTACCTGATGAAATGGATATATCACCTATTTTCAACATTGCTGATTTGTATGAGTATCATAAACCTGATGAAGAAATGATAGTACCAACAGAGTATCCTAAGAAGCAGAATGAAGAAGTTGAGCAGATTTTGAAGCAAAGAATTGGCAAAAGTACAAGAGGAAAACAATATATGGAATATCTGGTAAAATGGAAGAATAGACCGATGGAAGACAGTTCATGGATTTCACAGTCTGACTTGGATGCAGCTCGGATCATATCTACCAAATGATTCGGAGAATCATTTCAAAATAACCCCAGGTGTCCGATGCAGGAGCATCTCGGGTCCTTGGCAATTCTGTGTCACCAAAAAGAATTTGAAATTTGTTTGTGTTACTCATTTCCTGCTTTGACCGAGTTGGTCGGTAGTTGGTCGGTTTCCTTTGGTTACCGAGTGTGGTTAGTTATCTCCTCGGCAGTCGGTTGTTTCACTGGCGCTCAGTGATGCTTGTCTGTTGCTCGGTCATCTTTGCTTACCAAGTAGTTCATTTCGAGTTTATGTTGAGGCCGATTTGTGCATTTATTATGGGTCATGGATTTAATGCTGGTATCCATCATTGGGAAGCGTGTGGTCCCAGATCTGATCGTTCCTTCCGTTGATTATGGATCTGAAGGCCGACTCAATTCGGCAGACTCTTGTATAAATGTAGTTGTTTGGTTAGAGTTTAGGGAGGATTGATATAAGATAGAATTTAGAAGATTAGGGACTTCAGACAGATCCTCGCATGTTAGAGGACTTCTATAATTCATTGTAATGTCTGGCCATAACCGGGAAGGCCTTACAGCCCGCCATGTATGAATCAATTGAAGTTAAAATATGAAAGATCTGACATTCTCTCTCTCACTGTGTTGTTATTTGCTTCCGCGTGTGTTTGAGCAAGGTGGATCAGGTTAGGGTGAGTCATTCCTTGGCCCCTACCATTCTCTTTGCGTCAATTTCAACAATCACACGAACTCTTGCTTTTATTAATCCTTTAATATGAGATAATAAAACCAGCGGAAGGAAGTGGATCACTACATAAACGATGTCAGCAAGCACCGATAACACCATGAAAGTTAATCCCCAATGACCATACATTGAAGACAGTGACGGAAGAAGAGAGTTGTTTCACCTCTGACACTTCAAAAACAAAGACGGTAAAGATAGAATGAACCAAAGCTATGATGATGACAGTCCATCATTACAAGTATACTTTTGAGAAAATCAATCCTGATCAACACAAGTATCAATGATCCTCACGCAGCTACTAGATCTTTAGCAATTCTTGCATCTTAAATCTATGTTACCAGGTCCGGCCCCCCAAGCCCTCAAACCAAGACTGGTTTGAACCGGTCGTTGGTCTGGCGATGGTCCGTCTATGGGTTCGAACAGGGTACGGACCAAGTGCTGGTGGTTCAAACCAACCATAGCATAGTTCGAATCCAGGCGCACCCGAGCAAACTTGGTCGAACCACGGTTGAACCTGGGGTGGGCCCACAATCATCTTCAACGCCCAATCAACTTATTTTTGCAATTTTAATTATTTTTCACATCCAAAACCCTAAGAAGTGGACTCTAAAGGACTTATGTTGACTTTTATCTTTCATTTGTTGTGCAAATAGGTTTTTTCTCTTGAGGTGGAGCAAATAGGTGGTTGAGCAAGAGTTTGGTTGTGCAAGGAGTTGGAAGATTGATTTGTGGATCTTCATCAAGTGTTTGTGTCGCATTCCTACACCTTTGCAAGCTTCCAATGAGTGGAAGAGGTAAGTTTTTCTTTCATTTGATTTTGTTTTTGTTTAAGTTTTTAAATTTTTTTCATTTCTCTTTCATTGTCCATAAGATCTACCATTTCTTTTTTTCATTTTCCATTCTCTTGTCTTTATTTTGAATATGTATAAATTTCTTGCCATAGGAACTACAATGGCATCTACCTCTTCCTCTGTAGGCAATACTGAACAAAGAATAGATCCAAATTTTGATTCTCCTTTGTGGAAGTATGTTGATATTATTCTAGGAGGTGGTGCATTCCGTTGGAAATGTCGGGCTTATGATAAAGAAAGGAATAGTTCATATTATCAGGTGGTAGGCCATTTGTGTGGATTCCTTGGAAAATGAGCCATGAAAAGCCCTAGAAAAAAACTGCACCTATACCAAATGAAACAGTATTAAAATATATTGTGGAGCGTGAAAGCAAAAGAGAAAGAAGTGCGTAGACAAAATACAACCACCGACACTAAAAAAATCAAAGGGAATGCAACCCCCCTCTATAGTATTGTGATAGAAGACCACCCCTTTTATACTACCATTGTTGAGCCTAAGACTGAAACTCAAGCACCCATTACACACAAAAGAAAGGGACCATTGGAAACCGCATTTCAAAATGAGAGTCGGGACATTGTTGAGTCCCAACATTGATGTAGCGAGATGCTTATATGCAAATGGGCTGCCTTTCAGTGTTGTTCGCTCCCCATACTAGGAGAAGATGTTCAAAAGTGTCAATGAAGCTCCAAGAGGGTATAAAGGCCCCGACTATGAGAAAGTATGGACCACATTGTTTGATAGAGAGGTCAAGAGGGTTAAGGATGCATTGAAGCCTGTAAGGGATTCATGAATTGATATAGGGGTATCGATTATTTCAGATAGGTGGAAAGATGCAAGAAATCATCCCTTCATCAATGTCGTAGCGGTATCCTCTAAAGGGGCAATGTTTTTGAAATCTGTGGATTGTGAGGAGCAGGTAAAAGATGGGCCATTTATTGTTGATATTCTCATCTCTACCATTGACCAAGTGGGACCTACAAACATTGTCCATGTCATAACGGACAACACAAAATTGTACAGTTGTTGATGTTAAATTTGATCAGATTTATATGATAGTATTTTTAAATTTATTTACTGTTATGCAGATGTGAATATATAATCAATAATGATCAAACCCTACACAGTTCGATGATCTTGAAGGATCATCGCTTTCAATCCACAAAGATATATTTAACAATATCGATAAGTTGTGAATTAATATTGATAAGTTGTGAATCAATATTGACCTATTGTTGCTCTATATCGATGAGACAAGTTAATCGAATGTTGTATACTTATATTGCTCTACACTTAATGATTTCCATACATTTTGCAAAGTATGGGAACGGCCTCATATATATATGAGTCAGTATATTGTAAAGGATAGAGATCAAATGTTCAAGGCCAATAGGCCACTTATAGATTTGATTACATCGGTTAGGGTAATCCAACCGAAGCTACATATCTCTAACACTCCCTCTTAGCTAGGGAGGAGTATTTATATCCATAACGTAAACACAATAGATCCATCTATTGTGAGAGAGAAAGATATCACCTCACCATGATATCAGGAGATGGCATGTCCACGAATATCAAGTCACAAGATATTCAACATAACTCACAATGTAATATCCATCACTATGGTATGTGCACAGGCATCAAGTCACATGATACCTACCATAAGGATATCTGTTCATGGCATATCGACAGATATTAAGTCACATAATATCCAACATGAATATCTTAGTAATATCATTCATCTTGGCTTATCCATAGATATCAAGTCACATAATATCCACCATGAATATCTTAGTAATATCATTCATCATGGCTTATGCGGTACTATTCAATTGATATTACTTAAGAGATAAAGGGATTTTCTAAGATCGTCACCTTACAATAATAACCAATAATACAAGTGCTCATCATTGAAAGGTCGTCACCTCTCAACGATGTTCACAGAGGCCCATGAAGTCATGGAGTCATACACAAAACAATAAAAGAGTTTACACATTAAACATCTTTAGAGTATATTAGTACAACATATTAACATTGCTGAGACTCAATCTCAAATAAGGTCACATTTTCTACCATACCAAGCTTACCTTGAAAGTATTCAACCTTTGTCTTGGAGAGTGTCTTGGAGTGAGGCTTGGTGGGAATGTTTGTCATTTGTTCACTTGTTCACTTGTACTAACATATTTTGTCTGGCTAACATTTCTCTCCACCATGTCTCTAACATAATGGTAGGGAATTTCTATATGCTTTGATTTGTCATGGAACACAGGATTCATTGAAAGTTTTATACAATTCTGGTTGTCACAGTAAATGATAGTAGGATCCAAGGATTGTCCAAACAATCCTACAAGAAGTTTCCTTAATCATACAGCTTCTCAAGCTACCATGGATGCTGTAATGTACTCGGCTTTTGTGGAACTTTGTGCAACTAAGGATTGCTTCCTACTAAACCAAGAGATCATAGTTGATCCTAAGCTAAAACAACACCATAATGTGCTTTTATGATCCACTACACTTTTAGCCCAATCTTAATCAGTATATCCATGCAGATTCAGATCTACATTATTATATTTAAGATTGTATCCAATTGTGCCATGCAAATACCTTAGAATGTGTTTTGTTGCAACTAGATGAAACTGTCTAGGTTCCCACATGAACTGACTAAGTGTATTTACTGCATAGCAAATGTCAGGTCTAGTGGTGACCAAGTACATCAAGGACCCAATAATCTGTCGATAGAGAGTAGGATCTGCCAAGTCTGAGTTTTTTGAAGCTTCTTTTAACTTATGTAAGTTTGTTTCCATGAGAGTAGTCATGGGTTTACAATCCATCATTCCAAACCTTTTCAGAATGTCAATAGTGTACTTTCCTTGATTTAGAGTGATCTCATCAGCCTGTTGCCATACTTCTAACCCAAGGAAATAATGTAAAGGACCCAGATCCTTCATGTCAAACTCAAATACAAGATCTTGTTTACATTTAGTAATGAGATGATCTTCTCCTATAATCAATAAGTCATCCACATAAAGAATGAGAATCAACATTTCACCATTAATTAACTTGAAGTATAGATTCGGATCTACATCATTCTTGGAGAAAGTCAAGCCTAAGAGGTAATGACCTATCCTCTCATACTAGACGCGAGGAGCTTGTTTAAGACCATAGAGTGCCTTCTTCAATTTGCAAACATGAGAATCATTTCCATGTATTACAAATCCATCAGGTTGCTCTAGGTACAATTCCTCTTCTATTATGCCATTAAGAAAAGCAATCTTTACATCCATTTGGTGATCTTTCATCTTTTTGATGTAGCAATGGCAATCACAGTCCTGACAGAGGTATATCGAGCAACTGGAGCGAATGTTTCCTCGTAATCAATCCCTTCCTTTTGAGATAATCCTCTGGCAACAAATCTTGCTTTATATTTTTCAATACTCCTATCTGCAACATGTTTGATTTTGAAGAGCCATCTAGATGAAACCACTGATTTATCCTTTTATCCAAGAACAATGTCCCAAACATTATTCTTAAAAATATATTGATATTCTTCTGTCATAGCATCTTTTCAAACTTGGAGTTTGAAGGCTTCCTCAACGCTAGAAGGTTTTGGCTTGATGATTTCACTCATTAAGGCGACATAGCTGGAGTATCTATGAGGTCTTTTGCTTTCCCTGAAGGTTCCTTTAGGTGTTGCAACGTCTTGAATTATTTTCCTTGCCCATAGAGGTCTTTTCCGGTTCACAGTAATGTGTCTAGGCCCATCAATAGGATCCATGGGCTCATTTGGATTAACATCTTCCATAAGTTCATGGGTCTCCCTCTAAAGCTCAGAAGCATGATCCTCTTCCATATTTTAAGGAGACTCTTGATCTTCAATGTCCATCTCATGAATGTCTTTGGATCTTTTGAATGCAACTTCTTCAAAGATTACATCCTTGCTTAGCTCAATTAATTTTTGTCTAGGAATATAAATCCTATAAGCTTTAGATGTTTCACTCTAGCCTACAAATATTCTCTTTTGGCCTAAGGGTTCTAGTTTAGATCTCTTTTCTTTGGGTATGTGAATGTAAATAGGACAACCAAAGATTCTCAAGTGACCTATATCAGGTTTTATCCCTGTAAATGCTTTTTCAGGAGTTTTGTTATCCAAAAGAGAGTGAGGACATCTATTTTCAATATAGACAGCAGTACTAGAGGCTTCAACCCAAAAGGAGGTATGAAGGTTTTGGTGATGAATCATGGTTTTGGCTGCTTCTACAATTGTCATGTTTTTCCTTTCTGCCACCCCATTTTGTTGAGGGTTATAAGGAATACTAAACTCCCTCTTAATCCTAACATTATTACAAAATTTTTTAAGTTATCAGAGGTATATTCTCCTCCATTATCTGATCTTAAGGTTTTGATTATTTTCCCAGAGATATTTTCTACTAGAGCTTTGAATTCCTTAAACCTCATAAGGACTTCATCAGACTCTTTACATTTCAAAAAATATATCCAAGTTTTCCTAGAATAATCATCTACAAAAATAACATAGTACAAAAATCCTCCTAAAGAGGTTATTGTCATAGGTCTGTTAAGGAAGTAGCTTCATTCGAATTGAAGCTTAGTGATAAAATTGATTCATGTATATACACACACACACACACACACACACATCTGTGAAATTGAAATAGAACTCATATATATATATATATATATATATATATATATATATATTGAGATCATCACATACTGTCTATGACAGTCTATTTATCTTCCTTATACTACCTTGTAATCAAGCTTTACCAAATGTGAGATATATGTAAAGGGCATCGCATAATTGCCCAGCCCGATTGGTGTTGCTTTGTTAACAATAACTAATAAATATTAATTACCTGCACGTAGAGTCATGACTCTACGTGGCATGTGCACGTAGAGTCATGCCTCTACGGGCATGTAACTCTTAAGGAACATATATATATGTGGTTGCTTGTAAAGTCCCCTACTCAATAGGACCTCAAAACCACTTAACTTCTTACTTGGAATTTAGTCAAACACTTGTCATGCAATGTATATATGCTGCTGCTATGAAAATTTCAGAATCGCAAACATACATCTAACCACTTATTTTCATTAAAAAATGTAGAAAGATACCATGATCATTGTGCTATATATATATATATCATTGAATTAAGACAAGAAGTACATTTCCAGCCAATAGCTTTTATCAATTACAAAACCCTTCCTTCTTATTTACTATTGGCAATCTTTTACAATACTAAAATGCACAAGTGCTGAAACTACAAATTCACCTTCAGCTGAAACATATATTCTCAGTTACAATGCCAAATAAGATCGAAAATGATAGAACTTGATTGGATGAGTGCAAAAGATGAAATGTAGATGTCCTCAGAATAAGCTTATGCCTCAATGATGCCCTAGTGAAGTGACTGAAATATCACCTCCACAAATGCAACCCTTCAAGAGATATTTCACTCCCTCAGTTATGCAATCAATTGGGAGATTCCGTTCCCAATGACAAGCTGAAAATCTGCAGACCCCTTGGCTCCACAAATGCTCATGAAGAAAATAACAATAGTCAATGTCAAGACTGGATGCTCCAAATGCCCCTTGACCCCCCTTTTATACTACTCCCAATGTTTCTAGTTACTTCTAGTTGCTAGAAGTTTCTACAAACTAGAGGCTTCTACAAGCTAGAAGTTTCTGACTTCTGGAAGTTTCCAACTTCTAGAATCTTCCGACTTCTGGAGGTTTCCGTCTTCTGGAAGTTTCTAACTTCTGGAACTTTCCGACTTCTAGAAGTTTCTAACTTCTGGAACTTTCTGACTTCTAGAAGTTTCTACACGGAATCAAATAATCACCAAATAATTGTCAGGCAACTCTCTCATCACCACCATTAACCTACGAGAGCCATTAATAGGCTAATCCACTGAAAAAAGTCCATGTCAACTAAGAAGGGGACATGGCAGTCCGCCCCTCCTGAAATTGCTTGTCCCCAACCAATCTCAAAACTGGATGCTGCAAAATAGTCTCATCCTCCCAAGTAGCATCCTCCACAGGCAAGTCCTTCCACTTCACCAAATACTCTGATGGTTCTCCTGCGAAGCTGCCTCTCCCTGCAATCAAGAATGGATTCTGGCACAAGAATCAATTTCCCCTCATCATCCAAGGGAGGTAAAACTGCAGAATGCAAGACATGTTGTCCCAATGCCTTCTTGAGGCGTGATACATGAAAGACATTATGGATTCTGCTATCCGCTGGAAGCTCTAGCTCATAAGCCACCTCTCCAACATGCTTGATAATCCTGAAAGGACCATAGTATCGTAGCTTGAGCTTCTCTGCCCCACTCCTTCTAAGAGTAGACTGTCTGTAAGGTTGCAGCATAAGGTACACCATATCATCAACCTCAAAAGTCCGCTCAGTCCTCTTCTGATCTGCATACTGTTTTTGCTGGTTCTGAGCTCTGGCGATGTTATCTCTGAGAACCTCAACAATATTCTTGCTCTCTTGTATCAGTTCCCCTACACTAGGTACTCTACTGTCACCCAAAAACAAATCCAAGAAACTAGGCACCTCATAACCATATAATGCCATGAATGGTGTCATCTGAATAGTCATGTGATATGTGGTATTGTAACAATACTCACATAAGTAGATCCATCTAACCCATGCCTTCTACTACACCGCCACATAGTTCCTCAAGTATCCTTCCACCCATTTATTAACAATCTCAGTCTGCCCATCAGTCTGCGGGTGGTAACTAGTGCTAGGTGTGAGCTCAGTGCCACATAGACGGAACACCTCTTGCCAAAAATGACTCAAGAAACGGCTGTCCTTGTCACTCACAATGCTTCGAGGCAATCCATGTAATCTAAAGATCTTCCTGAAAAACACCTCTACCACCTGTGTAGCTATATGAGTAGTGGTAATCGGAAAGAAGTGTGCATACTTCGTCAATCTATCAACCACCACATATATGCAATCCCACCCTTGGGTCTTAGGCAAGCCCATAATGAAATCCATAGATATGCATTCCCACTTCCTATCAGGAATCGGAAGTGGCTGTAAGAGTCCTACCGGAAAAGTGTGCTCTTGTTTGTTCTGCTGACAAACAGGGCACTCACGCACATGTGGAAGCACATCTAACTTAAGCCCTTTCCAAGTAAAGCGCTCTCATACCTGCCTATATGTTTTAAAGTATCCCGGATGACCTACTGGAGGTGAATCATGGAGAGTCCTCATGATGATGCTCTTCACCTTCGATCCTGGGACTAAGAAAATCCTGTTCTTGTAAATGATCAACTCATTCACAAGTGTGTACCTGGTATCAATAATGGACCCATCTGCAATACCTGATGCCCATGTATCTCTAGCATACTCTGCTCTGATCAAATGCCTCCAATCCTCGGATATGTGCACCAAGATGAGGTCGCCGTGATAGAGCATCTGCTACCACATTTTGTGTCCCCCTCACATAGGTGATATCAAAATCATAAGCCTGTAGCTTACTTACCCACTTTTGCTGTCTATCATTCAGGTCTCTCTGCCCAAGGAAATGTCTCAAGCTATTGTGGTCAGTCTTGATGCAAAACTTACTGCCCACTAAGTACTATCTGAATTTCGCCAAAGCATGCATAATGGCCAACATTTCCTTGTCATAGATGCTGAAAGTCCTCTCTGGCCCTCTGAGTTTTCGACTCTCATATGCAATAGGGTGCTTATCCTGCATAAGAACAGCACCGATGCCCTCTCCTGAAGCATCACACTGAAGCTCAAATGGCTTCGTGAAATCTGGTAAAGCCAACACAGGACATGTAGTCATAATCTCCTTAAATCGCATAAAACACTCTTGTGCCTCACGTGTCCAAACAAATGCTCCTTTTTTCATCAAATTAGTCATGGGTGCAGCATGACGTGAATATCCACTGACAAACCTGCGGTAGAATCCACACAATCC
Organism: Chamaecyparis obtusa; assembly: GCA_027943335.1. NCBI lineage: Eukaryota > Viridiplantae > Streptophyta > Pinopsida > Cupressales > Cupressaceae > Chamaecyparis > Chamaecyparis obtusa. Next base: position 1,209,375 of record BSBK01005442.1, on the reverse strand, counting down.
AAGGAACCCCCTCAACTGCGTAAGGTTCTCTGGAGTAGGCCAATCTATGATAGCGCGGATCTTGTCAGGATCCATCCGTACTCCCTCTGCACTAATGATGTGGCCCAAGTACAGCAACTCTGTCATCCCTAAGTCACATTTGGACTCCTTGGCATACAAGGACTCCCTCTGCAAAATACCGAGCACTATCTCCAAATGATCTAAGTGCTCCTGCCATGTCCTGCTATATATCAAAATATCATCAAAGCACACTAGAACGAACTTCCTCAGCTGGGAATGGAAGACCCTATTCATCGTGGAATGAAAAGTAGCGGGAGCAATGGTTAAGCCAAAAGGCATAACCACAAACTCAAAATGTCCGCAGTGGCATCTGAAGGCAGTCTTCTCAATGTCTTGTTCTTTGACTCTGATCTGATGGTATCCTGATCTCAAATCTATCTTTGTAAAATAGCAAGCCCCATGCAACTCATCAATCAATTCATCGATACGGGGAATAGGGTACCTATTCTTAATTGTTCTCTTATTCAACATTTTGTAGTCAATACACATCCGTAATGTCCCATCCTTCTTTACCAAAACTATAGAAGAAGCAAAGGGTGACTTACTAGGCCTAATGTGTCCCATGGCAAGTAATTCCTTAATAGTCTTTTCGATCTCATCCTTGAGCCGCTTAGGATGTCTGTAAGGTGTAATCATGACGGGTTTGGCACCCTCCTTTAACTCTATAATGTGCTCAATACCCCTGTCTGGTGGCCTGCCTGGTGGAATGTCGCTGAAGACCTTATCATACTTAATTCTTAATCTCTGTATATCAGGATGGTATCTGACTTATGCTACTCCTCGTGTAGGCATCAAGATATAAACTATTGCCCACCCAATGTCATCATGTCTAGCAAGCCTCTCTATCCGTCTGAAAGAGATCGTCCTAATGTCATTGTTCCTGATAGCTTTCAGCACATGTGTTTTACCATCTACCTCAAACCGTATCTCCATATCCTTCAATCGAAGGGTAACCTCCTCCAAAGAATGAAGCCACTTCATCCCAAGCACAATGTCCAAGTCACCCATGTTGTCCGCATGATAATCCGCCTTGAACTCATAATTGTTCAGGCGTAGAGGTAGATCTCTAACCATTTGGTCACATCTAAGAGTGTAACCGTCAGCAACCTTGACCCGAAGGCCCTCGAACTCTTCGGTCATGATCCCACGTTTCTCCACGAATCGTGCATCAATGAAGTTGTGGGTGGCACCTGTATCCAGTAATGTGATAATCCTCTGACCAGCCAAGACTCCACGGAGTCTAAAAGAACCCTCCTGTTGAATGCTAGTCAAACGACCCTCCTGTATCTGTAACTCTGGCTCCTCCTTAGGCTCCAAAGCCTCTGCTTCTATCTCTGTCTCCAACTCACCGGAATCACCATGCTGTTCGGAACTATCAGAATCCGAACCCTCGTAGTATGCCCACATGACCCTGTTGGCCTTCCCCTTAGGCCTCAAAGGACAATCATGATTCAGATCATAAGGACCCTTGCAGAAAAAACACAATTTCTTTCTGCGTAAGTCATTCAGTGTCTCTCTATCCAAGGGTACTGTTGTTTTTCCCTTTGAATCATTTACCTTGTCCTTGTTTCTGTTGAACCCCTTGTTGTCTCTGAATGAAGAAGTTCCTCTAGAATTGAACTTGCTGGATGGTGCTGCAAGTTCCATGCTACGTGCCTTCCTCATTGCTTCCTGAAGTGTAGGGGAATCAAATGCCTTAACCCATCCCTTCAAGGGTTCTGATAATCCCTCTATAAAGAGTATGATCAATCTCTTCTCTGAAATGTCAGGTACCATAACAGCCAGTCTCTAGAACTCGCTGATGAAATGCTCTAAACTGCCTATCTGTCTCAGCTGCGCCAAATCTCGGAAGAAGACTTCTGGATCCTTTTTATCAAACCGTTCGACTAATCTGTCCACAAAGTCTTGGTATGTTGTCACCTGATTATGCTGAAGAGTGACCATCCCGTGAGACCACCAATCATGTGCTACTCCCTCCAAATGTAAAGTAGCATACTTAATTGCTTCCACCTCTGTCATAGGTCTCAAGGCGAGGAAAGTGTCTAGCTTGTGAATCCAAGCCTGGGCAGTCATCTTACTGCTGCCATCAAAGGGTGGTAATGTGAGTTTACTGGCAACACGCTGAAGTTCATTATTCTGCCCTTTATTCCTCTTATCCTGCCTGCTAGCTCTGTAATGCTCTCTCCTCTGATTAACAAACCGCTCAAAGGTCATGAGCTCCCGAACATGTGGAGGTAACAACTCCCACTCATCATTCGCAGCCATGAGATCATTTGCGAATAATTCCTCTCGTGCCTCAGCAACTAGTGCCTCCTGTGGCTCCTCTCTAACAAATGTAGGACGTGTAGGTCTATCAGCTGTCCAAGACCGTGTCCTCTGGGCTCTCTGAGATCCTGCTACACTCCTATTATCTTGATCCTGATTTCTTCTATCCTGCGGAGTCAGATGATCAACCAATACCTGTAATGTCTGTGCCAACTGCTGCTAACCTGCCTCTAATGTCTGAATGATACGCTGTTGACCTGCAGTCATACCGGCAAAGAAGTTTCTTGCCTCATCATCTTGGTCCCTCGGAACCCTAGGTGGGCTGTGTGAATGTCTCTCACCCATGGTGTCTGGCATCCTGTCTTCCTGATCACCTTCCAACAAAGCCCTCCTGCGTGTGTAGTATCTGTGAGAGCCAACTGCTGGTGGATGCATAAAAATTCTTACCCCCTTCAGGCTGGCACGAAACCGCTATGATACCACTATAAAGTCCCCTACTCAATAGGACCTCAAAACCACTTAACTTCTTACTTGGAATTTAGTCAAACACTTGTCATGCAATGTATGTATGCTGCTGCTATGAAAATTTCAGAATCGCAAACATACATCTAACCACTTATTTTCATTAAAAAATGTAGAAAGATACCATGATCATTGTGCTATATATATATATATCATTGAATTAAGACAAGAAGTACATTTCCAGCCAATAGCTTTTATCAATTACAAAACCCTTCCTTCTTATTTACTATTGGCAATCAATGACTTTTACAATACTAAAATGCACAAGTGCTGAAACTACAAATTCACCTTCAGCTGAAACATATATTCTCAGTTACAATGCCAAATAAGATCGAAAATGATAGAACTTGATTGGATGAGTGCAGAAGATGAAATGTAGATGTCCTCAGAATAGGCTTATGCCTCAATGATGCCCTAGTGAAGTGACTGAAATATCACCTCCACAAATGCAACCCTTCAAGAGATATTTCACTCCCTCAGTTATGCAATCAATTGGGAGATTCCATTCCCAATGACAAGCTGAAAATCTGCAGACCCCTTGGCTCCACAAATGCTCATGAAGAAAATAACAATAGTCAATGTCAAGACTGAATGCTCCAAATGCCCCTTGACCCCCCTTTTATACTACTCCCAATGTTTCTACTTCTAGTTGCTAGAAGTTTCTACAAACTAGAGGCTTCTACAAGCTAGAAGTTTCTGACTTCTGGAAGTTTCCAACTTCTAGAATCTTCCGACTTCTGGAGGTTTCCGTCTTCTGGAAATTTCCAACTTCTGGAACTTTCCGACTTCTAGAAGTTTCTAGCTTCAGGAACTTTCTGACTTCTAGAAGTTTCTAACTTCTATAACTTTCCAACTTCTAGAAGTTTCTAACTTCTGGAACTTTCTGACTTCTAGAAGTTTCTACACGGAGTCAAATAATCACCAAATAATTGTCAGGCGGCTCTCTCATCACCACCATTAGCCTACGAGAGCCATTAATAGGCTAATCCATTGAAAAAAGTCCATGTCAACTAAGAAGGGGACATGACATTGCTGTGGTGATCGAGTCAATAAATAAAAGGCAATTACAATTCACCATAGCAAGCACATTATATATTATATTCATATTTAGTGGTTTATTAATTTCAGTCTGCAGTCAAGGGAAATAATCTCTATAACAGAGATACATTAGTGCAGAGATATTATAATTAATAAGATATCTATATATAGCAGAGATCTGCTATTTATTTATAGAATATTATTATTTCTGACATCAATTGACAGTAATTGTATAAAGAAATTGTCAAGTCAGAAATATAGTTTGAAAGAATCTCAAATAGAAGACTATTGTTTCTCTATCACTGATCCATATTCCTTAACATGGTATCAAAGCCTAACTAATAGAGAACATAAAGAAATTCAAACAGAAGAGAGGAAATAATATCCAACATTACAAAACCAGAGATCTATCTAAAATCCAATGCTACATATGTGATAAATTTGGATATACTCACAAGTTTTGTTCGGAAAGGAAGAAAGCTCAAGCAACCATAGCCGAAGTTCACAAAGTAGAGAATCCTCTATTCTTCCTAGCTCTATCAAGTGAATTAAACTCAAATAAAAATACTTGGATAATTGATAGCAGGGCATCAATACATATAACAGGATTTAGAGACAAATTTGAAACCTTTAAAGGACATTCATCAGAAGAAGTCACCATCAGAGATAATTCCACCTATCCAGTGGAAGGAATTGGGACCTGCTCAATTTAGTTAAGAACGAGAGGAACCTTGCATTTAAATGATGTTCTCTTCGTACCAGGCATAAAGAGGAATTTGGTCTCTATTTCAAGACTAGTTGATCAAGGATACTAAGTTACCTTTCATGAATATAAAGTATTGATCTGGCTTAAAAATGCTAACATAAAAAATGCTATTTCTATAGGTTCTAGAGATGGTAGCTTATACAAATTATGTAATAATATACAAAAACAGGCATTAAACCATGAAGTATCAAATTCTAAAGAACTATGGCATAGAAGACTAGAACATCTTTGGTATAGAGCTCTATCTTCTATAGGAAAGATTACTACTGGGATGCCTCTTCTAAAATCTGATCATGTTGGTACTTGTAAAGGATGTGCCCTAAGAAAAAATAAAAAGGGGTACTTTCCTCTAAGTAATCATAAATCAAAAATTGTACTAGAACTTGTTCACACTGATTTTTGTGGACCTATGTCAACTGTCAACTCCCTCACTAGGGGGATTCTTGTATTATGTGACTTTTATTGATGACTACTCTAGGAAAACCTGGATATATTTCCTAAAACTTATAGTATCAAATGAAGTATTGTCCAAGTTCAAAGAATTTAAAGCCTTAGTGGAAAATCAAACTGGGAAGAAAATAAAGACTTTAAGATCAGATAATGGGGGTGAATATATCTCTGAAAACTTTAAGGAATTCTGCATTTCTGTTGGGATTAAGAGGGAGAGTACAATACCTTATAATCCTCAACAAAATAGGGTTGCGGTATGGATAAGGAAGTTACTTGTTGGACTATTTGTGAAGCCCCTGAATCCTACAGTGATTCACTGTGATAATCAAAGTTGCATCAAACTTTCAGTAAATCTAGTTTTTCACAAGCGATCCAAGCATATAGAAATTCCTTACCATTACATACGAGAGAGATATTATCAAATTGGTTTACATCAACACTGAAGAGCAAAGTGCCGACATATTCACCAAACCTCTTGCAAAGTTGAAAGTGGAGTACTTTAGAGGTAAACTTGGTATGACTAAAATGTAATTGAAAATTCTAAGATTGAATCTCAATTCTATGTAATTTGATATATTCATGAGTATTTAAACGTGAAAATTATGGCAATATTGCATTTGTGTGTTATGAAAGGTGACAATCTTTCATATGTGTGTAAGGTTGCTATTGTGAGGTGACGACTTTAACAATAGCTTGACCTGTTATCATGATAGACTACTCTAGCTAGTTGTCTTGGAATGTGCCGAAATTCATGATAACGAATGTATCAAGATTGACTACATTAAGTTGTTGTCCCGGAATGTGTCAGATATCTTGATACTGAATTTGTTATGGTTATCACTAAATCTAGTTCCAAATTGAGTCGGGGATTGTGATAACACTCATACCATGATTGACTCCAGTAAGTGGCTGTCTCGGATTGTGTCGGGTATCATGATACTAAGATAGTTATTCTTGATCTATTATCATGACGGACTTCATTAAATTGTTGTCCTGAAATGTGTCGAATGTCATGATAACTTATCCATCAAGATGAACTATGTGTTTAAGCTTGTACTACCTACGATCTTGGAGACTTCATTGTCATCTGGAAGATCAAGGTTGCTATCTGATAGACTTCATTTAGATGTTGTCCCGGAGTGTTGGAGGTCAGATAACTCACATCTCTCAGAGTTGTAATGTACTCTACTTGTGAGCATTTCAGAGTTGTTATAAGTACACTTATACTCCTATGAAGTTAATCAATCCTCTTTTGCTAAGAGGGGGTGTTAAGGAAGTAGCTTAATTCAGATTGAAGCTTAGTGTTAAAATTGATTCATATATATATATATATATATATATATATATATATATATATATATATAAGTTCTATTTCAATTTCACAGATATATATATATATATATATATATTTCAATTTCAATTTCACAGATGTGTGTGTATATATATATATATATATATATTTACACAAATATATATAAATAAATTGAGATCATCACATACTGCCTAGAGCAGTCTATTTATCTTCCTTATACTACCTTGTAATCAGGCTTTACTAAGTGTGAGATATATGTAAAGGGCATCGCATAATTGCCCAACCTGATTGGTGTTGCTTTGTTAACAATAACTAATGCATATTAATTACATGCACGTAGAGTCGTGACTCTACGTGGCATGTGCCATGTAGAGTCATGCCTTTACGGGCATGTAACTCTTAAGGAACATATATATATATATATATGGTTCCTGTGATGATCGAATCAATAAATAAAAGGCAATTATGATTCACCATAGCAAGCACATTATATATTATATTTATATTCAGTGGTTTATTAATTTTAGTCTGCAATCAAGGGAAATAATCTCTATAACAAAGATACATTAGTGCAGAGATATTATAATTTATAAGAGATCTATATATAGCAGAGATCGGCTATATATTTATAGAATATTATTATTTCTGACTTCAATTGACAGTAATTATATAAAGAAATTGTCAAGTCAGAAATATAGTTTGAAAGAATCTCAAATAGAAGACTATTGTTTCTCTATCACTGATCCAGATTCCTTAACAAGGTCCACATAAATCTGAGTGAATAAGTTCCAATAAATGTTTAGATCTACTTTCACTATCATGGAAGGTGCCTTTAGTGTTCTTTCCCAAGGCACATCATTTACAAGTTCCTTCATGTTCTTATTTAAGTTTAGGTAAACCTATCACCATTTTCTCTATTGAAGGTAAAGCACAAAAATGGGGATGCCCTAATCTTCTATGCCAAATCTCACATGTATTTGAAGATTCATGAATTAAGGCTTGAGAAGAAGTGAAAATTTTATATAAACATCCATGTCGAACTCCTATGGTGTGAGCTTTCTTGATATTTGAATTCTTGGGCCATGCTAGAACTTTACCATCCATGAAGGAAATTCAATATCTTTTGTCTTCAAGGGCTGATATGGAGACCAAGTTTCGCTTTATTCCTTGTACAAATAATACACCTGTTAATTGAAGGGAAATGCCTGATTTTAAGTGTATAGTACAAGTTCTAATTCCTTTCACAAGATAGTTAGAATCATCTCCAATAGTAACTTCCTCATCTGAATTTTCCACCAGGCTAAATAGGTGTTCTCTAAATCATGTGATGTGACATGATGCCCCACTATCAATTACCCAAGTGTTAAGGCTGGTTGACACATGATTTGACAGGGCTGAATAAAATACAAGTCTTTCTAAGTCCTTTTACGAGCCTGCCTTACTAAGTTCAGCAATGGAGGCTTGAGGTTTAGGCCTGTCCGAACACTTCATTGCATAGTGACCATATTTGTCACATCTGAAATATTGTACTTTAGACATGTCCCTCCTTTTCTAGAATGAGCGTTTTCCATTTGAATCTTTGTCTTTCTTCCTTTTGAAGTTTCCTGTTTTACCTTTCTTGTTAGAGTTCGAATTTAGAACTTGTATATCTTTTTGACCAATCCCTCTTGTGACTAGCCTTGAACTTCTTGAATGCAATCAGTATTTTTTTAGGCGATCAAACTTAGGAAGTTTAGATCAGGCACTTATCCCTTGAATGAATGCTTCCCAAGATGTTGGGAGTCCATTAAGAGCCAACATGGTTAGCTCCTTGCTATCAATTGTGTGACCAATGGTGGATAGCAGATCTCTTAATTTTGTTATCCTCGTGAAATAAGATGTGATGGATTCTCCTTTATTCATTTTCACGTGGTGGAGTTGTTGCTTTAGTGCAAGAGCCCTGCTTGTGCTATTTATTTCATACATGCTCTCTAAAGTTATGAACATGTGATAGCTTGTATCCAATTTGGAGATAATTGGAACTATGTGATCTTTCACTACATCCACCAACATCTTCATGGCTTTAGTGTTGTTTTTCGTCCATAAAAGTTTCTCACTGTCTTCAACAGGTACAGGTATTGCCTTCTCCACAAATGTATCTAAATCATGTTCTCTTAGGGCAAGCATGATCCTGAATTTCCAAGATACAAAATTTGAAGCCCCTTCAAGTTGGTCCTCAAATCAAACACCATTCACCATATTGTTGAATATAAGGATTTCTAGAAAATTTAATGGCAGTTAGATGATCTCTACTTACAAATCTAATCGAATCTTCCTTAAGCTAGCTCCGATACCATGTTAAATTTAATCAGATTTATATGGTGGTATTTTTTTATTTATTTACTCTTATGCTGATGTGAATATATAATCAATAATGATCAAACCCTACACAGTTCGATGATCTTGAAAGATCACTGCTTTCAATCCACAAAGATATATTTAACAATATCGATTTGTTGTGAATTAATATCATATGCTATGAATCAATATCGATCTGTTGTTGCTCTATATCGATGAGACAAGTTAGTCGAATGTTGTATACTTATATTGTTCTGCACTTAATGATTTTTGTACGTTTTGCAAAGTATGGGAACAGTCTCATATATATATATATATGAGTGCAAAGAGTCGTGTCTCACGTAGAGACATGGCTCTATGTGAAACTACATGTTTCACGTAGAGACATGTCTCACGTATAGACATGTCTTTCTATTAACAAATGTTGTTCGATGATTAACAAGTCTTCAACGATATCATTAACAATTACATGATTGATATATTTGTTGCAATACTCATAATTTTATATCAATATAAATTATCGATACACTCAGCAATAATATGATTATTAATCATTGCAATATAATCAATCATGTATATATAAATATAATCGAATCTTCCTTAAGCTAGCTTTGATACCATGTTAAATTTAATCAAATTTATATGATGGTATTTTTAAATTTATTTACTATTATGCAAATGTGAATATATAATCAATAATGATCAAACCCTACACAGTTCGATGATCTTGAAGGATCACTGCTTTCAATCTACAAAGATATATTTAACAATATTGATTTGTTGTGAATTAATATCATATGCTATGAATCAATATCGATCTGTTGTTGCTCTATATCGATGAGACAAGTTAATCAAATGTTGTATACTTATATTGTTCTGCACTTAATGATTTTTGTACGTTTTGCAAAGTATGGGAACAGCCTCATATATATATGAGTGCAAAGAGTCCTGTCTCATGTAGAGAGACATGGCTCTACGTGAACCTACATGTCTCACATAGAGACATGTCTTTCTATTAACAAATGTCGTTCAATGATTAACAAGTCTTCAACGATATCATTAACAATTACATGATTGATATATCTGTTGCGATACTCATAATTTTATATCGATAAAAACTATTGATACACTCAGCAATAATATGATTATTAATCATTGCAATATAATTGATCATGTATATATATTTAATAATATGACTATTATTAAATATATATACATGATCGATAATTATTAAGTCACTGATTATTAATCATGCACAGTAGAGATTAATTATGATAATCATAATCATACAAGATAATCAAATCATATACTATAAAGGATAGAGATCAAATGTTCAAGGCCGATAGGCCACTTATACATTTGATTTAATTGGTTACAGTACTCCGACCGAAGCTACATATCTCTAACAGTTGATTTGTTGGTTGAAGAGCGATATCAGCATATCTTTTGGACACCTTGTGCAATCCACTCATTCAATCTTATGCTACGAAAGATTGGGAACAAAATTGGGTGGATTAAAGAGGTGTATACAGAGGTTGAGGACATCCGGATGTTCGTCACAAACCACCACATGACTCAAGAAATTTTAAAATTATTCTCACATTTGGAGCTATTGAAGGTAAATGAACTTGAACTTGAACTTGAAGTAGTAATTTAATTTTTTAAAAATTAAATTAGTATTTTATATTTTCTGATTTTCATAATTTGATTGTGTAATGTGTAATCTTTTTTAAAGTTTGTCTCTAATACTTGTATTTTTTTGGCTCTAATTTATGTTACAAGTTGTTGAGACCCATCTTGCATCAAACTTAATCGTCTTGAGATGACTTGTGCAAGTAAAAGCGGCACTTTGCAATATGGTGATCAGCAATAATTAGTATATATGTAGGCAAAGCAACACTGGGAGGGCAACGAAAATTAAGCAAAGGATATTGGATGACTCATGATGGGAACGTGTGGAGCATCTCCTTAAATTCACTGAGCCCATTATAAGTGTGCTTCACTACACTGACATGGCTAGGCCTTGCCTTAGAAAGGTGTATGGTGGCATAGACTTAATGCTTGAGAAGATGAAGCAAATCCTAAATGAAAAAGAGCAAGATCCCGAAGAGACCTTCTTCAAACAATTGCAAGAAATTATAGTAGAACGATGGAACAAGATGACCACTCCTCTACATTTGCTTGCCTATGGATTGACACAAAATTATTATAGCACCCAATATCTTGATATACCAGGAAGGCTGCCACCATATAGAGATTTAGAAGTGTCTAATGGGTACAAGGCAACAATTGAAAGACTCTTTCTTGATGATGATATGCAAGTTTTGATACATATGAGTTCATAGTGATGAGTTCATAGAGTTTGTGAATGCAAGAGGTCTAAGTAATGATGCTCTTCGTTATCGATTTAGGAAATATGCTCATAGTTGGTGGTACCTTCATGGCCAACGATTCTAATCGTTGCAGCCCCTTGCAATCAAAATTATATCACAAGTAAGATTTATTTTAAAAAAATTAGTTTACTTTGTCTTCATGAGTTGCTACTAGTTTTTATTTTATAAGATTAATAATTTTGTTTTAATTGTTTACTTTGACTTGTCTTCATAGGTTGATAGTTCACCTGCATCAGAAAGAAATTGAAGCACATTCTTTCATCCACTCAATAAAGCGCACTAGGTTGCAATCAAAAAGAGTGGAGAACTTAGAATATGTGCATTCCAATTTGCGTCTCATCTCGCACAAGCGTAAAGAATACAAAGAAGGGGAAACGAAGATGTGGGATTTAAAAGCAGAGCTTTCGGACTTGGATGCTTCCACTTCTCAGCTTGCAGATGCTGAATTGGAAGAATTTGACACCAATAATGTTATTGGTGCAGCTGATCCCATTGGCCTTAGCACTATTTGTGAATCAACTAATGACAATGAAGAAGAAGAAGAAGATGATGATGATGAATAAACTATTAATCCATTAGTTGAAACTTGAAACAAAGATACTTGAACTTGACATTATGATTTGTCATTATGGTATGATCATGATGCTATGATTACAAATTTATAGTGTTTTTGTTCTTTATATGATATTATGTGACATTATAATCTTAATTCATGCTTACATGCTGCATAAATATAGGTATATATAAATTTTACATGTTTTTTGTACTAACAAAGCCAAACCCCATTTCAAATTTTTGCCATACCGGCAAACCAGTTCTTCGAACCCAAACTTGAACCTGAACCCGAACTAGCAACTTAATCTTAAATGTATAGTTTCAATAAATTCTTAGTTGCTAGCGCTGTGTCTAGCAGAGCAAAATTTAATAGTTTCTGACTTTAGGAGGAATTGTGAACATAATATAATCAAGATAATTGATTGATTTACTTTTCTAATTTGCAATTTTCCTCTGACAGGGATGAAAGCATTGTGCAAGGAAAACTACACATACACTGAAAGCCATCATAAAGCACATTCTTATGCCAACCAAAGATACCCTATTGTAATCCTTCTACTCATGTTCCCTCAATACTCACAGAAAGCAGCAACACGAAGGATCGGTAGCAAAATGTCAAAACTTCCTTTGACATGATAAAAATATTGCATGACAAACCTTATACATCAGATCAATGCATGTAAGTGCAAAATTAACCAGTGTTTCAAGGTAAATGTTTCAACAAAAAATGCATATGCAAAACAACATAATAAATTATAAAGATTAATTAAGGCAGCCAAGGCCCAGAACAAAGCAACACTAACCGTTTGTATTCTGGTGACTGCTTGTATTTTTCAAACTCAATCTGCCATTCATCTTCTGTCATAGGGGGTAGACTACCTGTGAATTTCCACTCAGTCATTGAAAGGCCAGACCTTGTAAGGCGAGTCATCCCACCAAGTATTACCATGCTGAACACCCATGCAGCACAACCAAACAGCCATGCTGCTACCTTCATCTGGGCTCCATCTCCGTCGATGACAAGATAGGATACCCCTACTCTTGTAGCCTCAAACTTCTTTGCTGATGGCAAAGCTGTGGTGGTTGACATATGTCGTGATCGTGACCAATTATAGGACTGAAAAACAGGTGTAGCACTTCAACTTATTAATCTTACGCATGGTCAATGAAACGGTGAAATGCCTCTAGTTACATAGAACAAACATAAAATATTTCTTAAGGGAATAACATGAACTCTCTCATAATACAATTTATTGTACTAGAAAAGATAACAATTGCAATCATAAAAAGAGATAAAGAGAGGACAAACCTAATTGAATTTCTGTACTTGTGCCAGAGTTAGTTTACTGTCTTTTGGAAATAAAGATTATGAAAGTAGTTGTATGATATTTTTGAGTCAAATAACCATCTTTTTTCTCCCATTAAGTTTTTATTTCCAAAGCTGAGGTAATAAAAAAAAAATCAATCCAATCAACTAATATAGCTTTTCATGACCACTTCAAAGAACTAGCTGAGTTCCTAGCAATTTTTATGAAGTAAAACATATTTGTGGCACTGTCCAGATCTCCTAATCCTTTAGTAAATACCATCCAAATCAAATAAAACATTCTTTTGTGTGACAGTTTTGAAGATACCAGCAAATTTTCTGCATAATATGGAAAGAAAATATATTGTAGTGTTTTCTGAAATATTCCAACCTTAGACACTGACCGGTCATTCTTGAGAAATTATCTTCGCTAGATTATCGCATATCTATTCACTATATCTAAATTGCCAATTCAGGTTCGGGTTTGGGTTCAGGTATGGTTACAAGTACGGCAATTTTTTTGTTGGGAAAAGGTACAAATTTGTCTGTGTATTTATGTATGTATATGTATGTATGTATGTATATGTGTATACATGTCTACATATATACACATGTAACATGTATATATGCATATCCATAAATGTATATCTATACATGTATGCATGTATGTGTGTGTGTGTTAAACCATCAAAGTTATAACTTACAAATATAAAAAGAAGAGTAATACTGATAAATCAGTAATTGCCAATAAAATTATAAATAAAATATATCATATTCATAATTTGCACAAATGATAATATCCAAGTCTCAAAATGTCATTACACAATGAAAATTCAAATTACAAGCCCTATTGAATATGCATATTCATCTTCATCGGAAGCATCAAGGTCAACATTTGGTTCAACTTCATTTAAACCATAATCCATTAGATTGCCACTCCCACTAGCTATATCTATGCCATGTGCAAGAGCTGCCTCATGTGCAACTATGGCATCTAGATCAGCACACTCGGGCTAAATCACAATTCCTTGTCACACCCTCATTGTATTCCATCTGCTTATGTGACAATAGATGAAGGTTGGAATGTATGTAGACCAAATCCTTAGCTTTTTTCGGAGCCAAACAATTGTGCTTGACCAAGTGGATGGAGTATGTACTCCAATTCCGCTTAGCTGAAGAAGAACTTTGCAACCTATTGAGTTTGCATACAACAATTAGCATTTAATTTTATAGTTCAAGAATCAAAACTTAATAAGTTAAAACATAAATTATAAAATAAAAATATTTTAATACGATAGTAGCAAGATCAAATGAAAACTAATAAAACAAAAAATAAAAATATACATACTTGGGAGGGAATTTTTATTGCAAGAGGTTGCAAGAAAATGGAGCCTTGACCATGTACATACCACCACTCAGCATTCATCCTATATTGGCATGAAGAGAAAAAGTATCGTGATATTTGAAATACAAATTGGCCAAACTTGGTCTAGACAATATTTCGAGTTTCATCATCATCATATATATTTTTATATGCAGCCTTGTACCCAGTAGCAACCTCCACATCTCTATTTGGTGCCACCTTCCCTGGCAATGTAGGTATCTCTTGGCTATAAAACTACGTTACCAGGTTCAGACTCTAGACCCACAAATCGGGTCCGGGTCTGAATTCGCAGACCCGGGGTGATCCAGCATAGATCCTTGAGGATCTCGCGCGGATCCACACAAATTCACAGGGACCCGTGGCCAATGAAGGCATAAAGTGGGTCCAAACCACTTAAAATGCCATTTTTTTATTTTTATTTTTTCATCTAACCCTAAAACGGCCCTTATTAAGGGCCTCCAAACATATTTCATTTCTCATTTTGTTCTCCATTCTTGCAAGTTTGAAGTGAAGTGATTGTATTTGAAGGAGATCAATTGTGGAGTGGCAAATACCTTCCAAGAAGCAGATTTGAGTGATTAAGGTATGCATTTCAACCATATACTTTAGTTTTTTGATAGATTATTTCAAGTTTTTGAAAAGTTTTTTAAAAAATTCAAGTTAAATAAGTTTTGAAGTTTTTTTTTCATTTTTGTTATAGATTGCAACAATCATACAATGATGTGTGAGGAGCAGTGAAAGAATTTTATGGATCTAAATCTATTCTCAAAGAACTCAATTCTACATTTATAGCCCTTATTCCGAAAAGACGGGGAGCTAATGCTGCGGACTGCTTTAGACCTATCAGCCTCTGTAATTCTCTGTATAAGATTATGTCAAAGATCCTTACTTCTAGAATATTACAGATTCTCCCTCGCCTCATTTCGCATCAACAAAATGGCTTTGTCCCAGGGAGACAAATCCTGGATTCTATCATGGTGGTTCACGAGAATATTCACTCTCTAGAGAAATCTAGGAAACAGGGATTCCTGATGAAGCTTGATTTATCCAAAGCCTATGATAGACTAGATTGGGAGCTGCTCTCCAAAATTCTTCAAGCTTTTGGTTTTGATGATGGAGTCATTAAACTAATCATGCAATTGGTAACTATGGTGTCTTCTTCTGTGATTGTGAATGGTGGCTCTTCTCCCTTCTTTAGACCTTCTAGGGGGCTGAGACAAGGAGATCCCATTCCCCAATCCTCTTCGCTATTATGGCTGAAAGTCTTGGGAGATACATTAAAAACCAAGTTAATCATGGGCTCATCTATGGTCTACTGCAACCTTCTTCAGCGGAGACAAAATGCTCTCATGAACAATTTGTTGACGACACGATTCTCATGGGGGAATCTATAGTTAAAGAGGCGAGGAACATCAAAAAAGCTCTAAATGTTTATTCAAATGCTACTGGTCAACTCATAAACTGGGATAAAAGCTTTCTATATTTCTTTAACACTCCCGAAGCTAGAATGAACAAAATTTCTTCCATTCTTGGTTGTAAGATAGGAAGGCTTCCTGCCCCCTATTTAGGATTGCCGCTGTGCTCAAAGCCGGAGGCTAATTTCTGGAATGAAATTCTTGATAGATTCCACAATAAACTGGCAGGCTGGAAAGGGGCGATTCTTAGCCAAGCTGGAAAAGTTCAATTGTTGAAGGCCACTCTTCAAAATCTCTCGGTCTATGCTCTTAGTCTTTTCAAAATTCCTCTGAAGTATATGGACCTTATTAAAAAAATCCAAAAAAAAATTCTCTGGACTGGTGTGGAAGAGAAGAAGAGACTTAGCTTCGTGGCCTGGGAGAAGGTTTGTAAGCCAAAGAAGCTTGGGGGTCTGGACATCAGAAATATCCCTAATACCAATAAGGCTCTTTTAGCTAAACAGAGCTGGAGGATCTTTGAAGAAGAGAAAGAATGGAACGCAATAATCAAAAGTAAATACCATCTCACTTCTTTAGAGGGCACTCTCCATTCTTTTAATGACATCCAGGGATCGTTTATTTGGAACAGTATAAGTAAGGGTAGGAAACTCATCAGTAAAGGGGCTAGATGGAAGCTGGGAAATGGCAGGAAAATCCTCTTCTAGGATGACAAATGGATCTTGGACAAACCCCTCATAGAGATTGAGGAGTGGAGCTCTGTGATTCAGGAATGCAAAGATTCTATTGGGGTTCTTGTGAGTGACTACTGGATAAATGAAGAATGGATTGACTTGGGGTTGAGGGACATCAGACTTATAGAGGTTAATAAACAACTGAATAACTGGTTTATTAGACAATATGAGTGTGATGAACTGATATGGGGGCCTACTATCTCTGGCAAATTCTCGGTTGCTTCTGCTTCGGCTCTTCTCATCCCCTCCAGAGATCAACCTTTCTATGCACAGGTTTGGAATAAAGACCTTACCCCTAAAATTAACATGTTTTTTTGGCTGCTTGTACAGAATAAAATCCTCACTATGGATAACCTTATGAAAAGAGGATTCCAAATGCCTAATAGATGTATCATGTGTTGTGAGGATGCTGAGTCGTGCAACCACTTAATAATACATTGCCCCTTTGCTAGAGAAGTTTGGGATACCATTGTTCTATCTCTAAATCTGAAATGGGTCAAACCTCAAAATATCCAGGACTTTTTCCAGCAATTGCAGAGCCCTTTTTATGATAAAAATGCTAAGAAACTCTGGAAACTTGTCTTTCCTCACTTTACATGGCAGATATGGAAGGAGAGGAACAACAGAATCTTCAGAGATAAAAAAGCTACCCCCCTCCTGATTGCTAACTCTGTTACTAGATGTTTAATGGAGAACTTTAGAAGTAGTGGTAGAAAGGATTGCAACTCTTGGAATCCTAGCCTTGAGAAGGACATCTCCATCTCTTGGGAGAATTTGAAGAGCAGAAATGACCCGAATCCTAGAGACAATGTTATGTGGTCCACTCGTCCCTAGGGTTGGTCAAAAGGGAACTTTGATGGATCTGCTAGAGGAAACCCTAAAAGAGCTGGAGGAGGAGGCCTTATAAGAGATTGGGCTGGAAATTGCCTTGGTGCTATAGCGGTTCCGCTGGGGACTCAAACTAACCAAGTGGCGGAGGCTGAGGCGGCGCTTAATGTGGTTATTCTGGCCAAAGACATGGGTTGCTCAAAACTTTGGCTTGAGGGTGATTCCCTCAATATTGTCAACTGTATTAAAGGGAATGCGGAGTGTTCCTGGACTATAGCCCATATAATAAACAAAATCAAAATGTTGCTCATCACCTTTGAAGAGTGCCACGTCACCCATATTTACCGTGAAGGTAACAAGCCGGCGGACAGGCTAGCTAACGAAGGTACCCAAAGTGACGTCATCAAATCTTGGAGAGGGGAAGGAAATCTAAACTCCGAGATCATGAGTCTAATCACATTTGATATAATTAATCATAATGAAGGGTATGTCACTTAAATGTTATGATGACAAGGACGAAACAATTCTCGAGGAAGGCTGCATGTAATGCGAAGTGTGGGATAATTATTCCGGTATTAATGAGCTACGAAACCTGGGTTAATTCAAGTAACCACGAAAACATAAGAAAACATTGCAGTAAGAAGAAGACTAGTTGTAAGGAGCCGAGCCAGGATAGTAGCAGAAAGCACAAAATGGGAGGCGGTCTGAGAAGAGAGGAGCCAGCTGACTGTGACAAATGGAGGCAAGATAGGAAAATATGGAAGAAGCTGAAAAAGGGAGGGGTCTCTAAAATAATATGGAAAGATTATTTTGTATATATTGAATGTTTACAAAGAGCTAGGGGCTCATATATACAAAGCCGTAGTTACAATAATTAGTAACTATCTAAAGATAGAATGCAAAAGGTTTACAGCCGGATAGAGCATTATAAAAAGGAAACTATCTAATATTAGAAATATTCTAATACCCTCCCATAATGCTCAATCTGTCAATAACACCAATAGCCTCCCTGAATTTTACAAATTTATCAGAACTGAGAGACTTGGTGAAGATTTCAACAGACTGCTCTAAGGTAGGAACATACAGCAGCTGGATAGATTTGTCTTCAACCAATTAAAGAATGTAATGACAATGTGTTTCGACTTGCTTGGTTCGTTCATGAAAGACCGGATTCTTGGCCAGTTTGAGCACTCCCTGATTATCACAGAATAAAGGAGTCGGTTCTGACTAAGGAACATGCATATCTGCAAGCATCCACCGAAGCCAAACTGCCTCACAAGCTGCTTTAACTACTCCTCGATACTCTACTTTGGTGTACGATAGAGCCACTGCCTGTTGTTTCTTACTCGTCCATGTGACCGCACCAGATCCCAAATTGAACATATATCCAGCGGTAGACTTACGATCATCAACAGTACCGGCCCAGTCTGAACTTGTGTAGCCACATAGTGTAGGATGAGAACTCTGAGTGTACAAAAGACCATAATCAAGAGTACAACTAATATAGCGCAGGACACGCTTTACAGCTATCCAATGATCAGTCTTGGGCGCTGTCATAAAGCGGGATATGTAGCTTACCGCAAAACTAATGTCAGGTCTGGTGGCAGTAAGAAAAATGAGGCTGCCCACTAGTTGTCTAAACAAAGATTCATCCACAACAGGTAAATCGGACTGAGCTGATAATTTGAGCCCAGGTTCCATAGAAGTGAGAGCAAGTTTGCAATCCTGCATTCTGAACCTGTCCACAAGACTTCTAGCATACTTGGACTGAGAAAGAAAGATAATGTGCTCAATCTGCCAAACTTCAACTCCGAAACAATAGTGCAAGAGTCCCAAATCTGTCATATCAAAAGTGCGACACAAATCCTGTTTGATTTCAATGATCAAATGTGCTGAACTTCCAGTGATGATCAAGTCATCCACATAGACAACGATAAACAATACATCATCACCTACATGTTTGATATATAGGTTTGAATCCGATGGACTCCTCTGAAAACCATGATCGGTTAGGTATTTATCAATTTTCATGTACCAAGCCCGAGGAGCTTGTTTCAAACCATAGAGAGCTTTGACAAGTTTACAGACTTTGTGTTCCTGACTAGCAACCTTAAATCCAGAAGGTTGCGTCATGTAGACCTCTTCCTGTAAGTCACCATTCAAAATAGCACTCTTAACATCCATCTGATGAACTTTCCAACCAAACTGAGCTACTAAGGCAAGAACAAGCCGTATGTTACTCATTTTAGCTGTGGGAGCAAAAGTCTCCTCATAGTCAATACCTTCCCTTTGTGAGAACCCTCGAGCAACAAGACAAGCCTTATACTTGTCTAAGGTTCCATCAGCTTTGTATTTTACCTTGTATACCCATTTGCAGTTAACGGGCTTCTTCCCTACAGGAAGATCAGAAAGAACCCAAGTGTGATTTTTCTGAATACTCTGAAATTCAGCTTCCATAGCCTGTTCCCATTCAGGGATAGCTTTAGCCTCGGAATAGGTCTGGGGCTCATAAACACTATGAATGTTAGCCATAAGAGCCAAATTAACTGTTTGTTTGCTCTTATTTCGAGAAACTCTACCTTCGATGAGCTCATCATCCCTAGGATCACTAATAGTTTTAACCCACCATTTGGGCCGGAGAGTAGAAGAGCCAATCTCTGGAGGAGCTGGTGGAGGTTCAGGAGCAGCAACAGGAAGAGGATCATTTTCAAGAGCCTCAACAAGATCAGCATCAGGTGCCCCAAGGCGAGCATTATCTGTATCATCCCTCCCATCAAATGGTGCTAAAGGAAGAGGAGCACTGTGAGGCTGTTCCTCAGAACACTGCTCAAAAGAAGACATAAAAGGTCCTCGAGTTTCATCAAAAACAACATCACGACTAAAGATAAGATGATCACTGTCGATATCTATCAATCTATAGGCCTTATGGTTGTCACTGTACCCTGTCATCATGAGTCTTTGACTCTTAGAATCTAATTTGGAGCGTTTAGCATCAGGAATCCAAACATAGGCAAGAGAGCCAAAAATCTTCAAGTGGTTGATCTTGGGCTTACGACCAGACCACAACTCTTCTGGAGTTTTGTTCTTGACAGCCTGAGTAGGGGAACGGTTAAGAAGGTAAACAGCAATAAATACTACTTCTGCCCAATACTTATTAGGAACACTCCTGTGTTGTAACATAGAACGAGCCATCTCAACAATCGTACAATTGCGACGCTCAACAACATTGTTCTGCTAAGGAGTGTAGGGTGTGGTGAACTGGTGTTTGATCCCATGTTCTACACAAAAATTGGAGAAAGCAGTAGAACAAAATTCCCCTCCATTATCTGTTCTAAGAGAAATGATACGGAAACCGGACTCGTTTTCAACCAACAACTTAAAGTTCTAAAATGTACTAAAAGCATCTGATTTGTTTTTAAGAAAATATACCCACATCTTTCTACTAAAATCGTCAACAATAAGTAAAAAATATTTGCAACCAGTAACTAAAGGTGTATGCATAGGACCACAAATATCAGCATGAAGTAATTGAAGTACCTGAGATGCACGCCAAGAATCTCCATCTTTGAAGGGAGTCCGATGTTGTTTGCCAGCTTGACAAGCATCACATACTCCATGATGTTGCGTCTGAATCGGAGGTAGGCCAGAAACAAGTTCCTCACGGGACAGCTAAGAGAGTTACTGGATGTTGAGATGTCCATATTGTTGATGCCACAAAGTATTGAGAGATAAATCACGAGCTGCCATAGCTATTTTAGGAGAATCACCAGTGTCAATAAGCCGATATAGGCCATGATCCTCTAGGCCAGTAGCAACAGTAAGACGATTCGCTCGATCAATAATGGAACATTTGTGGGCACTGAACACCACATCCAACTGAGGAGAATTTCTCATGATCTGACTCACAGAGAGCAGATTGAGTGCCATGCCAGGAACATAGCATACATTGAGAAAGATGAGCCGACACCCACCAGACTGTATCTGAACATTTCCTCTGCCAATAATTTTGAACTCCTCTCCTCCGCCAAACACAACTGAATCATGGTAGGGATAGAAGTCTGTAAACCAGTCACGCCGATAAGAAAAATGACATGAAGCACCAGAGTCAATATACCAAGCAGACGACCGAGCTACATCAGAAGGGCTTTTAGCCTTAAAAGCATAGAAAATAGACTCCTTTTGTTCAAAATGTTCAGCAACATTTGCCTGTTGGTGTGACCCTCCCAGCTTCTTTTGTTCGGAAGCGAGTCGCTGACGACAATCTTTCTTCATGTGGTCGTACTTATGACAGTAATGACACTGAACACTCTTCTACTGAGAATTGCCTGAGGATTGATGTGAACTGCCCTGTTGTGATGACTGAGAAGACTCAAATTTAGCTGCAAAGGCTTGTTCTGACGAGGATGAGGAAGAACGGGTACCAAACTGCTACTTCCAGCGATCTTGTTGTAGAAGTTTGGTACATAGCTCTGAGAATTTCAAATCAACATTAGTTGAGGTAATGTTGAGAGTCTCTATGAAATGCTAATAAGATGTAGGTAGACTTTTCAGGGTAATAACTACCATATCTTCTTCCTCCATCTTCCGACCGATGGCTTCAAGCTAATCATGAATGTCCTTAATCTTTGTGAGATGTTCATGTAAAGACATACGTTCATCCATCATAATGGAGAACAACTGATTCTTCAGAAAGAAAGCGCGACTCTTGTCGGATGTCTCATGCAGCTCCTTCAAATATTTCCAGATGTCTGCAGCAGACTTGCCAGAAGGAATCTGAGGCAATTGATCATCTGTGACAGAGAGCTTGAGAAGCATAACAGCTTCTTGATTCCGATCATCGAACTTATCCTGATCGGCTTGGACGAAGGTCGAGCGAGACTTTGTACCGAGAACAAGTGCATCCAAACGACAGTATTCGAAGATGGTTAGCATTCGTTGCTTTCAAGTGTTATAGTTGCTGCCATTGAACCGTTGACTATTTTCCAACATCAGGTTGGTCAAAGATGCCATCAGGTACAAACTTCAAGAATGAGATTTAACAGGCACGGATTTCAAGGTAAATTCCTGGCTGACCCAAAAAAATCTGACAAGTACCCAGAAAAGCTGACAAAAAACTCAGAAGAAATCTAAAGTCGGATTTCAAATCCGCTGGCTCAAAAATTGAGGCACGAAAAACAAGGTACCCAAAAAAAAACGACGAAGACCCAGATAAGATCTCGAAAAACCCACCACAAAACTAGAATCAAAAAAGATTTCCGAGTTCACAAGTTAGGGTTTTCGAAGAAACCCTAGCTGGCTATGAAAACGAAGGTAGCAAGTTTCAAAACGAAGGTAGCAAACATCAAAACCAGTCACGAATACCAGAGGATGAGTCGCG
Organism: Chamaecyparis obtusa; assembly: GCA_027943335.1. NCBI lineage: Eukaryota > Viridiplantae > Streptophyta > Pinopsida > Cupressales > Cupressaceae > Chamaecyparis > Chamaecyparis obtusa. Next base: position 1,186,636 of record BSBK01005442.1, on the reverse strand, counting down.
ATTACCAGAGGATGAGTCGCAATTACCAAAGGATGAGTCCCGTCAGTCGCGAATATGGAAAAAACAGGAGCAAACGCTAATCCCGTCAATCACGAGTACTAGGAGCAGACGCTAATCCCATCAGTCGTGAATACCAGTCGCGATTCTACCAAGCGCGAACAGAAAACTAGGCGCGAATACCAGTCGCGACTTTACCAGGTGCAAACAGAATACGGGGCGCGATTTTTGCACGAAAATACCAGTTGCAAATACCAGAAATGAAGAGAATACCAGTCGCGATTTTTGCATGAAAACGAGGCAGGTAACTCTTATTACGAGTTACAGATGAAACAGAAATAGATTTCGAAAAAATTGGAAACTAATAATTTCGTGAGAAATTATAAAACTTTTCGAAAAAAATTTGTTCCTTCGCTCTGATACCATAAAATAATATGGAAAGATTATTTTGTATATATTGAATGTTTACAAAGAGCCAGAGGCTCATATATACAAAGTCATAGTTACAATAATTAGTAACTATCTAAAGATAGAATACAAAAGATTTACAGCCGGATAGAGTATTATAAAAAGGAAACTATCTAATATTAGAAATATTCTAATAGTGTCGCAGTATATCAAGAAGCTCCACGGCTATGATAAACAGGTGACTTCCTTGTTCGCTGATGGCTGGGTTAGAGGTAAAGTAAAATTATGGGGTAAATCTTTCCCCCTTACTCTTACTCTTAAGGCTGAGATAACGGGCTTACCCCTAGAGGGAACCCATTTCCATAGAGGTAACCCATTTCCATAGAGGTAACCATAGGCTTGGTACTGAAGCTTTTAACCTGTTTCCTAAAACTGCTAATGAAAAGGCCCTCATGACAAAAGGGAAGGGGGATTATGTTGACATTACCAAAATTAAGGATTTCTGGGCTAAAATGTTGAAGGTAATGATCGAGTATTTCACGCTTGATGGGCGCTATTCCAAAATCTACAACCTGCATTTCGTCCTAGTTAACCAATTCAGGCATAACAAGAGGATTTCCTTCCCGTATTTTCTTTTGAGCTCCCTGAGTAGTAGCATCACTGAGCATAGGAAGAAGCAGAATAACCCTATGTTACATGAGGGGTTGATCCTCCTTATTTCTAACTATGCCAGAGATATTATCCCGGACCCTATTCCTAAAAGGGTCAAAGGTAAAATTTCAGAGACCATTGAGGGGGATAGAAAGGCCGAATCCAGCAAAAAGAGGAAGAAAAACAAGGAAAAAGTCTCTGACTGTAGTGATGAAGATGGTAAAAAGAGGAAGAAAAAGAAAGAAAAAAGATCCGATAGTAGTGAAGATGAAACTAAGGAGAAAAGCCCTATTTCTCTGCAAATAGGAAATGCTAAGGAAGAAAATGTGGAGATGGATCCTAGAAGCACCAAGCAAGAAGAGGACAGGATTGTCATAATAGAGGATGAGAAGGAGGAAGAGGAAGAAGGGAAAGATGGGGACTACCATGATGATGAAAAAGATGAGGAAGGGGCTGAAGAGGAGAAAGAAGAAGAGGTGGATGAAAAAGATGAGGAAGGGGCTGAGGAGGAGGAGGAAGAAGCTCAGGTCTCCCCTACTGAGGCTGATAAGAACGAAGACCCGGACCTCCCAGCTGAAGAAGAAAAAACTGACGCCCACTTGGATAATGAGGAAGGTTTGGACCTGGCTAGTAAAGATGATGGGGAAACCCATAAGGAGGACTCTTTGGGCCTCCTGGAGGGGTAGGATGAAGAGGAAATTGAAACTGGTCTGAACTCTCCTGTCTTTGATGAAAAAGAGGAAGAAAAAGAAACGGGTGCTAGTACTGATCAGAATGCCACTGAGGAGGAAAAAAGTCAAAAGGAAGATAACATCGCTCCCCTGGAGGTTGTTATGAATCTAGACAAGGTTAACAATTATGAAGGTCAGAGTATTCCTCAGGACTGGATCAAATAGGAGATACAGGAGATTAAGCTCTACCTTCATTCTCTGGAGAAAACTACGGAAACCCTAAATTCGAAACTGGAGAAACTGGAGAACATCATTTGATATCCCATGCCATACATAGGAGAGAATGATCTTGAGGACACCTTTTACAAAAAGGTGGAAGCAATTGTTCTTCATTGTTGGAACAAGATGACCACACCTTTGCACCTCCTAGCATACGCTCTATCTCCCAGGTACTATAGCGCAGAAGTACTTGCTATTCCAAGTAGAGTGCCACCATATAGAGATGTTGAGGTTGCTAATGGGTATAAGAGGACATTTGATAAAATCTTCACAATACAGATGTTGGGTTAAGTGTTAGGAGAGAATTAGGATCATTTATCTCAGGAAGAGATCTCCATCCTACTGCGATCAATGACCAAAGCAGAATGGATGCTATTAGATGGTGGTACCTTCATGGGCAAGATTATATATACTTCCAACTTCTTGCAATTAAGATTCTATCACAAGTAAGTTTTTAAGTTTTTTTTTCCTTTTTTTTTGTCACTTGGATTGTAGAATTTAACACTTAACACTCTTGAATTTATCTTGTATTATTTTTAATTTTGTTAGTTTTCTCTCTAGGTTGTGAGCTCTTCTGCCGCTGAGCGGAATTGGAGTACTTACTCCTTTATCCACTCAGTCAAGCATAACCGGTTGGCTACAAAAAAAGCAAAAAACTTAGTGTATATTCACAACAACTTGCGCCTCCTGTCATGGAAGGATACAAATTACAAGAAGGGGTCAGAGAAGCTTTGAGATGTAGCACCCGAGTCTGTTGACTTAGATATGACCATTCGGGATCTTGCTAGAGCCACTTTGGTTGATGTGGATGATGATGATGATGTGGATGATGATGAGACAATACTGTCTAGTGCTAGTGGAACCAGTTTGGGTTCCAATGATGATTTTGATCAACCACTTGCAGCTATTGAAGACCCCACTGATCCGGATTTTTTTGATAATCCATTTGATGATTGATGAACATTGAATCATTTTTCAAACTTTAATGAACTATATTTTTAATTGTCATTTTGTAATTCAGTAATTCAATGTGCTGATTTTCTATAGAATCGTGAACATAGATCAATGATCAGGTATACTATTTAAATTTTTAATGTTTATCTTTGACATTTGGCATTGATCAATGATCAAGCATCATAGATTCATATTATGAAATGATTTAGTTTTAGAATTATGTATAATTCTCTTATATTTTTGGATATATAATGCATATATATATATATATATATATACACACACGAACCCATACGAATCATAATGGGAAAAAAAAATCACAAATCTACAATCCGGATTTTCGAACCCGAAACGGCAACTTAGCTATAAAACCTTGGTAACAAAGCAAATGCTAAGAGATATAAGAGGGTGGTAATCTTGTTCCAACAAACAACAATAATTCGTTCCACGAATTAGAAAAATGCATCCATTGGGTCATGTTCATTGGCCTCTATTATTATTCTTATGTTCTCGCCATGGTGCCCATGACATCATAATTTCACCCAAACATGGGCGATCAATATCAACATACCTAATCATGCTCATAACAGACTCGAAGAAACTCAAAACATATTCTGCAAGATATCACCATTCATCATTAAAGAGTTGTGCTTTTAATTTCTAAGCTATTTCTATGTCTGACTGCCTCCATACACTCTACAAGGTGTTAATGACCATAGCATTCAAGGCCTTTTGCACCTTCACAAGACTTCTTAAGACAATTGTGTGAGATGCAAGTCATGTTTCAGCAACCTAACATGGCATAGAAAAATACACATCATATATCAACTCCAGCCTAGAGAAGGTCCCGAACATGGCACGTGACATGTGTTGATTACTCACAAACATTTGAATCTCCTTGGCCTTCACAAAAATGTGTTTGACCCATCTTTTGCATCTTGTGTCGATCTTTTGCATGCTTAAAATTGAGTGGACTCCACATGGTGTCCAAAATATGTGATTATATGTGGCCTCAACTATAGACCCAATTGCCCTACAATTTTTAGCATTTTCCATTATGACTTGGACAACATTTATAGACTCCACCATCCCAATGATTTTATGAGGATATTGGCAATGAAACTTGCATCTTTCACTTGCCCTTCACAATCCACTATCTTCAAGAACATCGCCCCTTTTTGTGACATTGCTATAACATTGATCAATGGTCTTTTTTTGCAATATTTTAATCCCTCAGAAATGGACACACCTATTTTTCGCTATGTATCTTTGATCACTCTATTAAAAAAAATTCCTTCAAGTATAAGGTGGTTTGCACCTTTTCATACCCATGACTAACATACTTAGGAGGTGTATTGCAAAAGAATATTCACCATCTCCCGACAATGAGGTGATCTAACAATGTTGAAAGGAAGTCCATCACCATTACTTAGAAATATGTATAAAAGAAAAACATACTCAGACTTATTACTATCTAGTACTAGAGGAAGGAATACAGATTATAAAAGAATATGGATTATAAAATATAAGTGTCACTCTTCACAAGAAAGAGATATACTCTAAATAAATCAACAACTATGCTAAGTGTGATCGTAAAATAAGCTATAACGTAGCTATGGAAGGTATTGCAGAATACTATATCTGAATTCTATATAGTATGATGATATCAAAGTTATTTATGTTGATATTATGGCCTTGACGGCAAATATCATTTACGCCAAACAAGAGATTAATTTATTAGCACATATAATTCGATGTATAAATAATGATATTAAATATATTATATATTTAATATCTATTGTTCATATGGAAATTGATTTTGTATTGCATTGTTTGTTTGGGCCCAAAGTCGGCCTTCTTGGAGTGATTATTCAGGTCGGCCCCTTTGGGTAATTTCCCCCTTGGCTCATACTTATAGGAGGACGATTCTTGGGAGAAGAATCACCAAAGACATAATGTGTTCTTCCCTCCCAAGAATAGTCTAAGGCAGCAGGATAGCTGCGAAATCTATTAAGGCAGCAACGAACTCATTAAGGAAGCAGAGAACTTCACAAGACAACAGTGAATTCCTCCATTGAAGTGGCAACGAAGTCATCCATAGAGGGACAGCAATATCACCATTAAAAGGACAGCGAATCTCAGTCCTAATTGCAGTGATTCCCGTGCCCTAATTGTAGCATACATAGGAGCAAATTCTGGAGCAGAATTCAATGCAGAATTGCATTAGTATTTATCTGATATTAGGCCAAAGGAAATATCAGATTGAAGACATCAGGGAAGCCCTAGCTGGATCAGATCTGAGGGTTATATCAGAACCTAAATCCGGGTACTATCTCTCCTTGCTTGTGCATATTATATCTTATCATATGCTTAGTGTTTGGAAGACTTCTATAGTTTGATCATTCCTAGGTGAATCTGAAAAAAACTAACAATTTATATTGTATTACATATATATAGTACCAAGGATATATATGCTATTAAGGATTAGCATATCTGAATTAGATATGTATTTATGCCATCACATGATCAAACAATTGAATTCATTCAATACTATATCATGTAAATGTTGAAGCCTGAAACTATGATTAAATATACAAGGAAGTATTTATAATTATATATTGAGACCTTATTTAATCCTATATACTATTTGATTCAAGGAAGGAAGTTGTAATGTTAGAGGGGCTTGTGTAAATCCAAGCAATGGCTATTTGTCCCAAAATAAGGTGGGGGTCAGCATCCCAATAGTTTGGGCTTGGACCTATAAACTTTGAGGGAGCCCATTGTAGTTGGTCTCTAGGCACCTTGGATAACATCTACGCTTCCCTTCATGGAGTTAAAATAGTAATAAGATTGGATATGAGTGTCAAAGATAACTAAATCTAATAAGATAAATGACTAATCCTATCATGGACATTACAATCCAAACCCTAATTGATAAATTTAAGATAAATTAAGGAAGGTCCCAACATGGGACATTGCAGTGATAAACATTATTAATAGTTCAATAGAACCCTTATATTTGAAATGTCCTTCTAAAATAGGATTTAATAATAAATAAAAATTAATAAAATATAAATATAAATATATAACTAAAAAATAAAATATATAATATATAATTAGAAGTGAATTAAGTTTATGAAAGGTCAAGAGGCATGCAATGAAGAGTTGTGACTCCCTCAACATAAGATATAAAAGGGAGAAGAGTTCATTTGAAAGGGGCATGGATGGAGCAAGGAAAATTAGAAAACAAAATATGGAATAATCAGCTTGGAATTGGAGAAGAATTCAGAAATAAACCTGAATTAAAAGTAAAGAACAGCAACTAAGATTAGTAAAGGAATGATTAAGAAAGTACAAGAGACACCACTCTTGAGAAGATATATTAAGAAGTTGTGAAGTGCGTTTGAGGGGATCAAGAATTTATATCAGACTTACATTTGCAGATCTGTGAATGAGAAGATAAAAGGTAAAATCATCAAAGAAAGGTTGAAGGTATAATTGTAAGAAGAGCTTATAACAGAATTGTAAGAAGAGTATTTGCACAAATAAAAAAGGAATATATGCAGATATAAAAGAGATGTATATGCAGAGATAGAAGAATATGCTAATGTGAATTGAGAAAGAAAGTATACACAGACCTGAAGGATCAGTATAAAGAGAAAACATAGTTTGAAGATGTAAATCAAAAAAGAATTAATGGAAACAAAAAAAAGAAACTGACTCCTTCAAAAGGCTAAAATTATGAAGGATTGTAACTTCTCCAAGGGTGGTAATTGTGAAAGATGTGACCATTGCAAAGGGTAGGCATTATGAAGAGGTGTGATTTTCCCCACATTGGAAGATATAAAGGGGAGAAGGTTTCATTGGAGGAGGACATCTAAGGGAGATCAATTTGGGAAGTATATATTATTCTCAAAGGCAACAATGAAAAGTGGGGACTCAATTCATATGAAAGATGATGACCCTTTAAAGTTTTACCAATAAAATATAAAGGAGAATTCATCACTCATAAATCAACAAAAGCAATCATCAAATCAAGCAAACAATCAATCAGCATCCATTCAATTCACCAACATATCAAACCAGCACTCCTTATGTCACCACCCATCAAATCTTCTAATCAACAATCTCTTAATCATCCCTCAGCAGTACCTCAAATCATACAATCAAAAGACTTCATCCAGTCAATCAATCATTCACAAATATCAACGAACTCACTCAACTACAATTGGCACAAGAGGCATTTTAGCAGACCGAAAACAAACAGCCGATTCGATACTATTTCATCAAGGAAGATCAGTCAAGAAAGATCAAAGCACTCAACATAAGAGCAGATAATTCTAAGATCAACTCATAGAAGTCTAATACAAATACATCAAAAGGATTAATCTTCAGATCAGGCATAATACAGAAGTCTGATATTACTTTAGATCTGCCCTTCTCAGAACTTGCCTTCTCACAATCAATTGTGGTGTATATATACATGTTGCTTATGCATACTAGATAATGCTTAAGTGTATATGATAGAATATAAGATATGCCTGACTCAAACCCATCTTGTACAAAGGGCACGGAGAAGAGGAGGTTTATAAGAGGGTTATGTAAGCAGGCCACCCTAGCGTTGACCACATGACTGGCTTCTAGGGACAAGAGGCCGCTTACATAGAAGAACCAAGAAACCCCCTTATGACCTCCACCCATCTCCGCAATGATGGCACTTGTCTTTAAGAGGATGAAACACTGATAGGAAAAGCAGGTACAAGAAACCCACTAAGAAAGCTAAGAGGGCTCTGGCAAACATCCAATCTTGGGCTTAGTATAGAAATGGCTTCAGGCAGACCTATCATGTTTCTTCCTCCAAACGCTAATGTGCTTATGTGCTTGTATAATATTATGGACAATATATGAATATGATGTGATCTCGTCTTACCTTAATGGTTGGAAGTTTAAATACATATATTTGTATATAAGTTGCTTATGTTATGATTGCAGGATTCAAATCCAAGATCACATTATTTAAAGAAATATTTTGTTGGTAATATAACCCTAACCCTAATTTGTTGCAATTGTGATTCGAGGGCAAATTATTAAGAGGACATTACAGTATTCCAGAAGAGAAATCAGTTGCCACAGATTTGATGTAATGGCTCATTTGATCTCTTCTTTCTCACCCATCTCAATAATGGATATGACCTTACCTTCCAAAACTCTTGTAATGGCCTAGACTAGGTCAGGTTCTGGTGATATTGCAGGATACATGGCCTAAGTAACTGTGTTGTCCAAGGCCTAAGTAACTGTGTTGTCCATGGCCTAAGGAACCATAAACATAAATTTACAATCTTCAGGAAAACAAGTAACAGAAGCAAGGATCAATAGATAAAGAAATGATTGAACATTTGCCATACACTTCTTAAGGAAATGGAATGAAAAAGGAAATTGACAAGAAACAGTATCCCATATGATGGAAATTTTGGAAAGTTCTTGCAAACAGTATTAGAAACTTTCAGAAAGTTGAGTTCTGGTGTTGGAAATTGTTGGTGTAATTGAAATGTTGCACCAAGTAAGTCCATCACCTAGGTCCTAATCACACATATTACTTAAGGTCACCTGAAGATCACACAAGATTCTTCCCTTTCTAAGTGGATAGTTATCCCTTTTCCAAGTGAATGATAAATTATCACTTTATGTCTAATATATAAGAATAAGACACTTGTCATAATAAATGGCAAGCTCAAACATTAGGTGCATTATGCCTACAAATGTTACCTGCACCGCCGGAAAAAAGCAATTCATTACCAATGTAAGTTTGAGTATGACATTTTAAATAGACTGAGTATGAGCTTCCGAGGTTTCTGACAAAATATGAGTTTTACAGTTTATTGGGAAATACCTTACTGAATATATTGTGGCAGAACCGATAATACGTGGATTGAAACCTTTCAGAAGTACCCTGCTCAACAACAAAAGGAAAAAAACACGAAACTCAAACAGAGCACTAGTACATTAGCAGCATCCAGTTCAAAATTCCCTGTTAATTCATCGCATTTATTTCTATACAAACGAAATCATCAACTGAATCAGAGAGACAGATGAATTTATATTCATAATTAAAATATCCTGCTCGTGAAATATAAACAAAAAAACGAAAAAATGACAATGACCCACCTTCGAAGCAA